>CM041013.1:18198792-19448792 GCA_022984855.1 Dimocarpus longan
TTTTTTTTTTTAATTTTCTTTTACAGGATTATACCAAATTTGACTGTCGTTCAATAGATTGACTGTTGACTGATGGTTAAACCAACTACTTGTTGAGTAGCTGAATATTCGCTACTCATTGGGTCATTGGTCGAGTAGTGAGTTCTATAATACTGATTAAAATCCAATCAACTTTATAAACGAATGAAACCACGCATATATTTTGGTTAGGAGGTCAATATCTAGCTTTAGTGTAAACTACAATGGTTTGCTTAATTTCATCCCTATTTCTATAAGTAAATCTGTTTTAAGTACAGATAACATAAAACGAACCATATAGAAATACTCAAGATTACTATTAGATAAAAATGTTGTACCAAATGAATTGTTAATTCTTTACATGAGCAAAATGGGCACTTAGGGACAAGTGAAATCAAGGAAGCTTATAGTGTATGCCTAAGAAAGCTCACCCTTCCTAGGATTAAAGGCCGAATATTTCATTTGATTAAAATAAATGAACATTTTGATAAGGTTTTTGCTGCCGCAATCTTGAATTTATACGTTTAAATGGTGAATATTTCAACTGGTTAGAATAAATGGACGTTGATAGTGTATTGGTAACAAAGTCTAAATGTGTAGTGTTTTCTCAACCTATACGTGCATTGGGTATTATCTTAGGATTTGTTTTTATTGTAAGAATGTCTCTGCAGTTGCATTATGCAGCAGACATGAGCTGCTGGATGTGTGATGAGATGTGCATAGGAAGTTGTTAAACTAAATATGCCATGTCTGATCAAATTTTTAGGAAATTAGTTGTGTTAATGGTTTTTGGTTATGACTTGTTAATAGGAAGATCATGTATTAGTGGTTTTTGTTTATGGCTTGTAAATAGGAAGATCATGTCTTGTAATTAATAGTAATTCTAGTTTTCTATTAAAATCTTTTTGTATTTAAAGAAGATGCTTTGAATGAAGAAGTAAGATAACATTTTCAGTTTTATATTCTCACCGTTCCTTCTTATAAGTTTATGTTTTGTCTCTGTAAAAACCAACAGTTTTCAATGCTAGAAAAGTGATGTAGTCAAAAGGAGAAGTAAAGAGGGAATAACACTTCTGACCTAAGAAATTAACATGAGTCTATGAAAGATGAACTCTCTAAGTCATTTTGACTAAGCAGCGCAAAAGCAAGACAATGATAATTAAAAATTAATAATAACCTCTTTCATTTATAAGTCATTGTGCGTATATGTGTTTTTCTATTGATAAACACATTTTGGCATTTTTCTTTATGTACATGTTCACATGTACATCTCAGAATATATTTCTTGGAGCAATTGATGCCAGTTCAACTACCGCTGTGTGGGCAAATGACTGAACTAATGAAGAACCCTCCAGTGATGAAAAAGCTCCAACATGAAATCAGAAGCTTTGTTGGGAAAACTAACATACCATTTCTTGAAGAAATAGTTTTTGTGAAAACATCAAGTACTTGAAAATGGTAATCAAAGAAACTCCTAGGTTACACCCACCGTCTGTCTTTTTAATCCCCCACCTAACCGTCCAACACATTAAGCTTGGTGGTTATGATATTTATCCCAAGATAAGAATCCAAATAAATGCTTTTGCGATTGGCCGAGATTTGGGAACCTGGAAAAAAACTGTGAGGAATTCTATCCAGAATGATTTGAAGATGAGATCATTGATTTTAGAGGACAGAGTTTTGAGTTGATATCCTTTGGTGCTAGATCTTCATGTGATTAAGGATTCTATCAATCTTTTATTTTACTAATTTAGAAATTTAAGTTTGAGTGAGAGAAAAACAAAAAAAATTTGGTTATCCATTCGTTTTTACACCAATGCTTGTTAGTGAATTATCAAAAGGTTAATATAATAATTAAAAAAAAAAGAAAAGAAAAGAAAAGAAAGATGACTCATACCAAGATGCTAATATAGAGTTTGCTTCCGGTTAGTCACTGTATATATTTTTAGTATCGTATCATCTAGTTAATATATATTTTTTTTTTGGTAGAAACAAAAGAACTTAAACAAAGCTAAACAACACCAACACGACGACTCGTGGCGAACTCGATTCTGTCTTGCCAAAGAACATTCTGAAGCTCAACAGGGACATCCTATAACCAATGACAACCAAGAGGAAATATACAAGCATAATTCGCAAGCGCATTCGTCACCCTATTGGCTTCTCTATAAATATGACAAAGAGACACCTCCCAATCCCTTGATAAAAGAGCTTTGATTCCCCTTACTAGTTGATAGTGAGTATTAACCTGGTCCAATGGCTTCGTGACCATCCGTAGAACACAGGTGCTATCAATCTCCATTTGAAGATGCCTAATCCCTACATCCCATGCAATCGATAGCCCCTGAAACTAACCCCAAAGTTCGGCTTCAGTTATTGTGCAACATCCTATATTAAAGGCAAATCCTCCTCTCCAATCTACATTGTTGTCTCGGATGATACCTCCGGCCTTAGCTCTTCTAGTAGCCACACTAAAAGCCCCATCCGTGTTGAGTTTGTGAAAAGGCCAAGGTGGAGGCATCCACCTAATCCACCTCTCTACCTTCTTAGTTCTCTGCTCCTTCACCATAGTCTGCACTATTTCTCTAGACAAACATTTACTTTCAATAATCAAACTTTGAGTTGGGACACTTTTAGAGTTAAACACAAACTCATTTCTTCACTTCCAAAGTTTCCAAACTATGACACCAAACAATATAGGCTAACTCGGTAGTCCTTGTATCCCCATATCATTTGTCAGGTTTTTATACAGCCAAGGTCTTAACTCTAAAGAAAAAAAATCATGATGAGTACGTGTTTGAACCAGATTATTCCATGTCTGTCTCGCCACTATGCAGTCCCTTATAATATGAAGAATGTCCTCTGTCTCATAGCCGCATATATCACAGATATTATCATCTAGTTAATATTTGAACCTCTTCTATCTGGACAAGGATTCTCTGTCAATGTTGACATAGTGTTAATTTTTTTATAAGAATAATTTAAGTTTGAGTGATATATGAGAGAGAAAAAATCTATCAATCTTGATCAATCATTTTTTTCAAATGCTGATGTGTCATTAGATTATCAAAAGATTAACAAAAAAAAAGATAATAGAGAACTTACTCCTTCTAAATATATTTAACAACCTCACGAAGTGATAAACATAATAGAGTTCTCACAAGTTCATGAGTCGATATGTGAGCACGGTGAGCAAATAGGAGCGTTGAACCCACAGGGATTTGTTAAGATGCGCGGCAAGTTTTAATTATTCAATGTTCCTTATATATAATAAAGAAATTAAGATGATTAATTTGGTAATTAAAAGAAAGAAAACGTTATGGACTACTTCCAATGAATTTGGACTGTTGACAACTGAGTATCAACCATGTTTAATTTGTTTACATTGTCTATGTGGTTTTTAATTTATGGACGGGGATGAAGGATAGGGCCTAGAGTCATGTTATTTACATAAACCTCCGTATACAATCTATATAAATTCACCACTCCAATTGGTTAATTAGCTCTATGATTTAATTATAAATTCAATTTAATTCATCCGAATAATCAAAACCAAGAAAAGTTAATTAAACCTAAATGAAATAGTTTTTAAAAAAATAACTAAAAATTATGTTAAATCTGACCAAATAAAATGTTATATGTGTCTTTTGTCACCAGTACTCCATAATATTGGGCAAAATAAAGCCAAAATTTAGATTGATCAAAGCTGACAGGACAGATTTGGTTGGACGGTTTGGAGGATGTGAGTTGTAATGGTGGCCATTTAATTGAAATTGGCCAATGCGGAAGATCAGATGGGCAGTGATGAGTTGGATGATAGGTTAAGAGGACATTTATTTTTCATCTGATGAATAAATAATACTAAAACTTATTAAAAACTTAATAGTAATTGAAACTTGAAATTTAAATAACATGTTTTTTTTTTTTAATTTTTTCTAAATCTATGGTAAACTTATTTGTTTTTTAAAGTTAAAATTATTTAAAAACTAGTAATTTGACAGTTATACACTTTTTATAACTAGTTTTTAGGAAATTTTATTTAACAATATACAAACAACAAAACATAAATAATTGTTAGTAATATTTTTTCATAATTAAAATATGAATACAAAGTAAAACTAATGATGTTTATATATTTAAATAAAAATAATGAATGATCTCAGAGTTAAATTATATTTAAGAAACAACGTAATAAACAAATGTTTAAATTATACATTAAAATACAGCAGTCCAATTTTAAAAATATTTGGGATGAGAGAGTTTTTTAAAAGATGTTTCATATCAGTATTTAGGGAAGAAGAAAAGGAAAATATTTTTAATATAGAATTAGAATAAATCTCAAATAAGAATATTTACACAATAGAATATGACTTGAAGGAATTAGATCAATGTCTTTATTGAGAGTATTAATTATGATTAATCATATCTCAGATTTTTTAATAAAATTTAATTAACTTCTTGGCTTTACAAGGCAAATTTCGATAAGGTTGAAGAAATTCTCTCATGTGATATATCTTGAGATCGTAAAATTCAACGTTATGAAGATGAGGTTTGACAAGATTAAAAGCATAAGGAATGCTTTATCTTGGTAAAGTAGAGGTCAAGAAAGAAAATAAGTCATGAAAAGCTATTATTAGTATATGTACCTTGAAAAAGTTATGGCCAAAGAATTAATCAAAACCTCAAATATGATGATCCATACCACAAATGGTGTGATCATGAGGTAGCTAAAGTTTTAGCTACTCAATCTAGAAGCAATGTTTTGCTATGTTCACTAACGAATTTGGGTGGATCACTGGTTTGATATGATCAATTGAGTAATGGTAGATTCAAATCTTATCATTACTTTATTTGATGTTATTGTACCTTGACATGTTCTCAAAATTGATTTATCTATGTACTTTTGGTTAAGCTTAGTTGATATGTGGGTTAATTTTCCCAAATAAGAAATCTTCTCCCATATTTATTTATGAAAATTTGATATAGTATATAGTGTAGAGATTGTCAATAGTGTCAAATGTAAAAAATCTTCATATAGCAATGGTTGATACACAACATATATAAGTTGCCTATATCGACTTATGTAAATATCTCAAGTGGAGAATCTTGACATGGATACCTGACACTATATAGATGAGAAATATCAAGTTTTAGAGGTTTTAAGACACATCTAAAAAAACATTCCCAGAAACAAACATAATCCATCAATTGCCCATTGCAAGTTTTTGGAGTGATGTTTTAAATTTCTTCAATCTATAACTATTATTCAACTTTCTCGTGTGACTCTAATACTAGAAACTAGGTATTCTTGAACTAGATTTATTGTTAATATTTCTCTTGATTAGCATCTTGATTGGCTGATTAAATTTCTATTATGATGATTAGTGTTCCAAAAATTGGTCAAATCAATCGATTTTTTGCTGACTAATCAGTGACCAGCATTATGCTGATCTGATAACCCTCAGATTGGGGGCACTACACTGAAGGTGAGTAATCGGTCAAGCTGACTAAGTAATTGGTCCAACTTGACCCAATTCAATCGGCATAAACTTAGTCAAAAAAACACCCAAAACACCACCAAAAAGTCAACTAGAGAGATAAAGTTCACACCTGGGAGAGAGAGGAGATGTTGTTCGGGAGGGAACCGGAAAGCTTCCACTCGGCCAAATTTATAGATGTCACCCAGTTGGACTCGCAGCCAACACCCTTCTAGTTGCAGTATGCCAACTTCAATGACCAGTCAGAGGCGAGATCGAAAAGCCATTAGGCGAGAGAGAGCATAACGGTTGAGTCCTTAGTGTTGGCAACAGATATGAGTAGGCAGAGGAGGAAAAAGGTGGTGGTAGTGGTGGAAGGAGAAAGTATAAGCATGTCGTGAGGAGAAGAGAATGATTGAGAGATAGAAAGAAGGATAGAGGGTTAGAGCAGTTGTGAGTGAGGGTTTGTGTGTTATGTTTGTATATATTAGGATAAATTACATAAACATCCTTTAAAGTTTGATGAAATTACAACAATATACAAGTTTTAGTCATAATGAATTAACCTCCATTTTAAGGGTTTTTTTTTTCTAATAGGTTTGAACCAATTTGATCGTCAGTGAACAATATTAGACAATTAATCCTTGAGAAATCTGTAAATCACTAATTGCTACATCACCAGTCTATTAACGAGTAGCGATTTTTGAAACATTGGTGATGATTGGGTTCTATTTTATGAAGATGAACTCAAATTGTTGTGTTTTTTTTTTTTTTTTTTTTTTATGATTAAGTCCCTTGATAAGTTGGTTTGAAGAATAAGATTTGTTGTGGCTAAATCCAACACAAAAGTTGAATACATATTGTTTACTCAAGCTTCAATTGAGCTTGTTTGTTACAATCTATACTTAGAGAGCTCGGTTTCTTATAACTTTCAATCCATTGATATGGTGCAATAACACTGATGCCAAAACCTTAGCTCAAAATCCAGCATTTCATCTTAAAAGTAACCATATTGAGGTTGATGTCCATTGTGTTAGAGATAAAATAGTTGTAAGATAGCTTAAGTCAATTATATCTCTACAATTGATCTAAGTTGCAAATATTTTCACCAAACCACTACCTATTGATCGATTTGGGACCAATATTATAAAAATCACTACTCGCTTCTCAACCGGCAAGGCAATAAATAGCGATTTCTTAATTACTCATGTGATTATTCGGTGAGTAATCGGCAACAATAAAAAATAAAAATAAAAATAATAAAGTAAAAAGTAAAAACTCACTAGCAGTGATGACAATGACGACGATGGCACGAGTGTAGACCGATGAGCAGGATAGAGGAAGAAGAACTAAACAAGAATTGAGTAGACGAAGAATAGCTAAGAAGAATAAGGATGAAAGTAAGAATCTTAATGCTTATGGTGATGGCAACGACAACAACATTAGAGATGGAAGGAGGTAGATAGATGAGCAGAAGATCCACCATATAGAGTATGGGAAGACTTGGTAGGTGAAGAAGATCGAAGAAAAAGAATTTGGAAGACCTTTCCTTTTTAAACTCTGCACAACACCAAAAAGGTTTGTTTTGGGTTAATTAAGCAAATAATAATAATAAACTAACCCAAAACGGAGTCATTTTATGCACACCAAAATGATCACGTTTGGGTGTTGCTATTTTGGAAAAAAAATAAAAATTGCCCGTACGAATTGATCTAAGTAGGTCGAGTTGGCCTGAATATTTAGGCTAACTCGGCCCAACATAGCCTGACCGAGTTTGACCCCAGATTTGGGGGTAATCACCTAATGATCGACTGAGGATCTAGTTCTAATCGAGAACTCGGTTTCCTCGGTCGACTCTTACATAATGTTTTGGACTTTGTGTTCCAAATAGAATTTGATGCTAACATCTTAGTTCAATTTGACGGAGGATGTTAGGAATATAGTTGATTTCAAAGATCAATTATTATCAAGTGATGAATTTAATCAATTAACAAATTAGGTTAAATGAATATCATCATCAAGCATTCAGCATTCAGCAAACACGAGTGACGAATGATGATCATCAATTACTAAAGCAATTATGTTGTAGCTTAGTATACTTGAGTTGTAATATAATATTTGAAAGAATAGAAAGTAAGGTGGCCTTTGTGAAAAGAGGAGAGATGTTGCACTATGAAATCTGAAATCAATATTATGTTGCTATGTAGACGTATTTGGGGTTATCATCAAGGAGTCAGCATTTAGCAAACATAAATGATAAGTTGCTAAAGCAATTAACGTGCGGTGTAACTAGGATCACAACTTAAGGTCGCACTGTTGGATAAACTTTAATAGGTATAAACCTATACCACAATCTAGAAACTCATATTAAATTATTAAGAATTATTATAGAGAAAACATACCTAAATCCATGTTGATAATCTTGAGTAGGATTGGATCTTCCATAATCAAATCTCCTTAGTTGCTTTATAGTTTTTTTCTTCTTGAATAGGGAAAGAGAAAGAGAGCAAAATTATTTTGATTTGACTTGGGGGCCATAACTCTTTATAATGTTCTTTATATACTAATCTAATTAGGTTCCCATTAACCCTAATTCTATTAGTATTAAGTTTCTACACATTAAAGCTCATACTCAACAGATATTTCTAGAGCTCAATTAATAAATCACTTATTTGGCCCTATTAAAATAGGTAGTCCATAATATAATTGTTATTAAATATGTAAGCCCATAATAAGAAATATAAAAAAATCCTAATAATCTCCCACTTAGGTTACATATGTTTCCTGAGACAATTATATTATCTATAATCTTAAGTGCGCACTGAAAAAGCTATCCGTCTTAAAATATCCCTTTAGTTACAATCTGGTCCATCTACTATATTAATATGAGATCATAGCGACATTTGTTACATTTATTCATAACTTGACCCATCAATGGTCACCATACTAATATATTCAATGACATAGATCAAGTATGGATGCGTAGCATGGAAATTATATGCAATGTGATCTCAAACATGTCTATTTTCTACTGGTCCTACTTTAATCTTTAATGAGATCAAACACAAATAACATTAAGAGTTTATAATTGAACCATATACTTTATTCTGTAGAAAATAAATATAGAATATGTCTATTACAAAGAACATCAAAATACTAACTCCCATTAAACATGCACATCATCAACCAAAACAACACCCATATGAGCAGTGTGCTCATGAAAGACCTTGGGTGGTAATTCCTTAGTAAATGGATCCGCAATCATGGAGTTTGTCTCAATATATTCTATAGCCACCTGATGACTCTGAACTCTTTCTTTAACAATAAGAAACTTGATGTCTATGTGCTTAGACTTCATAGAGCTTATATTGTTGTTGGAATAAAGCACAGACGAATTATTATCACAATATATCTTTAATGGTCTTTCAATACAATCCACAACTTGCAGTCCCATGACAAAATTTTGCAGCTATATCCCATGATTAGATGCTTCATAACAGGCTATAAACTCAGCTACCATGGTGGAATAAGCTATTAATGTCTGCTTAGCATTTTTTCAAGAAATAGCTCCATCAGCTAGCAGGTAAATATAGCCCAATGTGGATCTTTTACTGTCTTGGCATCCAGCAAAATCAGAATCAGAATACCCAACGATCTCTAAATGATCTGATCTCCGATATGTGAGCATGTGATCTTTTATTCTCTGTAAATAACGCATAACCCGTTTGGCTGCTTTCCAATGATCCATCCTTAGGTTACTTAAATATTTGCCCAATATTCTCACTATGAATGCAATATCTGAACGCGTGCATACTTGAGTATACATTAGACTTCCTACAGCTGATGCATAAGGAATCTTTTGCATTTCTTTTCATTCCAACTCATTTTTAGGGCACTGACTTAGATTAAACTTGTCTCGTTTAGCTATAGGGGTGTCTCCTGGTGCACAACCTTTCATGCCGAATCTATCAAGGACTTTTTCGATATAGCTCTTTTGTGATAACCCAAGGATACCTTGAGAGCAATCTGATTGTATCTGTATGCCTAATACAAAAGAGGCCCCAAAATCTTTCATATCAAAATTTTTTGTCAGAAATCTCTTAGTTTAGTGCAGTAAGCCTATATTGCTACTAGCAAGTAGTATGTCATCGACATATAACACCAGAAATATGTATTTACTCTCACTGAACTTATGATATATACAATCTTTAACCTTATTTACCTCAAACCCATATGAGATAATAACTTGATGAAATTTGTGATACCATTGATGAGAAGCTTGTTTGAGACCATAGATGGATTTCTTCAATTTGCAAACCATTTTCTTTCGATCACCGAATACAAAGTTTTCTGGCTGCATCATATATATTGTTTCGTGAATGTCACCATTGAGAAACATAGTCTTTACATCCATCTGATGTAGCTCTAAATCAAAATGAGCCATAAGTGCCATTATAATCCTAAAAGAGTTTTTCGTAAAAACCGGAGAGAAAGTCTCTTTATAATCAATGCCTTCCTTCTGAGTGAAACCCTTGACAACTAGATGAGCCTTATATCTCTCAACATTACCTTTTGAATCCTTTTTGGTCTTAAATATCCATTTGCAATCAATAGGTTTCGCACCTTCAGACAATTCGACGAGATCCCAAACGTCATTGTTCTTCATGAAATTCATCTCATCATTCATGGCATCAAATCCATTTTTGAGAATTAGAACTTTGTGTGGCTGGATGAAAATTGATTAGATCATCTTCCATCATTCCTATAACAACCTCATGTTCTTGGAGATAAACGACATAGTCATCCGGAATCGCATTTCTCCTTTATCTAATGGATCGTCTTAATGGCATATCCTCTTGAGGTTGTTGAGTTTGCATTTCAGGTATAATTTCTTCATTTTGCATAGGGAGCTCTTCTACATTGTCTTGAAATTCTAGATTTGCATTTTGAATAATGTTAAGGATAGAAGCCTGATCATTATTAATAGTAATAGTAGGAAGAGAAACAAATTCCTTTTCAAAGACAATGTTTTTAACCTTATCTACCCCTACAAACTCAACTTCCTCAAGAAATCTTGTATTTTCTGTCTCAAAAAATGATCTAATAGTGGGATCATAAAACTTAAAATCCCTTGACCATTCAGAATCCAACAAAGTAGCAACTTACAGTTCTTGAGTTCAGTTTCTTTTCATTTGGCCTGTAAGACCTTGCCTCAACTGGACAACCCCAAATATGTAAATGTTTAATACTAGGCTTCTTGCCTATCCATAGTTCATAAAGAGTTTTAGCTACCGCTTTGCTCGGAACCTTGTTGAGGATGTATACTGCAGTCTTTAGTGCTTCTCCCCAGAAGGATTCTAGTAAAGAAGAATGATTGATAATACTTTTTACCATGTCCTTAAGCGTTTTGTTTCGTCTTTCAGCAACACCATTCATGCTAGGTTTGTCTAACATTGTGTATTGCGAGACGATACTGCATTCCTCTAGGAATTTCGCAAAAGGTCCTGGACATTGTTCACTGGATCCATCATATCTATCATAGTATTCATCACCACAGTCAGATTTGACAGTTTTAATTTTCTTGCCAAGTTGATTTTCAACTTCAACTTTGAAGGCTCTTAAATACATCCAAGGCTTAAGACTTCTCATGTATTAAATATAGGTATTCATACCTTGAATAGTTATCTATGAACGTAATAAAATATTATTGACCATTCCAAGAGGCTGTAGGAAATGGTCCGCAAATATCAATATGAATTAGTTCTAAGACATCAGAACACCTGTTGGCGCCTAATCTCCCAATGTTTGTTTGTTTTCCTTTAATACACTCAATACAGACTTTGAAATCTATCAAATCAAGGGGATTAAGAATCCCATCAGACACAAGCCTCTAAATTCTCTATTTAGATATTTGACCTAAATGCTTGTGCCATAGAGTGGTGGAATCCCTATCAGTTAATTTTCGTTTTGTACCTCATGAATTTATATGCAAGGTTTCATTTATTGAGGTAATTGTATCCAATAAATATAGGTTATCATGCAAGGATAAAGAACCAGTACCAATAAGATTAGAATCTTGAAAAAGACTAAATTTATTATTTCCAAATGAACAAGAATAACCAAATTTGTCCAAAATAGAAATTGAAACTAAATTCCATCTAAAAGACGGTACTACATAAGTCTTTTCCAAATTCAAAAATTAACTAGTCTTTAATAATAACCTAAAAGTTCCTATAGCCTCTACTGCAACTATTTTGCCATTGCCCACATAGATGAATCTTTCAGTATTACTTGGCTTTCGACTCCACAGACAACCTTACATAGACACATTTATGTGAGTAGTAGCACCAGAATCTATCCACCAAGTGTGTTTAGGTACAGAAGCTAAATTAACTTTAGAACAAGCTAGATTGAGAAGCATACCTTTCTTGACACATCAGTTGGCGTATTTGGGACATTCTTTCTTCATGTGTCCAGCTTTCTTGTAAAAGTAACAGGTAAACTCTCCATCCTATTTCTTTTGCACCTTATGTTGTGATGTCCCAACTGCAGCTTCTTTTCCTCTTTTCCTTTTCTTGTCCTTAGAGATAGTTGCCAAGTTAGCACTTTCAACATCTTCTCGCTTCAATCTTTCATTTTCTTGCACATAGTGAGATATGAGCTTGTTAAACAAGTCCATTTGTCCTTCTGAGTGTTATAACTCACTTAAAACTAACTGTATGGTGTAGGAAGAGAAATCAAAACTAAGTACACCAGCAAATCCTTAGACAACTGTAATTTTAGTGCCTTTAGTTTGGAAGCGATATGAGACATCTTCATGATGTACTCCCTTATGTTCCCTTTTCCATTATACTTCATTGAAACAAGTTTTGTTAAATGGGTACTTGTTTCAACCTTTTCGTTTTTCGTAAAACGTTGTTTTATTTCCTTAAGGAACTTCTTAGCACTTTCCTCTTCGGACATAAAGCCTTTAAAATTTTTCGAAATGGAACGTTTCATGATCATAAGACTCATGCGATTAGAATGGTCCCATTTCTCCATTCTCGCATTTTCATCAGCAAAACTATTATCATTAAGAGAAGCAGACCATTCTTCCTGAAGTGCAAGGTCAAGATCCATGCAACCGAGAATAATCATAACGTTTTCCTTCCAATTCTTGAAATTCGTGCCATTAAGCACATGAATGAAATTTATATTGGCAGATATTGTTGAAGCAGAAGTAACTGAATCGAGAACAAAATTAAATACAAGCTTACAATCAATTATCGTGTCACAAAAAAAAAAATTCTCAATTAATAAATTCATACATGACATGATTAAAAGATTTCCATAATGATGGGCCCTAAAACAAGATACCTAGCACAACATTAACATTTAGTCCTTGGACATAAATATCAACTGTAAGTGGTACTCTCCGTGTAGTAATCAAATATTGACAATTAATTTCATCAAGTAGTAAGCTTTTCTTTGAACTGACTTATTACTCACATGGAAAAACCAAATAATCATCACGTATTTATCACCACAGCTATGCCCATTATTTGGCCAAATAACAACATTCCTTTGGGCTAGTCATTATTCGCATAAATAATAGACACACATATCTTAATATTTCAAAATAAACAATTTTACATTATAGATGTTACTTTGGCAACATATAATTTCAATTCAATTTATTTTGAAATATCAGATTTTTTTTTTTTTTAATTTTCGAACCAAAACAATATAATATAATTGTTGCAATAAATTTTAATAATTTATTTTACAACATATATTCACAGACTGAATCTTTTCAAACCAAAATAAAACTGTCATCAATTTAATTATCATGCTAGCATCATTGATTTTATATATGTATATATATATATAGGCACTGATATATACAACTGAATCATAAAATTTCAATGCACAAACCAAAAATTAATAATTAAAATAACAATTGCGCATAAGTCAATAATCACCGAAGATCTTTCCAACATAAAAGTTGAGAGGCCACGATTACTAGACTGCATCCATATTATATATGATCAAAAGTAAAACACGCAAAAGGTACCATCATCATGAAAGTACATAACAGAATTTCAATTACACACAAAAGTAGTAATAATAATTAAAAAAAAAAAACAAAGGCCTAGCATCCAATATATATTTTTTTCATGACTCTCGTCCTTTTGCCCAAAAGCAAACCTGAGATATTTTCTTTGTTGAGTTTTACACGATTTATATTATTTCCGTATGACTTTAAAAACCACCAAAATTAAGAGATTCATTGATCTTAAAAAACTTGACAGAGACCAGATATAACTTTCACGCAAAACTTCATAGATTTCATCCGGTCATCTGATTCTTGTTTTTAATAATCCGTAATAACATGAAAAATAAACCAAATCAATTAATTCCTCAATGATTCAATATGAGCAAGCTCTGATACCACTTGTTGGATAAACTTTAATAGGTATAAACCTATACCACAATCTAGAAACTCATATTAAATCATTAAGAATGATTATAGAGAAAACATACCTGAATCCATGTTGATAATCTTCAGTAGAATTGGATCTTTCATAATCAAATCTCTTTAGTTGCTCTGTAGTTTTTTCTTCTTGAATGAGGAAAGAGAAAGAGAGCAAAATTATTTTGATTTGACTTGGAGACTATAACCCTTTATAATGTTCTTTATATACTAATCTAATTAGGTTTCCATTAATCCTAATTCTATTACTATTAGGTTTCTACATATTAAAGCTCATACCCAACAGATATTTCTAGAGCCCAATTAATATATCACTTATTTGATTCTATTAAAATAGATAGCTCATAATATAATTATTATTAAATATGTAAGCTTATAATAGGAAATATAAAAAAATCCTAATATGCACCATAGCTTGCACGACCCTTACCTTGTTCATATAAAAGAGTTTTGGCCAAATATTTAGAAGCTTGCGCAACTAGATTTTCCAAGTAATCATTATATGTATCTATAGAACTATAAATTCACATTTATGTGAAGGTTTTTTAGTGTGTTGGTGTGTAAATGTATGTCAGAGTTGAAAGTTATACACAAAGAAAGAGAAAAGGACAAAGCTTCATTTGTGAATATTATTTTATAGTGGATAAATTGTTGATGTGCTTCATGGATGTAGAGATTTCCTTAATCACATAAAAATCTTGCGTCTTCTTTACTTTTTTGTGTCATGTTGTGCTTGATTTGTGTTCGCAATTACCCTTATTTCATAACAAGGGCCACCAACTAGAATGTAATGATGTCAACAATTAAAGAACTAGCGAAAGTGTTGGTTAATTTTTTAATAAACCAAAATTTAAAGCATTACAAGTACACTAATCGTTTAATTGAGTATAGCAACAAGCAAGGGTCGATCCTATAAGTAGTTTCAAATTTAATTTTAAGTTTATTTAAAACCTAAACTAAAAACAATAAAATTAAATAAAAGGGTTTTCGGGTTGAATTAAAATTAAATTAAATTATTATAAGAAATTAAAATAAAGTAAATCAATAATAAAAGTTTAGTTAACGACATCCTATTTTCCACTAAACAATCCCTTAATTTGATAAAAATATTAATTAAGCAAATTCATGAAAATGCACAATGAAGACATTCACAGCAAATTAATGGTCATACTTAATATCTTAATTCTTCCTTACTTAATATGTAACTCGTATAGTATCTACATAAATGCATGCATTCCTATTTATAACCTAGTATGATATCTATTTAGGGATAATAGCAAGAATCCATTAAGCACCAGAAGAATATAAATGTTACATAAATCTTAGAACATATTGTCTATTCTAGGTATCTATGAATTAATATCTCTCAATTAATTCGTAAGTAATTGATTGCTACAAACAAATAATGTTTCCTTTATGTATGCAATTTATGCTCGCACAATATATTCCTAAAAATATGCTTTTGAGGTAATTAATCAAAGAAACATATTTAGTAGAATAACATTAAACTAAAGACATTAATTTCAATATACAAAACGCTAAGCTTTATTAAAAAGATAAACAAATTGAATTCATATCTAGAGCTTCAAGTTAACTTTAACTAATAAACTAATTACATAAAAATGAAAATAAAAATAAAATACATAGAATCGAAGCTTTCAACCTTACTCCTATGTTTTTCTCTCTCTTGTGTGTATTGAATGGTGTGAAGATGATTTCTATTTGTAGGTGTAAGTGAAGGAGTATGTCTTGGAATATTTTTAAAATATTTGAAGAATATGCTATCTGAAATGAATGCACCAGACATATCATCACAACCCATACACACGCTAGCTCATCAGCAAAAACGTGCGGGTCAGACCCGACCCGAATTTGCTCACACAACCAGGAAGTGTGCAACCCGAATCCGTACCTTCTTACTTTATGGGTCCAGTTCTTCTTCATTGTGGCCCTGTGCGTGGCCCTCACAAAAATGCACTCGCGAACGACAATGTCGACCTTGCCTTCCCAATCAAGCCTAATGGCTACTGCAAGGAAAAAAAAAAAAAAAAACACCTTTTATCTCTACTTCATTCGAAAAAAAAAAAAAAAAAAAAAGAAATCAACTTTTTCTTTCTAGGAAATATAGAAGAGAGAAATGTCATAAACTTGAACCTGAATGACGTGTTCTGGGTAGGATAAACCACCATCCCCAATGGGCATCAACTAGCACCTATCAGAGCACTCCATGGGCAACTCTGCCTCTCTAGGCGGGATGAACCACCATCCCTAGAGGGTAGCCCTTTCCTCATAAAGCCCTTAGGCGAAGAGTTATGGTTCGCCATTTCACTCACATGCGAAAGTTCCCAAAGATCGGTCTATTATTCCTTTGCTTTAATATCAACACTGACGGGCCCTGACCTTATACTCAAGGCAGCTCGCTCGACAACCACGCAGTGGTATTCCAGTCGAAATCTACTTCGACTGAAAGGTTTTCGTGAAGCTAAGCAATTTTCTTTTATTGGAAATCTTTTATAACTTGTCTAGAAATTTCTTTTCAAATTGAAGCGGATGAAAACTTTTTCATTTTAAAGTACATTTGCAAAATAGAGTTAGTAAAAATTTTGATAGCACAACGGGTGTTTTTCTAAAAATTTCACCCTGTAAAACTTTATAGAAAATCTGTATACTTTAAAACAATAACAGTCTCAAGTTCTAGGCCTTTGGCCCTCTTTTCCTTTATCACAATCAATCACAAACATGCTTGCAAATTAATAAAAAAAAAAAATTGAAAATCATTTACATGTCATGCATAAATACGTTTTTCGAAAATTGCATATAATTATATAAAAAAGTTATTATATGGTTTTTCAAAAGTATTTATATCATATATGTATAAATACAGTTACACAGTAGGACATAATATTATCTGACTACTTTGAGGTTGGAGTCCCTGCTACCGAAACACCTACACCTGTATCTGGGGAGGTTTTGTTTGTAAAATATAAAACTAAGGTGACCTAAACGAGCTCAGTGGGTGTCATAAATTTTCTATTCATACTATACTTTCGAAAACATGCCTTCCTAGAACTTTAGTATCATTTCATAACTGTCTCAATATTATAAACTGAAATGCATTTTCTGAAAAATCTCATCCGAAACAAATGCATGTATAAACATTCAGCATAAATATAATTCATGCGTAATAAAACAGAAATTTAATAAAATATTGAAAAATAAATTTCTTGATTTTAGAAAATTATTCTAAAGCGCTTTTCAAAACTAAATTATAGCATAGCAGTTTGTATTATTTTATCTTTGCTGTAAACTATAAAAGGTGGTGGTAATACAATTTTCTAAAAATTTTCTCTTTGTGAAATAAACCAACTACTGGCGCTTGAATACCACATTGCACCCTAAGTATATAGCAGAGCGGAATCCTGCATCACTTAGGCCATATGTCCAGTAACCAAGCAGCGGAATCCTGCATCACTTAGGCCATATGTCCAGTAACCAAGCAGCAGAATCCTACATCGCTGCGAGTGGAATCATGTATTGCTCAAGTAGTTAGCTAGCTTTTAGTATACCTTGTATATGGCATAGCGAAATCCTATATCACTCTTAAGCGAAAACCTGCATTGCTTAGGGTACTCTACCATTACCAGTAATTTTTGAGATACCTATAAGACGTACCATAGGCTTATAAAAACATTTTCATATATACTGTTTTTCATCATATAATCCATAATTCACATAAATTTTCTAAAATTCATACAGGAGCTTTTCATGTTGAATATATTTACTTTAAAATCAATTTTCAACATTTCAATGCATGTATTTAAGCATAACACATAAATTCATAATGAATAAAAAATAATTGCATCAAAATATTTTGAAAAGACACTCACCATTTTCTAGCTCAGAATAATTCATAATCGTGGGTTCCCTCACCTCCACGTTGCCTATGTGTTTTCATATTTTATTTTTAGGTAACGTCGCAACTAAACTTATTCGTATACGCACTTTCAGTATCATACATTAACACATAAACGCTTAACTATACAAGGATATCGAAATTCTCTTTTTCAAGTCGCACCAACCTCAATTATCCACATATAATTTCCATCCGAATTTCTTAATTTCTAAGCATGTAAAACTTCTTAAATGAAGCCTAATTTCATACTAACACAGCTAAATGAAATTTTTGTATCATCTTACTCATTTTGGCCGAACTTAGACCACACTTGTACACCATCATCTCATTAAATTTTTCTCAATATAATCACACTTAAATACATATATAAGGGTGTAAAATTAAGTCAAATCCATAAAACATTACATTTGCGCAATAATGTAAAGTTTGGCTGCGAAGTGTGTCCTATGATATCCAATGAATTTCTTTTCACTTCCATGTAAATTTCATCATCAACATAACCTAGAAAATCATTCAAAACATCTAAAAACAATTTTCCATCATTTTCATGCACATATGGCCGAAACATAATATTTAGAGATACCATATTTTTGTTTCTCATTTCAACACCAGATCTCAATATTTCAACACATCAACATCCATGAAAATCACCTAAATAAATCAAACTCAAAGTGAACCATTGAATCACATCCTTCGTCGTGACTTACATGCATCACCACATCAATATTCTTTCAAGTTTTACACTTGCATGTATATTAAAATCATACCATATGTTATGGTAAAGCTACTAGTATCCAAACCAACATCAACTCAAGCTCAAATCAAATTTTCATTTTCATTAGTATACTTACCAATGACTCTTGAACCTCTAGCCTTATTTTTCCAAAACTTTGAAGTCTCTAATCTCTAAATCCATGCATAAAAATCTCAAATACTCCATTAGAAATCATAAACCCAATCATTTACACAAACTAGTTATGGAAACTCAAACTTTACCTCTTGAAATCAACTAGAAATGGATGGGTTTCACTTCTAGGCTTGTGTACACCCTTTGCATGTATTAAATTCACTCAACAATGGTTTTCAAAATCATCGAACCAACTGCCGTCCTCTTTCCCTCTCTCGACAGAACATTCCCTCTTCTCTTAACTGAATTGCTTCTCTTGTTTCTAATGAGTTGTTTTGTTATTTTCTCTTTTGAATTTCATTTATATGGTCTCCATTTAGTTTACTAATTGCTCTAAACTAACTTTAATTCTATAAGTTTGTCATTGGTTTATATCAAAGTTTTTTGATTGGTTAAAAATGTAAAATCCAATTTCATTCTAACTAAATTCATTTCAACGAATTTGCAACATTCGCTATGCATGTCTCCATTCCGTACGCCACTTGTCATCAATTTCTCTTCACATGGTAATATGTGTCACTCATTCATGATATCTTTTTGCAACTTGTCACATATGCATTCTCTCATTCCAATTCCGTATTCAAAATCATTTCTGGTCCATCCAAATATTTTTATTATAACTCAATTTCACATCCAGAAATTCGACTAGAGTTCAGTTATACATCCAGAAACTTTAAATCATTTTATTATTCTATAAATAAGGACATATTTAATAGTACATGTACAATATACGAATTTGAAAAGGTATGTTACACTGAACCTAGAAAGTCATCATGTCATCTAGGTTCTTTTAGCACAATAAAATTGTTATTGAAATTCTATAGTTACTAGGTTTCTAATCCATAAAAGCTTGAAAATGGAAAACATAAGTATTCCCATTATCATACTTTTAGTCTCAATACAGTGAAAGGTTTTTCAAGTAGGTCTACTAAGGTTTTTCATAGATAGATGAAACATCGATTCAGAAGAACTACTTTTGGCCTAGGAAACTCAAGATAATTACTTTCCTAATTAAATTTAGTGAATGAATCCAAAAGAAATTCAACTATATAAGGTCATTTGTCATTTATCTAAAGATTGAACAGTGTTGAAACTAACTAAAGACTTAATGGTGATTGAAAATTTGAAATCTGAGCAATACATTTGTTTTTTTTTTTTTCCTTATCTCTGAATATATTGTAAACTTATTTATTTATTTTTTTTTAAAAAAAAAGTTAAACTAGCTTGAAAACTAGTAATTTGACAATTATATAATTTTTGCTATTTATTCATATGTAATTTTAATTAATTTAATACAAAAAATAGAAAATAAATAATTTAATAAACTCTAAAGCATTTTTATGTACAAATTAATAATATTTTATTCATAATTCAAATATGATTAAAAAATGTTGTAGCATTAATCATATTTATACATTTAAATATATTAATATATTTAAAAAAAATAGAAAAATAAATGTTTAAATAGTAAATTAAAATACGGTAGTTTAATTCCAACACAATTTGGAATAAGATGTATTTAGATTTTTTTTTTTTCAAACATATTTCTTATAAGTATCAAGGGAAACAAAGAAAAGAAAATTTGGGTGATATGAAATTAGGATAAATTTAAAAATATGTCATTTCGGGATAATAGATTTGAAATAAAAATCTTTTAAATATCTTTCAATAATTTGTAATTAAATGAAAATTTAAAAATTCTTATTAATTTTTTTCAGATGATTTTAAGTAGTTTTAAATAGTTTGACTACCTAAAAATAACAAATAAAAATAACTTAATAAGTGTAATTCAGCATCTTAAGGGATGAAAATTTTTAAAAAGCAAAATAGTTTCATAATTTATACTTGAAGATTTAAACATTTGTTTTGTGTTGTTTACGTGAGAATTATCCATGAACTTTGAGAACTAGAACAAAGTAATGACTTTTGAATTATAGTATTATTTATTATTATTATTATTATTATTATCCTTGATTTAGAGATATTTCTTGCTATATGTTTATATATGTCATTGGTTTTATTGTTCAAGTGTGATGTTTTATGAATTTGATTTGATTTTTACACCATATTACATGTGTTTGAGTGTAATTATAATGAGACAAATTGAATGAGAATGATGGTATAAAAGTTGGTGAAGATTCGGCCAATATAGACAAAGATAATACAAAAATGTGTTTAATGCGTTGATGTAAAATTTAGGCTTAAATTGTGGTGTTTAACATACTTGGATATTAAGAAATTCGAATAGAATCAAGAAAAATGAAAAAGAAAATCATATGTGTATATATGTATTGCATTCGGCCAAGATAGATGGTTTTGGCTCATTATATAATTTAAGTTTAATAACTTGATGCATGTATGAGCTCTAAGTGAAAATTTATGTTTGTATTAAAGTATAAGTGGAGTGAAGAGCTAAAAAAGAGCTTGAAGGAGTGGTTTGTTAGTTTGGGTAGCAAGTTGTAAATGTGGTTATTTTTAAAACTTTTGTGGGTTTTATAAATTGGTTATTGATATTGAAATGTTTAATATAGTATTCAATTTAGCATGTTGAATTGATTAAACTTTTAGCATGTTAGCATTTTTTTTATGGTGCATGTAAGTTTTTAAATTTACATTATAAATGCATATATTTTAGCAGTAAAGCAATTTAGTATGTTTGAGTAAAGTACATGCATAAAAGAGACATGCTAAGGGTATTTATAAAGTTTTAGACTTTTGCTTTAGAAAGATAGTATATTGGTTGTAAACCATATACTAGAGAAAAGAATATTTTCCAGTTAAATTAATATACTTTCATACCTAGTGTATGTAAGACTTTTAAGTATATTGAAAAAATTTTAAATTTCTTTGGTTTACCTAATCCCTAGTATACCCGGCCATCGTACTCTATACGTGTATGGCAAGAGATTGGGATAGTCACTAACTTAAGGCGATGAGTCAGTGTGTCGACCTCTGCACGTATATGATAGTGTAGATCTGAATGATGTTGGAGTAAATCGAGATCCCAAAGTTTCCACATCTGCGACTACACATGATAGCATTCTCTAGTTCTAGTAACGTGTATATGTACCATCACATAAGAACGAGTTTCCCTAGGTTACCTTGTAAGGCAAGCTTTAGAAGGAAAAACACTTCATTAGACGTGAAGTTTAAAAAATAAGAAAATTTATGTTTATGAAATTTAATTACTAGATTTTGAGCACTATTATTTACATGTTTTATGCTAGTTTTATCGTTCTATAAATGTTAGAAAAAAATTATTAGTTTTCCAACTTATTTTGGGAGGATGTATATATTTTGAAATCAAACACTATAGTTTAAGAGTTTACCCACTCACTGAGTTTAAATACTCATCACTCATTTTATATTTTTGAAAAATCCTCACTAGGCACAAGTTCAAGCCATCAAATAGAAGGGGCTCCATAGAACGTGTAGGTGGACCGAGAACATGATACTACTGCACTTGTTTACTTTTGAAATGTCATATGTATGCATAACTACTTAGGATTTGATGTATATTTTGTAAACATTATTTTGAAGACATATATGTATATATACCTCTATCGTTTATGTTTTCAAAAAGAAAAAGAAACTGAAAATGATAAGCCACGAAAGCTTTGATCTCCACCGAGTTGGAGTACATAGGCGATTGAGCTTAATCTCAACTCAAGCTCAAAAGTTTTAAAAATCTTGTGTACGTCTTGCTTTTGTGTAAATTTGTTGATTTTCAAATTGTATTTTAAACTAAAAACATGATTGTGGTTGATTGTGAAAATAGGAAAAGAGAGTCTGAGGCCCAAGAGTTGAGAATTTTATTGATATAGAAGTACACATATTTTCTATAAATTTTTGCAAGGTGAAGTTTTTAGAAAAACAATCATTGTGCTGCCAAAATTTTTAATAACTCTGTTTTACAAACGTGCACTAAAAAAAAATGTTTCCATCCGCTTCCATTTTTAAAAAGAAATTTCTAAAAAGTTATAAAAGGTTTTCAATAAAAATAAAAAGGCTTAATTTCATGAAAACCTTTTAGCCTAAACAGATCTCGACTGGAAGACTACCGTGGGATTGCCAAACGGGCTGCCAATGGTATAAGGATGGGGTCCATTATAAGTTCCATGAGATCATTGACTTGTTAATAGGTAATTAAGTTGGCATAATGTGTAAAACATAAAACTTGACCATAAATAATATTTTATTGAGCTAGAAAATGAGCAATCATTGAGCAAACAAGTTAAAGAATATAGATTGAATGTTGTTTCATGACATACAATCTACTATTATTCATAACTCATAATTATACATTATAGATTGACACCTTAGGTCTAATTAAGCAGGGTAAACTTTTTCTGCCAACCTTGGTTTTGCAATAGCAACCAGTGGTTCAGCCAAAGCTAAGTTTTCTTTCACTTCAGAAAGGTCAATTTTGGACTTATTTGGTGGCACGGTCCAAATAAAACCCTGAAGAAATCTAGCAAAAAGCATCACAGACATTGAAGTCCCAAGTGTAACTCCAATACACCCTCTCATTCCTGTGCTGAAGGATATAAACCTCAAACTTGGCTCGGTTAACACCACCTCAGACCCATCATCATTCAGGTGTCGCTCTGGCTTGAACTTTAGTGGCTCATCTGGCCAAACATTAGGGTTTCTACCAAGCCCTCATCGGCTAAGCAACACATGGCTGCCCTTTGGAATGAAGTAGTTTGCCACTGTGGTATCACAGAGAGAGACATGGGGAAGATTGAATGGTGCCATTGGGTGGAGTCTGAACGCTTCTCTTACACAAGCTTTTATGTAATTAAGTTTAGCGAAGTCTGATTCTTGGACTAACCTTTCTTTTCCCACCACTCTATCTAGCTCTTCAATAGTTTTTTGAAGTGTGTCAGGTTGATTTATCATCTCTGCAAGTGCCCATTCTAATGCATTGGATGGATTATCCACTGTTGCTAACATTATTTCCTATAGACTAAGAGCATAAAAAATTATAAATAACTATGAGGAATAAATTTAAATATATATATATATATATACACACACACACACGAGGGGGGGGGGGGGGGGCGGGCGCGAGGGTGAGGAATTCAAAGAAAGCTGCCTATACCTTGTGTTTTTGGATAAAAGTGAGTTTTGAACCCTTAACCTCTTAGATTAAGAGAATTATTCAATCAATCTTACTAAGAGATAGTGTGTAATAATAACACATAAGAATATGAAAACCATTTAGTGCGGATGTAACTATACCTAGGCGCACCAATCTTATTTAAAGCATGACATACATAAAATTAAAAAATCTTTAATGCACCCAATGAAACATATTTACTAACATCATACTATGCTTTTATATTATTATATACACCCATATTGTACTAAAATCTATATATATCTATACATATATATATATATATTAAAATTAGGCTATTCGGATTCTGTTATAATATTTACAATAAAGTTTAAATGATGACTTATAGAAATGTTGCCTGAAGCTAAGTCGGGCTAAAGTCAGACATAGTCCTCTTTATATATAACCTCCGCTTCTATGTATAGATAATATGACATGCCTATTTAATTTTTCAGCATGGTTGAAAAAAATAACTATGTCAATTGCATGATGACCATTTCAGAAAACATATTTTCCTTTATTATCTATGTGATTAATTGGATAACATGAAAATGAAATGCTCAAGTGTATAAAGAGAGTTTGGATTACTATAATTTGTGCTTTGATCTCGTCAGCTGACAATAATGAGTTTCCATCTTCGTCTTTCAAAGTGATGAAAACATCAAGCAAATCCTCAACTTCATTCTTCAAACCATCCCTCCATTGCTGAATCCTTTCTTCAATAATGGGATCATGATACTTGTCTATAATCCCAGTATTCTCTTTCATCACTTTTTCATGACCATCCAAATCAACCACTCCCCTCAAACATGGCACATAATCAGAAATGCAAAACGCATACAGATGGTCAAGAACTTTGAATAGTGCATTAACATGCTCTTCTTCCTCCAAACCAGGACCTCCATCCTCCATTCCGTCCCCAAAATACCTCTTATTGAACACCATTTTCCTTATCACATTCCCGCAATATTGCCGAGCTGCCACTCTCCCGTTCACCAGCCCACCACCTCGATCCTTTTGTTTATACACGTAACGAACAAGATGATCCGCCTCTTCAATTCTCTTGGCATGAAACCACTGATGCTTTGCTGGGGAAACCACTTCTGTGGAGAGAATTCTCCTCATTTTCTTCCATTGTTTTCCAAAGGGTACAAGGATAGTTGTTAAGTACCCTTTTGAAGTAATCTCTGTGCACATGCTAACTGGCCTCGAAGAGAAAACAGCATCCTGTTTTCTCAGGAACTCTCTGCCGATCTCAGGACATGTTACAGGGATAACATGAACATTTCCAAGACGGATACAAGCGATTTGTGTATTCATCTCGTTCATCAGGTTGAGTATCCATTTGAAAGTTGGCTTGTTTTTGAGCATTTCCGGGAGGTTTCCAACAATTGGCCATGGTTTCGGGCCCGGAGGGAGTGGACATTTCTTGGCTTTTTCATTGCTAATTAGTAACTTGGTTTTAAAGAAGTGGTAAAACAAAGGAATTGCAATGAGAAGCAGTGTGTATAGAAAGCTTAGTATAATTGCTATGGTGGACTTATTCATGGAATCTAGCTTTAGTTGTGTGAGTGTCGAACTTCGTCGAAAAACTAGTTCTATTTATATTATTGGTTGACAACGTATTTCGTGCAAAATCATGTTCTTGATCATTTAAATTCTGAATAACTTGTTGGAAGAAAATTCGACTAGTCAAACCATTCATTTTGTACCCATGTTCGTCATGAACATTTGCTAAATTAGAAAGTTAGAGTAAAGCTTTTTCATCCAAATTTATTTATTTCTTTAAAAAAAAAATTATTGAATATTGTTAAAATAAATGTTTGATAGATATTTGATTAATTTATTGTTTTCCTTCAAATACAATCACTTTTATGATCCCATGTTATAGTGCATCTGTTGAACTTCTTTACTTCTGGCTTCTAATGTGTTTTCAAGAATTGATAATATATATTGGCGGGAATCACAAAATTTAAAAACTTTAAAATAAATTAAAAATAAATTTAATCAGATCTCTACTATCCATTTAAAAATGAATGGTGGAGATTCATTTGAGAGAAAGATTAAAATTTTAATTAAAAATATTTTTTTAATCAGATCTTCATCGTCCATATAAAGATAGACTGTGGAGATTAATTTGAGAAAAAAAATAAATAAAAATAAATTTATAAAATAATTAAAAAATAATAAACAATAAACTCTCAACGGGTCACCATTTCTCTCTTCTTCTTATTCTTCTTCTTCTTCTCTTCTTCTTCTTTGAACTTTAATTTGGGTTCGATTGGATTCAAAATCAGACCCAGATTTGGGTTCGATTGAGTTCGAAGTTGAATCCAAATTCATCAAGGTTCGTTCCATGTTTGATGGATATTTCCTTTTTTTTTTTTTTTTATAAATGTTTTGGTTATTTTTTGTGCTCTTACTAGAGGAGATGAATGTTTCAGATGGGTTGAAGATGGTTCTAGATGTGTTGAGGTTGAAGATAATTTTGAGTTTTTTTTTTTTTTTTTTTTTCAATTCTTGTAGAAGATCTAGTGGTATGATGATTTTTTTGAGGGTGATGATGATTTTTAAATGGGTTTTAGATGGATTTTTTTTTTTTATCGTTTTGAGGTTGATGATGATCTTTTTTAGATGAGTTTCATATGATTTTTTTGAGGTTGATGATGGTTTTTTTTTTTTTTTTTTGAAGATGACGGAGATGATGAAGAATTTTCGGTGATTGATTGAGTTGAAGATTAATTTTTTTTCAAATGAAGATGAATTTAGGAGATTAAAGGAAATTTTTTTTTTTCAGTTTTTTAAATACATCGACAGTTATATAGAGGCAATTTTGTCTTTCAATACCTTTGAAATGGTGAAAGTGACCACTTGACCATCAAATCCAATCAACTCGTTAGTCTAAAGGAGGATGCTGAAAAAAAAACCAAAAAATTATATATACTTATGATTATTAAAATTTCAGGTAGTTAGGTTGCGGGTAATTTCCCGTTTCTTAAATTGTCAGCCACTCGCCTACAAAAATCTTACAACCACACACCGAAACACGCTCCCACGAAAACATAAAATGGAAGACCCAATTCTTGTCCCCAAAAACTCACTTGCTTCCAAGGATGAACCATAAATTCCATAAAAGAAGAAACACAAGCTAAACGTTCATAAAAAAAATTTAAATTCTAGGCCACACAATCCATACAAGAAAAGAGTACCACAAACTTAGATTTCTGGTTCATCGCCAAGCATGTTTCTGATCAGCAGTGCTGACAACAGAGTATCATCTGTGTTTAATTTGTTTGTATTATCTATGTGGTTTTTAAATTATGGAGGGGGATGGGGGATAGGGTCTTAAGTGGTGTTATTTATATAGGTTAGCTCATTTATTTAATTATAAATTCAATTTAATTCATCCGAATAATCAAAACCAAGAAAAGTTAATTAATTAAACCTAAAAGAAATAGTATAAAAAAATAAAAATAAATTATGTTAAATACGACCAAATAAAAGGTTATATATATATCTTCTGTCGCCATGAACCTGCACCAAAATACGGAGCAACGATAAAGTCAAAATTTAGAAATGAACAAAGCTGAGTGGACAATTTTTTTTTTTACAAAATGAACAAATCTTATACACAAGAGGCACCCGGGAAAAAAAAGCGAACACTGGACGTTTTGGACGGTTCAGATGATGTGTTGTAATGGTCACTTAATCTTGATTGGCCAATGTGGAAGGTCAGATGGATGATGATGAGTTTGATGGTCAGCTAAGAGGTTATTTGTACTTTTATCTAAAGATTATATGGTGATGAAACTTACTGAAAATGTAGTAGTCATTAAAAAATCTAAATAACATTTTTTTTTTCTCTCACCTTTGAATGTCTTGTAAACTTATTTATTTTTTAAAGTTAAATTATCTTAAAACTAGTATTTTGACATTAATATCTTCTTACTATTAGTTTTTAGGAAATTTTATTTAATATGATACAAACAATAAAACATAAATAATTATAGTAATATTATTCATAATTAAAATATGTTATGGATAAATTAGCGATCAGAATAATCGAACCCAGACGGATCTACAGTGCAGGCCCAGCGGCTCAGAAGCCCAATTATCCGTCATCCATCCAGTCCATCTTCCTGGAGAAGGGGCTCATTAGTGGGCGCTCGTCGTGACCGCTAATCGCTATCGCTCAGCCTGATCGCTGATTCTGACCGCAGACGCTCTATTCTGAAAGCTGGCTGTAACCGCTATATTCTCCGCCATTCAGATCGTCGTGTTCCCCGTCAGCTTCATTTGCTCAGTTTGACCGCTGGTCGCTTCCGACCAGTAGCTTTAAATTCTCAGATTCGCCGCTGACCGCCATCCGTAATAACCAAGTCTGCTCGCCATATTATTCGCCACAGCCGGCCATCTGCCTCTCTGTCAACCCTGCCCAGACAGAGATATTCCCCAAGAGGAGCCATTCGTCACAAATGTCCGACGAGCCATTCTCGTCCAAAATTATCTGACTGAGCTAATCGCCAGTTTCTGAGCGTAGCCGCATACCGACTCCTTCACCTGTGATATCATCCGCCTCACCGCCATGACTAGCTGCGGTCATGTCTGCTCATAATCCGCCTCTTTGACTCTCCGAGTAGCCAGACTTGCCAGAGATCCTCTCATTCTCCCAGCTGACTCGGTGCCCAGTCTGTCAGAAAATCAATCCGCCTTGTTCTTGAGTAGTCTCGGGTCAACAGAAGTCAACAGCGCCATGCAGAATACAGTTCCGAGGCTTGCCATGCACGCTACATCCGCCAGAAGCTGTGATCTCCACCTCGGCAACCATCATTGCATATCCGACCCTGTCATCAGAAATCTCTCTTGGGCAGACCTCGGATGCGACGTATTCGGCCGCATTTAATGTATTTTCGACCGCATTTAATGCACTGTCAGCCGCTTTAATTGAGATTCCGACACATTAAATGCTGCATCTCAGTGTAACTGTAGTTAACTGTTTACTTTTGTCTTATTATGTTTTACTGTAGCATGTCCCCTTCCTCTATAAATAGGGGGTAATTTTTACTGTAAAAGGGATCCAATCTCTGAGTGTCGTTACTCTGCCAAAATAATGAAAAAGTGAACAGTAGACATAGGTATCTTTTTGGGCCGAACCACTCTAAAAATCCTCTGTGTTTTCTCCTCCTTGCCTCTAACCTCCCTTTTCTGATTTTCATTGCTTTGCATGCATTCTGTTAGCCGTTCGAAACTGTAGCTTGGGCCCGAAAACAACCTCGTTGACTAAGGAAAACCATTTTCCGACGTTAACATTTTTGGCGCTAAAAGGAGATGCCCATCTGTAGTTTATAGAACTCATTCGCCAAACTTCATGGCAAGGGGAAGAAGAAGCAAAAGTTCTGGCGCTCAGACGCAACAGTAAGAAGCAAGCAACACTGTCAGAAGCGAGTTCCCTCCAGCCCCTCGCCAACTAGCTCTGGCAGTCTTTACGACTGTGGGGCTCTAGGATTGCCATCAACAGTAGGAGGTGCTGATAAACTCAATGTAGCAACTCACAGAAATAATCAGGCAGTCGGGATCAGTTGCAAATGATTTCCTCACCATACTGTGATTCTTACTTTACGGATACGCCCTTATATTTGGCAAATGAATGAATATGTATTTACTTCGATTTCGTAAATGCTAATGAATATTGTAAAATTATCCTACTGTGTTATGACGATTCATCAAACTCGTTCGCGAATGCCCTACCTACGCCTACAGGTCCCCATGGAGGGGTTAAAGGCTACTGGGGTCCAGATTACTGCTGTCGCGAATAACGACTCCCAAGACAGTCTCGCCAGAAATTATGCTGTAAATGCTCGGGTTTCGACCTTGGGGCACAGCCGAGGTCTCGACCTCCACAACTCTCACTATAGATGCTCAGGTTTAACCTTGTGAGCGCAGCTGGAGAGGTTCATTTCATTATGCTGTAAATGCTCAAGCTTTGACCTTGTGAGTGCAGCCGAGGTCCTAACCTTCACAACTTTCACTGTAAATGCTCAGGTTCCGACCTTGTGAGCACAGCTTGAGAGGTTTATTATGTTGTAGATGCTCAAGCTGTAACCTTGTGAGCGCAGCTCGCTGTAGATGCTCAGGTACGCCCTGTGAGCACAGCTCGCTGTGGATGCTCAGGTTACAGCTTTGTGAGCGCAGTCATGGCTCCTATCTCCTTAACTCTAGCTCTTATGCCCCTCGGGCACAGCGCGAGATGCTTGTTGTTACTGATGTTTTTACTTTAAGTCCATAGGGAACTCACGTGCTCAGATAGAAGCACCCAGCGCAGATTAAAAATAAAGCCGACACATGTCAAACAGGACACCCAAATCTGATCGCTGATTCTGGCCACTGGCGCTGATTCTGGTCTCTGGCACTGATTCTGGCTGCTGGCGCTGATTCTGTCCACTGACCGCTGGCGCTGATCGCTATCCGTCAGCCTGTCCGCTGGCCACTGGTTCTGACCGTTGTCCGCTGGCGCTGATCGCTATCCGTCAGCCTGTCCGCTGGCCACTGGTTCTGACCGTTGTCCCCTGGCGCTGATCGCTATCCGTCAGCCTGTCCGCTGGCCGCTGGTTCTGACCGCTGTCCGTTGGCGCTGATCGCTATCCGTCAGCCTATCCGCTGGCCGTTGGTTTTGACCGCTAACCGCTGTCCGCTGGCACTGATCGCTATCCGTCAGTCTGTCCGTCGAATCTGATCGCTCTATCTGTTCACCAAGTCTATTTGCCTAGGCTGTTTGCTAGATCTACTCGTCGGGATCTGCTCGCTCAGAATTGCTCGTCCAGATCTGCTCACCTGCATAGAACATTTTATTCAATCCGAGCCCCCTAATCTCAGTTCTTCCTCATCTTCGAATGAACTCAAGCCTGAAGCCTGACAAGGCCAAAATGATGCAGAAGGTAGCACACCAGCTTTTACCAGCCAGATCAAGCTCCCAGTCCGCAAGCAAACTAGGACTTGGGGGGTTTATGTTATATGTATTTTTAGGCTACCGCAAATGGGCTAGTAAAAGCCCGGAGACCCAGTAAGATAACTTGCTAAAACCGTCCCAACAGACAAAGGCCCAAGTTACTGGTCCAAAGAAACGGACATAACTTTGTGCTCGAATTTCAGATTGCCTATTATAATATATTTTCGGAAAGAGATTTTCATGCTCTATAGCGTGGCAACAGGAGTTGTCCGGTTGATGCCGTTTGCATCCTCAAATTTGTTGTTTTAATGGATGTGTTCTTGAGGTTTACATTTGCTGCCAAAAAGTTTTGATCCTATCCGCTGACAGCCTGACCGTCGGTTCCGTCCGCTGATAGTGTGACCGCTGATTCTGTCCGCTGACCGCTATCCGTCAGTCTGTTCGCTAGCCGCTGATTCTGTCCGCCAGACTGACTGCTGATTTCTCCTCTTGATCACTGGTCGTGTCCGCTGAGTCTGTTTGCTCAGATCTGCTCGCCCGGGTCTGTCCGCCCAGAAACGCCCCAAATCGTGGACAGCATAACGTGCACGCGCCAAGCCCTTCTCAGAATGTTAGCAGCGCAATTTTCGGGGATCTCACCTACCATGTCAGACAACTCAGACTTTGTGACAGAAGACTTTGAAAATTGTAATATGCATTTAATGCTTTCCTATTTAAGTTGTACTATTACTGTAGCTCCTCTCCCTCCCAATAAATATGGGTGATTTTCATTGTAAATGGGCTGGTTCTTTCTAGCTCTCTCTCTCTCTCTCTCTACTATTTTCTTTCTTTACAGCTGTAACAAAATGAATAGTAATAACAGTAACTGCCGCGCCCCTCACCGGCGCCGGCGCCGTGGACGTAGGCCTTCCCTTTGAGCGAACCACATAGATCTTGCGTGCTTTTCTTTTTTCTTCTCTCGTTTTCTTCTTCCTCTGCCTCTGTTTTCTCCTTTCTTTCTCTTATTTTCTGTGGATTGCACCTTGGGCCCGAAAACAACCTCGTTGACCAAGGAAAACCATTTTTCGACATTAATAAAATATAATTAAAAAATACAGTAAAATTAATGATATTTATATATTTAAACTAATAATGAAATGATCTTTGAGTTGAATTAAATTTAAGAAGAAACTAAAAAAGTAGGTGTTTAAATTACAAATTAAAATTAAGTTGTTCAACTTTAAAAAAAAGTTTGCGTTGAAACAGTTTTTTAAAAGATGTTTCATATCAATATGAAGGGGAAAATAAAAAAAGTAAATATTTATAATATTGAATTTGTTGGGCTATGTGGGCTTGGGTCGGGTTCACCCAAGATGACCCAAAGACCCAAACCCGGATCCAACATGGATCAGATTATGTAACTGCTATTAGCAGTTTCTTTGTAGCAGTTTTTTTTATTACAACTGCACATGGCAGTTATAAACATATGCACATATATATTAACGTGCATGATGAAGTGTGTGTATGTGAGAAATAACAGTACGAAAAAGAAACAGAGGAGCAGATACAAAAACAGAAACAGAGGATATCAAAGGCAAGGTATTTACATTGTGGATTGAGTTTTCTTTCCATATTTTGTGATCGAATTCCGACCCAGTTGAACAACACGTGATCTTGATAATAATTTGCTGAAAGACGGGTACGTTTTTCTCGTTGTTTTTCATGTTTTTAATGTAATGTATATACACTGTTAATGTATAATTATTGATCAACATTGGTATCAGAGCATATGGTTTGTTGTTTGCTGGTGTAATGATGATTAGAAAGCATGAGACTTGCTTATATTTCGAATTTAAGGCATTTAGAAAGTCATTTTTGGATAAAAGTTAAACATAACCCGAGACTGTTCATGGCCTTAAAATGTTAGTAAACGTTTTTATTTTTGTGTAATAAATAGACCATTAGATAGGGCTCGAAAAGAGCTTTCCAACGGTATATTATATGACCAATTTGGATAAGAAACGAGTGAGATATTTGCATTTGAAATCTGCCCCTGAAATCTGAAAAAAACTGGAAATCGGTTTTTGAATGGTTGAAGACGATGAACAGTATATCGACACGTGGCGATCTAGGGAGAGGCCGCGTCCATATGACACGTGTCGACTCTCTGGTGATGCCGCGTCGTCACTGTTCTCCAATTAAAGAGCGCCATGTGTCCGGGGTGCCACGTAATCAGCCATATGGCTGAATCTTATTGCGCCACGTGTTCAAGACATGGCAGTATGTGATTAGTCCACTGTCGCCAAGGTGGAAGCGCCAGAGCCTGCCACGTGGAAGAGACTGCAGAGCACGCGCGGCCAGCAAGTGGCTGCTGCCGGCGCGTGCCTCCGACGGTCGCCGGCGCGTGAGGTCCACGCACCGCCGCCGACGGCGGTTTCCGGCGACCGGAAAAATTTTTTTTTCAAAAAAAAAAAAATAAAAATAAATAATAATAATAAATCAATAAAATAAATAAATAAATTATTTATTTTATTTTTATAAGATTTAATTAGTATATTTAGTATTTGATATACTAAATTATTTAATATGTTTAATCTAATAAATTTTGTAGATGGTATTTCGAGTTATCCATTACTTTTCTGATTCTGATGAGGAGGTCGAGGAGGTCATTGAGATTATTGAGAGTCCTGATATCATTGATATCCCTGATGATCCAGACGATATCATAGTCATTTCTGATGACGAGGAGGGCATCGAGCCTCCAGATTATGTGCCTTCTGATTATCCAGCTGATGTGATAGTCATATCTGATGACGAGGAGGACATTGAGCCACCGGATTATGTGCCTTCTGATTGTCCGGTTGATGTTATAGTCATTTCGGATGACGAGGATGATATCGAGGTTATAGAGATATCAGATGATGAGGACGTCGATATCATGGATACTTCTGATGATGAGGTAGTTGAGGTGATAGACATCTCATCAGACGAGGAGGATCCAGAGATGACGATTGATTTCGACCAGTACATGAGAGAGTATTATGAGGAGACTGTGCCTCGTACCCCTTATCTACATGATTGATTGTGGATTTATTTTATTGTTGCTATCTTGTAAATGATGTAGGTTGTTATGTTGAATATTTTATTTATGTATTGAAAATGGATAGTGTAATTTTTCTTTTTATCATTTATAAAATGTTATTTTATTTGTATTGCATTATGAATATTGATATCTATGTGGGTGTCCTAATTCAATTGAGAAATGAGATTAGGACTGTTTTGCACAAATACACTTACAAGTATGATTTAGTAAATAATTGGAAATGGATGATGATGAGTAGCTTGACTATTTTTTCGATTCCTATCCAAGGATTCCTTCTTCATATTTATGAGTGTATAGTTGCTGCAATATTATAGTGAAATGAAAGTAAATGTGCTAGTATAGATATAGAAGGATATAGATAGTAAGTCTCTAAATAGAACTGAATATCATTTCAGGAAAATGGCTTCATCATCAAAGAATATTATTGCTGAACTAAATAAGGGAGAAAAACTGAACGGTGATAATTATGACATCTGGCACCGAAAAGTTCAGTATATTCTCGAAGAGCAGGATGCTCTTGAGACCCTGACAAACACTATGGTGTTGCCCCAGTCAGGTACATCTGCTCAAAGCAGAAGAGACATGGAGATCTATCAGACTTGGAAAAAGAAGAATAGTATTGCTCGGATTACGATCCTGAGCAGCATGGATGATGATCTCATGTGCATGTATGAAAATTATGAGACTGCCCAGGACATGTGGATAGCCTTAAAAGACAAGTATGGTGGTACTTCAACCACTAAGTTGAGGAGGCTCACCATTAAGTTTGACACCTATAGGAAGCGCCAGAATCATACAATGAAACAGCACCTTAGGGAAATGTCAAACATGATACGTGAGCTCAAGTCTGCTGGGCATAATCTTACTGATGAGCAGCAAGTACAGGCTGTGATCCGGTCCCTTCCCTCCAGCTGGGAGAATATGAAGATCAACATGACTCATAATGATAATATCAAGTCGTTTGACGACATTGCACGTCATGTTGAATTGGAAGACGAGCGCTTAGAAGCAGCTAAAGCTTCCGGTCAGCTTTACATGGCTGAATCCAGCAAGCGCAAAGGCTTAGGCTTTAAGCGCAAGGGATGGAAGAAGAATTTCAAGAAGTGGAATGGTAATTCCAAGTTCAAGAGGGATGAGACCGGAAAGCGCAAGAAAGGCAAGCGCGCTGGGGCAAAGAAAGAGAAAGCAAAAATGACCTGTTTTAACTGCGGTCAGTTGGGCCATTTTGCTCGTGAATGCACTGAGCAAAAGAAGGAAAAGGTACATTGTTACTCTGACACATTTAATCATGCTTTTGTTTCTAGCTCAGTATTACTCACTGAATCTCGTCCTTTGTGGACTGTAGACTTAGGGGCCACCGATCATGTAGCTAGAGATCGAGGAGCATTCGTGGAGTATCGTCGAATAAGTCAAGGATCAAGATGGATATATGTGGGGAATAACTCACGTGTTGAGGTGAAGGGTATTGGCACTTGTAAGCTTGTTTTGTATAGAGGCCAAGTACTCTATCTCCATGATGTATTATTTGCTCCTGATATTCGACGAAATTTGATTTCTGTACCAGTACTTCTCAAATTAGGATATGTTTTAAATTTTTATGGTGATTGTATGGATATTTATTTAAATTCTGTAAGGATTGGCACTGGATATTTACTAGATGGTTTTATTGTATTGAATACCGAGATGAACGGTTATTATGATGATAATAGTTGTTTTTCACTAATTGCTTCTTCTGATAATGCAAATGTCAATACTTGGCATGCTAGACTAGGGCATATCGGCCAAGATCGAATGAATAGATTGGCTAAAGAGGGATTTCAAGGTTCCCTCAATAAGATAGATTTGCCTGTATGTGAAAATTGTCTAGCTGGAAAAACAACTAGAAAACCATTTGGAAAGGGAATTAGAGCTGAGAATCCATTACAATTAGTTCATTCTGATATTTGTGGACCTATGAATGTTAGAGCTAGAAGTGGTGCTTCATACTTTATAACCTTCATAGATGATTACACTCGTTACGGTCATGTTTATCTAATCTCCCATAAATCTGAAGCATTAGATTGCTTTAGATTATATCTAAATATGGTGGAGAATCAGTTAGATAGAACTGTCAAAGTCCTGCGAACTGATCGAGGACGAGAATACCTCTCAGAACAATTTGAGATATTGTGTCAAGAGAAAGGTATTGTTAGACAATTGACCATTCCTAGGACACCACAACAAAATGGTGTAGCGGAAAGAAGGAATAGAACTTTATTAGAGATGATAAGATCTATGATGGCACAAGCAAACCTCCCAATATCTTATTGGGGAGATGCACTACTGACAGCTACTTATATTCTGAATAGGGTCCCTACTAAGTCAGTATCTTCCACACCCTATGAATTATGGACAGGTAGGAAACCTGATCTCACTCATATGCGACCTTGGGGGTGCGCAGGATATATACATGACTTGTCCAGCAAATATGGAAAATTAGGTGCTAGAGGAAAGAAATGTATCTTTATCAGATACTCTGAGCACTCTAAAGGATATGTATTCATAGGAGAAAATTCAGATGGAAGTATAACTGAATTGGAATCACGAGACGTGAATTTCTTGGAGAATGAATTTCCTAGCAGAGGTGAAGTTGAAAAAGATTTTCAATTTTACGAATTGAGTGAATCACATGATTTTGTACATTCGAATACTCAACTAGAGGTAGAAAGAGAGTTGCCTGAATACTCTGTCCCTAGTGGGAGTGATAAAGCTATTGAAAGTGATAATTCATTTCTTCCCAGTGGGAGTATAGGGACTAATGAATTAGTATCACTGAAATCATCAATTCGTAGAAGTGACCGTAAAACTATTCCTCGTCGTCGATTTGAGATAGAAGGGGAAGCTTTTATGGTTGCTTCACATGATAGTGATGAGCCAAAGAATGTGAATGAGGCTCTCAACTCACCTGCTAAAGAGTTTTGGATTAAAGCTATGCAAGAAGAGATGGAGTCAATGAAAAACAACCACGTTTGGGACTTGGTTGAATTGCCACATAATCGGAAAGCCATTGGAAATAAATGGGTTCTCCGAATCAAGCGTAGGGCAGACGGCTCAATAGAAAGGTATAAGGCGAGATTAGTTGCAAAAGGATATACTCAACAGGAGGGTATAGATTATGAAGAAACCTTCTCACCTGTGGTAAGGTTTGCTTCAATTCGCCTTATATTAGCTATCGTCGCACACATGGATTTAGAATTACATCAGATGGATGTAAAGACAGCTTTTCTCAATGGAGAACTGGAGGAAGAAATTTACATGGAACAGCCAGTGAATTTCGTTTCAAAAGGTCAAGAGCAAAAAGTTTGTAAGCTCAAGAGATCTATTTATGGTTTGAAACAATCCTCCAGACAATGGTACCTTCGTTTTCATGAGGCAGTAATGTCATATGGATTTCAGATGACTGAAGAGGACCATTGTGTGTATGTCAAATGGATAAAAGACAAATTCATAATTTTGTCTTTATATGTGGATGATATTTTATTGGCCGGAAATGATAAGGAGTTTATGATAACTATAAAGGAATGGTTATCTTCAACCTTCGAAATGAAAGACATGGGAGAAGCTGCCTATATTTTAGGAGTTAAGATTAAAAGAGATCGTTCAAAGAGAATCCTAGCTCTATCACAAGAGCCTTATATTAAAAAGATCCTTGAACGATTCCATATGGCAGATTGTAAGCCTATGGAAACTCCTATCTCGAAGGGACAAACTCTCAGTCTTGAAATGTGCCCTAAGACTCCACAAGAGCGTGAAAAAATGCAAAGAGTTCCTTACTCAAGTGCTATTGGAAGTCTCATGTACGCTATGATGTGTACAAGACCTGATATCTGCTATGCAGTTGGACTGGTTAGTAGATATCAATCAAATCCTGGTCAGAAACATTGGATCGCTGTAAAAAGAATATTAGCATATCTCAAAGGGACTGCAGACTACTCCCTTTGCTACCAAGGTGGTAATTTGCGTCTGGTTGGTTTTACAGACGCAGATTGGGGAGGTGACTTGGATGAGCGAAAATCCACTTCAGGTTATACATTTTTACTTAGCCAAGGAGCTATCTCTTGGAGTAGTAAGAAACAGTCATGTATTGCGTTGTCCACCATGGAAGCTGAATTTATAGCGTGTTCAGCAGCAGTTCAAGAAGCAGTATGGCTTAAGAGATTTTTAGAAGATCTGATTTTAGAAGTTGATGCAGAAAAGCCGGTTACAATTTACTGTGATAGTCAGGCAGCTATTGCTTATACCAAAGATGCGAAATATCACAGTAAATCAAAGCATATAGAGACTAAATATAATTTTGTCAGAGATATAGTGACAAAAAGAAATATAATAATCAAATATATATCTACGCATGAGATGGTTGCTGACCCGCTTACTAAAGCTGTGACGAGAGATGTTTTCAAGTCACATGCTAGGTCTTTAGGTCTGCGTAGATTATAATGTTGTAATTGTCACTTTGAACTATATCCATTTATGAATAAATACATTGAATTTATTTCGTATTACTAGCACATATTCATTTCACTCAAATGATATAAAGTATGTCATCAGGTTGGAGACTGGTATTCTTACACATACAGTCGCCTTGGTTGCTAAGATGGCAAGCCAAGATGAGACACATATATTTTTAGAGAATAAATTGATGATTGTTCTTTTAAGGACTTAGAATATATGAAATGTCGCCTTAGCAATAGCTAAGATGAGGTTCTACACTAAACATTGATAATAGAACCACTCGTGATGTATCCCCACCATCATGAAAACCTGATTAAGCCAGATATGAGTTTCTTAATAAGTGGTGCTTAGAAAGCAATTTTTTGAAACTCAGGTTAGACGTTAGGAGAGCGTCTGAACTGAAATCTGTACAGTGAATAATCTAAACATAATTGACATACGCATCCCTATTGAAGGGCATGATTCACTGTAACATGCGTTTCATACCGCATGTGCTTATTATGACCGACATGAAAAATGAGTGAATTTATCCCTAATTCCTCATTGTGTAAGTTCCATTGAAGTTTATAAAACTTCTACCTATGTCCTCAGTGACTATTCACTTTATCTCAAAGTAACGAAGTGATGCTTGTATCATTAGTGTGTTTTCTATGGTTATGATAATGCGACCTATGGGACATTTCTATGATGTCAGTCATTTTTGTTGACCAAGAGATAAAAGTGAGATAGGAAGATTTAATGAATTTTATTTTTCATATATTTACATGTCGACAAATTGTGATTTGGAATCACAATTGTAATTATATGAAATATTAAAGGATCAAGCATGTTGTGTTAAAGGGATCGATATGTTTGAACAAATAAAATTTCATTAAATCTAGGACATAATAATGAACAATTGATAATCTCTTGTATAGAAATACAATTGAGATTTAAAAAGTAAGTCATATTACAAATTTCGTTGTTCATAGGTCACACAATGTATTTACCTGTATGAATGTCCGTACTTCTTATTGTAAAGGAGTCACAAGTGTTTTCTCTGTTAGTTCTGTTTGGCTCATCTTGTGTGAGTGGGAGATGTTGGGCTATGTGGGCTTGGGTCGGGTTCACCCAAGATGACCCAAAGACCCAAACCCGGATCCAACATGGATCAGATTATGTAACTGCTATTAGCAGTTTCTTTGTAGCAGTTTTTTTTATTACAACTGCACATGGCAGTTATAAACATATGCACATATATATTAACGTGCATGATGAAGTGTGTGTATGTGAGAAATAACAGTACGAAAAAGAAACAGAGGAGCAGATACAAAAACAGAAACAGAGGATATCAAAGGCAAGGTATTTACATTGTGGATTGAGTTTTCTTTCCATATTTTGTGATCGAATTCCGACCCAGTTGAACAACACGTGATCTTGATAATAATTTGCTGAAAGACGGGTACGTTTTTCTCGTTGTTTTTCATGTTTTTAATGTAATGTATATACACTGTTAATGTATAATTATTGATCAACAGAATTAAAATAAATTTAAAAATATATTATTTTGAGGAGTATAAACTTATAATAAAATATTCTAAATATCATTAAGTGATTTACAATTAAGTTAAAAGTAAATAAATCTAACTTTTTTTCTTTACTTGTTTTGGATAATTTTAAGTGGCTTAACTACTTAAAAATAAAATAAAATCAAATAATTTAATGAATGCAATCTAATACCATTCAGTTGCAAATGAAAAAACAAAAAACCTCTATGTATGAGTCGGTGGAACCTGCCAATGAAAAGACCGTGACGAGGGAACAAACATGTCACACATAGAAGATGAAATGGCTATGACATTTTTAGTAGATGGAACTAATTGCACTCTATTTTCGGCAACATACTTTGTTATTTAATTACTGTAGACATGAGCAACAATTTTTTCACCCTCACATGTTTTCACATAGAAGATTCCGTGTTTAGAGTCATGATGATAAGGCAATTATCAAAGGGCTCTCTTATAAATATTGGTTCACAACATGTGTATGTAAGATTAAATGGATGATGAAGCATAAGCAACAATTAGAGTTGGAGGAAGATATTCTGTGAGAATTATTGATGTTAAAACGACTATACTCAACTAACCTAATCATAAATCTAGTTGGAGATTGTTTTATTGTCGTTTTTTATTATCATTTTATATTATATTTGTGATATATATTTAAAATACTAAAATTAATTCGAGTTAAAAATATATATATAACTTGAAACCCAACTTCCATATGTAGATGTGAAGGCAGTCATGTATCATTAGAATCTAATTGTTTTGTATTTTACTAAAGACAGTTTTATTATTAGTAGTAATAGTTGGGGAGCGTCACTAGATATGCCTTCATTCACCAGAGACAATTACTAAATATTTTTATTTTTTTTTTTTTGTCAACTTGTTTTCATGCTAGTTTTGTTTTTACAGGTTAGAATCATCTATACTCGTAGGATTTAGAATGTAGTTGTGGAGTAATTATGAGAGACAACTTTTATTTCTTTTAGGGGTACTTGTAATAATATACCCTAACCTTTACTAGAATGACATGAAATCTTGTCATTATTACAAAAAGCTAATCTTGACGAAATGGTTAAACGATTGGATTAAGAAGTGTGAAGGTAGCAGAAGGGTAAATAGGTAATTTCATTTCAAAGAATAAAAAAGAATAAAATGAAGTTTAAAAGAAAAAATTCAAAATTTATCTAGTGTTGTAGAAGACCATCTCCATTGAATTCTCACAAATCGGTGTTCCGTCGATCCAAAAACCCCAAATTAAGAGTTCTACTTGCCTTTGGTGAGTGTTCATTAAGTCTTTTCCAACTCGGCCAACACTTATACGAACTTTAATTACAAGCTTAAATCTTCAACATGCAAAATAAAATCTAAACCTTTAACAAGCTCAAATCTTCCACATGCAAAGTGAGGTTCGCATTCTAGAGACAAAATGACAAGTCAAAGTTTATTTATCAATCAATTTGAGCAAAAAAATGGAACACAACCTTGGAAATTCTTGCACAAGATGAGATTGGAGCTTATTTTCTCTGCCTATCTCTCCTTGATTTTTCTTTCTTTTCCTATCTTGGTTCTTCCTTCTCTCTCTAGCTAACTCTCCTCTCTTTAGCTTTAGCCGCATCTCTCTCTTGCTTCTGGTTGGCTTCACCCAGCTTCTCTCTTTAACACTTGTTTTTCTTTCTTTTAAAACTCCATTGACTTTGGTGGACATTTGTCCACTGTCTTTTTTTTTTTCCCAAAACAAATGGGGACATTAAACAAGGCTCGTGGGTGTATCAAAACGACATCATTTAATAAATAATTGGGCTACTAAACAATGGGCTCTTTGAATCATTGATATCATTTGGGCTTTTTAATTTCTTCCCAATTGATAAGCGGGTGTAGTTGATTTTGTGATAGAGTGGTAACATTTCCACCCCACAAAAAATGTGTATACACCCTTTTTGTATTTACTTTCTATTAAGATTTTTAAAAATTCATATTCCATAAGTACACTTTATCTATCAAACAAAATTAAAACATCTTCATTTTCACTCAAGTTAAGTTTTAACCAATCCAAAAAAGAAAAAAGAATGATGTAAAAATAAAAAATTAAAAAAAAAAAACCTTAAAATATAGACCGCTATTTTCATTGTTTATAAAACCTCTAAAAAAAAAAAAAAAAAAAAAAACTCTCATCTTTGATTACTCTTTCTTAAAACAAACCATGTTTCTTATTAGCATTTGAAATTGGAATGTTCAAATTTAATTTTATTATAATAATATCATCTTTTAGTTAAAGTGTTAATAATTTAATTTAAGAGTAATATTACAATATTAAAATTGTATAAATTAACGAGTGTACATATGATTTTAGAGGGGTGGAAATATTGTCACTCTTTGTGATGTCAATTTATATGGATTTAGTTGATTTTAATTTATATGTGTTTGGTTTATTTTGTTATTTTAATTTATATGTATTTAGTTTATTTTGTGATTTTAATTTATATGGATTTAGTTTATTTTAATTTAATTGGATTTATAATATTTTGTGATCATAAGATTGTATTTTGACCCTAAATTTTTTTTTTTTTAATTTCTTTTACATGTTTAACCCTGTTTAATAGTCGTTCAATGGATTAACTATTGACCGACGATCAAACCGAATACTAGTCGAGCAGTCGAGTACTCGCTATTCGTTGGGTTACTGATTGAGTAGCGAATAGCGAGTTTTATAACATTGATCAAAACCGGATCAACTTTATACATGAATGAAACCATATATTTTGGTTAAGAGGTCAATATCTAGCTTTAGCATGAACTACAATGGTTTGCTTAATTTCGTCCCTATTTCAATAAGAAGTAAATTTATTTGAAGTACAAATAACATAAATGAACCACAAAGAAAAACTCTAGATTACTACTACATAAAAATGTCCTACCAAATTGTTAATTCTGTTTCAGTTTCATTAGGCTCTATCATTCATTCTGAATATTTTCAATTTTTCGGGCTCGAACTCGAAAAGTTACTATTCACGTATCATTATTAATCAGAAAATCACTATTTCTCTTAGAAAATAAAATTTTGGTTATTTAATGGTTAATTGTGGAAATAGGAAAAGAGGGTCCAAGGCTTAGAAGTTGTGAATTTTGTTGATAGAGAAGTGTACATATTTACTATAAATTTTTATAGGGTGGAATTTTTAAAAAAAGAGTCATTGTGCTACCAAAATTTTTAATAACTCTGTTTTGTAAACATGCACTAAAAAGAAAAGGTTTCCATTCACTTCCATTTTTAAAAAGAAATTTCTAAAAAGTTATAAAAAGTTTTCTGTAAAAGTAAAAAGGTTTAATTTCATAGTAACCTTTTAGTCGGAGCAGATCTCGACAGGAAGGCCACCGTGAGATTGCGAGGCGGGCTGCCAATTGTATAAGGATGGGGTCTGTCATAAGTGCCATGAGATCATTGGCTTGTTAACAAGTAATTGAGTTGGCATAATGTGTAAAACACAAAACTTGACCATAAATAACATTTTATTGAGCTAGAAAACGAATAATCATTGAGCGAACAAGTTTAAGAAAATAGATTGAATGTTGTGTCATGACATACAATCTACTATTATTCATAGCTCATAGTTATACATTATAGATTGGCACCTTACATCTAATTAAGCTAGGTAAGCTTTTTCTGCCAACCTTGGTTTTACAATAGCAATCAGTGGTTTTGTGGGGTCTGGGATTTGCCTATACTGGGTCCCTCGGGCTACCCCAGGTTTGCCCCTCTCACCCACTCACTAGGTACTGTTCCCTCCCCTAGGGACTTTCTTTCGCCTCCCCCACCTCTCGAACCTGGCACCAGGGGCTTAATACCAAATTCTTAGAGAAGTGGGTACCAATTGAGCTACCAGCTCAATTGGTACCCACTTCTCTAAGAATTTGGTATTAAGCCCCTGGTGCCAGGTTCGAGAGGTGGGGGAGGCGAAAGAAAGTCCCTAGGGGAGGGAACAGTACCTAGTGAGTCGAGTCCGTCTCACGAACCCGAAGTTATTTCTCTAAAACGAAAATAATTATTCCAATTATTTTCCGGACTCGATAATTATATTTTTCCAATCAGACGCGATCCGATCGGAAAAATATTTCGCCCTCCGACGAACGCGGTTTTGGGTTTTACAGGTTTAGCCAAAGCTAAGTTTTCTTTCGCTTCAGAAAGGTCATTTTTGGACTTATTTGGTGGCTTGATCCAAATAAAAACCTGAATAAGTCTAGCAAAAAGCATCATAGACATTGAGGTCCCTAGTGTAACTCCAATACAGCCTCTCATTCCTGTGCTGAAGGATATGAACCTCAAATTTGGCTCTGTTAACACCACCTCAGACCCATCATCATTCAAGTGTCACTCTGGCTTGAACTTTAATTGCTCATCTGACCAAACATTAGGGTTTCTACCAAGCCCTCGTCGGCTAAGCAACACATGGCTGCCCTTTGGAATGAAGTAGTTGGCCACTGTGGTATCATAGAGAGAGATATGAGGAAGATTAAATGGTGTCATTGGGTGGAGTCTGAACGCTTCTCTTACAGAAGCTTTTATGTAATTAAGTTTAGCGAAGGCTGATTCTTGGACTAACCTTTCCTTTCCCACCACTCTATCTAGCTCTTCAATAGCTTTTTGAAGTGTGTCAGGTTGATTTATCATCTCTGCAAGTGCCCATTCTAATGCATTGGATGGATTATCCACTGTTGCTAACATTATTTCCTACAGATTAAGAGCATAAAAAATTATTAATAATTATGAGGAATAAATTAATATATATATATACACATGGAAGGGGGACGGGTGGGAGGGCGGTATTAAATTCAAAGAAAGCTACCTATACCGTGTGTTTTTGGATAAAAATGGAATTTGAACCCTTAAACTCTTAGGATCAAAAGAAGTGTTCAATCAATCTTACAAAGGGATAGTGTGTAATAATAACACATACGGATATGAAAACCATTTAGTGCGGATGTAACAATACCTAGGTGCACCAATCGTATTTAAAGCATGACATACATAAAATTAAAAAATCTTTAATGCATGCACCCAATGAAACATATTTACTAACATCATATTATGCTTTTATATTATTATATACACCTATATTGTACTTAATTGTATATATATTAAAATTAGGCTATTCGGATTTTGTTGTAATATTTACAATAAAGTTTAAATGATGACTTATAGGAATATGTCCTGAAGCTAAGTCGGGCTAAAGTGAGACATAGTCCTCTTTATATATAACCTCTGCTTCTATGTATAGATGATATGACATGCCTATTTAATTTTTCAGCATGATTGAAAAAAATAATTATGTCAATTGCATGATGACCATTTCAGAAAACATATTTTCCTTTATTATCTATGTGATTAATTGGATAACATGAAAATGAAATGCTCAAGTGTATAAAGAGAGTTTGGATTACTATGTGATTAATCAAAGTCCGTGACTTGTTAGCAAACTTCTTTTTGGCGTTCTGTTAACAAAAGAAATTTTCTTTATTAACAGTAATACTATTTCAGTTAACTAGAATCGCGACCTGAGGTCGTGCCACAGCTTGCACAACTCTGACCTTGTTCATAAAATAGAGTGTTGGCCGAATTGAAAGTCTTGTGCAAGTAGATTTTCCAAGTAATTATTATTTGTATCCCCAGAATTATAAATTTCATTGTATGTGAAGATTTTCTAATGTGTTGGTATGTGGTTGTATGTGAGAGTTGAAAGTTAGAGAGAGAGAAAGAGTTCATCTGTAACATTGCTTTACAATGGAAAGAGTGCCAATATGCTTCATGGATGTAGAGATTTCCTTAACCACGTAAAACTCTTGTGTTTTCTTTATTTATTTTGTGTTGTGCGTGCTTGATTTGTGTTTGTAATTACCCTTATTCCCTAATAAGGGCCACCAATTAGAATGTAAGGATGTCAAGAGTTAAAGAGCTAGTGAAAATTAGTTAGAATTGTTTTAGAGTTGTTGTTTATTACCTAATTATTAACTAGGCTAGTTATCCGTCAATTGTTGTGATCAAGTCTTATAATTTTGCATGATGAGGTTGGCTCAAATATTGTAATTTTGGTTAATTATGTACAACTCTCATATATATCTATATGTATGTATATATATTCATATTTGATTTAAAATGACATCTCAATAGTGATGCTATCATGGATGATGTAAAGGCTATGATGTCATTATAATAATAATAATATTATTACGGGTTCACCAAATCTTGTTCGTACCTAAGAAAAAAAAGCATTCATACTTAGACTTAAAATAAATTCTCAATAGTGATACTATCATGGATGATGTAAAGGCTATGATGTCATTATAATAAATTTTCAATATTTTACCCAATTGATTTTCAACTTCAGTTCGAAACTCTGTGAACTTTTCAAAAGTTTCTGACCTCTATTACATTAGATAAATATACTCATATCTTGAATAATCATCAACAAAGGTGACGAAATATTCATAATTATCTCTAGCTTTAACATTTATAGGACTGTAGACGTCCGAATGTATAAGCTCTGGCGGTTCCTTAGTTCTAAGCCTTTTTCCAGTAAAAGGTCTTTTGGTCATTTTATCTTCTAAATATGATTTATAAGTAGGTAAAGTACTGATCTTTAACTTGTTTAAATGTCTGCTCTTTATAAGTCTGTTTAATCTATCAAGATTAATATGACCAAGTCTTAGATGTCAAATATATGTGTCATCATTTTGAGAAATCTTTTGTTATTTTGTTTTTGGTTTTTCAACTTTAAACCTTTCAATATTAAGCAGTGGGTTATACATTAATAGTCTTAACACATATAAATCATTTTCTTGCATCCTTGAACAAATTTTCAAACCATTTATAAGAATAATAACTAATTTATTATTTAAAAAAAAACAGAATAATTAAATTCCAAAAGTTTAGATACATAAATCATATTTCTTTTAAAATATGGAATAAAATAAACATTGTTTAATGTAATAAAACAATTATTATTGAAATGAAGCCTAATTTCTCCACTACCTTTACTGAAACGACTTCCCCAATTTTGACTCGCATATTAAACTCACCCTCATCAAGCTACCTATATGAATCAATCAACTGCAAAGAAGAATACATAAGATTAGTGGCTCTTGAATCTATTATCCAAGGAGATGAATCATCCTCCACTAAACAAGATTTAATTACTAGTAAATCACATTTAGCATTCATCTTCTTCTCTTGAAGCTTCTTGAGGTACTTAGGACAGTTCCTCTTCCAATGCCCATTAACACCATAATGGAAACATTTTTCTTTGGGCTTAGTGGCCGTCGAGCCCTTTTTGCCCTTCTTCTGAGTGGCTTGCTTCTTAGGCTTAACCTTAACCTTAGCCTTTCCAGTGTTTCTCTTCCTCTTATTTTTACCAGAAGAAGAAGTCTCAGCAACGTTTGCTTCACCGGACTTATTTTTATCCTTATTCATTGACTCATAAGTAGTGACCTCATTGAGCAACTGCGTAAGTGATTAAGTCAACTTGTTCATAACATAGTTGCTCTTAAATTGCATGAAACTCTTCAGAAGAGTTTTTAGTATCATACTCACTTGGCTACGCTCATCTATAGCTCTACCATGGCTTTCAGCCGTGTTGAAGTGGATTATCATTTTCAAGACATACTCTTGAACATATGTACCCTCCTTCATCCTAGCAATCATAACAGCACGAATAGCTTCGTGACGTTGCTGCTCAGAAGGTTGCCCAAACATACCCTGCAATACCTCCAATATTTGAGTTGCTATTGTCATGTGCTCATGCTTAGTAGCAAGCACCTCGGACATCCCTACTAATAAATAGCAGCGGGCCTTCTCATCTGCTGTGACCCATTTTTCATAGGTCTCACACATAGCACGTCTAGTATTTTCTACTGGCTAGGGAGGACAAAATTGAGTCGTGACAAACTTAAGGTCTTCACAGACCAAGACTATGTTCATGTTATTTTTCCATTTGATATAATTTTTCCTGTTTAATTTATCATTAGCAAGTATAGAAATCAACGGAACTACCATTACTGAAAATAAATAAAATAACAAACATTTACTATCAATTTGTAAAAATTAATATAATGTAATATTGTCATAAAATTAAACGTGATATATGATACATGAATAATAAATTAGAAAATACTCTAAAAAATAATTACTATACCACGATAATCTAACATTTCACAAATAAGTACCGCCGTAGGGTAGTTCAAATATTTGTATGTTAGATTGAAACATTCTCAATTAAATAATATATAATAAAATAACTCTTACTCCTGTATTATTTAACTACCGTTTTTTTTATCAGAAAAATAATTAATAATTAATTATTTCCTTTATGAGTGTAACCCATTATTTCGGATTCCATTGACTTAACTCGAAAATTGTTGCCGTAGGGTAAGTCAATCCCAAGATTCATTTAGGAATCCTATCCGTTAGGAAGTAAACCTTGGTCAACTTAAATGGATACCACCCATAGGGTGACGATAACAAAGCCGTCTCAAGGCGTCATTTAAGTTTCACGGTGTTAAATTAATGATGGAGACCGCAGGATATATTGTTATATATCCCCCTCCCACTCACTATTTTAGGATAACAGTTTTCTGTGTAATATTCTTAGTCATTGTCTTAGATTACTAATGGCTAAGAAGATAATCTAAGTTACTAAGAATTTGTGTGTCACTAAAATCCAAAACTTATTAACACTTCATAAATTATCAAATTTTTAATATTTAAAAATCTAATTCAATTTATAAATCTAATCTAAATAATCAAAATTATAAAGATTAGATTTAATATGAAGTTACCTGATTTTAACTAATTAAAATCTAATCTACATTATGAATGTCAATTATTGAAATCTAATTTCTAATTTAAAACCTATGATTTTCTACTGAAATCAATTCAAATTATTTAAAATGCATTCTATGTATTAATCTTTTATTTATACTAATAAACAATTTAATAGTAAAATAAAATAATACATATGATGCATATCATGTTATAATGCAATGAGTAGGTACCTCATGATTCTATATGACATATTTTTTTATGCATGTACATGTTATATAATTATCCATTCATCTCATGAAAATAATTAAATAAACAACATGTGTATGACCGGGTTCTTTGGTTTGACAACCTAAATCTAATTTCAAAAGTACATTAATAAACCAAGGTACTCCTTGAGTTTCACTTGTAGTCTTTATGGTCTTGAAAGGTTTTCATAGACTTTATTGGGTTTAAAATAAAATCAGATTTAATTATCAAGAACCTTCATCAAATGGTTTGGGTTTTAAGTTCATTTCTTGATTTTTAGACTCAAGAATAATTATCCGATAAGCAGCAAAATGGTAGCATTCCTGTGCAGATTGTGCATCATCAATCATGTGCACATAATGCACATGTGTCGCGTGCACAAGCGTGCAACAAACAAAATTATTCAACAATTAAATGTTTGTCTTTTGTGCATAAGACGTTCACGCATAAACAAAAAAAAAATATATATGTTCAACAATTGCATGATTTTGGCTTTTGTGCAAGTCACCCAAAACCAATTGCAATTTTGTGTTTTGTGTATGACAAAAGACAATTTCACTTTTGACTTTTCTGTGTATCAGTGCAACAATTGCACTATTTGTTTTTATTTAAAAAAAAATTTGCAACATCCCAATGAGTGTAATAAACACATAGACCGTGCAATTAACAGTGTGTGCAGCACATGCACCGTCAGCGCACGTTACATGGTACCAGACCAAGCACCGTTTGCACATTTTTCTGCGCACAAACTGTTTGGTGCTTTTAACACCAAAACTGGTGCAGAATTTCCACCTGTCATGCATCTAATATGTAGTTTGGTGCACCGCTTGCGCATATAATGCGCTCGGTGTGATCCCGCATCTCATGCATCATTAGAACACCAAAATGGGTGCAACATATTACACCGTCCGCATATTGAACTGGCTCAAATTAGATTTCCGATTCGAATCGCAATTCATGCCCAAATACAGCAACCAATATCAGATCTGTTCTGCGCTTTATTCTTAAAAAAAATAATAAAAATAAAACTCTAATTCTATGAATTACAACAGAAAAATAAATGCTACAATCTGCTTACAAAATAAATCAATTTAAATAACCAAAGAACCATACAATTAATGATCATATCATACAATTCTCATTCATCAAATATAAATATAAAATATATCATATCATAATAAAATAAAATAAAATAATAGTGTCTACTCAATGACATACAAATCAATACAAAACATATTATTTTAAAATCACTGTTTTATTAGAATTAGACTCTGATACCAATTGAAGGGAAAAACAATAATTGTTTTTATTAAATAAATAATTATTAATTTATAATTAATAATTAACTAATTAATTATTAAATAATTTGAATAATCAATATTATTCAAATACCAAATGAACACAAATTTTACTACTTACGTAACAATTGTAATTGGACGGTCTAATTATAAAATTTTATATACACGTTTCTTATAGTGAAATGAGCTATCAAGGGGATCGAATGAACCTATAGTTTTGAACTCCAATAATATCGGAATTATTAATTAAACTCTTTAATTAATAATTAGTTATTATTAATTTTAGAGTTACTCCACTAAAAACCTAAAATTGCACTCTTAAAACTATAAATGTTTTTATACAATATGAAATTTTCAGTGTCCATTGATTTAATCACTACATATGATTTTTGACCCTCCACAAATAATTCATAATTAGAGCTAGGTCAAAATGTCCATTTTACCTCTCTAATTATTTCTTGATCCTTAAGTACCATTGATTCTCTAATGAACAATATATCCATAACAACTTATGAATTTATCTTTCCGTTTTTATATGAATGAAAAGTTGAGCGCTCATATTGTTCAAGACCTGAATCAACCTTTAAGGGAACTACTTCTTTACTTCTTGCAAGAATGAGTGAATTTCAATATTGTGTAGAATATTCTCAACTACCTACTAAATCATATCCCTAAAGTATGAAGTTATTGACTGGGTATCTACACTGATCTCACTCATGTAAATTAAAGGATATAACTCAACAAGTAGGAGTCTATAATACACTTAGGATTAAGATCAATTCATATATGATCATCTGATTGATAAATATAAATCTCTAAGTTTAATGGATATTGATAAGAGACTTATATTTATCGTGGTCCAGTCCTATATAATTTTTATTATATAAGGTGTCTCTATTTTCATGTCACTACATGAATAGTCTCAGATAAAACTATTGTACCGAATAGAAAATAGACTGCAACTGTAGATTTATTATAAATAAAGTATCCAACTTTGTTTGCTTTCTACGGACTCTTTAAATTACTTATTTCAAACTAAATCCGTTTGTATATAACATTTATATACTTAGTTTGAAATTACATCAGTAATCAATGATGTTTCTCATGATATATATAATTTTTACAAAATATATAAATTGAATAAAATGAATACTTTATTATTTATGAAATCGTTTACATTATTATAAGCTCTTAGGACACAAAATCCAACATTAAGTTCATCAAACACCTATTCACTTTTATCAAAATTTCATTCTTCATCATGATCTTGATTTGCTCTCAAAAAATTTAACAAATATCAAGAGATATGCTCAACCACTCATGCTAAGGAAAGGTATACAAAGAAAAAAGTAAACTTAGTGTATATCATAATTAAATTAATGCTCAAATGTTGAAGAAAGTAAAAATATTAGCGTATGTCATGATCATGCTTCTATTATATATGATTCAAAATTTTATCCTTAAACTAGAATAAGCTACGTCTCATATTCTAATAAACTAGGTCATAAATTTTTTATTAAAATTGGAGTTGTAGCTGCTACACGGGTCTACCAAATCATGTTGGTACCAAATAAAAAAACAATTCGTACTTGACTCAAAATGACATCTCAATAATGATGCTATCATGGATGATGTATAGGCCATAATGTTATTACTATATTATTATTATTATTATTACGGGTCCACCAATTCTTGTTGGTAACTAAGAAAAAAATTCATACATATCTTAAAATGAGAGCTCACTAGTGATGCTATTATGGATGATGTAAAGGTTATGATGTCATTATAATAATATTATTATTACGGGTCCGCCAAATCTTGTTCGTACCTAAGAAGAAAAATTCACACTTAGACTTAAAATGAGATCTCAATAGTGACGGATGATGTAAAGACTATTATGTCATTATAATAATAATTAATGATGTAAAGGCTATGATGTCATTATAATAATATTATTATTTTTTAACCAATGGCTTGATCTCTTAAGATCGAGAAACAAAAATTGACTTTTACTTTCTAGAACATATAGAAAATAGAGATGTCATGAGCCTTAACCTGGATCTAAAAAGTCATATTCCTTCCCTCTAGGTTCTTTTAGCACGATAAGGTTATTATTGAAATTTCATAGTCTACTAGAAAGGAATTGTTCTTTATCCATTATAGCTTGAAAACGGAAAACATAAGTATTCCCATTAACATACTTTTAGTCTCAATATGATGAAAGGTTTTTCAAATAGGTCTACTAAGGTTTTCCATAGCAGGTTAAACATTGATTTTGAAGAACTACTAGCGCTTAGGAAACTTGAGATAATTACTTTCCTAATTAAATTTATTGAATGAATCTAGAAGAAATTCAAGTAAATAAAAATTCTTACCACTTTCTTATTTTTTTTTTCATTCCATTTAGTGACAAACTACAACTCATTAATTAACTTACCACCAAGCCCAAAATGTGAGTTACAACTCACTACAGTAACTTAAAACTAAATGAAACTTGCAAATGTGAGAGATTAATTACCCCAATGTAAATTAACATTTAACAGGTAATTGAGTTGGCATAGTGTGTAAAACATAAAACTTGACAATAAAAAACATTTTATTGACCTAGAAATTAAACACTAATATGGATTACATTTATTTTAATTGAAAGATCAATCACTAACCGAACAAGTAAAGAACATAGACTGAATGCTATTTCATGACACATAATCTACTATCATTCATAGCTCCTAGTTATACATTATAAATTGACACCTTAGGTCTAATTAAGCTGGGTACACTTTTTCAGCCAACCTTGGTTTTGCAATAGCAACTAGTGGTTTAGCCAAAACTAAGTTTTCTTTTGCTTCAGAAAGGTCAATTTTGGACTTATTTGGTGGCATGGTCCAAGTAAAACCCTGAAGAAGTCTAGCAAAAAGCATCACAGTCATTGAAGTCCCAAGTGTAACTCCAACACACCCTCTCCTTCCTGTGCTGAAGGATATGAACCTCAAATTTAGCTCAGTTAACACCACTTCAGACCCATCATCATTCAAGTGTCATTCTGGCTTGAACTTGAGTGGCTCATCTAGCCAAACATTAGGGTTTCGACCAAGCCCTCGTCGGCTAAGCAACACATGGCTGCCCTTTGGGATGAAGTAGTTGGCCACTGTGATATCAGAGATAGAGACATGAGGAGCATTGAATTGTGCAAATGGGTGGAGTCTGAAGGCTTCTCTTACACAAGCTTTTATATAATTGAGTTGAGCGAAGTCTGATTCTTGGACTAGCCTTTCCTTTCCCACCACTCTATCTAGTTCTTTAATAGCTTTTTGGAGTATGTAGGGTTGGTTTATCATCTCTGCAAGCGCCCATTCTAGTGCGTTGGATGGATTATCCACTACTGCTATCATTATTTCCTACATATTAAAAGCATAAAAAATTATAAATAACTATGAGAAATAAAGTAAGCTCATTTAAATAAAAATAATAATAACACATACAGATATCAAAACTATTTAGTGCGGATGTAGCTATACCTAGATGCACCAATCATATCTAAAGCATGACATACATAAAAGTTAAAAATCTTTAATAGTATGAACACGTTTGCACCAAATAAAACATATTTACTAACATCGTATTATGCTTTTATATACAGCTGTATTGTACTAAATTCTATATATATTTATTGAAATTAGGCTATTTGGATTTTCTTATAATATTTACAATAAAGTTTAAATGAAGACTTATAGAAACGTTTCCTAAAGTTAAGTCGGGCTAAAATCAGTCTTAGTATTCTTTATCCTCCATTTCTGTGTATAGATGATAATATTGCACGTCTATTTAACTTTTTAGCATGCATGGAAAAATAATTATGTCAATTGCATGATGACCATGTCAGGAAACATATTTTCCTATATTATATATGTGATTGGATAGCATGAAAATGAGATGCATAAGTGTCTAAAGAGAGTTGGATTACTATAATTTGTGCTTTAATCTCGTTAGCTGATAATAATGAATTGCCATTTTCGTCTTTCAAAGTGATGAAAACATCAAGCAAATCCTCAACTTCATTCTTCAAACCATCCCCCCATTGTTGAATTCTTTCTTCAATAATGGGATCGTGATACTTGTTTAAAATCCCAATATTCTCTTTCATAACTGTTTCATGACCATCCAAATCAACCACTCCCCTCAAACATGGCACATAATCAGAAATGCAAAACGCATACATATGGTGAAGAACTTCGAATATTGCATTAACATGCTCTTCTTCCTCCAAACCAGGCCCTCCATCCTCCGTTCCGTCCCCAAAAACCTCTTATTAAACACCATTTTCCTTACCACATTCCCGCAATATTGTCGAGCTGCCACCCTCACGTTCACAAACCCACCACCTCGATCCTTTTGTTTATACACGTAACGAACAAGATGATCCACCTCTTCAATTCTCTTGGCCTGAAACCACCGATGCTTTGCTGGAGAAACCACTTCTGTGGAGAGAATTCTCCTCATTTTCTTCCATTGTTCTCCAAAGGGTACAAGGATAGTTGTTAAGTACCCTTTGGAAATCATCTCTGTGGACATGCTAACGGGCCTAGAAATGAAAACAGCATCCTGTTTTCTCAGAAACTCTCTGCCGATCTCAGGACACGTTACAGGGATAACATGAACATTTCCAAGACGGATACAAGCGATTTGTGTGTTCATCTCGTTCATCAGGTTATGTATCCATCTGAAAGTTGGCTTGTTTTTGAGCATTTCCGGGAGGTTCCCAACAATTGGCCAAGGTTTTGGGCCCGGAGGGAGTGGACATTTCTTGGCTTTTTCACTGCTAATTAGTAACTTGGTTTTAAAGAAGTGGTAAAACAAAGCAATTGCAATGAGAAAAAGTGTGTATAAAAAGATTAGTATAATTGCTGTGGTGGAGTTATCCATGGAATCGAGCTTTAATTGTGTAAAGTGTTGAACTTCGTCCAAAAACTAGTTCTATTTATAATGTTGTTTGACAGTAGGTTTCATGCAAAACTCAAGTTTTTGATAATTTATATTAGTTATCATCAGACTCAAAAGGTTAAGATGATAGGAAAAGGCTTACACTCTCTCACATATAATGTGGACAGATGATAGATATTGTATATATGCTAAACACCCTTTATCATATAACATGTGCCATAAAAATAATTTCAGATAAAAGAGAGAGAGAAAGTTTTTCAGACTCCGATACTATATTAATTATCTTCAAACCCAAAAGCATAAGCTGTTAAGAAATAATCCAATTATAATATTTAAGACATGATGTGATACATTAAGAATTTAAATTCTAAATAGAAATGTGAATAATGTGTTGACAGAAAATTAGACTAGTCAAACCATTCATTTTCTATCCATGCACGCCATGAACATTTGCTTAGTTAGAAAGTTCGAGTACAACTTTTTCATCCAAAATTATTTATTTCTAAAATAAAAATTATTATTGAATATTGTTAAAATAAATGTTTGATAGGTATGCTCTTAATTTATCGTTTTCCTTCAAATACAGTCATCATCATGATCTCATGTTATTGTGCATCTATTAAACTTCTTTACTTTTGGCTTTTAATGTGTTTTCAAGAATTGAAAATACATAGGGATATTATCAAAAGTGGGGAGTTCAGTGATATTAATTTTTCTTTTAAGGGGTTTTTAAGATTTTTTTTCTTATTATTATTATTATGGAAAGGTACAAGAGGAAGTAATTATTGATAAAGAAGAAATGTGTTTATATTAGTTGGGTATAGAAGTAATTTTATTATGAGTTATTTTAGTTAGAAAATGCATCTTAAAAAATGGGTGTGGAGAGACATTTTATGGATGACAATAGAGCCACCAAAAATGAAATTGACAAAATTCTAAACTATTTATGCAAGTGAATAGATCAATTTTAAGTTGACATTAATCTTGACAAAAATTATGAAATTAAGAATAGATTTTTTGGTTTGGTGCTAAGTGTAGTGGGGTCAAAACTATAACATGTCAATCTCAAGTGAGTTTCGTCAGTCAACTTTTCTGGAACTTAGCAATTTATATCCTATGCAAATCAAATAAAAAAAAAATGCAGATGATTTTGACATCAATGGGTGCTGATCGAAGATACTCTGATACTCAAATTAGTAAACTACGTAAAAATAGGTAAAATCAAACAAATAATAATAAAATAAAGTGTTATCTAACTAAAAGTAGGACGATATGAACTATTATCGTTAGCTGCGCGATAGTGTTGTTGGTGGTAGGAGATGGTGGTCTGCTGGGGACAGACTTCCGTTGATGGAATGCATTTATCAGGGAATGTCATTGAGTGTGGAGGTGCTCGTTTGGCCAATAGAGGGCTGTCGATCGATCCACTGAATAGACAATAGCGGTTGTAGGATCGAGCATCCATAGGCTGTTTGTTGGATGGAGTACTCATTATTTAAGAGGTCGAATGATGGCGTTAATGAGGCTTCATTTGGTGCAGAAGAAGTACTAGGGCCATTAATTGTCGACCAGGTTCATATATTTATATACAATAAATGGTCTAAATGTGTATAATAAATTTATGGCAGTCGGTCAAGTAAATATAATAAACTTAACCGATGATGTAAGGTGACAAACAAAGATGGCTTGTTCATGTAGAATGGTCCATTAAAGAATAATATAACATGACCATATTATATAGAATACCGAATAATAATAGGCACGGTATATCATATGGCCTAAACTAATAAGCAAAAGTAATAGAAAAATGTCAATAAAGCTTCGTTATATATAAACGAATTGAATTATATATAATTTATAGCTCAAATATATATAATAAACATAATAAACACATTGTATATGATATTGGCCGACCATATAAACTGACAAGCTTGAATATGGTGATCTTGTAACTGTAGCAAGTACGGTGATGAGCTTGTCTATGGAGAATAAACAATTAAGAAATAATATTCATGATCAATGGAAAGCAAACCAATAGTAAGCTTGATCATGTAGAATAAACTATTCATGTTTATGCAGAATAGAATATTAATCATGATGCATGGTCACGTTGAATGAACCATTATGTGCATGACCAAATAATATAAAATATTATAGATTAATAGGCATACGCATGTAATAATAACTTGTGATAATAAGCATGAATGTGTAGCCTGTATTAATAGGCAAAAGTGAGATGCTGTCTGACCCTATAAAACAGAGATTGTTTTTAGTGTTCTCAGTGGTCAGTCGACATAACCAACCAACATGTATGTTAAGGTACTGCTGATGAACAGATCTGGGCAGTGCGACGGTGTAGCGACTGATATGGGTGAGACATGCTGCTGTCGCCGTGCTCGCTGCTGGTGCCAGCGTCGAGGGAGACGGTGGGGAATGGCAGTGTCAGCCCAGCACTGACGACAATGGCGAACCGGCATTGAAGAGGCGAAAGGCCGTGATGGAGTGTTAAGGATTACTCTTCTCCAACTCAAGCTTGTTCTCTCATCATCTGTACTCCATCAAAGTTCAGATTACCTCCCCTGTTTGCTTCTCCAGCTTCTTACACTGGATCAGCAGAATCACAACCTTGCTTCACATCAAATGAGAAGTTGATGATCACCTGATTATGCTTGACATTGTCGGGAAAACAATTGCTGATGTGGCAACTATATTGGTCATCATTTGTTTTAGTTATAACTGAATTGTTTGCATGTTTAGCATGAGCTGATTACTATATAATCCTAAAAATATGCTCATAAGATCAGGGGCGGCACATTAAGTGGGCTACACTGGGCTCCAGCCCAGTCTGAGTTTTTAAAAAATCACAAGTTTTATCATTTAGTATTTAAAGCAAGCCCAACTCATTTGCCAAATTGCCACTTTAATTTTCCTTAAAGCTGTTGTCTTCCCCTGTCAGCTGCAGTCGTGCAGTCCCCACAACCACGAACAAATGAAATAACAAATGCCCTTGTTCTCTCTTTCACTACCAGACACCAACAAAAACCCAAAACTTCAATCCTGCTCACTTTTATAAAAAAAAACAAAAGAATATTTGGACCACTTCCCTTTTGACTTTATATGAATTTTACTTTAGTGTTGAGATCATATTTTCAATACACTCTCTCTCTCTCTAAAAGGTAATATTGTTTGTTTATTTATTAATTTACTATTAACTTATTAATTATTTTGTTAGGGTTAGCTTTTTGCTTCTTCTTCTTCTTCTTTTTCTTTTGTTTTGCTAAAATTGATTTATACATTTAGATTAGTCTTGATTTAATTAAATATGTATGTGATTTGTAATTGTTAGGGTTTTTATTTTCCCTATTTGTGCTTAAATTGTATTTTGAACAAAAATACAAATAATTATAGTTTGCTTGATACTTTCAATAATTGAAAAAATATTACTATATTTGAGGTTGAAATTGATGATTATAATTAGTTATGTTTCATATGTCTTAAATTAATTAGATTGTAAATGGTGAACATTAGATTTGAGTAGTGGTTAATAGTTAGTATAATAGTTGATTATTCATGTTTGGGGTTTTTATACATGTAGATTAGCCTTGATTTAATTAAATATGTATGTGATTTGTTAGGGTTTTTATTTTCCCCATTTGTGCTTAAATTGTATTTTGAACAAAAATATAAATAATTATAGTTTGCTTGCTACTTTCAATAATTGAAAAAAGATTACTATATTTGAGGTTGAAATTGATTATTATAATTAATTATGTTTATATGTCATAAATTAATTAGATGGTAAGTGGTGAACATTAGATTTGAGTAGTGGTTAATAGTTAGTATAATAGTTGATTATTCTTTTCTTTTTTTTTTTTTTTATGGTTATAGATCATGTGCTTAAATATTTTTGTTTGATAAAAAATTTAGATAGACAATTTTGATTAAAAGCCATGCAAATCTATATGTGGTACTTACCAAAATTTGAAATTAGAAAATTTACTTGTTATATTTTATTCTTATGTATCTTTAAATTTCTATATTAGTTTTTAATTAATTTATTAATAAAAATTAATGTAGGTCATTGATTATAATGTCAAACGAACATATCTCTAAGCGGACAAAGTCAAAGTTAACTCTCCATCATTTTTACAACAAAATAAATGATGGTCAAATAAGTTCTTCACCAAATATTGATGTCTCATGTTCTCCTTCTAAATCTCGAAGAGTTGAAGTTGAGAAAGTTGATATTCCATCAACTACTAGTGGTCCTTACTTGGAACGTGATCCAGGATTACGCTCACCAATATGGTCATATCCTGTTGATATACGTGATGATGTTAGAAAGGAGTATATCAAGATGGGACCATATCAACCTAAATTAAGTAAGTATCCACCTATTTCGTATGCAAGTCAAAATCGATATTTTCAATATGCTTGGTTTGCACAATTCTCATGGCTTGAGTACTCAATAGAAAAAAAATAGTGCCTTTTGTTTTCCATGTTATCTTTTTGATAGTTGTTCTTCAAAGTATATCACATTTACTCGTGAAGGATTTCAAGATTGGAAAAGGGTTAAAGAAAGGAAGAAATGTCCATTTGCACAACATGAAGGCAATCATGGTTCACTACATAATGTTGCTATGGAAAAATGGAATAACTTAGTGAACACATCTCAATACATTGACAAAGTCATGAATAAGGTAACTTCTCAAGAAATTTTGGATAATCGATTGCGACTTAAGATTTCAATAGAAAGCATAAAATGGTTAGCTATGCAAGGTTGTGCTTTTAGAGGTCATGATGAATCCATACATTCTACTAATCGTGGAAATTTCATTGAATTGATAAAGTTGCAAGCAAGAGCAAATGAAGAAATTGCTTCACTTGTCTTAGAAAATGCTCCTCAAAATGCTAAGTACACATCATCTAAGATTCAAAAAGAACTATTGCATATTCTTGCTAATAAAGTGCGTAATATGATCCGTGAAGAAGTTAGGGATGCCAAATTTTGTATTCTTGTTGATGAAGCTCTTGATGAATCTAATAAGAAACAAATGGCTATCATTTTGAGATATGTGGATTGTAAGGGTTTTGTTCGAGAACATTTCTTTGAAGTTGTTAATGTGAATGATACAAATGCATTAACTCTAAAAAAAGAGATATGTAATGTGCTTTCTCGTTACAATCTTTTAGTTGAAAATTTACGAGGTCAAGGATATGATGGAGCTAGTAATATGCGGGGTGAATGGAATGGATTACAAGCCTTATTTCGCAAAGATTGCCCATATGCCTATTATGTGCATTGCTTCGCTCACCGTTTACAACTTGCTTTAGTTGCGGTATCCAAAGAAGTGCATGAGGTATGGCTATTCTTTTCAAAATTGAGTTCTATTGTGAATTTTCTTGGCTCTTCCTTCAAGCGTCATTGTGAGTTAAAATCTATTCGAGAAGATGAAATTGTTGATATGATAGCTTCAGGAGAACTTAAAACTGCTACAGGGGCTAATCAAATTCGTACTTTACAACGAGCTGGAGCTACTCGTTGGAGCTCTCATTTTGCTTCTGCTTGTAACTTAATTGATATGTTTGGTGCAATTTGTCTCCTTCTTGAAAGAATGATTGACAATGGATTCAATAGTAACATACGTGGAGAAGCTAAAAGCATTTACAAAGAGATGATGTCATTCGAATTTGTATTTATCTTGCACTTGATGAATGAAGTTTTAGGAATCTTTAATATTCTTTGTCAAGCATTACAAATGAAATCCCAAGACATTTTGAATGCAATCAATTTAGTCTCATCAACTAAGATACTTCTTCAAAAGTTACGTGAAGTTGGATGGGAGAAATTTCTAAAAGACGTGGTGAAGTTTTGTGAAAGGTATGAATTTTATTTATTTAATCATTTAATTCTTATTTTTAAATGAAATATAATATATGACATTAACACTTTTTTTTTTCTTAAAGGTATCACATTGAGGTGCCTAGCATGAGTGCTCGATATATGGAAGGCACAAGACGTTCTTGTCAACAGAAAAATGATATCACGGTTGAACATTATTATCACATTAACATATTCAATGTTGTGATAGATTTTCAATTGATGGAGTTGAATAATAGATTCACTGAACAAACAATGGAACTCCTAACTCTTAGCTCAACTTTGAATCCTGTTGATGGGTTTAAATCATTTAGTATTGAGGATATTTGTACTCTTGCTCAAAAATTCTATCCTCAAGATTTTACTCGAACTGAGTTAGATACTTTGAGAAGACAATTGGAGCATTATGAGTATGCAGTAGTTCGTCATGCAGATTTTCAGAATATTGCTTCTCTTTCTGAGTTATGTCAAGCATTGGTTGAAACTAGAAAATCTGAACATTTTTTTTTAGTTGATAGATTAATTCGCTTAATGTTGACTTTTCCCGTTTCCACAGCAACTACAGAGAGAGCATTTTCAGCAATGAATCTTGTTAAGACACCACTTCGCAATAAGATGGACAATGATTTCCTTGCAGATTGCATGGTTGTTTATATTGAGCGAGAGTTTGCTGATTCAGTAGATGTTGAATCCATAATAGATGAGTTTGATGAGAAGTCTCGTAGAGTAAAACATACTATCACTAAAATTGTTTGATTGTACTACCTAGTATGTTTTTTTTTACCTTTTTTACTTATTAGTTTATGTATTTTGTTGGAATATTATGTATTATGAGATGTTAGATTTATTACGTATCTTAGTGCATCATATATTTATTTTCTTATCAATGAATTATTTTTTCACATAAAAATTTTTTATCTGTATTTAGTTTAGCCCCCCTATACATAAAATCTTGGTTTCGCCCCTGATTGATAGTTATCTCCTGGCTTGATTAATCTATTTGTGACCAAAGTTTATAAAATAGGATTCTCGAGCTTGGGCCCAGACTGGATCAATCAAGTCATTGGTCCAATTATCCAAAGTATGCTTTGGGCCATCGTTTTATGGGCCTGGGGTTTTTGGCCACTATACTAAAAAATATGATTGTTTATAAAAACATAAATTAATTAATTCGAAAAACAATATTTGGACACATGAAGTACACATTCCCATTTTTATTTCTCAAATTTCCTTGTTGTTTTTGGGATAGATGAACTGTTTTTTTTTTTAAAAAGTTATTTTCCACACAGGGCAAGTTGATGTTTTATCTTAAAAAAATAATAATAACAAATAAACAAACAAAGAGAAACAAATTATGTGCCCACGAAATCTTCAACTTTATTTTATAAGTACATAATATATTTATTATCATTGAGAATGTTGATTTTAGAGAGTTTACACTTTAATAGTTCCCTATATACACAAAACCTAAATTGTTGACGTCAACACCTGAATTTATACGAATTATGAGAATAAAGAGATTGTAGGTTGTTGCAATGAAATATTGCGAGTGATGGCAAAAGTGTATAGCTCATTATACTGGAAAAAATGAGTAATAGTAGAAATCGATAATACAAAGTAAAGGAGAAGAAGTGGAGACAATGAAATATACACTTGAAATATCTACATCCACAGTTATATTATTTATAGAAGAGAGAGTTTCTACTAGAGCTAGAAGAGCTGTTGAATATTATATCAAGTGCATGCCAAGGACCCCTTTATATATTGTTAGGATTTTTTGTTTACATATTATTCAGTCACTATAATATAAAAAAGACTAAAAATCTTATTTCTTATTTTACATGAAATTTCATTAAATACTTAGATACTAAATCGGATTGCAATTAACTATGGCCATATTCGACTTGCATTACAATTCTTGCAGCTTCCTATTCAAAGATATCTTCCATTCATTATGGACTTTTTGTTTGGTGAGGTTCTTTTTCCCTTTCCTGTAATTTCATCAAATTAAGAATATATGCTAGTAACTATCAATTTATAGAAGATTTTCTATTCTGGGTTCTTTATACTGTTTAGTAAATAACAAGCTAATGATGCTTTTTAGGCATGTTTTGTTGATGCGACCTCGAGCTACCTCCTATGCGACCTACTTAAACCTATGCTTGGTGTAGTTGAATATAGTAAATACTTCTAGGTGATGTGGCATGTGTTGAAGTGTAATGAGATTATAGGTTTTATATCATCTAAGTTTTGTATCGAGCTTCTTCGATCTCTAGGCTTGTTAGTTCTATTGGGCCATATTTGGCTTTCTGGTCCGGGTGCTATTTTTGAGCATAATATATATAAATTTAGATAACTAAAATTGATATGGAATTGTGCACTAACAACACACTTGATTAGATTCACAAACATCTTTTACTAATAAAATGGGCAGTAAAATAAACTCAAGATTATGTGTGGGTATGTGTCTATCCCTATCAATATATATATATAGACATTTTTAGAATACACATAGGGTATGCATACACTTGATAAAAACAAATGTGTAATTGCATTTTAAAATATGTTATTTTAATTTATTATATACGATTATAATTAAATATATATAATTACATTCAATAAATATGATTACATTCATCACATTTATTGATTGTGATGGATAGAAAAAATTTTAACCATCTATTCAATCTGAGAGATAGAAAAAACATAAGATAAAAATAAATAATTAATATTAGAGTAATAAAAATCCTAATTTGTCTATAAGTCTTCTTATTGGATTGATATGTGTGTATTCTCTCTCTTAAAATAAAGTTATTCCCAAACTGAAATGCTCACCTCAGCTTGTCTAATTCTTTCTCGTGTTTTTTTCTCCGGCTTCTCTCCGGTTTCATTCTCAAATACAGGTTTGCGTTCTTATTTTTCTTGAGTGTTGTGTTTGTTGTGGGATGGCGATACGGTTGGGACCCTAAAAAGACAAAGTTCACAGTTTTTTCTATTTCCAAATAGAATATTAAAACTTGTAATGTGCAGATTGTTACTTCTATTACTGATTTTCTTATTTTATTCTTCGTGGTTTTTTTTTTTTTTTTCTCATCCTGAATTATACAGAAATCACGTCACAACAGTGAAAAGTGTAAATTTTTCTTTATTATTACTTTTATTTTGCTCAATAATATTATTGTGATTAAGAGTACTATTATATACACAAATTAATAATTTATTTCTCAACCTTTTTTTGCAGTTCTCGTTCTGATGAGAACTCAAAGCTTAATTATATCAGCTCTGATATAGCTTTCATTGCACCAAATTGTGTTCTTATGAGCCTTAAGATAACAGACTAATATGTCACAAGGAATTAATTGATAAAAATCATTTTAGTTCTCGTTGTGCCAAATATTTGACAACTTTATGTAAATTGGATATGACATGGTTCTGGAAAAATTTCAACTAAGTCATGTTTATATTTTGTATCCAAATGATGAAATTTTTTTATTCTACTACTCATCTTTATTAGCATCATTGTTAATGCCATAAATTTCATGGTTTATCTCATAACAAGATTTTCACATGCCAGTAAGTGAACATTTTTTTTTTTTGGGTATAAACTAGAAAACGATATATTATTAAAAAGCATTTAAGAGTAAAAACAAAGAAAGGCTTGCATAAACCAAATGTTGTCCCTTGATAAAGAAAAAGAAATTTTAACTAGTGCATGGCAACCTTGTCGCACTCCCTAAGAAGTAAGAACATACATACAAGAACATGAACTCCAAGAGAAAGAAAAGGGCTGCGAATATATTCAATAAAAGGTTTGAAGCAACCAAAGACAAATTGGATTCCATGCCCTTAACAGACGACAAAGAATTATTTTCCAATTTGTGAGTTGATTGTCTAAGTTGTTGAAGCAAAAAACAATGCCTCATGAATTGCGAACAACTTTCAAATATCAACTTCAAACATACTAGATCGAGGGAGAGCAAGAGCCATACAAACACATCCAAAATAACCATAATGTAATTCTTGTAAGTAAACATGAATGTAATAAACTGTATGAGAAATTATAAAACCCACAAGCAATAAAATATCACAGTAATAAATTGTTACTCATTAAAAATGAGTACTTAAAATCAAGAATAAATTAACAAACAAAAAGCCAGTGTATGCTTCAACTTAACCAAAAAAAAAAAAAATCATTACAATGTAAGAGAGATTGAAGTCCATGAGTGGATTTTTCAAAATAATAATAATAATAATAATAAACAACCATAAATCATGCTTCGACCATTTCTGAAAACCCAAAAAAATCGTTATTCAACAAGCCAAAAAGGAAGTGACTCGTTAGTCCATTAGCTAGAATTCCCTATCCACCACAGTTAAAATTAAATTATGGCTACCTCCACTATCAACTCACAAAGTAATTGATAATAGTTAAATAAGTTTTGTGTGAAATTAATTTGTACCTGTAGCCAAAAAAGTTTCATCATCTTTACAGTAGATATTAAGATTCTTTGTCACACTATAAACCTATTCATATGAGACAAATAATTAAATATAATACATTAAAAATATAGATATAAAGATAAAATTATTATTACAATTTCTTTTATCATGCAATTGTCCGATCCGACCTTTCCACATGCACCACAAGCCTACCTTTGTCTATTGTTGTATCTGTTGCTTTCTCCTTCCCTTCTTTTAATCTTTTACCAGACCCCTTCAGCCTTTACCAAAAGAGGTTCGTTATACATATGTTGTTGTAGTAAATGATCTTGTAAAATCTTGCTTGCCTCTTCATTGTGTACTGCCTGATCAATAACATTTGAAGCAAGTTCAAACAAACTAGAACGCCTTAGGATGAATGACTTATCTGTAAAATCATTTATCTCGAAACCAACTTCATGAGCAACTTTATCATGCTTAGCAGCTTGAGTCGGTCGCTTCAAAATAATGTACTGATTTGACAAATATTTTATACATATTTTATTCAAATATGATAAAATATGTCTACACGGTATCCCTTCACTCTCAATATTTTTACAACTACATGATGCAAAATCCAAATTTTTTTCCTATACAATTTCTCTCACTCGACTACCACCTTTATATTCCTTCTCAATTTTATAAATGTAGCAATCAACACTCTCTTCAACTAATTCAGTTGTGTATAACAAACTGTATCATAATTCATCTTGAAACTTGTAAAGCAACTTCCATTTATAAATTTTAGCCATTTGCTTTTCCATTAATAATGGCAATTTTAACATGGGTTTCTCATTGATATCAATATGATCGGTAGCTAAATCCTCATAACATGTTGACGGGCAAGTGCTCAATTAAATCGTACCATAGATTCAACAAGTGAACATTTCTTAGACGCATACCTCTTAAAAAAATGCATGACAACTATAAGCTCTTTGGCTACTTGACATTCCGGCTGAGAAAACATGATTCACATATGTAGGAACCTAGTAGGAGCGAATTTCATATATTGATTGAAGCCATCCATTCTCACTCAACTGACTTTTTGAAATGATCTCTTTCCACCATGAATCAAACTCCTCTCTACTCTAAGATTCCCAAATGCATTTTTGGAAATCTTTATAGCAATCTCTATAATTCAACGCATTCAACTTTTCTGAAAATTTGTTTAAGAAATGCCAACTACAGTATCGATGGAATGTATTTGGAAAACATTCAAAAATAGCCTTTGTCATTGCTGGGTCTTGATCAGTAATGATTATTTTTAGGGGACCACTAGGCATTGCTTTCTTAAACTGCTCAAATAACCAAACAAAAGAATCAGTAGTCTCACCATCTAGAAAGAACAAGCAAAGACTATTGATTGACCGTGATTGTTGACCCCAATGAATGGTGCAAATACCATGTTGTACTGGTTAGTACTGTATGTGGTATCGAAGACAACAGCATCACCAAAATGTTTGTAAGCCCGTCTACATGCCGCATCAGTCCAAAAGCAATGAGAGATACGATCTTCATCACATGCCTTTATATCAAAATAGAAGGCTGGATTTTTCTCGTGCTCTAATGTAAAATGCTCAAATAATAAATCTGCATCATGTCCTTTCAACTTTTTTCGCATCTTGCTCTCATAATTATAAATATCATTTCCTGTACATCCATAATTTTCTACACTCCCTGCTTAAAATTCAAAAATACTAATTTGTTGATGTAAGAGTGCATTTGCTTCTATCAATTGTTAGGACAATGACCTTTGAGCTTCCGATATTTTCCTGTGAGACCTTAACAAATGTATGTTTCGAGGAGTTGCTAATGAGTGACCCTCAACAAATATGCTTACTCTGTATGTACCAGTTTTCTGCCTCACAACAACAAGCTTTGCACCACAACCCTCTTGAATAATTCCCTTATGTCTTTTTCTTTTCCTTTCATCACCCTTTTTGATAACGATCCTTCTTTGAAGCACACATATTCTTTCCTACAAATTTCATTTGTCACTTTATCCCCCTTAGTAGAATTGATCTAAATACTAAAACCAGCCTCCTTTGCATAATTGTTGTAAAAGGCATGCACTTCATCAATTGAAGCGAACTCTTGGCCTAAAGTTGGCTTGAAGTTCGGTTTCACTTGAGGCAAGCATATAGAAACATCAGTATTTGAATAGGAACCTCTTAATCATTCCTTAAGTGTTTTAGAACGATCCCCTATTTCATCATTTGTATCTTCCATCTACAAATATAAAAAATAAAAATAGAAACTAAATAATAATATAAAAAAAAAAATGAAACTAGGGTGATCAAAAGGGTGTCTTGTGAGTTCTCTATCAAGGATGAAAAAACACACACACACGCATAGAATAAAGTAAGAAAATCAGTAACAGAAGAAACTAAAACCTGAAGTATATTTAGTTTTACATAAAAATGTACATGCCAATTTTTAATATTTTGTGGAACAATTTTTTTAAAGGTAAACAAAACATAGTAATAACCAGAATAGTAACAACCAATGAAAAAACAAAAAATATGATAATTATAACTCACAAATATAGAATAGGTACTGAATAAGAAAATATATTGTTCATTGACATGTCTAAAAATCATAATGTTTAGCCAAAAAAATCAGTGCTCAAAAGTGACGATTATACCGGGGGAAAGTGAACATTCAGGCAAGTGGAGAGTAAGAAGCCCAAGGCAACGGAATAAATGATATGCAAATGCCATGAAAATGACAAATTGAACATCAACAGACAGAGAGATGCATATTTTGAAATATTCTGTGTAGCAATCTGCACATTACAAGTTTTAGAAGTAACAAGCTTTTCCATAAAAAATAAAATACCTATTCTATATACCAAAACAATCTGCACATTATAAGTTACTTCTAAAAATCATAAGATATAAGGAAAAAATGAAATAAAAGTTTGAAACATATTAATGTTTTACAAAATGCACAATCTGCACATTACAAGTTTTAATACTCTGTTTGCCAATTATATTTACAAGGGAAAAAAAAAACAGTGAACTTTGTCTTTTTAAGGTCCCAACTGTAGCTCCATTAAACGAGAATTTAGAAATAGAAAAAATGGTGAACTCTGTCTTTTAAGGCCCCAACCGTAGCTCCATCCCACAACAAACACAACACTCTAAAAAAATAAGAACACAAAACCTGTATTTGAGAATGAAACCAAAGAGAACGCGGAGAAAAAAAAAGAGAAAGAGAGAAAGAACCAGACAGGCTGACGTGAGCATTTGAGTTTTTTTTTTTAGGAGAGGGAATAAACATGTCAATCCAATAGGAAGACTTACATATAAATTAAGATTTTTATTACTGTGATATTAATTATTTACAGAAAATTTAATTTATTAACCAAAATAATTTGTCCCCAAGAAATAAAATTCAATAGGTTATCCATAATAAAAGTGTAAAAGAATTGTGGAAGTAATGATACTGTTGTGGACATTTTGGTACTATAGAAAAGCCCAGGAGCGAAGGCCTATTGAATCAAGAAGCCCAAGAAATACTTGTCAAAATGGTCAGAAGTCAAAGAAAGGAGAATAGCCATTCAGTAACAGATATACCCGAGCACACCTAATTATACAATTGATTGTCTTAATTATATTAAGTATGAAGTGATTGCATGAAGGTTTGTGTAACATCCCTTACCCCGATTTCTCGTCGGATCGAGATTCGAGGCGAGGAGCGTTACGGTTCCGTACTGAAAATTCATTTATTCATTTATTTGAAAATTTCTTTCTAAAAGAAATGGAATCACCACTAAAAGTTTTCCGATATTGAAAAACTTTAATATCATTTTCTCTTTTATAATTTTAGAAAATCCGACAGAGTCTCCTCTGTTTTTCTGAAAATCCAAAATTTAAAAACCTGTAAAGAAAATGATAGCACTTCTATAAAATTCATTTCTCAACTCCAATTCGGATCTCCCGTCCGATTTAAAAAAAAATCACTTCAACACACAAACAATTGAAATAAACATTTAATCAAATTCCAAAATCCACCACCATAAAACTTTATATTACATACTTATCAAATAATATACATAACTTACAAATATTTTAAAACTTTAATACAAATTGTATTTTACAGACTTTTAAATTTATAAACTTACACACACATGATGGTACCCATACATATATATATACACATAATGCAAAATGAATATTACTCAAAAATTTATGTCAGATGTGACTCGTAGATTATCTGCAGGGGCTTCGTCTTCGTCTCGGCAACAAGCCCAATTCAATTACCTGCGCGTGGTCAATCCAACGCGCTAAGTATTTCTATTTAGTGGGTGTATACTTAATTTAAAAATCATAAAACTTTATTTCCTCATAATACAATTTCACTAAACTTTTCAACAATATTTGAAAGTTCAGAAAAGTAATAAAATAAAATTTTCACCATATTTTACTACGTATAATTTGTTTAAAACACAATTCATGAAGTACATAAAAATCTTATTTCAAGCATGACTGTATAAAATTCAGTTTTTCCATTCTCTCCAATCTCAAATAATCTTTACATAACACGTTACTATTTATTAACTGATTTATATAAACACAACATTTCTTTTGGCTGTATTTTGAAATGATTTTCACTAAATATTTTTCGTTACTAAAATTCACAATTGAAAATAATTTACTAATAAATACACATATAAAATACATACAAATTATTATGAGACATATTCATTATATCTGTAAATATTTTATCACACATCACCTTACTTATACATATACTACACATCACCTTGCTTATACACATCAACTACATAAACATATTCAACACATAAAATTTATTCTTACACGTAGAAACCCTATATTATATATATATATATATTTAAACAAATCCTAATGATGACATTTCATTTCAAGTTTCAATTATCTAAATTATATACAGATTTTTTTCTTAGTAAACCTATCAATTCGATTTGTAAGAATTTTATTACAAATCCCGATGAAAAACATATTATTACGAGTAATGCTTATTAATTACATAATAATCATTTTTCATATCTATAGATATATATATATATCTCTCATATATTTTTCTTTAATTAATATAATACAATTTCATTACATAATCCTCAATTCTCGAAATAACAGTTGTCAATTAATATTTCATAAAATTTCAAACTATCATCAGTTTCGCTAATGATCTAAGTTACTAAAAATTCTAAATGCAAAACATATAAATGAGTTATATCTATTGATAATTCACATATTTTTTTCAATTAATATTTTTAACGTCATTTTTAAATTTTCGTTTGAAAATTACTAATCAATCGCTTTATCATAATTACACAGACAAAATCAATGAGTAATTTCTTTCCAACTTTTAATTAATTTATTTTTACCAATTCTTTTTCATTTTCTCAAAACTCACTTTCTAAATCCAAATTTCATAATTTCTCAAACATTTATAATAAAATATAATAAGTTTCATTTTAATATTCTTAAGACGATAACTAAATTCAAATTTTTCAATAATCACATCAAATAAAACACATAAACCATCGGTTTTTCAAAGTCACTTCTATCAAACATATTTCAATATAAACTTTAATCACATAACTTTTCTGAAATCTATTATTAAACACATTTAAACTATTATTCTTTCAACTCAAGTTCCTATCATAATCCTAATTATATTTTCGAAACCAACACGTTATCGTCAAATAAAAATTAAAATACACTATACAATTTCAACAATATTTCATAATATATAAACTAATCATTTAACAATTATAACAAATCGAAGAGTTTATAACATAATATCAATGAATAAATAAAAATCTTAACATTAATCTTTTCAAATTTAATTGGTCACGTCTGATTACAATATTGCCATTTTCTTTAGTCAGAACCATTTGTAAAATTCTGTATTGATACCATGGATCGATAACGGGTTTACTGGCATCAGCCAGATTAAACGGCAACCCCGGCAACGGTCACTCGGTGTCTATCCACCGGGTCGCATATCATAATCTGTTTCCGTTTCGGGACCGGGCATTCGGTACCTCTCAAAGTCCGTCATACAACGTCTGATATCAATCGTAACGGTGTAGTACTGCTAATAATCACCATATTGGCTAGCCAACTATCAATCCCCACTTACCGATGACTAGTTTTACGCGGACCCTTTATATTTTTTCAAGATTTCAAAATTTTTCAATTTAAAAATGAAAATTTTAATCGCGTAAACTTTTTATTGCATATTTAAATCAATTCATCAAATTTATTCTGGGTATCGCTTATGGTCATTTCAAATCACCATTTCGCCCCAGTTTTCATATCATATATTAACACAATACTTATCACATTTCTCATGTTCTAATTTAATTTCAAAAGGCGAGAATCTCAACTTTTGCATTTTCAATTCTAAATCCGTTATACGTACTATCAACACATGATATAATTTACACAACAACGAAGGCGAAATGACAAAAATACCCCTAAGACGCTCTATATTTCAACTTAAGCCACAATGGGGTTTATTTTATGAAATCATTTTCGAACCCATTTTTCATCACACAACTCGTCCAATGACGTACAATTGTCATATTTTTAATACCCAGAGCCATTAGATATCTGAAAAATTAAAACAAACAATTTCTAATGGGATTTCCACATAAACATCAAACTAGTAAATATAATTTTTCATTCCGACCAGTTGATCCTCATAAAAACCACCCAAATATTATTCAAATAACATATAAATAAAAAGGAAATGACAAATACGCCCCCAAGTCCTTTTCCACTTATTATTCGGCTTAATGGGTATTTTGTTTTCGAAATCATTTTTCAAGCAATTTTTCATTCCAATAACATTCAGACAATACATCAAATCATACAAACTCATTTTACACATAACAAAAATAATTAAATTAAGTTTCCAATGAAATCACAGTTTATTATCAAACTTATAAAACTGAAATTTTCAAAGATGTATACATCAATCTTTTTGGGCTTTCCACTAGCTTTCTATACACCCAATGAGAGGTTTTCAGGCCTCTTAACCCTTCCCTTTTCCTCTGAAATTAATCCCTCACTTAGGGTTCCAACATAAATAAAATTCAACAGATAAATAAAATAACGAAATCAAAAGCTAAAACAATGTCAAAATCATGCTCATAGATGTATTATAACATCTATAACTAAAACTCAACACAAAATAATCAAATAAAATCAAATTACCTCTTTGTAAACCCCTCTTAAATTCCAAAAATCAGCTTGAAGATACATGAGTTTTAGTGATTTTTTGAAGCTTGAATGGGTAGGTGATGAAATTTGAGAGATTAAGTAGTTAAACAAATAAAAACAAATTGAAGAATAGAAGAAGATCAGCATGAGCAGAGGAAGAAAAGCTGCTGTTGGCGATGAAGAACAGCAAACTGAAAAATCTGGGCAGAAATTGATTTTTAAAGTCACAAAGTTCTCGTATTTATAACATTGCCCCAAAATTTTTGTCATTTATAATTGGACCCCAAAACTTTTTAGTTTCTGCACTTACACCCCTACTCACATGCTCATATCCCATTTGACATTCTTACCAACACATCATCCCATTAACTCATTCAAAATTATCTATAACCTTATTTTATCCAAAAATAATTAATTAATTTTAATGAAAAAAAATAATAATAATACTAATTATATAATAAATTATTGATTTAACTCAAAAATTATCCCTTATAATACAATCTAATTTCACCATCCTAACATTCTCATTCTGCTACTTATTTTATTTAAATTCGAAAATAATTCTTTACGGGGAAAAACGTTTTCGAAAATATTCAATTTTCACCTATTACGATTAAAACATTTTACAATCGTACGAATTTCATTAAATTCAAATTTATTTCCATTTAATAAATTACTTATGAAATTAACGAATACTAATTGGACGAAAATAATTATCGGGGCGTTACAGTTTGGCCGGAAGGCAAAAACATGAAGGTAATCTGCTCGTAATCAGAAGGTTGTTCAATGAGTGCCCTTCAGCAGAAACTATCGCAGCGATCAAGAAGTCTGTTCGTCTGCTTGATAGTCAGAGGGACAGTTAAGTCTGCTCGTCCGTTCGGTAAAAGAAACGTATGATTCTTGAAGTAGTTTGCTCGTTTGATGCAACATCTGGTCGTTAGCAGGCTATTTGCTAGAGTTGACCAGTTGACCTTCTGGAAGGAGAATCAATTCAAAACAGAAGAGGAGTCGACTTACCTATTTTCATGCAAATTGAATCTCTACACTCTTGGAAATTGCTATATATGTGGAAGAGATAATCTCGAAAGATATTATCTTAATTAATGTTTATTATTTTTTGCTTTATCTGTAAGATTCTTAAGCCTATTCTGATTGTAACATCTCCGCTATAAATAGGAGAAAGGATTCAACGTAAAAGACAGAGTGAAATAAAAAATACAATTACTCCGAGAGTGAGAAGGAGTAATTGTCGTGGACGTAGGCCATTGTTTTTTGAAGAATCACGTAAAAATCTGATTGCACCCTGTTTGTTTTGGTCTTGACAGTACTTGTTTCATGTGCGATTTGTTATGTCGCAGGAATTGGGCTTGGAGAACCGGGTTGACCAAAATTGAGTGTCAACAGATACAAATGCTGAGTAAAAATGTTTTATAGGAGAAGGTATTTTGAAATTACATAATTATGTCCTTCCAAGTAATTTGACGTATGAATATGTTAGTAACTAAAACTTTCCTTAAAAAAAAAAGGGTGTAGGGACTAGGGAGAACCTTTTTGGGTAGTAAGAGCATCACCCAATTTGTAATTCTCATAAAAAAAATTCAAAACAATACATATAAAATAAATATAAAATTATGACCAAATAATCAACAAAGAGGTGTAAATTATATAAGAGTTAAAATCTACATAAAATAGATCTCCCAAAATTAGTAAAATATATTTATATAATCAATATATAATTAAATTATTGAAATTAAAATTCATATAAGATGTTTTAAAATTGATAAATATATACATATAATTGAGCTTTTAAAATTAAAATCTCATTGGTTAAAGATAATCATGGCTCCTGTGGGGCCCTCTCTCTCTTCACCGATATATATATATATATATATATATATATATATATACGTATTTATATATAGATCCTCTTAAGTACACTTGATAAAAAAAATTAAGTGATGATATTTTAAAATTGCTTATTATAATTTATTATATTTTTATTGTACATGATTATAACTAAACGTATCTGATTATAATTAGTAAATGTGATCAACAGTATCACATTTACATATATATGAGTTCCATTAGGTACACCTGAGGTATGCATATATTTAATTAAAAAATTAAATGATTATATTTTAAAATTATTTATTGTAATTTATTATATCTTTATTGTATTTAATTATAACTAAACATATTTGATTATAATTAATAAATGTGATCGATAGTATTACATTTACTGATCGTAGTCACACATATTTGTTATAATAAGATATAATAAATTATAATCAGCAATTTAATAATGTAATCACTTTCTTTTTTCTTTTCAGGTGTATGCACATCTCAAGTGTATGATAAAATGTGCCTATGTATGATAGAATACATCTATATATACATATGTATGTGTATATGTGCGCATTCGATCATACATAAGTGCGTTCCATCATCCATCTGAGGTATGCATATGCTTTAAAAATTTTCTAATCTTGGCCATTTATTTTTTACAGAATTATATCTGAAGTGTTAGGACTTGTTGACTAACTAAATGGCTTAATAAATAGAGAATTATATCTGAAAAGGTAACATGGTACGTGCCAGCTGTTTTTATTATTTTTTTGTTAATTTTTTTTTAAGAAACTAGTTAAATAGGTGAAATAGACGGTGCCAATTGTTATGCGTACCCATTTAACCAGTTGAAGGCTAATCGATCAAAGATTTTTTGATAGATAAGTGTGCTAGCTGTTTTCAGTTAGCAAGTCGAAGGGTAAGTGGTCGAAGGAGCAGTTATGCACATGCACACCCACTTAACCGGTTGAAGGTAACTGGTCATTTTTTTTTTCAGTTAAGTGTGCCAGCAATTTTCAGTTATTCGGTCAAAGGGTAACTGGTTATGCATATGCACACCCATTTAACCAGTTGAAAGAGGTGTTATCCACACACATGTAGCCGTTTCAACTCATTGTTGCTGCAACATCTCCTGTAACTCATTGATGTGCACACCTTGATGGTTTTCAATGTTTGTTTTAACTCTAGAACATATCCTAAACTCTTCCATTCATGCTTCATTATCTAAACCGGCTTCCATTCTTCCTTTATATCTGATCTTCTATAGCAACCTTTCGAAAGCAAGACAACTATTACCAACATATTTTAAAAGCAACATATGATTGTAATCTTATATATCTTTATAGTTTTATTGTGTCTGATTACAACTAAACTTATCTGACTAAAATCAGTAAATATAATAGATAATATTATATTTATTTATTGTAATCATATGTATTTAATTATAATCAAATATAATAAATTACAATCAATAATTTTATAATATAATCATTATATTTTTCTCAAGTATATGTATATCCCAGATATATGATAGAACACACCTAAATACCTATGTATAGGTATATAGGTGTGTTCTATCATACACTTGGAGTATGAATACACTTTAAAAAATTTCTAATCTTGATCATTTCTTTTTTACGAAATTATATCTGACGGGTATGACTTATTGATAAACTAAATGAGTTAATGAATAGAGAAACCTGCTTAAAAGGTAAAATGGTACGTGCCAGCTGTTATTTCTTATTTATTTATTTATTTTTAAGAAACCAGTTAAACAGGTGAAATGTGAGTACCAACTGTTATCAATACCTATTTAACCGTTTGGTCGAAGACATTTTTTTAAATTAGTGTGCTAGTTGTTTTCAGTTAGTATGTCTAAGGGTAACTGGTCGAAAGAGCAGTTATGTATATATATACATAGGTGCGTTCTACCGTACACCTGTGATATGCATACACTTAAAAAAAAAATTCTAATGTTGATTATTCAATTTTTATGAAATTATATCCGACCGTTGGGACTTATTGACAAACTAAATAGGTTAATGAATAGAGATACCTTCTTTTGGTAACATGATACGTGCCAACTATTATTTATTTATTTATTTAAGAAACTGGTTAAACAGGTGAAATGGTGAGTACCAACAGTTTTGCATACCTATTTAACCGATTGGTCGAGGATTTTTTTTTGGGGAAATTTTAATTTAATCCCTAACGTTTGGTAAAGTATTACTTTTTTACTCATGTTTGTATTTTGAATTTCCGTCATCCCTAACGTTTCAGAAATGCATCAATTTAGTTCTTCTGACAAAAAAAATAACAATCAAATGGGACAAAAAGACGAATTTATCCTTAATATAATTTAAAATAGTTAAAATGTCATAATTACCCTTTTAAAAATTAATAATTACAAAATAATCGTCCCTATTATTACAAAATTACCATTAACCATCTTCCAATCAAATTATAACACATCATTAAATCAAATTTTTTAATTTAATTTATTGTTAATAAATATTTTAATTAAAAAATAATATTTTTAATATAAAATTAAAAAAAAAAAATCCCACTTTATCTTCATCTTCTACCTCTCCTCATTTTCCTCATCTTTAATTTCATCTTCTCCATTCATCAAAATCATCATCTTCATTATTTTTATCAAATCAACATCCAAATTAAACATCAAACCAAACTTCTTCTAAATCTAAAAAATATATATATATATTTATCCAAATTTTTAAAAAAAAAAGTTTATGTAAATTAAAAAAAAATAATAAAAATACACCATCTGCTCTCCATTGCCGGAGACTAGATCTGGTCTCCGGCAATGGAGACCAGTTAGCATGGTCTTCAGCGTGAAGTCTTCAGCGAGCGCTGGAGACTAGTTTCAGTTTCTGGTCTCCAGCACTCGCTGGAGACTAGTCTGGTCTCCAGCCCAGGAGCGCTGGAGATCGGTTTCAGTTTTTGGTCTCCAGCGAGCGCTGGAGTTTCAGTTACTGGCTAGAGACCAGTTTCAGTTTCTGGTCTAGCGAGCGATCTCCAGCCCAGGAGGGCTGGAGATCCACTGGTCTCCAGCGAGCGCTGGAGTTTCAGTTATTGGCTGGAGACCAGTTTCAATTTCTGGTCTCCAGCGCTCACTGGAGGCCCACTGGTCTCCAGCCTAGGAGCGCTGGAGCTGGAGACCAGGACTCCAGGTGAACTGGTCTCCAGCGAGACCAGTTCGGTCTCCAGCAAGACCAGGCCGGAGACCTCCAACCTGGTCTTCTGTCCTTTTTTTTTTTTTTTTTTAGTTTTTTTAACATATTAAATTAAAAATATAAAAATATATTATATTAAATATATATTAAAATTATATAAATATATTCAAGTTAAAATGACTAAATTAACCCTCATTAAGTAACATTTGACTGACAAAAGGATTAAATTGATACATTTTCCAAACGTTAGGGATGATGAGAATTCGAAATGCAAACGTTAGTAAAAAAGTAATATTTTATCAAACGTTAAGGACTAAATTAAAATTTCCCATTTTTTTTTGGATAAATGTGCTAGTTGTTTTCAGTTAGCCGGTCGATGGGTAACTGGTCGAATGAGCAGTTATGCACATGCACACCCACTTAACCGGTCGAAGGCTGACTGGTCCATTTATTTATTTATTTTTTTTTTAAGTGTGCAAGCTATTTTCAGTTATCCGATCGAAGGGTAACTGGTCAAAGGATCTGTTATGCACATGCACGCCCATTTAACCGATTGAAAGAGGTGTTATCCACACTCATGTAGCCATTTCAACTCATTGTTGCTACAACATCTCTTGTAACTCATTGTTGGGCACACCCTTCAATCTTTGTTTCAACTCTGGAACATGTCCTGAACTCTTCCATTCATGCTTCATTATCTAAACCGGCATCCATTTTTCCCTTTATCTCCGATCTCTTGTAGCAACCTTTTGAAAGCAAGACAACTATTACCAACATATTTCGAAGGCTGCATATGGAATGTATTGATTGCATATAGTTAAGTTGTTTTGTGTGGTATTTTTAGCTACAACATTAGTTCCCAGCTTTTAATGCGAGCTGGTTGTCTTGGCCGCATTAAAAGCTTAATCATTTCTTCAATTAGAATTTTACGCCCTGCTGGTATTAAAAATGGAGACAGACGGTTTTTTCTTATTTGCAACTTTTTGATTTTCAAAGTGATAAGACTTTTGCTCTCACTAGACCTCCTCTTTGACAACTCAAGCGCCACTGATTCCTTTTCCTGGTCGTCCGTCTGTCTTTCCGACAAACCTCCCGGCTTTATTTCAAGTTTCCAAGTGTGTTGCTTCTTTTTCAAAGGTAAGCATGAACCTCTTCTTTTTCTAAGGTAAGCATGAACCTTTTCTTATCTGTTTAATATTGGCAACTGTTCTCAAAACTTTAGATGTAGTTGTTGTGCTTGAGAAAATGCTTGTTCTGACTTCCATTTGCCATTTGTCCTGTTACGGCTTTAGTAAATAGCCCTAGGTTGAGCGACTTCTTGTATTCGAGCATGTCTAGGACATTAGATAATATTCTACGGTTTTTTCTCTTGTACTGGTTTTGATCTGCCCACTAGGGGAATCTAACAATTGATCTCGTTTGTAGACGTTAGGTTGTAGTCGATGTAAGCATGTCATTGGGGTGACGATAGTTCCGAGTCATCTGGGAGTCTCTCTCTTCCCAGTTGAATGGGTGATGTGACAAAGGGAGCTGGCGTTTTAGATAACTAATAGGCATAGTACAAGTGAAGTGAAAGTTGACTCTAGTAAGGTCGAGGGGGCTACCATCGTGGATTCTTTTGATAAAGAACGAGGCGGTACTCGTGATCTTACCTTCTCGGAGGTCCTTTAGCAATTCTTTTGTTAAGGAATGAGTAGGCCAGAGTTGATGATCCTAACTTCCAAGCTTGGGATCCCTAGAGAAGTTACATTAGCAGTTCCTTTTCCTGATGAGTTGTCTGCTTATCTCCCTACTTCTTACTCTGTTATGGGGCTTCTCAGATGCGAGCTGGTCTACTTATTCCTATGCACCCCTTCTTTAAGTAGGCCATTGACCACTTCGTGGTTGCCCCATTTTAGTTTGTACTTAATGCCTACTATCTCCTTTTTGCCTTCTTTATTTTGTACAGGAAGTGTGAGTCCATGATTCCTTCCAACTTAAATTTCATTCGACACATCTTCCAGTCGAAGAAGTGCCTCGGCTTCAATGAGGGATTTTACTATCTGGTCTGCAGGGCGGGTCGCTTCAAGGAGTTGATCAACGACATTAAATCTAATATCGGGGAATATAATCATTCTTTCTTTTGGTTAAAGGATTTGCCCACCTAGTATCGCGGTTTTATTTTATCTCCGAGTGATTTTGTACGTTTGATTTTTTTTTTGGCAACTCTTGTATTGAGTGTTCTTTTGCTAATCAGTTATTTTCGTTTGTTTTCAGAGGGTTTAAAGGATTCTGCTCCTTTTCTTACTGTAAAAGAACAAGGAATTTTAAATCAAATCCTCAGGCTCGATCCTTCATTGCAGTCTACTAAGGATATGGCAAACTTAGAAAATGTCAAGACTTACGGCCTAATTTACAAGCTAACTGTAGCCAACCAAACATTTGGAGAAGGGTTTGAAGATAAGCTTCTCTAAACACAGACATGGTCCCTAGGATCCACGTGGCAAAATTTACTAAAGGTGGTGGCACCAAAAAGACTCTCGGTTCCAAGCCTTTATCTCCTATTCGACTGAGACCCCCACTGATGGAAAGGCATCAAAAAAGCAAAGGACTTCTGAGCCATCTAGGGCCCTTTAGAGGGCTCCGAAAATCTGTAGGCTTCATATTCTCTTAAAAACATCCATGTACTAAGTAAAGGGAAATCAACTGTCGCCTCTTTCGATGATACCTTCTTTGGCCTGATCTGCTCGGACCTTGTCGACAGGTTTGATACTTCTACTCGGCAGACTTTCTATCAAAACACAGCCCGTGCTGTGGAGAAGCTTACAATGGACGAGCTGCTAGCCTCTATGGTACGCTATTCTCAGCAAGTACATAAGATAATTTTATTTATAGATTTTTGTTTGTATCCTGACTCCTGTGAACAGCTAACCCCTTTGTTTTATTTATTTCTGTGCAGCTATGAAGACTTTCGATGAGCAATGCAATGTGGATAGCAGGTAGAGGAAGTTGCAGGGGGGGTTCAACCGACAACTGTCCAAGATAAAAGCTGATAAGGAGAAACTCAACAGGTTCTTAGAGGAGGCTAGGAATGGAGAGGCCCATTGAAAGGGCCAGGCCGTGAAGAGTAAGGTAGAGATTGAGCACCAATAGCAGGCTTTCAATACCCAGGAGAAGCGTCTTAATGAATCCATTGCCTTCTACTAGGATGAGGCAAGTAATGCTAAGGCCGAGTTTAGTAATGTTTGTGTGATGTTTGATGATTATTTTGGTGCGATTGAGTCTGATGTTATGGTTATGGTCCTAGTTCATATTAGGATTCTTTTTTGTTGCTAAAAAGATTGTTTTACTAGTCTTTGATCACTAATAAATATTTGAGAAAAATCTAAAAAATATTAGCCAAAAAACCCCTACCGTCAGCTAAAAATGGTTTCCATCTAAATTTTTAATAGTTTTATGAAAAAAAACACTAAAAGACCAAAATATATACCCTCATCTTTTTATTTAGACAATAAAATATAAATAGAAGTATAAATATAAAAAAAAAATAAAAATGGGAAAAACACAAATTATCCATAGTCCATCTAAAGTCGTGATTAATTTTTTAAAAAATAACAATTAAATTAATTAATTAAAAAAAATCCATGAGATGAAAAAAAATTAATAACAAATTGAAGATGAACCCAGAACTTTAAACCTTGAAGATTTGGGTTATTAATTAAAAAAAAAAAAAAAAAAAAGAACAACACCAGACCAGTACCACCATTCATCAATCAAACCAAACCATTAACACAACCAAGACAAAAACCAAAACCATCAACATTATTGACAACCATTGGCCTTAGAGACAAAAATTTACAAAAAAAAGTGTACCTAGATCTATTTAACACAGTTCAACCAAGATTTTTGATGAATAATATATCTTCATAAAAAATTTACATTTCGTGAATTAAAATATAACCAAAAAAAAAAAAAAACCCACAGAACCCAAAACCTCATAATAAAAATAAATAAATAAATAAAAATTAATAACCATTTCAATTTACTAGTTTTGTTCTTCCATCTTGAAGATTTCTCATCACCTGCCATTATCATCAGAGCCTTCTCCTCATAAACCCTCTCTGCAACCAAACACAAATAAAAAATAAATCAAAAACTTTAATCGTACCTAACTAGGCGTCCTACCAGCGGAGAACGAGGTACCCTACTAGACGAGACATCTCCCGTTCTACATCATGATCGGTCAAGTATGGCTTCCCTTCGTAGCAGTTCCATGATTTTGAGCCTTGGCCATCAAGCGGAGCCAAGTGCCGGTTATGCACAGTGATTTTCTAGGGGCCTTGCATTATGGACATGATGCTATTGTTGTACAAGTAGTGAAGCTGGACAGATTGAAGGAACAGGAAGATGAAGCTGTGCGACGGTAGAGAGAGAAGCTATAGTTGTGCGATGGTGAAGCTGGACGAACTAGAGGAAGAGAGCGAATGGATGGAAGAGGGATGTAAAAAACTAGTGCAAAGAATCTTATCTTGCATAAGAAGTGTGAAGACCAGTAGTGTAGAGATTTGGAGAGAAGACAATATTCATACTGGTTTGTATGGAATCAGTATGGTGATCAGGAATACATATCATTCTGGTCCTTACCGTAGGTCACATGTCACTTAACCTTAACAGAGGGAGGGTTCAATAAATAGAGATCATTGGAATAAACTAAGATTATTAAACATTTAATTAAAAACTTGAAAAAGAAAAATTTAAAATCTAAAAACCCAAAAAAAAAAAAAAAAATGGAACTTGGGTTCTGGAACTCAAATTACTGTGGGTAGAGATAGAGGTTTCTATTTCTACCTTTGTTGTAAGCAAAGATAAAGGTCTCCATCTCTGCATTTTTTGTGGTAGAGATGGAGTCTCCGTCTCTTAGTTTCGTTACCAAATCTAGGAAGAGGTAGTTTGATATCTTTATTTGGCAAAAATGTCTTTATCATACCACATCTAAGAAGAGGTGGTTCGAAGTGGGAATGAAATCGTTCCTGAATGTGATTTAATTTGATAACAATGTCGTTCCAAGGTCTAATTACATACGAGTTCATATCTTCAAAATCTGGTTCGAACCTAGAGAACTGGGTTGAAGATTTGGGTTAAACCCAAATCCTCAATCCCTACTTTTTATTATTATTTTTTTTTATAATTATTTTTTGCAGGATCAATTTTAAAATTTTATTATATTTTTATTTTAACTTTTTAACACAAGAATCTCCACCATCTACATATATATATGTATATAATGGTGGACTAAGATATTTATATTAGAGGGGAAACTTTATAATAAAATAAAATAAAGATAAAAATAATTATAATTCATATAAGGTTATTTTATTCATGAATTTATCATATAAAACAATTTATATAAAATAAAAATAATTCACACTAATAATTATAAGTAAATCAAGACATAATAAGATCAAACAATATTATATATTTAAATCAAGACATATTAAGAACAAACAATATTATATATTTTACTCTTATAATACTGAGAAGAATTTACTTTCACAATAAAAAGAGATAAAATTCTCTTCATATACTATTAAATACATATAACAAAACTCAAATTTCTATCACGAATATGAAAGAAAAGTGTACGAACTACTTAAACTATAAATGGAGGTATAAGTTACACCTACTTAAATATATTTTTATTTTTAAAATTTGCTCATGATAACCTCTATTGGTTTAATAAGTAAATCTCATCAAATAACACTTCAGAACCGATGAATTTATTCACTAGCACTAAATAATTGAAATAAATAAATAATATTCACTAAGTTATAAATAAGATGTAAGAGAGAATAAAAGATAGAAAATATAAAGGAAAATTAGTCAATAATTTATATAAACATGATATAGTTTACAATTAAAAAAATAGCAGACGATAACTATATATAGGTGGCAATAATAGTTTATGGTTTGCGATATGGTATAGAAGTTTGCGAAGTTAAAACATGTAAAGTTTGAAAGATGGGCCCAGTTGGTAAGTTATTGTGTTGTCATTTTTTGAACTGTACATGGTGGTGGTCAGAAGTAAAACATGCCTCCTACTACAGTTCGTCTCTACGTTTTGTGAACATATTAACTGTGAAGCTATATATACCAATTTATATATGTATTTAAATATCTAGTGACTAAAATCATGAACTTAATAAATTTTCATAAAATTTCTAAAAGTGGTGCATGCCTCGTTTAGGTCTAAGTTGGGTTCGCTTTGTATATATATGTGTGTACATGTATGTGTATATATATTTAGCTTGAAAGTAAATTCACTTACTTAATATATTGTTCCACTAATGCACTATTCAATAGTATATACATGTGGGCAATGCGTAGCATGTCCGTTGAAATCGTTTTTAATGTCGGTGTAGATGTGGGATGTCCTTCCACGACATTTTGAAACACAATATCTTCATTTCTATTGTGCTTCTCACCAACATCTGCTGCTTGTGGAACATACCTACTACAAAATTGCATGCATTCATCGGCTAAATAACATTCAGCTATGCAACCCTCTGGTCGTGCACGATTTCTTACATATCCTTTTAATACCTTCATAAATCTATAAAATGAAAATATAAAAGTAAATAAAATGTAACTATATCATGTACCGTAATTCATATGTGAAGAATAGTGTTAGATTAACCTTTCAAAAGGGTACATCCAACGATATTGAACCGGTCCACATAACCGAGCTTCTCTTGTAAGATGAATTGTAAGATGGACCATTATATCAAAGAAAGAAGGAGGGAAATAACGTTCAAGCATACACATCGTAACTGCAACTTCATCTTCCAATGACTTTAACTTATCTCTATCTAAGATTCTTTGACAAATTGCATTAAAAAATGAACAGAATCGAAATATGGCAATTCGAGGCCCTTTAGGCATGAGACCTCGTATTGCCACTGATAACAGATGTTGCATCAATACATGATAGTCATGGGACTTAAGCCCAACTATCTTACATTCATTCAATGAAATGCAATTAGATATGTTTGAAGCATAACTGTCAGACATCTTTAAATTGAACAATCTCTTACAAAATTGTTGTTTTTCTACCTTTGATAGAGTGTGTGGTGCTGCAGGCAAATACAGTTTATCTCCATCCTCTTTCACATGAAGATCTTGTCTAATCCCAATGTCTTCCAGATCTCTACGAGAATTAACACCATCCTTAGTTTTTCCATGGATGTCCAACAATGTGCCAACCAGACTCTCGCCAATGTTTTTTTCAGTGTGCATCACATCTAAATTATGACGCAAGCACAAATCCTATAAAAATTGATGATGGTCAATTTAAGATAAGACAAAATATAATAGAATAAGTTACATTATATACTGAATTAAAAATCTTACCTCCCAATACGGAAGATCAAAGAATATCGACCTTTTTTTCCATATCGGATGCCCTTTTCTCTTCCTTTTTCCTTTGACTTTCTTTCCCCAATCATTTTCAACTTCTGAATATGCACATCGAACTTGTGTACCATCAGGAATCTCTGGAGGATCATCCATTTCTTCTTTCCCATTAAACCATGATTTCTTCTTTTGCAAAACATGATTTTTTGGAAGAAATCGACGATGACCCATATACACATGTTTACAACTATATTTCAATCTTTGTGAATGTACGTTTAACCCACATATAGGACAAGCAAATTCACCTTTCACACAACATCCTGCTAAATTTCCATAAGCAGGAAAATCATTTATAGTCCATATTAATATAGTCTTTAAGTTGAAGGTGGACTTAGTAGAGGAATCATACACTTCTACTCCCGAGTGCCATAACTCATTCAAATCTTCGATAAGTGGTTGCAGATATACATCAATATCATTCCCGGGTTGTTTTTTCCTGGAATCAGTAATGTTAACATCAAATTTTCTTTCGACATACACTTCCATGGAGGTAGATTGTACGTAATTAACACCACCGGCCAAGAACTGTAAGTTGTACTTAGGTTGCTATAAGGATTAAATCCATCCGCAGCCAAGCCTAACCTCAAATTGCGTGCCTCTGCAGCAAAAGATGGTCATTTCCTATCTATAGTCTTCCATGCTTCAGAATCAACGGGATGACACATCTTTCCATCTAAGCTTGTATGGGTAGAATGCCATTTCAAGTCAGTAGCCATTTCAGTTGATGTAAACATTCTCCTAAACCGTCGTATGATCGGAAAGTATCGAAGTACTTTAGCCGGTACTCCCTTATGAATCTTTTTCGTCACTTCGTTTACTTTCCATCAACAAGCCCCACATTTTGGACATTCTTCATGATGTTCAAATTCCTTTCTAAAAAGACAACAATCATTGATGCATGCATGAATTTTCTCATACCCTAAATTAAACACTTTCAACAACTTTTTTGTTGAGTACAATGATTCCGGTAAAACATTATCTGAGGGCAACATGTCTCGAACTATATGAAGAAGTTCATCAAACCCCTTATCGGATAAACCATATGTAGCTTTATGTTTATATAAAGCTACAGTAGCCGATAATTTTGTGTACTTTGAGCAACCTTCATATAAAGGCGTTTCAACATCTTCTAAAGTAGCAGTCATGTCTTCCTCTCTTACTTCAACATCAGATTCAACAGTACAAGGAGTCTCAAGATTTACATCATTATACATTCTAAATGTATTGGAAGTGTTTTCAACAGGTGTAGAAGTTTTCAAAGGTTCCCCATGCATGAACCAAATTGTATACTGAGGATCCATCCCATTAATAACTAAGTGCTCATACACTATCTTAATGTCATGATACCTCCCATTAAGACATTTTATACAAGGACAAGAGATGAAACTAGAATTTATTGAATGTTTGTTTGCGGCCTCAACAAATTTTTTAGCTCCCTCCCTATATTTTTTCGACACTCTAGAAATTTAAAAACGACAAAAAGAAATTGTTAACAAAATACACCAAGATTAAATTTTATGTTTGAATTTAATGAGTTTAGAATATTAACCTTGAAAATCTTAACCACTCCTTATCCATTTGAAAGCATATAACACTAAAAAACAAACACGTAACAACAATGTGTTAAACTATATTAAATTATTAAATTTCCCGTATATTTACACTATATTCAGCAATGAATAAGCAATAACATCTATTTATCAAATTATCCATAATTTTTGCCAACAAATTCATGAATATATTCACCAAATAAATTACTATGATCAAGACCATGCTACACATGTTCAAGGCCAAAAAATCGGATTCACATTTCAAGAAAACAATACAATTTGTCAGTTGGAAAATGAAACACACTTGTTTATGTATAGTTCAAAGTTATCAAAAGCATAAAATCTTTTCTTCGTCCACTAAATGTTAACAAGCACTATAAAGAGTAATCTCCCACTAATTCAATTTAAAGTAATCTGAAGTTGTGCTCCTACACAACATAAACAAATAAATTTCATTTCTAATAGTAAAAAAAAATTGAGAATACAGAAAAGATAATTCCTAATAGCTATATTAATTAACTCTGATTTTCTATAACCATTTAGTTCCTCATTGCTATAAATAACTTATATCCTACCAATCTTGCCACCGATACAATGTGATCAGTCCTAAAATTGCACAATCCATAACCTTAACAAAATTCACAATACCAACAAAAGTATAAGAGCATGAGATTATTCACACACATACACATAGTAAATCACATAATTTACCAACAAATTCATAAATTATATTCAAAATCATTATATATAACTCAAGATCAACCATAAATCATAAATAATCAACAATCGGAACTTAAAATTTCAAATTCAACATATTGAAAACAATACACCTTAATAATGTCCATACCTTTTCACCGAGGAATTCAAGTGTAAGAGGAGGAAATTATTGAAGCTGATGAGCACTACACCATTAATCAAAAATCTGCCAAAAAAAAAATTAATGTAACAGAAATTAAAAATATATATATACCATAGTTGGGTGGTCGGACTACCGTCCGACCGCCGGACGGCAGTCCGGCCACCACTTCATGAGCATCTGAAGATGAACACGAAGAAGAACAAAAAGAAGAAGACCAGAAGAAGAAGATGCGATCACCGAGATGGAAGAAGAAGAAACGGGCAAGAAGAAGAGCAAAGAAGGAGAAGAAGAAGAAAAGGCAACTTACCGGCGGGACGGCGACGGAGGAGCACGGCGAAGAAGTCGGACGACCGGTGGAGCGGCAGCGAGGAGGCAGCAGGGTTGGCAACGACGGCTAGGGTTTCTAGAGAGAGAAGATGTGAGAAAGAGATAGAGAGAGAAAGTGGAAGGGGGAAAATGGATCGCAGATGGGCTAAAAAGTGCCCAGATTATCCATACCGGGCTTGTGCACCGCCCGGTATGGATAATTAATTTTTATATAAAAAATTAAAAAGATTTTTATCCACACCAGGCGACCGATCCAACCGGCGTGGATAACTTGATTATCCTTTCCGGGCGGGTCGGGCGTCCGGTAAGGATATTTTACATTTTTTTAAAAATATTTTCCAATCCGGGCAGCCGACCCGCCCCGGTGTAGATAATCCGAATATCCACACCGGGCTCCGGATCCGACCGACGTGGATAAATTTTTCGGATTTTTTATTATAAAATAGGATATCAATACCGGGCGGAATGACGCCCGGTATGCTTAATTGCCAATAAAATTTTTTTCTTTTTTATATTGATTATCCATACCGAGCCTTTAGTGCCCGGTATGGATAGTCCGGCGTTAATACCGTGTTTTCTTGTAGTGATATATATACACACACTTACATACCTATGTATGTAAATTGATGAATTTTGTATCAATTGCCTATTAGTGAACCCAAAAACGATTAATGTTATAACCTTTGCAATTGCAAATCAGCTATTAATATTAAAATTAATGTACACAATCACATAGATTAAATAATGTTATTCCAATATTATTCGTTGAGGTATATTCGCTGAGATTTTTTCAATAGTCTTGTGATACTATATATCAAAGCTTTCACAAAACAATATCATATTTGCATAAGAGATTTGGTTTGATTTCTTTTCACTTTTTTTAATTTTCACTATTGGATACAAAATACATTTTATCTTTCGAATTTCTTTTTAATTAAATACTGTTGTGATACTATATATCAAAGCTTTCACAAAATAATATCATATTTGCATAAGAGATTTGGTTTGATTTCTTTTCACTTTTTTTTTTTTTTAATTTTCACTATTGGATACAAAATACATTTTGTCTTTCGAATTTCTTTTTAATTAAATACATGGGCAATTTAGCAAATTTGAGATATTTGACCACTCATTTATTAAATATCTAAGAAACAAAAGATACTTATTCATTCAAATGGAAAAGGAGGTCTTTAAACACACATTCACCAAGGTCACATAATTTGGTACAATTTGAACTAATATTTAACAAACAAAAGTTTGTTATATATATAGCAGTAACTATTTTACACACAGCACGGCAAATATTCCACACTTTGATGGTAAGGCATTTTGTTTTGACAGCTCTTTTACTCTGCTTAATCTAGCTAACATATAAAAATCTGATAAAGCCAAAAAATTATAGTTGAAGCGAAGTCCTACAAATTTGTGATTAATTCAGCTAAGAAAATAGTTATAGGTTCTAGTTGTTAATTGAAAAGGCAAATCTCTCTAATGCAAACGTTCAGATTTTATGGCTTAACTAATTTTTGTTGTACAATGTATATCTTCTTTAGAGAATAATTGTATTTACTATGATGGCACTAACGTAATGGCTTTGTAATTGAATAGAATTTGAGGTTCGATTACATTAATTACCAATGGCATGGCCACCACATAACTTCTAAAGACAGCAAACAGTTTCACGTTAATGTCTTTGGCTGCAAGATCTTTAATTTCACACACTTTACCATTTCTGCACCCGGAGACAGCCCCAACACCGACGGAATCCACATTGGGCGATCTAGCAAAATCAACATAACAGATCCAAATATTGCAACTGATGCTGATTGTATCTCTGTTGGCGACGGGATACAACAATTATCAATCACGAAAGTTACTTGCGGACCTGGCCATGGCATCAGTGTAGGAAGTCTAGGAAAGTATCAGAATGAAGCCCCTGTGATTGGAGTCAAGGTCAGGAATCGCGCCATCTCCGGTACGATGAATGGTGTCAGAATCAAGACTTGGCATTCTTCATATGCTGGCTACGCGTCCGACATGCATTTTGAAGACATTGTTATGAATTACGTCAGCAATCCCATTCTTATCGATCAACTTTACTGTCCTTGGATAATCAGTGCAATACAAAGGTAATTATTCCCCGAAACAATGATTGCTCCGAAACTGTACTGTTTGAAGATTATAAATTTGAATTTTACCGTCTAACTACAGTTCTCCCATGTGGTTGCATTATTCTGATCACGATTTCTTTTCTTCAGCTTCCATCGCTTGTTAAAATCAGCCATGTTGGCTTCAAGAACATTCGGGGAACTTCTGAATGTCCAGTTGCAGTGAAGCTTGCTTGCAGTAGTGGCATACCGTTCCAGGGTGTGGAGGTCGCAAACATTGACCTCACAGGAAAGGAAGCACCTAAAGCTGTGTCCCAATGCAGTAATGTTCGGCCAAGAATTACTGGCAAGCAGAACCCGCCAGCCTGCACCAGCCCCACTACTTCTAATTGATTTTGATAACGCCTGAATCACATCATGTAAGAGTTGAAATAGTAGTTTTAAGAACTCTTACCCACTGCTTCGTCGTGCATTGCTCCTGACATGGCTGAAGCTGAAACGTCCATACATATTTTAAACAGCACAAATAACAAATACGTATCCGATCAAGTGGGGGTTGACTCTTACGAAGCATTAATTCTTGGTATGTTGTGCAACGGTTCAACCAAAAAGCTTTAAGTTGTATATGATAGTTTGCATGTATGAGGAAAATGTATGTCCAAGTGTATGGTTCAATTTCAATGATGGAAGACTTGTACAGAAGTATTTACAGTTACATATATCTGAAATTGTCAAGTTACGGTTATAACTATATAAATGTTTTTATTGAACGAATTTGATACCGATTTCATACTACAAATTAAAAATTGAAATTACTTCTGTTTTTGCTCCACAAAGATGTATGACCGCCGTTTCTATTAATATGTTTTCTATTATTTAGAATTCCAATGCTTTAACCACATGGTTAATAATCTTTACAAAATAAAGATTTTGTAACTGCACACCAACTGTAAATATAGAGGGCAGTTGATTAAGAGTCAAGATCCATGTTTTGCTTCCTTTAATTTTTGCCTTGTAAAATCTAAGATAAGATTGGACCTATTAAATTTGAATTTAAAAGGACCTAAATATATTTATAGGTTCTATATTAAATTTGTATCTATATACATATTTATATATATGGTGCATTCTAAGGTGCATTCGATGTATGCATACACTTAATAAAAAAAAAAATGCATAATTGTATTCTAGAATATGTGATTATAATTTATTATATACAATTATAACTATACATGTGTGATTACAATTAATAAATATGGTCATATTTACTTATTGTGATCGATATAATCACATTTACTGATCGTTATTTAGTTATACTCACATATAATAAATTGCAATCATATATTTTAAAATATAATTACTTTTTTTTTTTTAAGTCTATTATACATCCGGTGCACACAACGTGACCTCTATATATATATTGCGAGTCTAACTACCTTACTGGTTGAGTAAAGTTATTTATCAATAACAATTCTTGAATTGGTTGTAAAGGTGGTTCTTGAAGAATTTTCAAGGATTGTTATTGATAGATACCCTTACTCGACCAGTAAGATAGTCAAACTTATATATTGTTATGGCAAACAAAAAAATTGTACACTAGAAGTAATACTTTCTAATAGCAATCCAACCCATATATGATAATTAACTTTTTTTCTTTTCATAAATCTACAATATTTTATTCTCAACTTTCACACCAATGCATGGTGGTCGTTCACGACCTGTGCAGATAACAAAAATATTCTCTCACAATATGAGAAAAAATGTTCTTTTACACTTGTAGATATATATGGTAGTATTCAAGCCCTATTACAAATATTGAAAGAAAAAGCATAACTACTTGAACTAGCGTTAAAATAAACTTTTTGATTATATTAAAAACATGTAAAGGCTAGGTAAATCGATCACTCAATTTATTGACATTCAAAACATTTCTACTATATATACCATGCATGATTTTTTAGTAGAAAACTTTGAACCCCAATACAATGATTCAAAAATTCATATATATATTTATATATATTTCTCTGTGTGTATGTTTGTGTGAGTGTAAATTTATGAATTTTGTATCAATTACCTACTAGCAAACCCAAAAAAGATAATGTTATAACCTTGGCAATTGCAAGTCAGCTATTAATATAAAAATTAATTTACACAATCACATAGATTAAATAATGCTATTCCAATGTTAACTAATATATTCGGAAAAATTGCACCAAACAACACCAATTTTTAATGTTTGTGTTTGTAGGCTAAACTCTTTTCTCTTGAACAAAGAAGTATACCCTCAATCGACTTTTATCTTTTGAGCAAAGAAGTACCGAATCACTATATGTGATAGTTTGCATGTATATATGAGGAAAACAGACACAAATGACAAAAACATATCCAATCAAGTGGGGTTGTGTAAAATCTCAAATTTTACCAAGGATGACATTGAAAATATTATAAAAATTTATGTAAAAGTGCAAGAGTTAAAAAGTTATATTTTAAAAATTTAGATTAAAAATTATAATTTTTAAACAGTTGAAGGATTAAATTATAATTTGGTCAGATTACATCATCTTTCTTCAACCTCCAACTGATCACTTTCTCTCTCTCTCCTCATTTTCTCTCAAGTCGCTCCATTCTCACGAGCCCGACTTTGACTCGTCATTCGGACCTCATTCGACCTCCGTTTTAGCCAAATTTGATACCTTTGGAAAGCTCGTGCAACGTAGATTCCATAGGCACCAATCTTGTCAAGTTTTATGATCATTTGGGTGTTCGTTTCAGCAGAGGAAGTTCTTCCATCAACCAACTGTTATTTTTTTAGATCCCGGTGAAACTAGGCTATTTCGACTCCGACCAACCCCATTTTGATCATAAGCGTGTCGACGATAACAAAACCCACTTAGCCACACGTCCCGTCACCGTGGTCGCTGGATTCAATTGTCAAAAAGTCACCGTCGACCGCCACGTACAGTGAAGGTGAGTTTCCAGACCTTCCAAACTCGAAATTTAGTTCCGAACACGTCTACGGATTCGTTTTTAAGTGTAGAATCTATTTTTAAGGGTATTTTTCCTATAAGATAGTAGTGTTAAAAATTATTTATATTGCGTTATTTTATATATTCGATTCAGAATGACGATAATTATTTTAAGAATTGAGGTTTTTGGAGTGATTAATAGCCTATATTGACGTAGGGGTTCAATCTTGATCTTTTAGAAATTTTTATATTAAAATTAGAGTTTATTTAAAATTTATATGACTTTGAAAGTGTGTTGATTATTTGCAAAAATATATTATGAATTGCTTTGGGATTATTTTGTGGTTTGCTTAGTGAAAATTTGTGGTTTTATGACAAGTTTATAAATTTTGATTTATTGAATTAGTAGCCGTTATGCTACCGAAATTTTATAAATAAAAATGAGGGTTTTCAAAATATCGAATCTTATATATATTTATATATATATTGTAGTGATTGCATGGTAACTTATTTAAATTATTTTGTTAACTTAAATAAGGTAAAAGTCCATCGTCCTAGTCATTATGTGATGTTATTAATAGTTATTCATATGATACGACTTTATGTCAAGGTTATTGGACGGGTTATTGCGCAGGGTATTTTCTGGTCTGACTACCAGGGTCACGGTGTGCCAAATGTTGTTTTCTTATTCAAAATAATTTACTAAAATTATAGGCCACCGGGTATATGACTAGGGGACGAGATTTACCTTGTTTTGAAAATGACATGACTTGATTTAAGAAATTAACTGTTGTATGACTATTCTAATAGCCTATATGTTTTAAAAAATGGTTTATTTAATTTGTTAAATTGTTAAGCGTGTAGGGTTTTAATAATGATTTTTGGAAGTGGTTTCCGAAATCTTATCGAAAATGAAATTCTACTGAGTACTAGCTCATCCCTCTTTTATTTTTCCTCTTCCAGGGAATATACAGGGTGATTTAGGTGGCCATTAGGTGGATTAGGTAGAGAACTAAGGAAACCAAGGATTACGCCCGTGATATAGATATTTAGTTTATTTCATTTCAAGTTTGATATTTAGAGTTGGATGTTCTTGGAACTCATTTAAGGGACTCACATTCAATGTATTTAAAGCATTGTATTAAAACACCAGAATTGTGGAATTTCGCTTGAGATTCTAAGTGAATGTGAATGCTAATTATGATGAATTGATTGCACGACTAAGTGTTCAAAATTTTATTTATTACTATGAATCCATGATTCCTAACAGGTGCTCACAAATCTGTGGGAATGGTCTCCACCGGAATTATTTTAAAATATTTTGAAGTTTTTAATTTTATTGTCCACAATGTTTTATTTCGGTACTCCGGAGTATCCAAAAAAGGAAAATTTTCTTTATTTTTAAAAGTTCAAAATTTCTATCTATAAATATTTATGATTCTGCCACGGCCCAAGGCCCGAGTCATGACAGGTTGACTCTTAACAAGCATTCTTGGTATATTGTGTAACGGTTTAACCAAAAAGCTTTAAGTTTTATATGATAGTTTGATGTATGAGGAAAATGTATGTCCAAGTAAATGGTTAATTTTGTGATCATGGAAGATTTGTACGGAATTATTTATATTTAAAGATATCTGAAATTGTCTTGTTGTATAGTTATAAGTATGCAAATGACTTTATTGAATAAATTCGGTATCAGTTACATACTACAAATTAAAAATTGAAATTCAAAGAAGATGTATGACCAGTGTTTATATTAATATATTTTCTATTATTCATAATTCCAATGCTTTAACCAAATGGTTAATAATCTGTACAAAATTGAGAAAGCAAACTACACAACGCTTGTCTTAGGTATGCCTAAAAAAGTGTAGGTACACATTTACCATTTTATTACTCTAATGCCCCCAACCCTCAGTCCAATTTTGTCAACTTGAACAGTTGACCAATATTTCAAGTTATATGTCTATAATACCCTCGACATTATAAACTAATCAGTTTGCCCATATATAAGACAAAAATAAAATAATAAAACATGAACAAAGTAATAAATTAAACATAATTTTTTGTAAAAAATAAATATAATTATGTTAATCACCGTCAAATCTAAAAATTTTCAACTATAGTATTTAAGACTTGAGGTAAGTTTAAGATGATAGAAAATGATATAATTATAGTATTTAAGATTTGAGGTTATAATAAGTTAATATGTTTCCTTCACGTACAACATAGACAAATAACAGATTATAAACACATATCAAATGCCCTTTACTGTATAATATGTCTAATAAAATGACAGATAAAAAGCAGAGAGAAAGTTTGAATCAGAGACTTTCAAACTTTGATATCATATTAATTACTATTAAACTTAAAAATTTAAGCTGATAAAAAATAGTTTAACTATAACATTTAAGACTTGTGATTTTGATACATTAACAAATTAAATAAAAATTGTTCATGGTAACATCAACTAATATTATCATCATCATCAATAAACACTTCATGCCAGCAAGATCATCACCATCAATCATCAACCCAGTTCTTTAAACACAAAGAAAATCTAAAAATAAAAATAGCATCTTTGTGGAAATGTATATTTTTTTAATTTATTTTCTTTTTATTAAGGTTTATTGAAGCTAGATGAAGAACTCTTCATCTGGATTTGACTATCCTAGATGAAGGTTCATTTGGGTATGATGAACCTAGATAAAAAACACCTCCATCTAGGTTTGTCCAACCAAGATAAAGAGTCTTCATCTAGCTTTTGACAAACCTAGATGAAGGTGTCATGAGAGTTTATGACCTTCAAGTTAAAGATTTGTTACCTAAAAACAAAAAATAATATAAAAATAAAATTATCACAAAAAAAAGGACTTAAAGATTTGGGTCCAAAACCCAAATCTTCAAGATGTCTTCACTCTCTCACTAATCTTAAGTTGTAGATGTTTTCACTCTTATAGATCTAGTTCTCTGGGTTTGAAACCTAAAAGTTGACAATTTGGTTTCAAAAACCAAACCGTCAACGATCAAATTTCATAAACCAAATTGTCAAACAATGATTTAGTTCTTGAAAATAGACTAATTATGGTTTTCAAATCAGATCAAGTTTGATTTGGTTTCAAAATGACTCTTCATCTTCACCTAGTTGATCTTCAACCAAATGAAGATCTTTTAATTTTTTAGTTTTTCATTTTTAAAATTTCTTTTTCATTTCTTTAAACTATTGGTAGAGATCCAACCTGGATCTCCATTACATTTTTCTTCTTTCATTTTTTGTAAAATATTGTTAGTGGAGATCTAGATTAGATCTCCACCGTTGGATGTATCCCATCTATCAGTGGAGATCCAATCTAGCTCTCCACCACTTTTTTTTTTTTTAATATTATTCATAAAGTGGGATGAATTGTATTAGTCTTACACCTTCAGCCAAAAGGTTATTTCTAAACTTAATGTCTTTAAGTAAATAATTAGCAGTTAAATTTACAATTTTGTTCATGATGTAGATCTGGTTTAGTGATTATGGACTGTCGTATTATGTTTTATAAATCCAAATAGATGTTAGATTTATGGTTGTTTGTATTTCCGCTGTTTTGTTTTTGTTTTTGTTAATCTTCTTCTAAATGTTGGATATAAAAATTCAGATATATGATAATTTAAAAAGATAATAAGAAAAAAAAAATATTTGCCTAATTCCTTGTATCTGCCTTCTCCACCATTTATTATTATTCTTACTATTGTTGTTGTTGTTGCTGCTGCTATTGTTATTATTATTAGGAAAATTTGCAATAACACCTCTAAGGTTAGATGAAATTGGACCAATATGAAACTTGTGACCATAATTACAACAAGTTTCTTTGAACTTTCATGACAAAAACGTTCCCTGCTTGTTAGTCAAACACTATTAAGCTTCACATTACAATAGTCAAAGGTGTATAATGACTTAAATACCTTTTAATTCGAATGGTCAAAGTCAAATATTTGAAAAATATATTAATTTTTAACTTTATTTATATTTGTAAATTTAAGAATTTCATTAAAAAAAAAAACCTTCGACCAGAGTCTCTACCAACGAAGACCTATCTACTCTTCATCGCATGACGGGGACCAAGCTAGTCTCCATGTACAATGGAGCTTAAAGCCAAAATATTATCTTGAGCTAAGCAATTTTTATAATATAGTTTTAAGGTGTCAATCCCACAAAAAAAATAAATAACAAGAAAAATTCAAAACAGTAAGATTTTACTGAAAAATAATAGTGAAAAATTAAGGGTAGGGTCATTTGAAAATTTTAAATAGAGAATTTTAAGGTCACTTGTTTATTTTAATTTTACCAAGTTTGGTTCCTAATGACTACTTAATTGCATGTTTCACTTCCCAAATAAATAATTGGAAAATATGGATTTAAAGATTGAAAAGAAAAAACAATGATATTTGCAACAACTCTTTCCAATTTAAAAAAAAAAAAAAATCGAATCTAGTTTATAAATTATCTATGAATGACAATATATCAACTGACAATATTGCAATTGAAAATCAATTTATAAATATATCAACTAGAAATTGTAATTTCAACACGAACCTCATAAAGAAAACTTGACTGAAATTATATGAAATTACAAAATATAATTTTTGGAATTAAAACTTTAAAAAGAGTTTAAAATAAACACTTAAGAACTTGAAGGAAATCAAATATGAATAACATCAAATTTACAATTAAGATCACCCTTCAGTCTTATTCCAAACTTAGCATAGCTTGCTCATTATTTCACAAATTTTATAGAGAAAATATGAATATGATTTGGCAATACCCTCCCTAAACAGTCAAAACTTTTGTTCTCTCTCAACTGTAGCTAAACTTTGTTTCCCTTTGAACCGATTGCCTTTGCTATGCTGCCTAACACCCTAAATATATAAGGAAAAAGCTTCTCCAGATAATATGTGCTTCATAGATAAAGATGACTTTCAAAAATCAAATTTAACCTCAAATTTTAAATAAAAGAAATCTGATCAAAATCTCCTCTATCCCTATCATGAACTCGTAAACAAGTAAAGCTGACCACTAAGAACTTGCAAAATCGGCAGCCATGGGAAGCAAGAGAAGATGAAGATGCGGCGGTTGATGAAGAACAGAACTGATCCAAGTGATTGCAGAGCTGATGAAAAACAAAGCTGCGAATCGATCGGCCAGAGAGGTTTGACGGAAATTACTGATCTAGCGACTTCAAGGTCAGAGATAAGGAGAACTAGTCCGATAGTTATTGAGCTCGAAGTTGCAGTGGTCATGGAGGCTTGAAGGGCGGCGGTTGATGAAGATCAGAACTGGTCCGGCCGTTGGTCCATGAAGAACAGGGTTGATGCAGCAGCAGCGACGGTTGGTGAAAATGAAGAGATGCGGTGTACGTCCATGAAGGTTATGGATTTGAGAATATTATTACACATGAGACAGTGATCGGGCTTGAGGCTTATGGTGGCTGCTAATCGGAAAAGAGAGAAGCTACAATGGCTACCATGGAGAAGGAGTTGAGAGTCGACTGTGTTTTATTCTTGAAATAAAATGAAATATGTATAAAATCCTGCAAAGATTGAATGAAACACTTACCCTAATTTTTAGAGAATCTGTTGGTGTATTTTATTCATGAAAGATGATAATACACTGGTAGTTTCAACTGAAAACAGAAACTTTGCTTTTATACATAAACATTGCTTGTTTTACAAAGACAATTTAATCTTATATGTGTTTTCATCTGATTGGTCCTTGGTAAGCTGAGCTGGACTCTTGCAACTGCTTTTCCCGCCATATATTACTAGAATCAGATGTTGTAAGTCCACCAGGGTAACTATGTAGTCTCCTCTTATCCATACTGTCATAGGCTGACAGAGATGATGAGCACACAACTGAATGTATAGCTTAATGATGTTGCACATGCTGCTCAGCTTGCCTAATATTCCCCCTCAAACTTAATGGAGAGTCTTTCATATTAAGTTTGCTTCTTAGAACTTGAAACCTGGGAGTAGATAATGGTTTAGTAAAAATATCAGCTACTTGATCAAGTGTGGGAACATAGTTGATCATGAGTTGCTTTTGAAGCACCTTTTCTCTGATAAAGTAAAGATCCAATTCTATATGCTTAGTTCTAGCATGTAGAACTGGATTGTTTGACATGGCAATGGTGCTTTGATTATCTACCCAGATTGTAGGAACTTGATGTTGAGGAATCGGCAGCTCTTGAAGTAGGGAACTTATCCAAGTTATCTCTGGCACAATTGAAGCTAAACTCTTATATTCAGCTTCAGTTGAAGACCTTGATACAGTGTGTTGCTTCTTAGCACTCCAAGCTACAAGATTAGGTCCAAGATATATACAAAAGTCTGAAGTAGACTTTTTATCATCTAGATTTGATGCCTAGTCTGCATCTAAGAATCCAATGATCTCAAAAGTTGATCTTAAGTTACAAAACTTGCTAAAAGAATCGCCCTGAGTAGAGGTTCCCTTTAGATACCTTAGGATCCTTTTTATTGCTTTCCAATGTTCATCCAATGATGCTTGCATGAATTGACACACTTTATTGACTGCATAAGTGATATCAAACCTTGTTGTAGTGACATACTGAAGTGCACCCACAACAGACCTATATTCACTAGCATTCTCAATAGGATTACCTTTATAAGCTGAGAGCTGACTTCCTAAACTAGCCACCATTGGTGATGAGAATGGTTTAGTACCTTCCATCTTAGTTTTCTTCAATAGATCTTGAATATATCTATGCTGAGACAAGTGAATGCCTGTATTTGTTTGTTGCAGTTCGATTCCTAGAAAATAATGCAGTGATCCTAAGTCTTTCAAGGCGAATGAGTGATGCAACTGCTTAACCAACATATTGATCTCTTTTTCTTTTAATCCTATGATGATAATATCATCAACATACACAAGTATATAGAGAGAAAACACATTTATGTGTTTGAAGAAGAGTGATTGATCTGCCTTGTTTGAAACAAAACCAAGCTGTAAAAGGGCAGCTCTAAACCTATCAAACTAGGCCTTTGGTGCCTGTTTTAATTCAAACAGAGCTTTATAGAGTTTGTAGACCAAGCCATTCCCTTCCTCAAATCTAGATGGCTGCTGCATAAACATTTCTTCATCAAGAATGCCATTGAGAAAAGCATTGTTGATATCAAGTTGTCGAAACATCTATCCTCTGGTTACTGTTATCAATAATATAAGGTGGATTGTGGTAGGTTTAACAATAGGACTAAAGGTCTCTATGAAGTCAAAACCAGCAAGTTGATGAAACCCCTTTGTTACCAGTCGTGCCTTATGTCGAAGTACAATACCATATGAGTTTCTTTTGACGTTGAATGCCCATTTGTAGCCTACTATTGTCCTTCCTTCAAGTGGTGATACGAGAGACCATGTTTGATTCTCTTTAAGTGCTTTAAGTTCAGTTTTCATAGCTTCAAGCCACTACAGATGAGATAATGCCTCCTGTGGAGACTCAGGTTCTTCCTCAGTTAGATGTGCAAGCCATGCTTTTAGTTTAAACACCCCTGCCTTAGCTCTTGTTATCATAGGATGATGGTTTTGAATAGACTGACTAATGAAGCAAGTTGATCTATAGATGGAGAATGAGGTGAATGTTGTAGAGATTGAGGTTCATTTGATAAAGCAGGAGAACCATAAAAATGAGTGGCAGTAGCATTATCATCATTTGAGTCTCTAGAATTTACTGCAGATTGTCTTAAAACTAAAGGAGAAAATAATGAAGGACTAGTGACATTCTGCATCCTAGTAGCATCATTCCTTTCTTCAGAAGATAACCTTATCTTGGCATATGGAAAAATATCTTCCTTAAACATAACATTCCTAACAATGTAGAGTCTTCCTTTAGAGCTTAGACACTTATAGCCTTTGTATTGATTGCAGTACCTTAGGAATATATAAGGCTCACTCCGAAATTACAATTTGTGCTGATTATAAGGCCTAAGGTGTGGATAGACTAGGCAACCAAAGACCTTGAGGAATGAGTAGTCCGGTTCCTTGCCATATAAACATTCAAAAGGTGTCTTTCCTTGAAGAACAGGAGATGGTATTCTATTAATCAAGTAGGTTGCTGTAATGAAAGCTTCTGACAAAAACTTAACAGGCATGGAGGCTTGAAACAGTAAGTTAAGACCAATTTCAACAAGATGCCTGTGTTTTTTCTCAATAAGACCGTTTTGCTCGTGAGTATAAGAACATAAGTGGCTGAAAACAGTGCCACAATCTTCCAAAAAAGATGTTAAAGTAAGAAACTCTCTTCCATTATCAGTTTGGAGAATTTTAATTTTGTTTCCAAGTTGAAGTTCCACTTGCTTTTTAAAGATTTTAAAAACTCGGGCTACTTCACTTTTAGATTCAAGAAGAAACATCCATGCGAACCTAGAGTAAGCATCTAGGAAACTAACATAAAACCTTGACCCAGTTGAGGATGTAATGGGTGTAGGACCCCAAACATCTGTTACAACCAGTTCAAGTGGATATTTATAAGTTGTGACAGAATCTTGAAAAGGTTGTGTATGAGCTTTGCTTATTTAACAATCATGACAAAGAAATGAGCTAGATTTTGAAAATGAAACTTGACATTTATTTATAATGGTTTTTACAATAGATTGAGATGGATGTCCCAATCTTAAATGCCAAAAAAGAACACTAAGATCATTATCCATACAAGAGTTATCAATATTGACTGCGTTATTTACACTTGTAGCAAATTTATTGACTATCGTAGGTACTTTGTACATTTTGGGGGTGTGACAAGACAAGTGTTTATTTTCAGACTTGAAAGTTAAGTAAGTAGACTGAGGGGAAGTATGACTCCTTGAAACCTTTCTTTCATTTGAACATTGTAGTGGCAAATCAAACAAATATAGCCCATTCTTACGAATACTTTGAAGAAGAACTTTCTTCGTAGCTAGATCCTTCACAAGACAAAAACAAGGATAAAATTCAATGTAAACTCTGTTATCCTTAACAAACTTTGACACACTAAGTAAATTCTTAATGATATGAGGTGTATGAAGTATATTCTTAAGCAAGGAAGCATGTCTATTATGAGTAAAAACATTAGAACCAATAGATGAGATAGCGAAACCTACACCATTTCCCATGTATATCCTTTCTTTTCCTTGATAATCAGACTTATTCATAAGATTGGAAACATTTGGACTACAGTGGTCTGTTGCTCCACTGTCAGGATACCATTGAGAATGAGTAAATGAGTTGACGCCCTCTTGTCTAGCTAACATTGCAGTCATGCCTCCTGAATAACCTGAATTAGCATTGTTACTAACATTGACATTACCTCCTCCTATATTTGCACCAAATTGTGGTTGAAATGACTGATCAAAACGATAATAGCATCGTAAAGCCCCATGTCCAAGCTTATGGCAAATTTGACAAGGTGGTCTATTATTATTGTAGTTTCTACCTCTGCCATGTCCTCTTCTTCCACTTGAATTATGACCTCCCTACCTTCCTCCAAAGTTAATAACATTTGGATTGACATTTTCCTTCACATATCCTCCAGAGTTAGAGGCTCTATTCCTTTTATTCATGGTAAGATTAATATCAAATTTTCAACTTGAATAGGCTTCTCAATCCTTGCCTCATGTGTGAGTAATAAAGATGTTATTGCAGCCATCGTATGACTTACTGGTATCGAATTGACTGAAATAACAAAAGGATCGTACTCTAACACTAATCCACTTAGAATTGACATAATCTTGTCTTCTTCGTCCATCACATAACCAGTAAAAGATAGTGCATCAATCATACTTTTCTTTTTCGTCAGGTAATTAGTCATTGATAATCCTTCTTTCTTCAAAGTTTGAAGTTGCGGCTTCAATTGCATGATATTGGCCTTTGATTAAGACTTGAACAACTGCTCAATATTCAACCAAGCCTGACAAGCAGTCTCACATCCAACCAATTATGGAAGAATTTCTTGACCGATCGCCGATACCATCCAGCACAACAAGATTTGATCATGTTGTTTCCAGTCCAGAAACACATCATTGATAGATCCATCTGGATTCTTTTTATTTGGAGACTGAAAATTTGGATCTATATAATTACCAAGACAATTACCTTTGATTGCAGCTAGAACTTGTTGTTGCCATAGTAGATAATTGTTGTGATCTAGCTTTAACATCAACTTCAGCTTCATAGGTGACAAGAATCTTGAACCAGTCAATGATGAACCACCAATTCCATCACTTGAATCAAAAGACATGGCATTGTGCTCTGATACCATGTTTGATTCTTGAAATCAAATGAAATGTGTATAAAATCCTGCAAAGATTGAACGAAACACTTAACCTAATTTTCAGATCGTCTGTTGGTGTATTTTATTCATGAAAGATGATAATACACTAGTAGTTATAACTGAAAACAGAAACTCTGCTTTTATACATAAACATTGCTTGTTTTACAAAGGCAATTTAATCCTACATGTGTTTTCATCTGATTAGTCCTTGGTAAGCTGAGCTGGACTCTTACGACTACTTTTTCGGCCAGATATTACTAAAATCAGATGTTGTAAGTCCACCAAGGTAACTATGTAGACTCCTCTCGTCCACATTGTCATAGGCTGACAGAGATGATGAGCACACAGCTGAATGTACAGCTTGATGATGATGCACATGCTGCTCAGCTTGCCTAACAGGCTGTTTGGAGATTTGACAGGAGGTGTGACAGCCAATGTTGGATGAAAAGGCCAAGTCGGCTGGAGGAAGTAAATTTGGGGTCCAACTTGTTTAAGTTGGAGGGCCTTGGTCCTGATGTTATTGAATTAGGCTTCTTGATAAAACACCATAAACCCCAAATAAATTTCCTATAAATCATGTAAAAAATATCAATTTTATGAGCATATCAATCTAATTACATTCGTAAAAATAATTAAGTAAAAATGTCATATCAAACAACATATTTTGACAAATATAATTATTTTTTCATATTAAAAATATATTTTTATACACTAATCTTAGGGACCAACTTGGTCCCTATCACACTGTAGGGACCAGCTTTATGGTCTCTCTAGCCTCCATCACACGACGAAGACCAGATCTACTCTCGCTGTGTGATGGAGATTAGCGAAACTCTATCGAAGATGGAGATCTCCAATTGAGGATCCTTTTTTAATGTCTTTTTATATTTTTATTATAATATATTTAATAGTTATGTTAAAAAGAATTATATCCTTCATGATACAGTTTAAACTGTAGCTTATTAATAGCTAGTTAACTACAAGGGTGCTTATGTTATACTTTTGAAAGTTTAAAGTAATTTATTGCAATTATAGCTAACGGTTCCATATTGATGCAAATTCACTTAACCATAGAGGAGGTTTGTGCAATTTATTGTTATTATTGATCTTCTAATAATTTTTCACTTATTTTTTCATTTTTCCTACTGTAGCTGATGATTGCATAATCATGGCTTAAAAACATCTTATGGTCTTCTTCATTTATTTAATATATTTTAATATTTGTTTATCAATGTACTTTTTATTTATATATATATATATATAAATGTAGTTTAAGGTAATTTATTTTATATAGTTTAGTTTATCATTAAATAATAATAATAATAATAATAATAATATAATGATAATAATATTATTATTATTATTATTATTTGTTTGATTTGTACATTATGCAGATTGATAGATTCCCAAAAAGTTAACTAACGATCTATAGTCAAAATGTAGGCTAACGAGAGTAGGCCGATGAAGGCGCTAGATGCACTAATGGTGACCAGTGAATGGTGGTCAGGCACTAGGGATAGAGCTCCATTGAAGGAATGCATCTACTAAGGAAGGTCTTTGAGCGAGGAGATAGTCGTTTGATTAGGAAAGACCGTGGTGGTCTACTGTCTGTAGGATCGAGCATCCGTAGGAGTGTAAATAAGGCTTCGTCCAGCGTAAGCGCAGTGGGAAGGCTATTAACAACGACCAGACTTATATATATTTATATATATAAATATATTATGGTCCAATTGTATGTAATAATCATATCGAACGAGAATTGTATTGATATAATAATCAATATTATGTTAAAAGTCAGTATGGATCAAGTGACAGTTGACAGATAAATATATGTAAAACTAACCACGTATAATGAACTGTCAAGGAATAATTAATCCATGTAGAATAAAATACTAAGCAATAATAAGCAAGACCATGTTGAGTAAAATATCGAACAATAGAAAGCTAAACGTGGAACGGTGAAGAGAGAGAGCAAAGTGGGATAGTGAGAACCAGTATTGGATCGGCGATACAGGTCGAAGTATTCCATAGCAGACCTGAGCTGTGAGTAACTGAGCTGAGTTACTGTGTTGGGCTATGAAAACGACCAAGCTGGGCAGCGCTAGTGGTGGAGGAAGCCGCCGTATTTGGAGGCGAAACAGGCCGGTGATGCGGCCATACAAAGTGAGCAAGGGCCTGATACACGGCCCGACGGTGTAGCGACTGACATGGGTGCAACGGGAGAAGCTACGAACGATAGGTAGAAGCGGACAGTATCAACCGCTACGGAGTCGGACGACTATAACAGTCGCTGCAATAAACGGTATGGATGACCGAGTTGATGGATGATCTTAATATCGGTGGGGTGCCAATTAAAGACCCTCCTACACTTAAATCAGTACTTTGAACTAAAAGGTAAAGGAAAGCCGTAAAACATCATCCTAGTTATGTTAGGACAGAAAGTATGGGTGATCTATACTGTCAAACAGTGTAGACCGAATGGCTAGGCTGTGAGGCAATATAGGTTGAAGGCAATGGCGGCGAAGTGGATCAAGGTTGCTAACTAGAACAACGTTGATGTGGCTTCAAGACGGTGAAGGTCCAACACTGGGTTGATCGCATCGAGTGACTGAGATCATCGTGTTGGTGAATCCAATTGAGGTTGTCGAAGGAGGGAATTTATTGGACGAGAATGTAGACAGTATCGGGAGGGTCGTTAAATGTGGGCGGAGTTGGATTTTAGAGAGGTCTGAAGACAATCCGACAGTGTGACAATATGTGCGATGGAATGTATCATCTAAGGGTGTGAGGTCCCTTTTATAGGCGAGATGTCCTACTAAGATGGAAGTAGTCTAGTTTCAATAGACTTACGAGTTTGAGTTTTAGTAGAATGGGGGATGGTAGTAGTCACCCCTAAGTTATCGGAGAGCATAAAGACTAATCCTAGCTGGATTACACCTTATCTCATAGTTGGCTCAGTCTCGATGTAATTGGCTCGAGGTAGAAGAGTTAGAGTTGGATTATGAACCTTAGGTCGGTGTCATGTCGACCGACCTATATGAGCAGTTCATAGATATATTGAATTTGGTCGATCGAACCCATGAGTCGTTCTACTAAGAATATATTTAATCTTGAGTCGAGTAGACTGAGTAGTTTGACTCATTGACCAATCCTTACGAGCAAATACAAAACCGTGTCAAACAACAAACAAATAATAATCGTATGTCGACCGACACTTTAAGCCAACATCTAATGAGCTTGTGGGCCTATAGTTATTGGGCCTGGATCTATGGCCACTATAGGGTTTTTAATCACTATAGTCGATGAGGGAAGAGCATAGTAGAAGGAGCAAGATCATTTCCTAGAGCTTCAAAGTTAGAACTTAAGTGGACAACTCAAGTGTAGGAGAAGTAAGACCATGTTCAAAAGTATTGAAGTTAGAACTTAAGGTGAACAACTCTAGTGTGAGTTGGTAAGGTTGGTACAAATTTTTATGGGTCAAAAATTTATTTGCTAGTGGATTGTTTGACTAGATGAGATCGTGTGGTTTTTTCCTTGTTGGGTTTTTCATGTAAAAAATCTTATTTTTGTATTTTACTTTATGCACTTTACATATGTGTGCATCTTGTTGAAATAATAAGTAATTGGACTAAGTAAATTGAAATAAAGAGAAGCAATTAAAATTGATTAAGTTTATAAGTATTCATGATTACATTATGAGCGATTGAATTAGATGAATGTTAAAGTTAGTTTTGATGAGACTCACCCTGAATTTTTTCTTTCGGAGTTCCCGTTATCTTATCGAGCACTCCATGGAATCTTTCCGGATTTTAGCTAGCATCACCAAAAGAACATCGCAGAGTAAGCCCTAAAACTTGAAGTAATTTCCAAACATATAAGTCATAAATTATAAATTTCATAGTTTAGATTTTTTGAAAATTTTGATAGCACAACGGCTATTTTTTATGGTTTCCCAAAATTTCAATTCCCTAAAAAACAAATCAATAACACTTCAATATATTAAATAGCAATTTCCACTATCATATTGGACCTCCAGTCCATTTCAAAGCATCACCTAGCCACAAAGATCTAATTCAACAAAATCATTTCAAAATCGAAAACATAATATCATGCATGAAACCACAGACATTTATATACATCTCAAAATATTTACATTGTGCATGCATATAAGCATCAAATCGTTTTATTTCAATAAATACAACATAACACCACAACCGTGATAAAAATTTATAAAATTCTTTACAATCCAAAAATTATGTACATATGTCAATTTCCAATTAAGACAAAATATGTAGAACATGACTTCACAGAAGAACATAGTCAATAACCGGCCCACCTAATCCGTGGTAGGAGAGCGAGCACTCTAACTGCTAGTATCCTACACCTGAGGAGATTTTTATAATATAAAACAATGATAGTGAGCTAAAAGAGTTCAGTGAGTGTTAAGATTTTTTTACTTAATATGTTTATCTCAAAATACCTCCCAAAAATATTTATAAAAGAAATTATTTTATTTCATAACAATTTCAAAATCGAAGCTTATAAACTTAAGTGAATTTGTGAGAAATCTTTAAAATTTAGTTTCATATATAAAAACATAATTACAACTTATTTAATACAAAAGATTTTAATATTTCCTTTTCTCACTGAAACCGCATTAATGGAACCCAGGGAAGCTATCATAACATAGTAATGTGACGATTCGATTAGTGACACGCATCGTGACAATACATGAGATATTTCACTATATGTAGCAGAATTTTCATACATCACATACGCGAGTGAGATAATACTTCACACGTGTAGAAGGTGACACGATTCGACTGACTGACTCTATCCCCCCGATGTTAATGACACACCCTCCCAGTACTTGCCATACACAGTGGAGTATGGAGTATACCGGTCGAGTCTAAATTATAATCCGTGTATCCATAACATATAACATGGGGTAAGCAATTGGCGTTCGAAATATTTTCTTTTTCTATGTAATTCAAACTAAATTCCTTCATTCCATAATTTTAAAATATGAATTATATCGCATTAAACTCATCAATTCATAAACATTATAATTTCAAAACTTTCATGCATAAAACACATTTTTTTCAAACAAGTACATAAAGGGTCCATAAACTCATATCTTCAAAGAAAATCATTTTCATTTCAAAATACATTATCAACGTCATAAACTTCATAGAATAGCAAAATATGCATTGAACGATTCGTAAAATATAACTTCCACTCACTTGGCTCAAGAGCTAATCGTTTATTCCTCAGTTAACCTCTCTTGAATCCTTAGCTTGCTTTCCACTTATAATACATATCCTATATTAGAATTCATCACCCAATTAATAAAAATTAGTATTTAACCATCTAATTTCACTTAAAATATCATGTCCACCCTAAACCACCAAAGATGACATAAACTAATACATTCGTCATTGCATTCGATTCCTTCCATTATTCAAGATCACTTACTTACATGCATAAATTTATAAAAACACATAAAAACAATCAAACAACTAATTGTACATCAACTTATCCTTCTAGCCGAATTTAACACATCCACCATACACAAACTTTTTCTTTTCATTTATTTCACCCAATCTTGCTTGAATATATGTATTTAATATCATGAAAATGCATCAAAACAATTAAATTATAACTTGCACACCAAACCCCCCATCATGGCTGAATTACACACACCTAAGATATCTCACTTTTTCTTTCAATTTTTTTACACAATTCACTTTGAAATTAAGTAAAACCTTAAACAAACACATCAAAACAACCAAAATCAACCTATATTCATCAAACCCTTAGCCTAAACTAATATCATGACATCCCATATTATTCAGCCACTTTTATGGCCATTAACCACACTAAAATCACTCAATCATTCATCATATGCCCAAAAATCAACTCAATTGAAATTTTCATTAGAAATCATAAAAACCCTAGAATCTTACCTTCCTAGTTTACTTGATTCACCACCTCCTTTGTGTTTTCTTTCAAATTCAAGCTCAAATAAAGGATAATCAACCTCTATTTACACCAATAAATTCACAAACACATCATTTTAACAACTCACTATAAAAACCCATCAAAACATCATAAGAAACTCAACCTTTTTACCTATTCTCTTCACTTTCTTGCTTGGTTTTTACCCTAACAACTTGCTTGATGAAGATTTATGGATTTTAGCATGAAAATGGGATCAAAACCTTGATTTTTCCTCTTCTCCATGTTGCGAAACTATTCTGGTCTGCACTCACCTTTTTTCTTTCTTTTGGTCGTCCATCACTCTAGCAAAATCATCACAAGTCAACTTTATATAGGTCTCAATTCACTTGACCAAAATACCCCTCATTTAGCCTACAAATGGCCATCAAATCCTCTCATTAGTCTTATCAAAATACCCTTAATTAAATCTCACATCCACTCAACTAACTAAGGGCAAATTAGTAACTTAAACATTAATGCATTAATTTCCATCAATTAAATTTTTGATTTGTCATCCTCCCATTGGTTAAGTTTACATGATATGGATTGTGGCTTCGAACAAGGATTTTCTGTCAATGTCGATATGGTGCTAATCTTTTTATAAAAACAATTTAAGTTTGGGTGATGTATGAGAGAGAAAAATATATTAATCTTGATCATTCATTTTTTCAAATGCTGATGTGTCATTAGATTATCAAAAGATTAACAAAAAAAAGGATGGTAGAGAATCCTTACTCGCTTCGAACTTAATTCCTTTTCATGTGATGCTCACACCAAATCCATGTATGTTTGAGTGAAATGTTCATTTTGCTCTTGTTTGCATTTTATTGTCATTCACATTTAAATAAATTCCAAATATATTCTATGGTCATCCAATCATCAAATTTACCATGTAAGTAATACTCTAATTGACCATCCTAACTCTCGATCTTATGCTTTAAAAAAAATTCTAGTAGGCGTCAAATCATCAATATTTATTATTCTCCAAAAAGGGCGTTTTCGTAAACTAAATTTTGAACCGCTTAAAACCTATTCAAATGGACTTATTTTTAACTTGTTCCAACTTCTATTAATTCTAATACCTTCTCTAAGACTTTTAATGTCCGGGGTCCATTTTTTGAAAATTACTATTCACACGGACACTTTTCGTTCGAAAATATTATTCATTTAGAAATACTATTCATCAAAAATTTTATTTTCAACGATTTTTGGGATCCTTTTCTCAAAAATCACTATTCATCCAAACTACTATTCATACAGATGTTTTTCGTCCGAATACACTATTCAACCTTATTTGTTAGTGATGTTGATTATAGGCGACTACATTGAACTTATGTTGCACTTTGATAAATACATTAGGGTTTGAATTAATTCTGGAATAGTTCAAAATGTTCTGTTCATCCCTCAAAGTCATCTTATCATAACCCTAGGAACCCAACATCAATTAGATCCAAAGAAGTCTCATTTGAGAACTACGAAGAGGATCATCAAATATGTGACTGGGACAACAAAATATGGAATTAGATTTTTAAGTAATACGAACAAAAATATTGTAGATTTTTCTAATATTGATTAGGAAGGAAATATTGACTATAAGAAAAACACTTTTGGAAGATGCTTTAACATTAAGAACAATTTGGCTGCTTGGCATAACAAGAAGCATAATTTGGTTTTAAAGTCTACTACTCTTGATGAAACATATGATTACTGATTGTGGAATTACTTCAGACATCCATTACAAATATATTTGTGATAATCAAAGTTTCATCAACATATCTAAAAATCTTGTTCAACACTCTAGAAAAACATATAAAAATCATATCTCACTTTATGAGAGACTTAGTCGAACATATAGTCATTATCATAAAATGTCCCTACTATTAATCAATTGGTGAACATCTTGACCAAACCTTTATAAGCCAACAGATTTAAAAATCTTACGAAGGCCATAGGGATTGGCCTCCTTAACTAGATTAGTCTCTAGTTAGACCTAGGATGTGTACTAATTGAAATCTATCTTGGTCTATTTTACATAAATTGGTTGCATGAGTACGTCATTCTTTGATGGTTTTTAATTTTATTTGTGCTTAATTTGTTTATTCATTTTAATGATTTTTCTCTAAGTGGTGAAGGTCAAAACTATGTAAAAAAAATATTTGTACATCATCAAAGCTTAGAAAAACACTCTTGAGTTTTCAAAGAGAAGTTAACATTCTTAAAGCCTCGTGTAACGAATGCTGTCAAAATATATGTGAAGATAAGAATATGTACACAATAGAGTATGCCTCGAAGGAATTAGATCAATGTCTTTATTGAGAAGTATGATTATGTTAATCTCTATTTCAGGAAAAAAAATATAATTAATCTCAGATTCTTGAATTAAAGTTAAATAAAGTTATAAGGTTGATAGAATTCAACGTTATGAAGAAGAGGTCCTACAAGATTAAATGCATAATGAATGCTTTATCTTGGTAATTAGAGGTCAAGAAAGAAAATAAGTGATGAAAAGCTATAATTATCATATGTACCTTGACAAAGTTATGGCACTACAACAAAACAACATAGTAATACCGTACTATAGGCCCGACATGGATAATCAAATCAAATTATAAAAAATTTGAAATAGCATTTATCCATATAGGGCACTAAAGGCCCGGTATGGATAGTAGGATTATCAATACCAGGCAAAATGTGGCCCGGTATGGATAATCAATTAAAATAAAAAATAAATATTATTTTTTATCCATATTGCGTGCTAGACCGCCCGATATGAATACCTTTAAATATCCATACCGGGAAAGTTGGGTGTCGGATATGCATAATCCATTTTTTATTTTTTAAATTGCAAATATTATCTATACCGAGCACCCGACTCGTTCGATATGGATATTTAAGATATCCATACCAAGCAGGTCTGATGTCCGGTATGGATAATGTTTACTAAAAATATTATATTATCAATATCGAGCGACTCACTCGCCCGGTATGGATAATATTTTCATTTTTAAAAAATGGAACAAATTATCCATACTGGGCGCCCGACCCGCCCTGTATGGATAATTACTTTTTAATTTTTTAAATTGCAAAAATTATCCATACCAGGCTCTCGACTCGCCCGATATTGATAATGTTGATTAAAAATATTATATTATCGATATCGGGCACCCGACTTGCCCAGGACAGGTAGGGTGCTAGTATTGATAATATTTTTTTTAAAAAAAAATTGAATGGATTATCCATACCGGGCACTCTTCTTCTTCATTTTTTTTTCTCTATCTATCTCTTTCTCACACTTTCTCTCTCTAAGAACCCTAGCTGTTGCTGCTGCCGTTGTAGTCTGACGTCGCCATCGGCCACCTCTATCCGACCCACTGGTGAATCATCTACTTTTTCTCCTTTTATTCTTCTCTTTTTCTTCTTCTTCTTCGATCTCTTCTTCTTTTATGGTTCTTCTTCTTCTTCTTCTTGTTATTCTTCTTCTTCTTCTTCATGTTGTCCTTCTTCCGTTAGTGCACAGGATGGCTAGACTGTCGTCCGACTGCCGGAGCGACAGTCCGGTCGTGACATTCTTTTTTCTTATTTTTTTACTTCATTTCCTTTTTTGTAGCTTATTCGCCCATCTAGTGCTCTTTTGGGAACGTTTTCTTCGCCAATTTACTTCCTTCCGCTGTTTCAATATATCTATGAAAAAGGTATAGACTTTATTACGGTGCATTTTATCAAATTCAGTGGTTAATTAATTTTTTTGGTAAAATTTTATTTTCATATTTGTGACGAATTTGATATAGATCTAAACTTATAGTACTGTTAGTACATTGATTTAAATTATTGAAAAGTTGTTGCTATTTATTTATTGTGAATGAGATTTTATTGGTTTGGTGATATGCATTTGAGTAAAAAAAAGTGCTGCAATTCTATGTCAATTTTGATTAAGAATTTGGATTTTAGATTGTTTTCAATAAGGACTATTTTTGATATATTGAATTTGGAATTGTTACTTATAGATATTTTGTAAAACCCAAAACCGTGTTCGTCGGAGAGCGAAATATTTTTCCGATGGATCGCGTCCGATCGGAAAAATATAATTATCGAGTCCAGAAATAATTGGAATTATTATTTCGATTTAGAGAAATAAATTCGAGTTCGTGAGACGGATTCGAGATTTATTAAATAATTCCGAGAGTAGAAACCGAGAATTAATCAAAAGTGATTAAAAGCGGATTCCAGGATGGACGGAAACGGAAACGGAATCCGAGCTCGAAATTAAAAAGCAAGAATGCATGTTGGTGACATGTGTCACACATGCATTGGAGAAGCAATTATATATTATTATATGAAATTGGAATTGAAAAAGAAGGGAGCAAAATTATCAAAAAAAAAAACGGTCATCAATTATAGTATTCTCGGTTATCATTATTCATTGAGAGAAGCAAGTCCAAGCTATCATTTGGTCAATAGCTATCAATTTGGAAGCAAACCCGAGAGAGAGAATAAAAGTCCAACAAAGCACTCGGTCACCATTTTAACAAGCAAAAATCGAATCCAAAGGGAGAGCAAGAGAAAAGCAAACACTCGGTCACCTTCTCTTCTCCATTTCATTCAAAACCGAAAGCCCAAGCCGAGTGAAGAGAGAGACCGAGAATGTGATATAGTGAGTGAGGGAGTGATCGTGAGTTAGAGAGATCCGAGTGTGAGAAATGAAAAGAGAGATAGAGAGATAGTGAGAGATAGAGAAGGAGTGTGCTGCCCGTGCATGCAAGCTGGAGGAAGTCAGGCTGAGCTTGCTGCCGTGCTGCCTTTGTTGTCACCATGGCAAGCTTGCTGCCGTGAGCTGCTATCAGGCCTGAGGAGCTTGCTGCCGAGCTGAGCTTGCTGCCTGGTGCTGCACAAGCTGACCAGCTGCTGTTTTTCAGATCCAGTTGATGCAAGGAGAAGACAAGAGCAGACCCGAGTCATCTAGGCACATGCAAGATCAGATTTGAGACTTTCTGCCCTTGCATGCAAGCTGAGGAGTTGCTGCCAAGTTGAAGCTATCGTGAGCTGTCGCCGGTGAAGGGAGCTGCTGGCGTGAGGGTGCAACTACTGCTGTGGATGGGAGCTGCCGTTGCTGCCTTGTGTTGGCATGGGGTGTTGAAGACAGCTGCTGCCAACACCAGGTGCTGTCGCCGTTTCCAAGCTAGCTGACCGTGAGCTGAATCAGGTGTGGCCGTGAAGGCTGCTGCTGTTTGAGCGTGAGCTGAAACTATTTTGCTGCCAATTGTTGCCATTGTGTGCTGTCATGAGCGAAGAAGTTGCTGCCGTCGCTGCCTTGTGCTGGCGTGAGGTGTCGAAGTCAGCTGCTGTCAACACCAAGTGCTGTCTTGCTGCCTGGTGCTGCACGAGCTGACCAGCTGCTGTCACCTTGCTGCCGTGAGCTGTCCAGTTGCTGCCGTGCTCACGTTGCTGCCGTATCATCATCGCAAGCCGCTGTCCAAGCTGCTGCCAAGTTGTCAGGTCAGGCCAAGAAATCATTTCAGATCTGAGGCGAAACAACATCAAGGAGACAGCTTGCTACCGAGAACGTGCGAGAGTTTTGTCGCCGTTCAGAAGTTGTTTCGAACGAAACTAGTAAGGTAAGCGCTGCCTATTTTTATTGTTGAGTCGTTTTGGTAATTAGTAAGCAATCATGTGAATAAGTGGAGATAAATGATGATATTATGCTTGGGACTAGGATTGGGAACCTCGTTAATGCGGAGGTTCGTTCGTTTTGTTGTTTCGGTTGGTTTTGAATGATTTGGTAAACGATCGTATTCGTTGCGAGTTTTGTATATGGGCTGTTATGAGATGTATAGGGGCTGTTGAGTTATGTTTTTAGTTTCGCATTCGTTATCGCGGAAAATAGATAATATTAGAGTGTTTTAAAGGATCGGATATTCGTTCGGTTATTTAGAAACCGTTTCCGAGAGATTCGGTTGAATATTCCGCGAATGCGAGCGTTGTTAGTTTGTGATTTCCATTGTTGAATATCAAAGTAAATATGATGTTAGCTCGTTGCCCCGAGTTTATTATTAAGCCCGTTAAAGTGTTTAAATTGAAGTTAAGATAGTTTGAGTTTCAATAGAGTTAATCGCATAATTGTTGGTTTCGCGCGAAATCGTTAATCGTCGAAATTTCGAAGTTGAAAACGGAAATGATTATGCATTAAGCTTGCTGCCATGTTTTTCTTCTTTGTGCTTAATCATGATTAAATATTCGTTTGCCGTGTTTAAGTGAAGTCACGAGCTGATATTAATGATAAGTTTAAGTCGAAACAAAGAAATCGCGCGAAACGCGTAAAATCGATAAATCGCGATGATTAGTGAAATCGCGTAAGCTTTAAGTTCGTTGTTTAATTTCGAATCTTTTGTTTAGTGAATTCATTAGAATCTGATTTTGATGATGTTACATTAGATTCGAATGGCATAGTTGTCGGTTTTATGACCGTAGAGTTTTGAATATTTTAAGTCGCGATAACGAATCGGTTTGAAATAGTTTTCGCGTGCGAATATGAGTTTTCCGTTATGTTATCGTGCGAGGATAGTCACTTGAATTATTGTGTTTATAAATCCTCGTATGGCTTAAAGGTTAGTTGCACACGAATTATGTTTTAACGACATCTCGATCGAAATCAATTGTAGGTGAATCGGAAATCGAACGAGAGCCGTAACGGGAAGCAGTGATAAGAATTTTGGAAGCAAGTTGTGAGTGTGGATTTTTAAAAGTTTTCATACATTCTATTTTATTGAATGCAATTAGTTTTAGCAAGTAAAAAGGTTTTGAGATTCTAGTAAAAGTTTATGGTTTTCAGTTTATCATCTATAAATGCATGTATAGCTTTAAAGTTTATTCTATGAATATGTTTATATTCTTCAGTAAAGTAATTGAGCAAGTTGAAATTATATATATGCATAGAGATAGTATTTGTGAAAGTTATTTTGCGATATTATAGCATATTGCCGAGATTTCATTTTATATATGCCTATGGTTTACCCTAGCCCCTAAGATTACACCCGGCCGAAAGTATTCCATACGTGTACGGTAGATGGGGGGAGTTACTAACTTTGGGGGGATCGAGTCTGTCAGTCACCCTCTGCACGTATGGGATAGTGTAGATCTGCCTGATGTTGGAGGGATTCGCGATCCCAGAGTTGTATCCACATCTGCGACTACACATGGTAAGAGTTCCCCTATCCTAGTGGCGTGTCTTCGCACCGTCACGAAGGACAAGATTTCCCTGGGTTGCCAGATAAGGCTAGTAAGAAAATAAGAAAAGTTTTAAGAAAAGTTTGATGAATAACTTTCACATGTTTTTAAACGAGAATTCAGTTTTCAGAAAAAGTAAGTAAGTAATAGTTTTCCAATCTATTTTTGGGAGGAATAGTATTTTTAAGCAAAAGTACAGTTTATGTAAACTTACCCACTCACTGAGTTATTCTCACCACTGTTTTCCTGTTTTCTTTAAAACCCTCCCTCAGGTGCAGGTATGAGTAGCGCGGTTGACGTATCTCCTTCGGACGGACAGGCCAGCTAGACACGCGCGACCAGACTGCACTATTTTCTAGCATAGCATCATGTATTGCGTTTAATATCATTTTCCAGATTCTTTAGTTTTGTAAATATTATTTTGAGTTAAGGATTTTATGTAAATATCATGCATGCCGTTTTTAAGATTTATTCAAGTTACTTCCGCTCAATTGCATGATTATGAGTTTGAAAATGGCCGGAGGCCTATTGATTTTAGAAATTGTTTGTGAATACAATTATACTGGTTTTATGAGATATTTTACAGGGTGGAATTTTAGAACAACAGCCGTTGTGCTGCCGGTTTTCTGTGAAAATACTATTTTCATAAAGTTATTTCCAACGAACAAAATTCCCACCCTTTTTCAGAAACAAAAGGATTTCAAGTATTTTAGAAAAGAAAAGAGGCTTAGCTTCACGGGAACTTTCCAGCCAGAGCAGATCTCGACTGGGGAGCCACCGTGGGGTTGCCGGACAGGTCGCCTAGCTAGTAGTTAGAAAGGGGCCTGTCAACGTTGGTATCAGAGCAAAGATTTTAAATGCATTACATGATTTTCAAACATTTTCATAGTATTTCTCCAACATTATACGAAGTGCAGTGAGTCATGCGTCGTGTCGGTCGTCCGCGTACAAGGAGAGCCGCGGAAAATGCTCCACCTCCTGCTCCAGAAATAAGGGAGCAAGTAAATGAGTCCGTCAATGATCCTCAGCCAGGGGTTCCAGTTGAGCCACCGGCAGTAGAGCCTGAGCAGGATCTGATCGAGAGATTAGTCCAGGTTATCCAAGGGCTAAGGCCTCGAGCACCAAGCGCCACCGTTGAGAGGGCAAGGAAACTAGGTGCCTATGCTTTTGACGGAACAGGTGGTCCAGAAATTGCAACAGAGTGGTTGGATAATACTGAAAGAGTGTTGGAACAGATGGAATGTACCGATCTCCAAAAGGTGTCAATTGCTTCATTCTTACTTCGAGCGTCAGCTAGAGATTGGTGGGATTCCGTCAAGCGAAGAGCAACCGAACAAGTCACATGGGAAAAGTTCAAAGAAGAGTTCTATGAGAAATTCTACCCCAGGGCATACAAAGACGCAAAGATTGAGGAATTTTACAATCTTGTGTAGGGTAACATGACAGTAGAAGAGTATGAGAGGAAGTTTACTGAATTGTCCCGAGTGGCACCGTTTATAGTGAATGACAAGGTGAACAAGTGCCATAAGTTCGTGCAGGGCCTGAATCCGAAAATCAAGGCATATGTGGTAGCTACTCGTACCGGAGATTCCTCAGTTGCAGAGAGTGTTTGTAGAGATTGTGATATTGTACTTGGGAGTAGATCCTTTCCAGTTAGTTTGATGTTGTTGGATCTATGTGATTTCGACATTATATTGGGTATGGACTGGTTAGCTACGCATCATGCCGTGGTGGATTGTTTTCAAAAAGAAGTCAAGTTTAGTTCAGTTGGATAGTCAGATGTAGTATTTCGAGGAGAGCGTAAAATGCTTCCATCCCATATCATATCAGCCATAACCGCCAGAAGAATGTTAAAAAAGCAATGTGCAGGTTATTTGGCTTATGTGATAGATTCGTCCGAGAGGGAGACTCAGTTAGAAAATATTCCTGTGGTTGCAAAGTTTTCTGATGTGTTCCCAGAAGATCTTCCAGGTTTACCTCCGGATAGAGATATTGAATTTGAGATTAATCTGATTCTGGGAACAGCACCAATTTTCAGAGCACCGTACAGGATGGCACCTCCAGAGTTGAAGGAATTGAAGGTTCAGTTGGAAGAATTGGTAGACAAGGGTTTTGTTAGATCCAGTGTATCTCCTTGGGGAGCACCAGTACTCTTTGTTAAAAAGAAAGATGGAAGTATGAGATTGTGCATTGATTACCGGGAATTGAATAAGGTGACTATTCGGAATCAATATCCTTTACCGAGGATCGATGATCTGTTCGATCAGTTGCAAGGTGCAAGGTTGTTTTCTAAGATAGATCTGAGATCAGGGTACCATCAGTTGAAGATCAAGGGAGATGATATTCCTAAGACTGCCTTCAGGACGCGTTATGGACATTATGAATTCTTGGTTATGCCTTTCGGGCTAACCAATGCCCCAGCAGCATTCATGGCATTGATGAATCGGGTGTTCCATGAATTTTTAGATAAGTTCGTCATAGTGTTCATTGACGATATATTGGTGTATTCGGGCAGTAGGGAAGAACATGTTGAACATCTGAGATTAGTTTTACAGACGTTAAGAGAGCAGCAATTGTATGCCAAGTTCAGCAAGTGTCAGTTCTGGTTGAATGAAGTTTCATTTTTAGGCCATGTGGTTTCAGCTGATGGGATTAGTGTTGATCCTCAGAAGATTGAAGCGATTGTGAACTGGAAACCGCCTACAACCGTAACTGAGGTTCGGAGTTTCTTAGGTTTGGCAGGTTATTATAGGAAATTTGTCGAAGGATTTTCTAAGATTGCCATTCCTTTGACGAAACTCACCAGAAAGGAAGCAAAGTTTGAGTGGACAGAAGCCTGTCAGAAGAATTTCGACAAATTGAAGACAAAATTGACTACAGCTCCAGTGCTTACTCTTCCTTCAGGAAATGAAGGCTTTGTGGTGTACAGTGATGCTTTGAGGCAAGGTTTGGGTTGTGTTCTGATGCAAAATGGAAAGGTGATAGCTTATGCTTCTAGGCAGTTAAAGAAGCACGAGCAGAATTACCCAACCCATGATCTAGAGTTGGCCGCAGTAGTTTTTGCACTCAGGATCTGGAGGCATTACTTGTACGGAGTTCGATGTCAGATATTTACAGATCACAAGAGCTTTCAGTATTTGTTCTCCTAGAAAGAGTTGAATATGAGACAAAGGAGATGGTTAGATCTGCTCAAGGATTATGATTGCACCATAGAGTACCATCCCGGGAAAGCAAATGTAGTAGCCGATGCATTAAGTAAAAGACCCTCCAGCTCAGTAGCTCATTTAAGAACTGGGTATCTTCCATTGTTAGTAAAGATGAGATCTTTGGGAGTTAATTTGGAAGTAGAAAATTCAGGTACATTGTTAGCTACTTTCCAAGTTCGACCGGTACTCGTGGATAGAATCCGAGAGTTACAGATTCAGGATCCTCAATTAGTCAAGATCAGACATGAAGTAGAGTCAGGCCAACAGGGAGACTTCTCAGTCAGGGATGATGGTACGTTGAGGATGAGACAGAGACTATGTGTTCCAAATGTGACGGAACTCAAGAAAGAAATTTTAGATGAAGCTCACTCCTCAGCATACGCTATGCATCCGGGAAGTACGAAAATGTATCATACCTTGAAAGAGCATTACTGGTGGAAAGGTATGAAGAGAGAGATAGCTGAATTTGTGTCAAGATGTTTGATTTGTCAGCAGGTGAAAGCCGAGCACCAGAGGCCATCAGGACTTCTTCAGCCACTTTCCATTCCAGAATGGAAATGGGAGCGTATTACTATGGATTTTGTGGTAGGATTTCCTCGGAGTCGAAATGGTTATGATAGTATTTGGGTGATAGTAGATCGACTTACGAAGTCAGCACATTTCCTACCTATCAGAAGTACTTACTCCCTGGATCGATTGGCTAAGTTGTATATTGATGAGATTGTGAGATTACATGGGGCTCCAGTGTCGATCGTATCAGATAGAGATCCGAGATTTACATCCCGATTTTGGCCTAGCCTCCAGAAAGCATTAGGTACTCGATTACATTTCAGTACAGCATTTCATCCGCAGACAGATGGTCAGTTTGAGCGTACCATTCAGACTTTAGAGGATATGCTCAGATCTTGTGTGATAGAGTTTGAAGGAAGTTAGGATTCTCATCTGTCCTTAATCGAGTTTGCCTATAATAACAGCTATCAGGCTAGTATCGGTATGGCACCGTATGAAGCACTTTATGGAAGACGGTGTAGGACACCGATATGTTGGGATGAGATGGGCGAGAGAAAGTTGATTGGGCCCGAGCTTGTTCAGATGACTACAGATAAGATCAAAGTTATTCGGGACAATCTGAAGATAGCCCAGGATCGTCAGAAAAGTTACGCAGATAAGCGTAGGAAGGATTTGGAGTTCCAGGTCGGGGATAAGGTGTTCCTACGGATATCTCCACGGAAAGGAATAATTCGTTTTGGGAAGCGAGGTAAGTTAAGCCCTCGGTATATCGGTCCCTATGAAGTGATTGGCAGAGTAGGTGAGGTAGTATATCGACTTGAACTGCCAGTAGAACTTTTCAGGATCCATAATGTATTTCATGTCTCGATGCTCCGTAAGTACATAGCAGATCCTTCGCACGTATTGTCAGAGCAGCCAATGGAACTCAAGGAGAACCTATCTTATGAGGAGACCCCAGTTCAGATTCTTGATAAGAGAGATCAGGTTCTTCGTAGTAAAATTATTCCGTTGGTTAAAGTGTTGTGGAGGAATCATGCAGTGGAAGAGGCCACGTGGGAGCACGAGGAGCAGATGCGCAGTCAGTACCCGCATCTTTTTGAGACAAGTAAGTATATTTAGATTTTTTATAATTCAAGAAAGTATTAAGTATATTGATAGATCCTGATGTTGAGATGCATTGCCTGAAAGTTGTGTAAATTTCGAGGACGAAATTTTTATAAGGAGGGGTGAATTGTAAAACCCAAAACCGTGTTCGTCGGAGAGCGAAATATTTTTCCGATGGATCGCGTCCGATCGGAAAAATATAATTATCGAGTCCAGAAATAATTGGAATTATTATTTCGATTTAGAGAAATAAATTCGAGTTCGTGAGACGGATTCGAGATTTATTAAATAATTCCGAGAGTAGAAACCGAGAATTAATCAAAAGTGATTAAAAGCGGATTCCAGGATGGACGGAAACGGAAACGGAATCCGAGCTCGAAATTAAAAAGCAAGAATGCATGTTGGTGACATGTGTCACACATGCATTGGAGAAGCAATTATATATTATTATATGAAATTGGAATTGAAAAAGAAGGGAGCAAAATTATCAAAAAAAAAAAACGGTCATCAATTATAGTATTCTCGGTTATCATTATTCATTGAGAGAAGCAAGTCCAAGCTATCATTTGGTCAATAGCTATCAATTTGGAAGCAAACCCGAGAGAGAGAATAAAAGTCCAACAAAGCACTCGGTCACCATTTTAACAAGCAAAAATCGAATCCAAAGGGAGAGCAAGAGAAAAGCAAACACTCGGTCACCTTCTCTTCTCCATTTCATTCAAAACCGAAAGCCCAAGCCGAGTGAAGAGAGAGACCGAGAATGTGATATAGTGAGTGAGGGAGTGATCGTGAGTTAGAGAGATCCGAGTGTGAGAAATGAAAAGAGAGATAGAGAGATAGTGAGAGATAGAGAAGGAGTGTGCTGCCCGTGCATGCAAGCTGGAGGAAGTCAGGCTGAGCTTGCTGCCGTGCTGCCTTTGTTGTCACCATGGCAAGCTTGCTGCCGTGAGCTGCTATCAGGCCTGAGGAGCTTGCTGCCGAGCTGAGCTTGCTGCCTGGTGCTGCACAAGCTGACCAGCTGCTGTTTTTCAGATCCAGTTGATGCAAGGAGAAGACAAGAGCAGACCCGAGTCATCTAGGCACATGCAAGATCAGATTTGAGACTTTCTGCCCTTGCATGCAAGCTGAGGAGTTGCTGCCAAGTTGAAGCTATCGTGAGCTGTCGCCGGTGAAGGGAGCTGCTGGCGTGAGGGTGCAACTACTGCTGTGGATGGGAGCTGCCGTTGCTGCCTTGTGTTGGCATGGGGTGTTGAAGACAGCTGCTGCCAACACCAGGTGCTGTCGCCGTTTCCAAGCTAGCTGACCGTGAGCTGAATCAGGTGTGGCCGTGAAGGCTGCTGCTGTTTGAGCGTGAGCTGAAACTATTTTGCTGCCAATTGTTGCCATTGTGTGCTGTCATGAGCGAAGAAGTTGCTGCCGTCGCTGCCTTGTGCTGGCGTGAGGTGTCGAAGTCAGCTGCTGTCAACACCAAGTGCTGTCTTGCTGCCTGGTGCTGCACGAGCTGACCAGCTGCTGTCACCTTGCTGCCGTGAGCTGTCCAGTTGCTGCCGTGCTCACGTTGCTGCCGTATCATCATCGCAAGCCGCTGTCCAAGCTGCTGCCAAGTTGTCAGGTCAGGCCAAGAAATCATTTCAGATCTGAGGCGAAACAACATCAAGGAGACAGCTTGCTACCGAGAACGTGCGAGAGTTTTGTCGCCGTTCAGAAGTTGTTTCGAACGAAACTAGTAAGGTAAGCGCTGCCTATTTTTATTGTTGAGTCGTTTTGGTAATTAGTAAGCAATCATGTGAATAAGTGGAGATAAATGATGATATTATGCTTGGGACTAGGATTGGGAACCTCGTTAATGCGGAGGTTCGTTCGTTTTGTTGTTTCGGTTGGTTTTGAATGATTTGGTAAACGATCGTATTCGTTGCGAGTTTTGTATATGGGCTGTTATGAGATGTATAGGGGCTGTTGAGTTATGTTTTTAGTTTCGCATTCGTTATCGCGGAAAATAGATAATATTAGAGTGTTTTAAAGGATCGGATATTCGTTCGGTTATTTAGAAACCGTTTCCGAGAGATTCGGTTGAATATTCCGCGAATGCGAGCGTTGTTAGTTTGTGATTTCCATTGTTGAATATCAAAGTAAATATGATGTTAGCTCGTTGCCCCGAGTTTATTATTAAGCCCGTTAAAGTGTTTAAATTGAAGTTAAGATAGTTTGAGTTTCAATAGAGTTAATCGCATAATTGTTGGTTTCGCGCGAAATCGTTAATCGTCGAAATTTCGAAGTTGAAAACGGAAATGATTATGCATTAAGCTTGCTGCCATGTTTTTCTTCTTTGTGCTTAATCATGATTAAATATTCGTTTGCCGTGTTTAAGTGAAGTCACGAGCTGATATTAATGATAAGTTTAAGTCGAAACAAAGAAATCGCGCGAAACGCGTAAAATCGATAAATCGCGATGATTAGTGAAATCGCGTAAGCTTTAAGTTCGTTGTTTAATTTCGAATCTTTTGTTTAGTGAATTCATTAGAATCTGATTTTGATGATGTTACATTAGATTCGAATGGCATAGTTGTCGGTTTTATGACCGTAGAGTTTTGAATATTTTAAGTCGCGATAACGAATCGGTTTGAAATAGTTTTCGCGTGCGAATATGAGTTTTCCGTTATGTTATCGTGCGAGGATAGTCACTTGAATTATTGTGTTTATAAATCCTCGTATGGCTTAAAGGTTAGTTGCACACGAATTATGTTTTAACGACATCTCGATCGAAATCAATTGTAGGTGAATCGGAAATCGAACGAGAGCCGTAACGGGAAGCAGTGATAAGAATTTTGGAAGCAAGTTGTGAGTGTGGATTTTTAAAAGTTTTCATACATTCTATTTTATTGAATGCAATTAGTTTTAGCAAGTAAAAAGGTTTTGAGATTCTAGTAAAAGTTTATGGTTTTCAGTTTATCATCTATAAATGCATGTATAGCTTTAAAGTTTATTCTATGAATATGTTTATATTCTTCAGTAAAGTAATTGAGCAAGTTGAAATTATATATATGCATAGAGATAGTATTTGTGAAAGTTATTTTGCGATATTATAGCATATTGCCGAGATTTCATTTTATATATGCCTATGGTTTACCCTAGCCCCTAAGATTACACCCGGCCGAAAGTATTCCATACGTGTACGGTAGATGGGGGGAGTTACTAACTTTGGGGGGATCGAGTCTGTCAGTCACCCTCTGCACGTATGGGATAGTGTAGATCTGCCTGATGTTGGAGGGATTCGCGATCCCAGAGTTGTATCCACATCTGCGACTACACATGGTAAGAGTTCCCCTATCCTAGTGGCGTGTCTTCGCACCGTCACGAAGGACAAGATTTCCCTGGGTTGCCAGATAAGGCTAGTAAGAAAATAAGAAAAGTTTTAAGAAAAGTTTGATGAATAACTTTCACATGTTTTTAAACGAGAATTCAGTTTTCAGAAAAAGTAAGTAAGTAATAGTTTTCCAATCTATTTTTGGGAGGAATAGTATTTTTAAGCAAAAGTACAGTTTATGTAAACTTACCCACTCACTGAGTTATTCTCACCACTGTTTTCCTGTTTTCTTTAAAACCCTCCCTCAGGTGCAGGTATGAGTAGCGCGGTTGACGTATCTCCTTCGGACGGACAGGCCAGCTAGACACGCGCGACCAGACTGCACTATTTTCTAGCATAGCATCATGTATTGCGTTTAATATCATTTTCCAGATTCTTTAGTTTTGTAAATATTATTTTGAGTTAAGGATTTTATGTAAATATCATGCATGCCGTTTTTAAGATTTATTCAAGTTACTTCCGCTCAATTGCATGATTATGAGTTTGAAAATGGCCGGAGGCCTATTGATTTTAGAAATTGTTTGTGAATACAATTATACTGGTTTTATGAGATATTTTACAGGGTGGAATTTTAGAACAACAGCCGTTGTGCTGCCGGTTTTCTGTGAAAATACTATTTTCATAAAGTTATTTCCAACGAACAAAATTCCCACCCTTTTTCAGAAACAAAAGGATTTCAAGTATTTTAGAAAAGAAAAGAGGCTTAGCTTCACGGGAACTTTTCAGCCAGAGCAGATCTCGACTGGGGAGCCACCGTGGGGTTGCCGGACAGGTCGCCTAGCTAGTAGTTAGAAAGGGGCCTGTCCGGACCCCACAATAAAAAGGCGCCTTTTATTGTGGGGTCTGGGATTTGCCTATACTGGGTCCCTCGGGCTACCCCAGGTTTGCCCCTCTCGCCCACTCACTAGGTACTGTTCCCTCCCCTAGGGACTTTCTCTCGCCTCCCCCACCTCTCGAACCTGGCACCAGGGGCTTAATACCAAATTCTTAGAGAAGTGGGTACCAATTGAGCTAGTAGCTCAATTGGTACCCACTTCTCTAAGAATTTGGTATTAAGCCCCTGGTGCCAGGTTCGAGAGGTGGGGGAGGCGAGAGAAAGTCCCTAGGGGAGGGAACAGTACCTAGTGAGTGGGCGAGAGGGGCAAACCTGGGGTAGCCCGAGGGACCCAGTATAGGCAAATCCCAGACCCCACATATTTATGATTTAGAATTTGGATTGTAAATATATTTATTGTTTGTGTATCTATTTATTACAAAATGTTGTTTTGGTTGGATAGATTGTTGGAGATTTGATAAGTTTGATAAATTATAGGAGAATTAAATTTTTGACAAGTTTGAAAAACAGAGAGAACTCTATCAAAATTTGTATAAAATTGATTGAGTTTATATGTATTATTTTATATATTGCATTTGTTATTATCAAATAGGGGTCCTCATATTTTATATATTGCATTTGTTATTGTCAAATAGGTAAAATACATGCACGAAAGTTATATTATTTTTTGTTTCAATTTAATTTCAACTATATGTAGATATAATTATTAAAATTTGTTAATAGAGTAAATATTTAAATTCTTGTGCATGCAGTCCATACCTCAGGACTGCTCAAGCCAAGTTGGTGGATCAAACAACAACAATTGCAAATTATTAGATTGGATGGGTAGAGGAATAGTGGTAGCAAAAGTGGAAATTGATTCAAATGACCCATATGCTAAAGTTCATCATCTCGAGCTTAGTCCAGATTATTTGTGTGTTTCCGTCAAGCGAGTAATGGTTAGTGTTTCGCTATCTCGACCTACCAACAATCTACTAACTCTGGAAGATGCATTAAATTCATTTATTGCTTGGCTAGTAAAATATATTGTATCTTAGTATTATGTAATGAATACTTATTATATCACATTTCATAATATATTTAACTTTAGATTATGTAAATTAAAGTGTTGTATTAATATTAAATAATATATATTTTTAACCGTCATGTACATTGGTAGTTAAAGATGTAATATTAAATTACAAATTTTTTAATTTATTTTTTTAAATTAAAATATTTTTCATAAATTATCCATACCGGGCATCCCACCTGCTCAATATGGATAATTAAGTATCCATACCGTTGGCAAGCACGCCCAGTATGGATAGTCAACCATACCGGGCCCTGCTTTGTTGTAGTGAATGAATATCATCATCAAGCATTCAGCATTTAGCAAACATAAGTGATGAATGATGATCATCAGTTGTTAAAGCAATTACATTATTGCTTATTATACTTGAGTTGTAAAATAATATTTGATAACTTTCTCCAAAAAATAATTAATAATATATGATAAAATACAAAGTAAGTTGGCCTTTCTAAAAAGACGAGGATTGTTGGAGTATGAAACCTGAAATCAATATTATATTGTTATGTAGCTTATCAAAGGTCATCATCAAGCAGTCAACATTCAGCAAACATGAGTGATGATAAGTTGCTAAAACAACTAGTGTGTGAGGTAACCTAGTATCGTGAACTGCGGTTGCACCACAGCTTGCATGACTTCAACTTTGTTCATAAAAATGAGTTTTGGTCGAATTGGAAGCCTTGTGCTAGTAGATTTTCCAAGTAATTATTATTTGTATCCCTGGAATTATAAATTCCCATGTATGTGAAGGTTTTCTGTTGTGTTAGTGTGTGGTTGTCTATGAGAGTCACAAGTTAGAGAAATAGAGACAAAGCTTCATTTGTAAAAATTGTTTTACAATGGAAAGAGTGTTGATGTGCTTTGTGAATGTAGGGATTTCTTTAATCATGTAAAAATCTTGTGTCTTTGCTATTTTTTGTGTTGTGTGTGTGTTTGATTTGTGTTTGTGATTACCCTTATTTTCTGATAAGGGCCACCAACTAGAATGTAATGATGTCAACAGTTAAAGAGCTAGCAAAAGTTAGTTAGAATTGTTTTAGAGTTAGTTGTTTATTACCCTAATTATCAACTAGGCTAGCTACTAGTCAATTGTTGTTATCAAGTCTTATAATCTTATATGATGAGATTGGTTAAATGGTATGCCCCTCACATTTACTCCCATGAAGTTATAAGTTCGAGTTATGCTCTTTTTCCTATCCCTAATTATTGTAATTATTAAAAAAAAAAAAATAGTCTTATAATCTTGTATATAAAAAGTTGTAACTTGTTCTTCAATTAGTAAACAAAAATTATTTTCTTCAAATTCTCTAAAAGCCATCTCAATTTTTCCGCCATTGTTGAAGCTTATAAAAGATTCTTCTTGTTCCAATTTTTGGTCTCAATGTTCTTAATTTCATCAAACACCTGTTCACTTTTATCAAACTTTTCATTTTTCATTATGATCCTGATTTGCTCTTGGAAAATTTAGCTTCTAAAATTTTTGTGTTGGTTGCGTGGTCAAAAATAGTACTAATAATAATAAAATCCCTAAAAACAATACTAGAGCTTGTGAATCATTAGAATCTTCCTTAAACATTAGAGGCTACTACTTCCCAATCAAGTCTAATGGCCATTGCACAAAAGGAGACCTCTTATTTCTACTTCTTGCAAACAAAAAAATAATAATAAAATAAATAAATAAATAAACTTGTCCTTACTAGGACATATTAAAGTGAGAAATGTAATGAACCTGAACCTAGAAAGTCATCCTATCCTGTCCTCTGGGTCCTTTTAGCACGATAAGCTTGTTATTAAAATTTCATAGTTTACTAGAAAAGATTTGTTTTTTATCCATAATAGCTTGAAAATGGAAAACCTAAGTATTCTAGTTAACATACTTTTAGTCTCACTATGATAAAAGGTTTTCCAAAGAGGTCTACTAAGGTTTCCATTGACAAATTAAACATTTATTTCAAATAATTACTCTTGGCTTAGCAAACTGGAGATAATTACTTTCCTAATTAAATTCATTAAATGAATCAAGAAGAAATTCAATTACATAAAAATTCTTTACCACTTTCAATTTTTTCATGCCGTTAAATATATAATGACAAACTAAAACTCAATAACTTACCACCAAGCCCAAAATGTGAGTTACAAGTTACAACTGACTGCAGTAACTTAAAACTAAAACGTATGAAACTTTGAAATGTTAGAGATTAATTGATGGAAATCAAGGGAGCAAGCATATGGATCCTTTGAGCATTAATTGAAGATCTATGATAAGGGCAAGAGCTAAAATGATGAAAAGAAGCTTTAAATGGGTCTATTTAAGAGATTTGAACCAAGAGTCTTGCACAACATAACTTGGTGATTAGAGGGGATACCAAGGCTTCAAAATATCATTCAAGTCCAAAACCAAGTCTAAAAACATCATTCTTAAGGGTTGGACAACAATTACTAATGCCAATTGGGCTGTTATAAATTTGTTAATATTAACTTGAACATAATTTGTAATTTGGGCTGGATTTTAAATTAGTTTAGTTTATTTAATTTTATGTTAGGTTTTTAATTATTAGGCTGAGACATTAAATTATATTAAAGGCCAAATATGGATGTAATTAGAAGAGTAGGTGTGCATGGTTAATTAAAAATTAGGGTTTTAATTAGTTTCCTATTAGGTTTAAGATTGTTATGCCTAGAAAAGGCTTATTAAACATAAAATTTTAGTCGGCCAGTTATTGAATAAAAGTCTGTAACTTTTCTCTATTGTTCCTGTATGAACTTAGAGAATTGCATTAAAATTGATTCTTGATTAATTATCTTTGACATATCTCTCACATTCTCATCTCTTTTATAGGAGTGGTGTTGTTACATTGTTGGTTCTTGGTTCTTTTAACAAATGTGTCAAAGATTTTCTATAATCCAAATTATCTTTCTAAGAGTGGTTGATTCATTATCTTGTGGATACATTATTAGTAAATGGGGTTCGCATCATTAATTGCGCCAATGTAAATTAACATCTAAGTGCCATGATATCGTTCACTTGTTAACAAGTAATTTGAATTGACACGGTGTGTAAAACATAAAACTTGACCATAAATAATATTTTATTGAGCTAGAAAACTTCGATATGTTTTACATTTATTTTAATTGAAAGATTAATCACTAATCAAACAAGTTAAAGAAGATAGATTGGATGTTGTTTCATGACATACAATCTATTATTATTCATTGCTCCTAGTTATACATTATAAATTGACACCTTAGGTCTAATTAAACTGGGTACAATTTTTCAGCCAACCTTGGTTTTGCAATAGCAACTAGTGGTTTAGCCAAAACTAATTTTTCTTTTGCTTCAGAAAGGTCAATTTTGGACTCATTTGGTGGCACAGTCCAAGTAAAACCCTGAATAAGTCTAGCAAAAAGCATCACAGTCATTGAAGTCCCAAGTGTAACTCCAACGCACCCTCTCATTCCTGTGCTGAAGGATATGAACCTCAAATTTGGCTCAGTTAACACCACTTCAGACCCATCATCATTCAAGTGTCGCTCTGGCTTAAACTTGAGTGGCTCATCTGGCCAAACATTAGGGTTTCGACCAAGCCCTCGTCGGCTAAGCAACACATGGCTGCCCTTTGGGATGAAGTAGTTGGCCACTGTGGTGTCAAAGTTAGAGACGTGAGGAACATTGAATGGTGAATACGGGTGGAGTCTGAAAGCTTCTCTTGCACAAGCTTTTATATAGTTAAGTTGAGCGAAGTCTGATTCTTGGACTAGCTTTTCCTTTCCTACCACTCTATCTAGTTCTTCAACAGCTTTTTGGAGTATATCAGGTTGGTTTATCATCTCTGCAAGTGCCCACTCTAATGCATTGGATGGATTATCCACTGATGCTATCATCATTTCCTGCAGATTAAAAGCATAAGAAAAATTATAAATAACCATGAGGAATAAAGTATGGTCATTTAAATAAAAAATAATAATAATAACACACACATATATGAAAACCATTTAGTGCGGATGTACCTATACCTAGATGTACCAATCGTATTTAAAGCATGACATACATAAAAGAAAAAAAATCTTTGATAGTATGAACATATCTGCACCCAATTAATAAAACATATTACTAACATCATATTATGCTTTTATATACAGCTCTATTGTACTAAATTCTATAGATATTAAAATTAGGCTATTCGGATTTTATTATAATATCTACTATAAAGTTTAAATAGTGACTTATAGAAACGTTTCCCAAAGCTAAGTCGGGTTAAAGTCAGGCCTAGTCCTTTTTGCACTTCCACTTCTATGTGTAGATGATATTGCGTGTCTGCTTAATTTTTAAGCACGGATGAAAAAAATAATTATGTCAATTGCATGATGACCATCTAAGAAAACATGTTTTCCTATATTACGTATGAAATTGGATAACATGAAAAAGAAATGCTCAAGCGTATAAAGAGAGTTTGGATTACTATAATTTGTGCTTTGATCTCGTCAACTGATAATAATGAGTGGCCGTCTTCGTCTTTCAAAGTGATGAAAACATCAAGCAAATCCTCAACTTCATTCTTCAAGCCATCCCTCCATTGTTGAATCCTTTCTTCAATAATGGGATCATGATACTTGTTTAGAATCCTAATAGTCTCTCTCATCACTTTTTCATGACCATCCAAATCAACTACTCCCCTCAAATATGGCAAATAATCAGAAATGCAAAACGAATAGATATGTTCAAGAACTTCGAATAGTGCATGAACATGCTCTTCCTCCTCCAAACCAGGCCCGCCATCCTCCATTCCATCCCCAAAAAACCTCTTATTAAACACCATTTGCCTTATCACATTCCCGCAATATTGCTGAGTTGCCACTCTCACGTTCACCAACCCGCCACTTCGATCCTTTTGCTTATACACGTAACGAACAAGATGATCCGCCTCTTCAATTCTCTTGGCATGAAACCACCGATGCTTTGCTGAAGAAAACACTTCTGTGGTGAGAATTCTCTTCATTTTTGTCCATTGTTCTCCAAAGGGTGTAAGGGCAGTCGTCAAGTACCCTTTTGTAGTCATCTCTGTGGACATGTTAACTGGCCTCGAAGAGAAAACAGCATCCTGTTTCCTCAGAAACTCTCTGCCGATCTCAGGACACTTTACAGGGATAACATGAACATTTCCAAGACGGATACAAGCGATTTGTGTGTTCATCTCGTTCATCAGGTTATGTATCCATCTGAAAGTTGGCTTGTTTTTGAGCATTTCCGGGAGGTTCCCAACAATTGGCCAAGGTTTCGGGCCCGGAGGGAGTGGATATTTCTTGGCTTTTTCATTGCCAATTAGTAACTTGGTTTTAAAGAAGTGGTAAAACAAAGGAATTGCAATGAGAAGCAGTGAGTATGGAAAGCTTAGTGTAATTGCTATGATGGAGTCATCCATGGAATCGAGCTTTAATTGTGTAAGTGTCGAACTTCGTCGAACAACTAGTTCTATTTATATTATTGGTTGACAACGTGTTTCGTGCAAAAATCATGTTCTTGATCATTTAAATTTTGAATAATTTGTTGGAAGAAAATTGGAGATTCCCCTTGTATCCATGCACGTGAACATTTGCTTAATTAGAAAGTTCCAGTACAGCTTTTTCATCCAAATTTACTTATTTCTTAAAAATATATATATATATTATTGAATATCGTTAAAATAAATGTTTAATAGATATTTTATTAATTTGTCGTTTTCCTTCAAATACAGTCATTATCATGATCCCATGTTATAGTGCATCTGTTAAACTTCTTTACTTTTGGCTTCTAATGTGTTTTCAAGAAATGATAATATATATTGGTAATTATATGTTTTCAACCTCTCAAACAAAATAATTGCACTATATGCCTAACTTTATCAAATTGTCCTTACTATAAATTTACCCGTATGCCCTTATCATCTAAAATTCAAAAAAAAAAAAAAAAATTGAAATGGATAATTACCAAACTACCCTAACCAATGAAAAGCTAATGAAAGCCAATTGCCTCACTTTCAACCCAATTAAACTCGGTTGCCTATCTTACCAAATGACTGTTTGCTTGCCTTCGCCAACCTTTAGCCCATTCGCTGACCACCGCTGACATCGTTGTTGTCCTCCATTCGAAGGTACACTGTCCTCATAAGATTTTTTGGGTTTTTTGTGAATTTTTTAGTTGTTTTGTGAATTTTTGAGTTTATTTTTTGTTTTGGTTGTTAGGTTTGATAATTAGGATTAGATTTGATTAATTGCTAGAAATTAGGATTGTAGTAAGATTGCAATATTGAAGATGATTGTTCATCATTTTCGATGTCGATAAGGTTTAATGGTCTCACTAAACCCAGTTTCATGTAGCAACCAGCATTAATAAGGCCATTAACTAGAGTTTAATGGCCTCATTAATCTCGGTTGCTACATAAAACCCGGTTTGATGAGACCATTAAGCTCAATTGGTGATGAAGATGACAAATAGTGATCTTCCACATTGGACTGAGTTTAATGGCCTCATTAAACTCAATCAATTCACCAAACTAGTTTTAATGGAGCCATTAAACTTGATCGTTGATGAAGAAGATGAATAGTGATCATCTTCTTTAGTGGTTGGGTTTAATGGCCTAACTAAACCCAATTGGTAAGGTAACTGGGTTTATTAAGACCATTAAACCTAGTTTCTTGTTAAACCCTTATCCATTTATTGCTTTTCTTTCACACAAATGGATGATCAGTGGTGGGAATTCAATTATAGGCAATTAGTCCCTGAGAGGATGAAGGCAAGTACATACGCCACCCTTTGCCACCTTATAAAAATACAAGAGGCTTTGATGTGGTATCAAGTGTGGGACAGGTTCGTGGTGTGCTTGTTTGGAACTTTGGATAGTTTTTAAGGATGCCTTAATGATAGATTCTTAGTATCAACCTGATTTTGGACATTTTTGCCAAAGAGGTGGTCTTTGCTAGTGCTCGAAGTAATGAGATGTGGCTTAAAATTGGGGAGCCACCTATATAGGTTTGGTAAATAAAAGTTCTTATTAATGATAGGACTCGATTCGAGTGTGTCAACCCAAATTGCATTATGGCACAAAGTTATGGCCTGGATAGTCTAATAATGAAAATTTTTGAAATTTAATCCCTGATTGTACCTGAAGTAAACAGTTTGCTTGAGGTACAAGAGGACCAAGATAAAGACTTTTTATTGCTTCATTTTCATCTAGGCCTTTAGGTTCGTTAGCCTATCGAGCCCTTATTAGATTTCTGGCCCTTATGCTATTTTTAGGTAGAATAATATTAAATATCAAAACTTATTCAAATCGTATTTAAATTAAGTCCTACTAAGATTTAAGGAAAAAAATAAAAATTAAGAAAATAAACACCATCTAAATTCTTATTTCTTAAGTTGTCAGCCAGTGGCCAACAAAAGTCTTACAACCACAAATATAAAATGGAAAACCTAGATCTTGTCCCGACAAACCCACGTACTTCCAGTGATGGACCACAGATTCCATAAAAGGAGAAACGAGACATGACCACTGTTCGGCTCGAACTATCCGATTCGAACCGAATAGGGTCAAATGAACCGGAACCAGAACATAAGGTTCTGGTTCCGGTTAAGAACAATCGGAACTGCTACTGTAGCGGTTCCAGTTCCGGTTCCGATTCCGATTCTAATAATATTATAATCGAAACTGCCGGTTTAAAGAACCGGTGAAACCGAAAACGCTTTGAACCGACGGTTCGGGTTCGGTTCTGGTTCTTTAAAAAAAAAAAATTAAAAATGACAAACGGTCACTTTTTTTTTTTTTTACATTTCACCCCTCCCTTTAATTTCTCTTTTAATCCCTCCCTTTCCTTTATCTATAAATATCCCTCCTATTCTTAATTTCTTTTCACACCTATATCTCTTAATCTCAACTCTCTTTCTCTCTATTAATCTCAACTCTCTCTCAATTTCAACTCTTAGTTTCAATATTATCTTAATTCTCAATCTTAATTTTCTTTAATTTTTTTTTAATTATATCTATAAATTATAATTTTCAATTTATTGTTTGAAGTTTCAAATTCTTATTTTATTATTTTTAAATTTCAAAATCTTATTTTATTATTTTTAAATTTCAAATTGTCAATTTATAATATTTATAAATTTCAATTTATAATATTTTTTACTTATAATTTTTTGTTTCAATTTATATTTTTAAATCTAAATTTTTAATTTATTAGTTATTACTTTTAAATATCAAATTTTCAATTTATTAAACTCCATGTAATAAAAGGTAAGAGAACTACGTGGGCTTTGATTCTTCTAAAATTTGAGAGGATACGTAGGCAACTTAATTATGATAATAAATTATGTACAAGCCCAATGTTTTTATTTTATTTTTTTATTAAATCAAAGTTTAAATAATTAAATTTCTTATTTCTTTTGTGTATAAATTTATTTTTTAATATCAAAATATAGTTTAATATTAATTTTTAAATTTTATTTTTATTTAAAAAAAAAGTTCCGGAACTGGAACTGGAACTGAAACAGTTATAGAACTGAAACCGAAACCGGAACCGGAATTAAAATCATTATAGAACCGTCGGTTCCAGAACCGAACTGGAACCATTTTATCTCCATTAAGGTTCCGGTTCTAGTTTTTTTAGAACCAGAACTGTCGATTTGGAACCGAAATCGGAACCGAACCGAACTGTGGACATATCTAGAAGAAACACAAAGTAAATGTTCATAAAAAAAATAAATAAATTCTAGGCCACAAACCATACAAGAAAAGGGGAACCACAAACTTACATTTTTGAAGCTACATAATAATAATAATAATAAAGACCCAACTGATTAGACTAGTTGAAAGTAGTCGTCATATTTATGAGACTCGAGAGGAATCTGAAATTATTATTTCTTTGAAGTGAGGTGAGGATGTGAAGAATATCAAAAATATTTTTAAAAAAATTAGGGAATTATGGTGTAGACAGATAATTTCAATCACTTTAATCTACCTTTCATTTTGCGAATTGAATTTTAAATTTGGACTCACGGTTTGAAATCATCTCTATATATAATGATAATTTGTTCATCTTCCAATGTTACCAGAAAATACAGTGGATTTCTGGAATGTTAGGTGGAAACATGGAAGAATTAATACGTAAAATTGAGGAAAAAATGAAATTTAATCATACCACTATGAGTAGTACCAGCAAATGAATCTCATTGCTTGGAATGTACAATGCATTTCTAATGTCCCAAAAAATAGAAGTCCGGTAAAAGGTCTAAAAGAATACGTAAAGACTTTTACACGTGAACAACAATACAATCAGACACATCGACCCATGCACGTGAAAAACAATACAATCAGACACATGGACCCACACCAGACATGATAGTTTACAATGGTTGCATCAAAAAAATGTGTAATCTTACATCGTACTCGCAACGCTGGCATTGACAATAAAAGATAGTGAGATCAGATGGACATAACCACTCGTTTTAAAGACCATTTTTTATTTTTATTGGGTTAGAGATTCAGACAAAAGGTTTAATCTTACATCTTACTAACAACGCTGGCATTGACAATGAAAGATAGCGAGACTAGATGGGCATAACCACTCATTTTAAGGATAATTTTTTATTGGGTTAGAGATTCTGATAAAAGGTTTAATATTACATCGTACTAGCAATGCTGACATTGATAATGAAAGATAGTGAGACCAGATGGGCATAACCTCTCATTTTAAGGATCATTTCTTATCGGGTTAGAGGTTCCGGTAAATTAAATGGATTTATGAAAAAAAGTGATGTTTGAATAAATGAGAATTGAATTGAATATTTAAGTTTCAAAATGTGATGGTTGGATTAAATGTCATAAATGTAGTTATTAAATTTGAAAAAATATAATTGTAAAATTAAGTTATAGATTTAATTTTTTAAATTGTAACTACAATTATTAATTATAAAATTGAATTGCAGTTTTAATTATTATGAATTATAAAATTGAATATTCAAATTGTAATTGTTAGTGTTAATTACAAATTTAAATTTTTAAAGTGCAACCATTGATTTAGTTTAATGATAGTATTAAATCAGTTGTAATCACCCCTTCATGGAGACTATAAATTGACTCCTAATTTAGAAGAGAAAACACAATTAATAATTAACATCACTTGCAAACTACTTCAGTTTTCTCTTTTTCTCTCTTGAATTTCGTATTTTTACTCTAAATTAAGAATTCCTCAATGATAGATTCGGGTATAGTTCAGTTCGTCAAATGATTTTTGGTTTAATTCGTTGTATTCTGAGAGACGAACACTGATCTTAACAATGTAAAACAAATCTATTTTAAGGATACTGTGGTTCTATACAGGCCTTGATTTATTAATTTCTTTTTTTGTTTTCTTTATTATTATTATTGTTATTATTTTTTAAAGCAGACATTGATGTAACATCACCGGAAATGGCTCACGAAGTTTATTTTTATTTTTTTCACTTTTTTCGGTTTAGTGAACCGCCCAAGCATTCGTTTTCTTTTTCCAACACTACCAAAACGTGTTCTTTCTTTTATTAATTAACTGACCTTCTGGTTCATTTTCCAATTAGTGATGGACGGTTTGGAAGATGTGAGTTGTAATGGTGGCCACTTAATCGAAATTGGCCAATGTGGAAGATCATAGGAGCAGTGATGAGTTGGATGGTCGGCTAAGAGGTCATTTATTTTTTTATTTGATGACTAAATAATGCTAAAACTTACTGAATATTTAATAATGATTAAAATTTGAAATGTAAAAAATATAAAAATATATATATTTTTTCAAATATATTGTAAACTTATTTAATTTTTAAAGTTAAAATTGTCTAAAAGCTAGTAATTTGACACTTATACACTTTTTATTATTAGTTTTTAGAAAATTTTATTTAACAATATACGAACAATAAAACATAAATAATTATTAGTAATATTTCTTTTATAATTAAAATATGAATATAAAGTATAGTAAAACTAGTGATATTTATATATTTAAATAAAAATAATGAATGATCTCAGAGTTAAATATATTTAAGAAACAACTAAAAAAACAAATGTTTAAATTATACATTTAAATACAATATCATAATTGTAAAAATGTTTGGGATGAGAGAGTTTTTTAAAAGATGTTATATATCAGTATTAGGGGAAAAAGAAAATAAAATATTTATAATATAGAATTAGAAAAAATCTCAGATAAGAATATTTACACAATAGAGTATGACTTGAAGGAACTAGATCAATGTCTTTATTGAGGATTATTAATTATGCTTAATCTCAGATTCTTGAATAAAATTTAGGTAAATTCACGGCTTTACAAGGCAAATTTTTATAAGGTTGAAGAAATTCCCTTATGTCCTAAGATTATAGAATTCAACGTTATGAAGAAGAAGTTTGATAAGATTAATGGTGCGTTTACTTTACTTAGAGGAATTAGAATGGGAATCGGTATGATCTGGAATCGGAATGATTTAGAATCGGAATGAAGTATTGGAATCGGAATAAGTTGTTTACTTCAACTATAGGAATCAGAATCAACAGTATTCTCATTAAGTTGTTTACTTTATTTTGAAATCGGAATTGATTAATTATAAGTTACAAAAATAACCTTAATTAAATAGATTAATTATAATATAGTGCAATTTTTTTTTATTATAATATGCAGTTTTTTTTTTTTAATATCAAATAAAAAATTGTACATTACAATTTAAAAAAAAAAATTACATATTATTTTAATAATCCACTATAATAATTAAGAAATTAGTGATGAAAATAAAATGATGTATAATTTTTTATTATAATATGTATTTTTTTTTTAATATCAAATAAAATTGATTTTTCTTTTTTTTTTTATGATGAGTATAAGAGACTTTTCGTCTTAGCAAAGAGAATGAGAATGAGAATCTCAAGTAGGTAATGGAAATGAGATTCCCAAGTAGGTTGGAGGGAATGAGATTCCCATTCTATTATAATTAATCTTGGAAAAAAAATAATAAAACAAAAATTGCCCTGTGACTTGTTCGAGTAGGCCCTAGTACTTGGGCGAACTCGACCCAACTCAGCTTGACCGAGTTTTACCCTCGATTTGGAGGAATCACCCCGATAACTGATTGAGGATCAAGTTCTCACCGAGAACTCGGTCTCTTAAGCCAACTTTTATACAATGTTTTGGACTTTGTGTTCCAAATAGAATTTGATGCAAACACCTTAATTCAATTTGATAAGGGATATTAGGAATATAGTTTACTTTAAAGATCAATCATAATTAAGTGATCAATTTGATCAATTAACAAATTAGGTTAAATGAATATGATCATCAAGCATTTAGCACTCAGCATACATGAGTGATGAATGATGATCATCAGTTACTAAAGCAATTATGTTGTGGCTTAGTATACTTGAGTTGTAATATAATAATTGAAAGAACAGAAAATAAGGTGGCCATTGTGAAAAGATGAGGGATGTCGAAGTATGAAACCTGAAATCAATATTATGTCGCTACATAGGCATATCTGGGGTTATCGTCAAGTAGTTAGCATTTAGCAAACATGAATGATAAGTTGCTAAAGCAACTAGCATGTGGTGTAACCTAGGATCACAACCTAAGGTCACACCATAGCTTGCACAACCCTTACCTTGTTCATATAAAAGAGTTTTGGTCAAATATTTGGAAGTCTTGCGCAACTAGGTTTTCCAAGTAATTATTATATGTATCTCTAAAACTATAAATTCATATGTATGTGAAGGTTTTCTAGTGCATTGTTGTGTAAATGTATGTGAGAGTCGAAAGTCATAGAGAGAGAGAGAGAGAGACAAAGCTTCATTTGTAAATATTGTTTTATAGTGGACAAAGTGCTAATGTACATCATGGATCTGGAAATTTCCTTAATCACATAAAAATCTTGCGTCATCTTTACTTTTCTATGCCATGTGTGCGCTTGATTTGTGTTCATGATTACCCTTATTTCATAATAAGTGCCACCAACTAGAATGTAATGATGTCAACAATTAAAGAACTAGCAAAAGTGTTGGTTAATTTTTTAATAAATCAAATTTTAAAACCTTACAATTGCATAAATCGTTTGATTGAGTATAATGACAAGTAAGGTCAATCCCAAAGAAGTTTCAACTTACTTTAATTTTAAGTTTATTTAAGACCTAAACTAAAAACTATAAATTAAATAAAAGGGTTTTGGGTTTGAATTTAAATTAAATTAAATTATTATTAGAAATTAAAATAAAGGAAATCAATAATAAAAGCATAGTTAAGATATTCTATCCACCACTAAACAATCCCTTAATTTGCTAAAAAGATTAGTTAAGCAAATTCATGAGAAGGCATAATAAAGACATTCATGATAAGGTAATGGTCATACTGCATGTCGTATTAATTCTTCCTTAGTTAATATGCAAATATCATGGTGTCTATGTAATTGCATGTATTCATAATTATAATTTAGCATGATGTCTATTCAGGTCTAATAACAAGAATTCATTAAACATTAAAAGAATATGAATGTTACATAAATCCTAGAAAATAGTGTCTATCCTAGGTATCCTTGAATTAATATCTCGTCATTGGTTCATAAACAATTAATTATTGCAAACAGAAAATATTTTCGTTAGGAACCAGTTTATATTCTCATAACATAATTCTAAAAATATGTTTATAAGGTGATCAATTAAGAAACATAATTAATAGAATAACTAAATACATTAATTTCACTATACAAAACACTAAACTTTATTGAAAAGATAAACAATTTGAACTTATATGTAAAGCTTCAAGTTAACCTTAACTAATAAAGTAATTATATAAAAATAAAAATAATAGAACTTCGGTTTTACTCCTCTGCTTCTGTCTCTTTTTGTGTGCATTGAATGCTGTGGAGCTGACTTCTATTTGCAGTCGTGAGTGAAGGAGTATGTCTAGAAGTATTCTTAAAGTATTCTAAGAATATGCTCTTTGAAATAAATGCAACAGAAATATCATCACAGCCCATGCACACGCCAGCCCATACATATACTCTTCAACATGGGCCTATCCCATTATCAGCCTAATAAACGCCGCCCAATTAACGCGGCCCAGATCAGCGTTTCTTTACGCCAAGCGGGTGGTAGAACCTGCTCTTTCGGCCGACTCTGATACATGGCTTCTTGCTTTACGCCCCTCACAAAACTCCACCCGCGAACAAGCACGCTGACCTTACTAAGCGCCCCTACCTCGCCTTTCGGCGAGGCTCATCAACGCATGCCCACAGTGCCCTGGCGAACTTCAATTGGACTCTTCACCTTCCTCTTAATTTCTCTTATTCCTAAAAACTTCGGAACATTATGATTAATCCTTCATCTTTATAAAATTTTACTTTGACCTTTCACTTCTTCAAAATTTTCAAATTAACCCTTAACTTTCGCAATTTGACTTTTGTCGCCATGTGATTCCCTCCTAAGTTGAAACAGTCTTCGAGCTAATTCTTTGATGGGCTGAAATAGACTTTTGAAAAATCCTTCGATTTTATTTTATTTTTCTTAAAACCTAAATTTAAACACAAAGACACAAAACAAAACAAAACAATAATGCCAATTCTAATAAAAAACATAATATAAATACTGGATAATTTGAGAATAAAATAATAATAATTAATGACCTAACAAAAGATTAGTTAGAATTGTTTCAGAGTTGTTGTTTATTACCCTAATTATCCATTAAGCTAGCTACTGATCAATTGTTGTGATCAAGTCTTATAATCTTGTATGATGAGGTTAGCTAAATTTTATGCCCTTCACACTTACACATAAGAAATTATGAGTTCGAGTCATATTTTTCTCCGCTAATCCCGAATTATTGAATTATTATTTTTTTTAAAAAAAGTCTTATAATCTTGCATATAAATAGTTGTGAATTTTTTATTTAATCAGTAAAAAAGTAATAATAATAATTTTCTCTACATTCTCTATAAAAGTCATCTCAATTTTTTCACCATTGTTTAAGCTTAATTATAAAAGCTTCTTCTTATTCTTTATTTTTTATCTTAGTAATCTTAATTTCATCAAACACCTGTTCACTTTTATCAAAATTTTCATTATGATCTTGATTTGCTCTAAAAAAATTTAGCTTCCAAAATTCAAAGTTTTTAGTTGATTCTTTGAATTAGTCTTCCACCAATGAAGTCTTGAAAATGTAGGCTCCTATGTAATCTGCATCAGTCACATTAGATCACTTGTGAGGTGTGCCTTAAAGAGCAAGAGATAGTTATATACAATTCCATATTCCTTTAAAAGCCCACATCGATAGAGGCTTGCTGAAATTCTCTCGATTTCTCTTGACCATGTAAATTCTTTTTTTAGTATATATAAACTATACTTAAGTGTTATAATGGCTGTTAAACCTCCTCTACTCATCATTTGTACAAGTTTTCTTGCTCTGCCGATCTACAGACAAGCTTGTGTAAAAAAGGTGTATTCTTTAAGTTGTTTTTCACATTGCCACCCTTCATTTTCTTTGGCTTGCACTTACTTGAATGTCCTTGAGGCTTGTGATTTAGAGCATCCAACAACTCTTTCAACCTAATATAAATCATAGTTCAATCATAAAAATCTCAAAGGGTCCAAATGGAATTCTTATATATATAGCGATAGAGCTTCCCATTTTTGTCTAAGCCCGCCGATATTACTGTGAGGATGCTTTCATCTTGGGGGTTATCAATATAGTTTACCTCACTATAAAAGCGAGTTATGTAATCCTTAAATGACTCATTCTTTTCATAAAATGTTGTCATATGGCAAGATGGCACATCTTGTCCCCTAGAGACTTGTAGTGTTACAAAAACAATTCCAAGCATTGTTCCTAATTCATTATCCTTTCCACTAGGAGTTTTTTTAACCACTTTTATGATGATTCTCCTATAGTAGTACAAAAACACCTACATTGCACATTATCACTAGTTGTCCATCTGCTCATTGAAAGCATACAAGTAATCATATGGATCGCTTTCTCCATTGTACGGGGTAATCATTGGCATCTTTAGATGCTCCAGTAATGATTCATTAGTAATTTCTTGGCTTAATGGATTCACTTCCTAAAGTCAATCTTGATTCTCACCCTTCTATCTCTCTAAGCGATTCAGCCTTTTGAGCATCACCTATAAATCAATTGGGTTGCTTTACAATCCCTCGATTACTCTAACATTCCTATCATACCCTGGGTCTTTACTTGCTAAGTGACAGCTTGGGGACATAAGCGCCTAATTGGTACTTGATACACACCTTAATCATAATCCCTTTCTCTATTTGCCCTTTGAGGAGAGTGATGGTTCGTTTGTTATCTTTCATGTTGGAGAGAATTTGCTTCATGACCCTGAAGGAATGTTTCGATGGTATAAGTCAAAGTTTGTAAAGCCTCTTTTATTTCGTCTTACTGGTTTACATCGACCTAGGGATTGGAATGTCTATTGGTTCAAGGGCTATATTGACCAACGGTGTACATTGTACAATGCCCTGTTACTGATCTACTGTAAGGATAGAGTTTAGCCAATCTTGGTTACGATCCGCTTTCTTCGAATTTCAAGCGTCTAACTCATCTCGCATTAAGTTAGATTCTTCATCCATGTTAGAGAAAGAACCCAAATGCACACTTTTATAAGGACCAATAACACCCTGCATCTGAGACGACTTGGGTCATTAGTTAGCAAATAAACAAAGGAAAAGTAAACCTAATATTAAGGTTGATACAAACCAAATTTTTGACCTCTCCTCTTGCGCCGAAATACTGATCTCAAAAATCTGTTAACACTCAAATTAATGTAAAAATAATTAATAGTGTGAAATTCAAGGAGTTTAACAAAATCTGACAATAATGTTCATATGATAAACAAAAACAGAACAAACACAAATAAATATACTAAAATAATAGAGATATGAAAGAGAGAGGTAGCGACGAAGAAGGCAAGTAGGATTTTAACGTGATTCGGCCCAAAGGAGGATAATGCCTACATCCATAATTATGTTATTATTAAAAGGAAACTAGGTTTAGTAGAGTTTTTGCTAAGAGAGAGGATGCTAAAGAGCATATATGAGCTTTTTCAGGATGTAAACAGGCTTGTAGGGATACCCAATGTTTGTTGTATATACGAAGAACCATTTATATAGTATTAGGATTTCTTGTTTACATACAATTTGGATGCTACAATATAGGAAGGGCTAGGATTTATTTCTCTTACTTTACATGAAACTAGATTAAACACTTAGATACTTAATCAAATTGTAATTAATCGTGTCCATATTTGACCTATAATACAACTCTACCGGCTTCCCATTTGAAAAGATCTTTCGTACATTATATGAAACTTCCTATTTGATGAAGCTATTTTCCTTTTTCCCAATGTTTCAGAACTAACTACTTAGTTGGCAACCTAGTGAGTACTCGACTACTCAACAAGTACTTAGTTGGACCATAGTTCAATGATTTAACCGGTTAACCAACGGTCAAACTTGTGAAGAAAAATAAAAAATTTTCCACATAATCAAAATATAATCATATGACAAGAAAATATTAATGTGAGGGCATAATTATCACTTCTACAAACATTAACAATTATAAGATAGCAAGGGTGAAAATTATTATTTTTGAAATCTGAGGGCACCAACTAACATTTCTGTAGATGTCAAGTGGTGTTACCAAATTGTCATCTTTATATACACCACACCCTACTTAACATATGAATATGTTAATTGCCATGGAAATTGGAAGAAAGGAAAAATGGAGTGGTTTCCATGAATATTATATTCGTGCTTTAATTTCATTATAATATTTCTTGGCTTCATGGCTCAAATTTAGAAGGGTAATTCTAGATTTTTGAAATCTAATTTGATTGACTTGAATGCAATAAATCTAATGATAGTCGTTAGAATTCACTATTATACATATATAATTTTTACATAGGTGTGCTACAATAATTTTGTATAATGTATCTCGCTCATGGGCCATGACATTTTAATTAATTAGTAAAGTTAATGATATAACATTTAATAATAATAATGATTATATAAATTCAACTTGTCATTTTGTTTGGCTTAAACTTAAAATCCCTTACTTCTTCTCTCTCATTCATCTGCTCTATTTACCTAATCTCCTCTCCTTCTCCTCTCTCTTAATTCCACGCCTTCTCCTCTCTCAATTGTTACTTGCCGTTTTTAGTTTCAGTTTCATCCAGCATCAAACATAAACACTGCCTTATCTAGCGGTGCTTTTTCCAAGAGATAGGAAAGCGATGAACCAATGACGATTAAGGATGGATTTCAGTTTCAATTTTAATCGAAGCCATTTTTAGGTTCAGATAACACATTTTCAGTTTCAGTGTGTAATGTGTTTATGAGAGAGGGTTTATGTGAGTATGGGTTTATGTGAATAGTACAACCTAACTATTTATGTGTGTATATGATCAGAGTTTTAGTTTTAGTTTAGTGTAGTCAGCGACATAATTGTTAGAGAAGGAAATCTAACTTCTTAAGAGACCAGCCACTAACAACTTTTCTTTTTTTGCTTCCTTTAACCTTTAACGGAGTCCTCACCTTCTCAATCTCTATAATTTCTACATATGACAACTCTATTTTTCTCTATAATTACTATTGGGTATTTAAACTATTTTCTACTAGCATCTAAAATAGAAGAATAAACTAGAAACAAAGCAACAAAGCATAACCAAAAATAGAGTAGTCGCTTGGGCCAAGTAGCTTAACTTAACCGAGTTGGGCCAAGTACTCTCCAAAGGTGAGTAAAAACCTTGAGTTAGGGGTTCTCGAATCGATGGAACACAAATCATCAGAGAACTCAATGAGAACTCAACGATTTTTTGAGTTTTATTGAAATAAGGAAATCTATTAGCTTTTGCTAGTTATTAAAAAATTTTCTGCTTTTAGGTCTTTCTCACTATTAAAGAAGTAGCAAATTCATTGTCTTGGCGCAACTAAACTCATTTAGGGTTCATTTGGAGCACCAAATTGGACTGGGATTGGCTAAAATTTCAATTCAATCCAACGTTTGGAGGAGCATGAGATTAGATAAAATCCAATCCTCTATTCAACTTAGTCCCACAATAGTGGGAATAATTAAACCTGTGCTGAAGCGTGGGTTTAATTAATCCCACTTATTGTGCAATTATTATTTTTTTTTAAAAAAAATGAAAAGAAAAAGAAGAATTTGATCCTATGTCTTCAGCCTTCACCATCCCCACCGCCTCCACCGTCTTCGTTGACCACAACAATATCAACCTCATCCTTGACTTTAACCAAATCTCCATCATCTTCTCCTCCAAGTCCAAACTCCATAAATTCCTCTTCATCACCAAAGATGCCTGCACTGACTTTGACGACCATCAGCATCAATGACGACGGCGACAGACTCTTCCTCTCCTTTTGCAAGTTCACCATTCAATTCGTTGGAGGCCTTTTCTTTGTTGGGCTCTGTTGTACGTATTTTTGGGCTACCCCAAGTGGGCTGGTAAAAGCCTAGAGGCCCAATAAGATAACCTACTAAAACCGTCCCAACAGACAAAGGCCTAGGTTATTAGTCCAAAGAAATGGGCATAACTTTGTGTTCGGTTGTCAGAATGTCTATTATAATATGTTTTCAGAAAGAGATTTTCGTGCTCTATAGCGTGGCAACCAGGGGTTTTCAGGTTGGTGTCGTTTACATCCTCAAAGTTGTTGTTTTAATGGATGTGTTCTTGAGATTTACATTTGCTGTCAAAAAGCACTGAACAAACAGTCCGCGAATAAGCATACGGACGAGGTGATGAACAAGCAGATGGACAAGCAAGAATTCAGCTAAGACCAAAGCTCAGACAATCAGCTCGTGTAGGAGCAAATCTGCACGCTTCAACGAGCTCATTGCAGCATTACAGGCTCATAAGCTGCTCGGACATCCTGCGCAACCAACCTGTTCGACTACACTGCGCGACCAGCTTACGCGATCTCTGCTTGAACAATCAGATCGCTGACACTACCTGAGCACCAGCTCGCCCAGACCAGAGTCTACCCGCTGGAGGCAATATCTGAATGCTGAAGTAGTCTGCTCGCTGGTGCAACATCTGAACGCTAAAGTAGTCGCTGGTGCAACATCTGATCGCTGAACTAGTCTGCCCGCTGGGTGCAATATCTGATCGCTAGAGTAAGCTGTTCAATGTGCTAGCTAGAGTTGATCAGTTGACCTTCTAGAAGGCGAATCAATTCTATTCAGGAAAGGAGTCAACTTACCTATTTTCATGCAAATCGAATCGCGACATTCTTGGCAATTGCTGCATATACGGTGGAGATAATCTTGGGAGATATTATCTTAATTAATGTATATTATTTTTTACCTTATCTGTAAGATTCCGAAACCTATTCAAATTGTAACATATCCTCTATAAATAGGAGATCAAAATCAATGTAAAGGGGACTCCCCTCTCGAGATCTCTCTGACTGTAAACGCAAAACAGACATAATAATAGTGACTGCCGCTAGGGGTGGCAATTTGGAACCCGACACGACGGGTCGACACGAAACCGACACGATAATTACGGGTTAGGGTTGAGCGTAAACGGATTGGATAAATTAACGGGTCAACCCGTCTAACCGTTTAACTAATCATGTCGGGTTCGTGTCGGTTAATCGTGTCACGGGTTGACCTGTTAAGTGAGGGTGAAATTGTAATTTGTTATGTAGAGGGGCATTCATGTAATTTAAACGAGAGCTATATATACTTTTCAATCTTCAGATTCCAAACCCTACCCCCATTTGTTACAGCCGCCGCACCCATCACTCCACCAGTCCACTGTTCACCTCCACAGCCGCAGCTCCTTCCGTCCAGGGTCTCGTTCAGTCGCCGCCATGCCGATCTCCTTCGATCGTCGCCACGGGTCTTCTTTGGTCGTCCGCCGCATCTCCTTCGTCACCCATCGTCTCCTTCGGTCACTGCCACGCGTCTCCTTCTATCGTCGCTACATCTTCATCCGTCGATCATCTCCTACAGGTCGCCGCCAAGCCGATGTCCTTCAGTAGCTGCGTCGCATCTTATCCGCACGTCTATCTCCTTCGGGTCGCTACCATCCAACTCCTTTGATCACCGTGCCGTATCTCGTTCGTCACCCATCGTCTCCTTCGTCACCCAGCCTCATCGATCTACTTCATCACCTAACCATGTAGCACCCCACACCATTTCTTCATCTCGGGCGCGGTTCATCAGCTTCTAGTATGTAGTCATGTAGATTTGTTTTAGTTTTGATTTTTGATTTTTGATTTTTGATATTGAAACTGTTTAGTGGAGATGTGTGAAATGCAATACTGTGATTGTGTTAGTAAATAAGTGTTTCTCTTGGCAGAATACAAACATTAGAAGAGACTCCTGCATATTGATGTCCGTGCTGGTATGCAGAATGTAGTCAGGAGCTCCATTGAGACTCTGCATATTGATGTAAATTAGAATATAAGAGAGAAATTTATTCTGTAATATTTTAGTCTGTAATTATAATTTATTCTATAATCCTCAAAATACAGAAAAATTTTGATATTGAAAATATATTTTCTAACACCAAATCAATAATAATAAGTGTTAAAGATTTTTGTTTTTTGATATTGAAACTAATACTAACGGATTGATAACGAGTTGATGATACGGGTTGATATCGTGTTAATAACGTGTCGGTTAAACGGGTTGATAATATCTCGGTTAAACGAGTTATAAATGGGTCATTAACGGGTTGATAAATAACCCGTAAATAAACGGGTTAATCGGATCGTTTTCGTATCGACCCGTTACGAATCGTGTCGTGTTCGTGTTGGAGGGGTTCATCCCGTTTACTTATCGTATCGTGTTCGAGTCGTGTCAAAAATTATCGTGTCGTGTTCATGTCGTGTCCAACCTGACCCGTCAACCCGAATTGCCACCCCTAACTGCCGCCCCTAACTGGAGCCGGCGCCATGGACGTAGGCCATTCTTAAGGCCGAACCACATAAATCTCGTGTGTTTCTTTTCTTCCTCTCCGCCTCTCTTTTTGTTTGTTTGTATTTTTCACAGATCTGTAGTCTTGGGCTTGAACGAACCAGCAAGTTGACTAAACCAGTTTCAGACGTCAACATCTTGGCGCTAGAAGGAGGGCCTAAACTGCAGCGTTTTTCTCAATTTTCGGCAGCCATTGCAGGAGGAAGAACCAGGAGTCGTAGCTTAGCAGTTGATCAGTCTGAAAGGCGAATAGAGCAGTAACACCGCGTATCTCATTCCCTTCCCGATGCAGTCGCTGAAGGAGAAAACCTTCCAGCCCCTCGCCAGCCAGCGTCAGTCGTCCCTACGGCTAAGGGGCTTCAGGAATGAAACCAACGACAAGAGGTGCTAGGAAACATGATGCAGCAACTTGCAAAAACAGTCAGATCATTGGCTCAGGTCCAAGCTCAGAACATGTATAGACCTGAAGGTGTTGAGCCCAGAAATTCTCAACAACCGCGAGAACAGATTTCAGCTGGGGCAAGGCCCGCCAGGAGAGCCTCGCGATCTGTTAACTCTCCCTTTCCCCCTAACTCTCGTGTAAGAGCTGACAATCGCCGAGTTCGAGCAAAAGAAGTGGAAAGTTAGCGACGAGCAGAGTCGCACCGAGCGAACAACTCGCAAGGCCATGAAAGCATACCGAATCACCGTTCTCCGAGTCGTGAGCACTTAAGGGAGTTTAGGCCAGAAAATTCGATGGTAGAAGAGCTCCTTCAAAGGATCCGCCAGCTTGAGGCGCGACGGGAAGGTAACGAGCAGAGGGGTCAGCATAATGGAAAAACTCCTCTTGCCTTGGATATCGAGCTCGAGCCTCTACCTCCCAGATTCAAGGTCCCTAGCATTCCTTAATATGATGGGGATGCAGACCCGTATGACCATTTGGATGCGTTCAATATTCAAATGGATTTGCAGACCACTAGCTCGTTGGTCAAGTGTCGTGTCTTCCCAGTAACCTTCGGGAACATTCCTCGAGCTTGGTTCAAGAGTCTCCCAGATCGCAGCATATGTAGTTGGGAGGAATTTCAAAGGAGATTTATTAGCAGTACAAGGCTCTGAAGAAGCAGCTCGCGCCGCCATGCCACCTCGCCATTGTCTTCCAACGAAATGATGAATCATTAAAGGACTATCTTACTAGATTTAGAAGCGAGGTCAACAAGGTAGACAGTCCTTCAGATGAAACCATCCTGACAGCGATTTCAGCTGGTCTCCGCAAGGATGGAAAGCTGTATAAAGATATATATATAAGTCCCCAGTCAGGGACTTAGGCGAGTTTTATGAGCGAGCTGCTAAGGAAGTCGGATGGGAAGAAGCCTTTGGCTCAAGGAAGTCTGACCAGAAGGATGAAGCTGATGATTCAGATCAGTCTGAGAAAAGAGATCTTTCGAGCTTTCAGATCGCTAAAAGGGCTAGAAAAGAGTCCAGGCCTAAGCAACCTCATCATGACAGTTACAACTCCTTATCGGATACTCAAGATAGGATTTATGTAGCTGAGAAGGACAGGGAAGACTTTGGGGATCCTAATCCCATGAGATCCTCAGTCCGTAGCAAAAACCAGTAGAAATTCTGTAAGTATCACAACGAGGTTGGTCACGACACCTCAAATTGTCGGGAGCTGAAAGACGCCATTGAAAATCTGATCAAGCAGGGTCGACTGACTGACTATGTGGTCCAGCAGACAGACTAGCGACCTCAGCAACCTCAGCAGCCAACATGGCGGCAGTCTCAGCGAGCTCCCAATCCAGAACGTGAACCTGTCGTAAGAAAAACCCTCACAGCTCCATGTTTGGTAACTTTCTGAGCTCATGCTCTTACATGTTAACATTTTTCGATTTATGAATATGAATAAATTATGCTGTGATTATTATTGTCTTTATGATAAGTTGTCTTGGCTAAATAAACAACATGGGCTATGTCGCCGGGTGACGACCCTCTGGACAGCCTTAACCGCCCACGCTGTTGTCGGGTACGACCTCCTGGATGTAGCCTACAAATAATTGCACTATGTTGTCGGGTACGACCTCCTGGATGTAGCCTGCAAATAATTGCACTATGTTGTCGGGTATAACCTCTTGGACAGCTCGCGGGTAATTAAGCCATATTAATTCATATTTCTATCCCCTAAAGCACAGCAGAGTTTCAGACCTCCTCAACTCTCGCTATGTCGCCGAGTTCCAACACCCCCTGGGCGTAGCTCGAGAGGTCAATTGTTACTAATGATTACTTTTGAGTCCACGGGAAACTCATGTGCTTAGATAGAAGCAACCAGCACAGATTAAAGTAAATCTGATACATTTCAAACAAAGGCGCCCAGAGCTGCTCGCCCAGATCAACTTACTTAGAGCTGCTTGCCCAGAATCTGCTCACTTGCGCAGAACACTTTATTCAGCCCGAGTTTGCCTAATCTTAGTTCCTCTTCATCTTCAAAGGAACTCGAGCCTGAAGTCTGATAAGGCCAACATGATGTAGAAAATGTGCAGAAGGTAGTATACATATCAGCTTTTACTAGTCAGAGTAAAGCTCCCAGCCCGCAAGCGAACTAAGAGCTGGGGGGGCTTATGTTGTACGTATTTTTGGGCTACCCCAAGTGGGCTGGTAAAAGCCTAGAGGCCCAATAAGATAACCTGCTAAAATCGCCCCAACAGACAAAGACCCAGGTTACTAGTTCAAAGAAATGGGCATAACTTTGTGCTCGGTTATCAGAATGTCTATTATAATATGTTTTCGGAAAGGGATTTTCGTGCTCTATAGCGTGGCAACAGGGGGTACCCGGGTTGGTGCTGTTTACATCCTCAAAGTTGTTGTTTTAATGGATGTGTTCTTGAGGTTTACATTTGCTGTCAAAAAGCACTGAATAAACAGTCCGCGAATAAGCATACGGATGAGCTGATGAACAAGCAGATGGACGAGCAAGAATTCAGCTAAGACCAAAGCTCAGACAAGCAGCTCGTGTAGGAGCAAATCTGCACGCTTCAACGAGCTCATTGCAGCATTACAGGCTCACAAGCTGCTCGGACATCCTGCGCAACCAACCTGTTCGACTACACTGCGCGACCAGCTTACGCAATCTCTGCTCGAACAATCAGATTGCTGACACTACCTGAGCACCAGCTCGCCCAAACTAGAGTCTACCCGCTGGAGGCAATATCTAAATGCTGAATTAGTCTACTCGCTGGTGCAACATCTGATCGCTGAATTAGTCTGCCCGCTAGGTGCAATATCTGATCGCTGGAGTAAGCTGTTCAATGTGCTCGCTAGAGTTGACCAGTTGACCTTCTAGAAGGCGAATCAATTCAATTCAGGAAATGAGTCAACTTACCTATTTTCATGCAAATCGAATCGCGATATTCTTGGCAATTGCTGCATATACGGTGGAGATAATCTTGGGAGATATTATCTCAATTAATGTATATTATTTTTTACCTTATCTGTAAGATTCTGAAACCTATTCAAATTATAACATCTCCTCTATAAATAGGAGATCAAAATCAATGTAAAGGGGACTCCCCTCTCGAGATCTCTCTGACTGTAAACGTAGAACAAACATAATAATAGTGACTGCCGCCCCTAACCGGAGCCGATGTCGGCATCGTGGACGTAGGCCATTCTTAAGGCCGAACCACATAAATCTCGTGTGTTTCTCCTCTTCCTCTCCGCCTCTCTTTTTGTTTGTTTGTATTTTTCACAGATCTGCAGTCTTGGACTTGAACGAACCAGCAAGTTGACTGAACCAGTTTTAGACGTTAACAGGCTCCTTTTGATTTTTGTCAAATTAGGGTTAGAAGAGATAGAAGTCTTGCAAGAAAGAGGTGGTAGCGATCAAAAATAAAGAAAAAGAGATGTTGTGTCGTTCAAAATCGTAAGTGGACGAGCCGAACAAGTAATATAATGATAAGAAAAGTATCGTTCTACGAGAATTGTTATTAATTAATGTCTAAAATTAAAATAACTCAATTTTTATTTGGTAGATGAAATTTGAGTAAATGAGTTGAAAACTACAACTAAATTTAATTACAAATATAGATTAATTTAATGAATAAAAACTCTAAAATTCTGATTTCACCATAACTAATCTGTTCATTCCCTTTGTTTTTTTTAACAAAAATTAGCTATCCAGTTGCTAGTCGAGATTCCCTGAATTATTTACATAGCCTCTCCCGAGGTCTAAGGAAAATACCCTATAAAGCTTAACTGTTATGTTCTCATGTAAGTCAAAACATTAAATGATTCATTAAGATTTATAGATATCTTTTATAGACTACATAAACCGTGCAGATATATTCCTATCATACATGTAATTTATGACATTAAATACAAGGAACTAGTCACATAAATCAGTTTCCGCTGTCATTATGATTAATAATTCAACTAAATAGTGGCCAATTATTTAGAAGCATTAAGAACAGTATTAAATGCATCAACCAAGATAGAAAATCCTTAATTAAATTGAACAAAGGGTTGGAACATCAAAGTTAAGCTACATCATAACCTTAGAAAAAAAAAATTATTCCATGCTTAAATTAAAATTTACAAAAACTAGAAAATTAAACATAACAAAAGATAGAAAAACTTAGTGAATTGAAGCTTCACCGTAGAATTTCTTCTTCTGCTTTGCTCCTCCTCTCTAAGCTCTCTCTCACTTTCTCTAAACTACTTATTATTTTGATTTTTGATGAGATGCTTGGAATGGTGATTCTAAGGCATATTTATAGGTAAAGTTCACATCCAATTACATCATCGCATGCATCATCTTTTCCTAATTTTTTCACCCTTCTGCATCACCGCTTACATCATGGTTCACCTACCTCATTCAAGTCAACTTTTATATTACATCATTGCTTACATCATAATTTTCATTACATCATTTCTTACATCAGTATGACATAATAATTATTTTTAGAATACTCGATCTTTAAACTGCGATAACTTTTTTATGCGATTTCTAATTCGAGTAATTCTTGAGGCGATGAACTTGCTTCAAATGACATTCATTTTGTAGCGATGATCTTGTCTTGAACAATAGTACTAGGTGGGGTCCACATGCTCTTTTTCATCAATTTTATTCTAAAAATAAAAATACAAAAATATGAAATAATTTACTTAATAATAATAAAAATATCAAGAACTAAGTAAGAATTCAAATTTAAAAAATAAAATAACTCTATAAAAATAGAGTTATTGACAGGACCCTTCCCAGATCTTATCTATGCTCTTGTCTGGAGGATCCTGTCGGGCACTTCAACGGACTTATCGAACCCGACTCGTCGGATCGAATTAATTCGAGAAGCGAACCCTAACTTTCTTAACCGGTTTACTCGTTTAAAACTTAGTAACTCAGTTTTCTTTAAATTGGTTAGGAGTGAATTACTTTTAAAAAAAATTCAGCAGCATAACGGCATAAAATTGAACATTTTCCAAATTTTACCTGTAAAATAAACACACTTCGAACTATAGAAATCACCAGCCAACTTCGATTTTTCCACAAACATGCAATTCACATTAAATTTCACATCCATACATGTCATATGACATTCATATCCAACCATTCACAACATGTATACATATTCCATGGGTATCACAACCTATACAGATATATCATGTGTATTCTGCAATAAGTGTGAATGTACAATTTTATATATACATATTTAAGTATAAGTTACAATCTGTCAAACATTCATATATCAAACATGCGATCATTTAGATCATAACATTTACAACAATCTCAAAATATATTTAATATTCACATAGTCCATTCATTCATCCCCACCTATAAGTGGAACGTCGCTTCCTCGGCCACAAAATCACCTATAATTATTCTGGATAAAACAAGCGAGCTACACGACAAAATAAATCGTTAGTTCGTTACATAATAATACAACCCTTTCAAGTTCATAGTAAAGCATAACTTAAAGAAATATTTAAAGGTTAATCTTTGCAAACTATTTCTTATGAAACAACCATGTGCATCTTGAAGCTACTATAATATTTAGACCACTACGTGCGGAATTTACTTCCCCGCCCGAGTGGTGTAAAATTTTCTCAGTTGTAAACATCTATAATGCGGAATTTCTTCATCGCATTTGTAGTACTAAATTTTTATAATTCTAGCAACTACGTGCGGAATTTCTACTTCGCAACCATAGTGCCCATAAATCAAATTTTGGCGACTACGTGCGGAATTTCTACTTCGCAATGTAATGCCAATAGTTCTCAATATACTCGACTACGTGTGGAATTTACTACGTCACAACGTATCGATATATACTCTAAAAATCAAGGGATTACACATGGTTTTTACAACTCTTTTTCTCTTATGTGCAAAAAGCACAAAATTTCCTTTCTTCCAAGGTTTTTACTTAAACCAAACTTACGATCAGAAAGTTATTTTATAAAACTCTTTAGCAACAATTAAAATAATTGAAATTACAATTGAACTAGTGTAAGTGATGTAATACTTACCTCAATCCGCATAAATGCAACGATCTCAACGAGCCTCTCGTGCCTCGCTTATGTGCTCGTCACCTACACATTAATTTCCCATTATATTTTACTCAAATAAAACGTAACATTAGAGTTTTCAATATAAATCAACCTATTGAAAACCCGTTACGCTATAACTTTTCCGACTCGATTTTAACTCAACCGAGACTCTCAAATTCTAATTTCCTTACAATAGTCTTACTTTTAGACCCCTAGGAATAGCCCCATGCTGTCCATATAATTGTTAGAGGCTCAAAACGAAAAATCGAATTTTTAGGCTCAATCGATAGCCCATAACAGAATGCATGACAGCTCACTGCTCGGGGCTCCGTTTTCCTTCATTCTTTTTCCTACGGTTCACTTATCTCACATTCTGGTCACACATCAAATTTCGTTGAAAAATTCTATTGTTTACTGTGTCAAATCTAAGAAAAACGCACATTTTTTGGCACTTTTAGTGTGCGTTTTATGCACTTTTTCGTTTCGGATTAGCGACGGTAGTTTTTCTTTCATATCTAAGCTTCATTTACCTCATTATGATCATCTAAACTTATTTCATGTAATAAAAATTTCATTCGCGTAGTTATTTCACCTATCGACTCTCTAACGGCACTATTTTGCACATAACTTGCGCAATTTTTATCGGATTCGATCCGTTCCAAAATCTATGGTTTTCTATGACTCCTAGGCATCATTTGAGGTGAAGAACATCCCCATACATGTCAGACTTGGTCAGGTTTTCTCTAGCTCATGGTTTGAGCTCGGGATTCCACTTTTACTCTATGACACTTTCTATGCGCATTATTTTGGCCCTAACTTCGCCAATTTTTATCGGAATGATTCCATTCCAATTCCTATGGTTTGCTATGTTCCCGAGGCATGTTTTGAGGTCTAGAAAAACCCAAATTAAGCGAGAATAGGTCAGGTCTCACCAGTCCCTTTATCAAGCTCGGGATTTCCAAGTTACCTCTATATTTCTCTCTTTGAAATCCTATCCCTTCTACATGCTTTTCTAACATTTATCTTGCATGAATCTAAGCTTATTTAAGTCAAAACAACATGTTATTACACATCTCTCATATGGCCATGACCCTCACTTACACACACACAATCATAGTTTCTTTTAATTTCTCATGCTATTTATTATTATTTTTTTCCTACATCATTTCATCAAACACTTGATCTACAATAAAACTTTGACTATAACCATGTTTTAATCATCACTTTGATTTTACTTACAAAACCCTAGCTATCTTTATACACATGCCTAATTATTGTTTAAGCTTCCTTTTCATTTATCCCATACTAAGGCATGAAATTGCAACAGAATTCTATGAATAATATTCTAAAGAAACAATCCAATTCATCATCATGTCACAAGCCCAACATTACACTTTACACAACTCTAACTACCATCAAAACTTGTAGAGACATGGATATCTTACCTTATTTGTGTTTGAGACTTGATGTCTTAGTTTTGAATTAACTATGAAGATGAATTAGAAGCTTGAGAAATGATGAAAAATTGCTTGGTATCTTCCTTTTCTTGTTGTTGCCGCCTATTACTTGCTCTCTCTCAACTCTCTCTTTTTTTTCTTTTAAATTTTTGTTAAGTGTTACCCGTGTAACACCATATCCCACTATATTTATGGAAAGCTTTTAAAAAATTGACCCCTATGTCCTTGTTGACTTACTTTTATTATCCTAATTTACCATATTGTCCTTGGTCATTTTATTTTCTAATAAACATCAGTGGTTTTTAAGTCATTCCTATTTCTCATAAAATTGAATTATTAAATTCACTAAACTAAAGTTTTACAACTTTGTCATCCATTTATATTTCTTATTCACTAAATGACCATTTCGTCCTTTTTATTCGATAATTTAATTTTCTAAAGCTAGGAAACATAAAATCGAATACAGGGGCTTACAGTTATCATGTTGCAAGTTAGATGGAGAAGAAGAAGAAGTGTGGCCAGAAATGAAAGTTGAAGACAATTTGCAACTGCAAGTCAAACTTTGGGATTGGATTTATATTTAGATATTAAATTTAATTATTTTAAAATCAAATATAAAATATAATTTTTCTTATCCAATCCTATGTATACCAAATAAGATATAGTATTATTTTTAATTCGATCTCAACTGCATCAAATACATCACAGTATTAATTAATTTAAACTTATCTAATCCAATCTAATCTCTTAAAAATAATTTAATCCAATCCTGCACACCCAACGAGATCTTAGTGTTTCTATTGTTATGACATTTTACTGTCGATTCAAAGTGTGATGGACTTTATATTACTTCATTTTTCATCTAGGCCTTTGGGCTCGTTAGTCTACTGTGCCCTTATTGAATTTCTGGCCACTGTACTATTTTTTAGCACAACAATATTAAATATCGAAACTTATTCAAATCTTATTTAAATTAAGTCCTATTAATATTTAAGAAAAAAAGCAATGCTCCCACGAAAGTACAAAATGGAAAACCCAATTCTTGTCCCCACGAGCCCATGAACTTCCAGTGATGGACCACAAATTCCACAAAAGGAGAAACACAAACTAAACGTTCATAAAAAAGTTAAATTCTAGGCCACACAAACCGTACAAGAAAAGAGAACCACAAACTTAGATTTTCTAAGCTACATCAAAATAATAATAATAATAATCCTGATTACATTAGTTGTAGGCAGTACTCATATTTAGGATGAGAGGAATGTGAAATTTTATTTCTTTGAACTGAGGTGTGGATGTGAAGAACATCAAAATTATTTTTTTTAAAAAATTAGGGAATTATGGTGGAAGACAGATAATTTCAATCACTTTAATCTGCCTTTAATTTTGCGAATTGAATGCCAAATTAGGACTGACGGTTTGAAATCATCTCTATATCATGATAATTTGTTCATCTTCCAATATTACCGGAAAATACAATGGATTTCTGGAATTTCGGTGGAAATATGGACGAATACGTAACTAAATGACCAAGCATTAAAAAAATGAGGAAAAAATGAAACATGACAAAGCAATTTAGTCATACCAGTACAAGGAGTGGTACTAGCAAATCTATCTTATTGTCTGGATGCATTTCTAACGTCCGACAAAATAAAATTCCGTGAATAAGTCTAAAAGAATACGTAACTGCACGATTAATATGAAACAAATGAGAAAAAAAAAAATGAAACATGCAACAAAAATTTATATTAAACTTTATACTACCAATGCTGTCATTGACAATGAAAGATAGTGAGACCAGATGAGTAAAGAAATTATCAGTAGATGATGTTGATTTACACGTATTTAATAGATATTGTCATTTGATATTATAAATATAGGATCGTATTAATACGTTTTCTTCTAAGGGCTTGTAAAGATAATTTAAAATTTAAATAAAGAAAATACATATTAATTTTAAAAATATTGAATGAAATGTATCAGTTTTGTTAAGTTATTAATTGAGTAATGATATATATCGATATTAATTTTTAGATTAATCATGATGATTATTAAATAATATTTAATAATTTTATCTGGCCATTAAAAAAGTCAAATCAGTGCTAATTCTACTAATTACTAAATCTACAAATTGGTGCTAAGGGCAACTGCAACGTTGCACCAAATAACACCAATTTGGTGCAATTTTATCCTCCAACATGACACCAATACACGGACTCCCAGGTAAGTTTTTGGTGTTAATGCATAGTATAACATCAAATTTGGTGTTGCACTGTTCATTAAACCAAAAAATATAATTTACTAATAAATTAATTTAATTCAAAATATATATTAAATTATTATAAAAAAAATATCATATGAAATATTTTATTGAGATCTTTAAAATGAGTATAATATTACATATATTTTAATATATTTTTAAATTTTTAATATATATTGGTTAAAGAATTATGTATGAAATATTCTGTGAAGATACCTTTTACACCAATTTAATGTCATGTACATTAGAGTAAAAGAAAATTTGATGTCAAAAAATTTGATGCTAACATCAAAATGATGTAAAATTTAGTGTTGTAGGGTGGAGATGGTCTAAGATGATCACGAGTCATCTTTTTTTTTTTTTTTAAGTAAAGTCATCCACTAATTCCGCTGACTACTAAATGCTGTCAGATTCAACTGCAGCGTGACAACATAATTCTAGCAAGTTCTCATGGGCCCCGTCTGCTGGTCAATCCTAGGACAGTTCTTGTGATTTTGCTTTCTTATCTTTTGAATTCCTTGGAAATCTAGCTCAACATAAAAATCAATAGAAACGAGAAAAGCATTTTGACATTGCCGCATACAAGTCGTGTTCCACCTATTCTTTTCCGATATATGAGAGAAAAAATTCAACCAAAATTCAACCAATACTATTAAAATTTCATATGGACTGATCTTGATATGATAGTAACTCAACCATAAATGATATCAATAGTCATGATTACATATTATGGTAAGTTATAACAAATTTTTAAATAAATTTCAATGGTATAAAAACATTTCATAAATTGAAAAAATATAAGTATAACTAATTAGATAAGATATAACAAGTCTTGTCCCTCAAAATTCATATTATAAATAAATATATATATTTTTAAAAAAAGTAAAATTATTAAAAAATATATAAAAGAAACATGAAATGCAAGGAATCAAATATTTGAGTGATTAATTTTGTCAATTATGAATTATAAAATAACAACATTATAGTATCAATAATTTTTCTTTAAATAAAGACAATCTACATTTTGAAAATCATAATTACTATCACACTTCAAATTAAAATATGTATCACAAAAAACACTAAAAGATATTAAACTTTAGTAATATATTATGCGATTAAGATTATGATTAAAGAAAAATAGCACAATGTGAAAAATTTAAAGTAAAATTTCACATGAAATAAATGATTATATATGTAATATTTGCATAAAAATGTAAATATAAATAAGAAAATATATAATAGGTTGGGAATAAAAATATATTTATTTTGATACTAAATAGTAAATGAAAAAGTAAAATATATTAATAAATTTTAAGATAAGTATAATTTTATAATTATAAAAAAAGTAATTAGCAAATATGGACAAAACCAGCCATTGATGTACCTATCACGTGTAAGGGCTTAAGAAGTTCATTTTTATGGGCTTAGTGAGCCGCCCAAGCACGTGTTTTCTGTTTTTTTCCAGCATCACCCAAAACGTCTTTTTTTTTTTATCAACCCACTTTCTTTTAGCTCTATGATTTAATTATAAATTCAAATTAATTCGTCCGAATAATCAAAACCATGAAAAGTTAGATAATTAAACCTAAATGAGATAGTATCAAAAATTAAATAAAATTATGTTAAATGTGACCAAATAAAAGGTCATGTATATCTATTGTCACTGTCAACACCAAAATATTGGGCTACAATAAAGTCACAATTTAGATTGATCAAAGCTGAGTGAACAAATTTGGTTGGACTGTTTAAAGGCCACTGTGTCGTAATGGTGACCACTTAATCTTAATTGACCAATGTGGAAGATCGGATGGGCAGTGATGAGTTTGATGGCCAACCAAGAGATTGTTATTTATTTATTTCTTTTTCCCTTTCCTTCTAAAGATTAAATAGTATTTAAATTTATTGAAGATTTAATAATGATTGAAACTTAAAATTTAAATAACATGTTTTTTATTTTCTCATATCTGAATATTTTATAAACATTTTTTTTTAAAATTAAAATTATCTTAAAACTAATAATTTAACATTCATATCCTTTTCATTATTATATTTTAGGAAATTTTATTTAACATGATACAATAATAAAACATATAATTATTAATAATATTTATTTATAGTTAAAATATGATTAAAAGGTATAGTAAAATTAATGATATTTATATATTTAAATAAAAATAATGAAATGATTTTGAGTTGAATTATATTTAAGATGCAACTAAAAGAGTAAATTTTTAATTTATAACTTGAAATATAATAGTCTAAGTTTAAAAAAGTTTGGAATGAGAGAGTTTTATGTTTTATAAAAAGAAAATAAAATATTTAAAATATAGAATTAGAATAAAATTGAAAATATATTATTTTAGATAAGATAAACTTTTAATAAAATATTAAATATCATTAAATGATTTGTAATTAAGTTAAAAATCAATAATTCTAACTTTTTTTTTCCTATTTTTTTTAAATAGTTTCAAATGGTTTGACTGCTTAAAAATAACAAACAAAAATAACTTGATGGATAAAATTTAGTACCATTAAGTTATAAGTGAAAAATAATAATAATAAAAATCTCTATGTATGAGTATAGTAAAGCCTACTTATGGATAGACCATGACAAGTGAACAAACATGTCATCCTTTGACATTTAAGTTGGTATATGGTTCATGGGGAGTAAAGATAATTTAGAGAGAGAGAGTTCTAGAGTTAGAGTGAAAGAAGTCTCGCCCTTATGAAAAAATGGAGCATCAATTTATAAACGTAAATTGTTGTGTCGGTATATATATATATTTATGGATAAGACAAACGCAAGGATCAATCGGGACTAAACAAGATTTGACTATGAGGTATGGTTTGAGAAACAACTTCTGTACTGGAGAGATCAACTCACACATAGGTGGAGAGGGGGTCCACATAATATAGGTGGGGAAAAGGTAGAAGAACAACCTACATATTTTTATTTGATGGGAAATAGATTTATTTACCGTTAATGAGAGTTGACATTAGCACTTTAGGCATCAAATCAGTAGCGTTACCACCATGTCATTGACCAACTCTCGGTGTTGGCTAAACCCTCGTAATTAGCCACCTACCAAGTTAGCTAATCTCTGAATTATCAGGTGGATTAAACACCACACTTCATTAATGACGTGGGTTGATATAATTAGGTTCACTTAATCAATGGGCATTTAATACTGTATTCAATGCCTGTTAGTAGTTGGGGTGTAGGTGATCTGGTTCCTTGACTAGCTAGGACTAGTACACTAGATCTTGTTTGTTACGTAGATTTGAATTGAGTTTGGATAACTTCCAATCCAAACTCATATTTTGTGTTATATTATTGTGACGGGTTGAATCAAACCCACTAGAATAGCTATGATAAAGCAATCCCATGCTATTGTTTTTTTTTTTTTTTTAAGTCAATTTTTTCCCATGCTAGTGCTTTTTTCCTTGTGCTTTTTACTTCAACACTTTTTCCCCTTTAATTTCATGTTGTTTTCTTCTTCATCTTCTTCTTTTTTATTCTTTTGTTTTACAATTTTTTTTTCCAATATCATGTTAAATTAACTTATTTATTTTAAAAATTAAGTTAATATATTTATTAAATATTTCTAAAATATAATATTTTTTAAATTAATTATAAAATAAAAATTATTTTCTCTAAAATTAATTTTATATAGTTATATTTATTTATAAAATATAATTTAGTATTCTATATTATTTTTCAAATTAATTTAAGTATTTTTACTATATGATATATTTCATTCAATATGTTTATAAAAAAATCTTTGTTTTATTAATTAAAAAATTTATTTCAGATTAAAAATAATTGAAAATAGATTTGTTTATTTTTAAAAATAATTAAATTATTTAAAATTGATTTTATCCAATCCCATATTGTACTAAACACATCACAACACTAATTTACTCAATCTAATCCTATCCTATCCAATCCAATCCTATTCTATGAAAATAATCAAATCCAATCTCACGTATCAAACAAGGTCTTTGTAGATAGGGAGGTCTTAAGTGTCACTGGCTCAGAGTTGGATGAGAAGTTATTTTTTACCTTACTAAAGTTATGCTTGGCATATGGACTAGCTAGCCGAACTGACCTGGCCCATTACTCGGAAGGGTGTTTGTTTACTTATAGGTTGGTTTTGAAGGCCGAAAGGTCTCAAGTGAAATCTCCTTTCTAACCTAGAGGTTCTTGTATGGCCAACTCATCGATTTTCCACTTATATATACATAAATATATATATTATATGGTTCTACTTGTTCTTGATTATTTACTGGCCCCTACGTTGTGCATTGATAGACTGATGTGTTTACTCGACTAAATTTTGGATATAATAGTAACAATTATGTAAATTATGATATCGTACTCTTTCCAAATTCAATTTGAGAAATTTGTAGTAGATGGAATGACTATTATTGTGCAAAATCGTAAGTGGACGAGCCGAACAAGTAATAAAGTGATGAGATAAGTATCGTCCCACAAGGATTGTTGTTAATTAATGTCTAAAATTAAAATAACTCAACTTTTATTTGGTAGACGAAATTGGAGGTGAAAACTAAAACTAAATTTAAATGCAAATGTAAATAAATAAAAATTAATTCAATAAATGAAAATTCTAAAATTCTGATTTCACCATAACTAATCTGTTCCTCACTTTTGTTATTTTTTAATTAGAATTAATTATTCAGTTGCTAGTCGAGATTCCCTGAATTATTCATATAGCCCCTCCCGAGGTCTAAGAAAACTATCCTATAAAGTTTAACTGCTATGTTCCCATACGAGTTAAAACATTAATAGATTCATTAAGATTTATGGATCTCTTTTATAGACTACACAAACCATACAGATATATTCCTATCCTGTATACAATTTATGATATTCAATACAATGAACTAGACACATAAATCAGCTTCCGCTATCATTATGATTAACAATTTAACTAAATAGTGATAAGTTATTTAGAAGTATTAAGCACAGTATTAAATGCATCAACCAAGATAAAAAATCCTTAATTAAATTGAACAAAGGATTGGAACATCAAAGTTAGGCTACATCATAACCTTAGAAAAATAAATCTACTCCATATTATAATTTATAAAGGCTAGAAAATTAAACATAATAAAAGATAAGAAAACTTAGTGGATTGAAGTTTTGCCGTAGAATTTATTTCTCTGCTTTGCTCCTCCTCTCCAAGCTCTTTCTTTTTTTCTCTAAACTACTTGTTGTTTTAGTTTTCGATGAGATACTTGGAATGGTGATTCTCATGGTTCAAAAACTCGGTCGAGTTGGCCAATTTCTCACAAAGAAATCGTCACTCAGTCGGTATCCGATCAAAGAAGCCCAAATCGGTGGCTGTACTCGTTGAAAACGAGTATTTACCGTGTTGGACCGAGTTTGACCAAGCGTTGGACCGAGTTTAACAGAGCACTTGCCAACTCGGTTCAACTCGGCGACCAAACTCAACAAATTTATCCTGAAACTCGATCACTAAACTCAAAACAAAACTTCAAAAAACCAGTCACCAGTTCAACAATCTCATATACCACATCAATCTCCCAACCAGACTTCAACAATTAACCCTAATCACTCACCAGTCATCATACCAAATCCCCACACCGAACCCTAAATCCAATCATCAGTTCACCACACCAAGACCAAACTCCAACCCTTAACCGAACCCAAATCGGCTTGCTTACCTATCACAGGTTGTCGCTCATCCTCACCGTCACTCGACCGCCATAGGCGCCACTGGAACCTCTCCATGTCAACCTCGGCCGTTTTAGAGAGATTTGGTTCAGTTTTAGCGACGGCGACAGTTAATGACGTCAACGAGGCGACGACAACGGCGATGGCGATGTCTCACTTTAATAGTGATGACGATAACGATTTTAGAGAGAGATGAGAAAGAAGAAGGGAGACAGAGCAGAAAAGAGATAGAGACAAAAAGTGAGGCTAAGGGTTTGAAATGGATCGAGTGGAATGTGGGGTAGTTTTATATAGGGTAGGGAAAGTTCGATTATAGCCCCTTATATTTTATAAAATATCAATTTACGCTTTCATATTTCAAAACTAATAATTTCCCCCCTAAACAGTGCTCTCCGAGTACTCGTCGATTACTTCCTGCTTGTTGGGTCACCAGTCGAGTAGCGACTCATGAGTTTTGGAACATTGGTGATTCTAAGACCTATTTATAAGCAAAATTCACCTCCAATTACATCATCGCATGCATCATCTTTTCTTAATTTTCCACTCTTCTACATCATCACTTACATCATTGTTCACCTACCTTATTCAAGTCAACTTTCATATTACATCATTGCTTATATCATGGTTCACCTATCCCATACAAGTCAACTTTCATATTACATAATTGCTTATATCATAATTTTCATTACATCATTTCTTACATTAGCATGACATAATATTTATTTTTAGAATACTCGATCTTTAAATTGCAATAACTACTTTATGCAATCTCTGATTCGAGTAATTCTTGAGACGATGAACTGCTTCGAATGACATTCATTTTGTAGTGATGATCTTATCTCGAACAATAGCACTTGGTGGAGTCCATATGCGCTTTTTCATCAATTTTATTCTAAGAATAAAAAATACAAAAATATGAAATAATTTACTTAATAATAATAAAAATATCAAGAATTAAGTAAGAATTCAAGTTTAAAAAGATAAAATAACTCTATAAAAATAAAGTTATCAACTATGAAAAGCAAAATAAAGTAGTTTAGTTTACATTATTAATTGCAGTAATTTTCGGCAACAGATAATAAAGCTTCAATACTTTGTTATTTACTGTAGACATGACCAAAAATTTTCTCACCCTCACATGTTTTCACATAGAAGATTCCATGTTTAGGGTCATTATGATAGGGCACTTATCAAAGGGCTCCTTTATAAATATTGGTTCACAACATGTGTATGTAAGATTAAATGGGTGATAAAGCATAAGTAATAATTAGAGTTGGAGGAAGATATTGAGCAAGAATTATTGATGTTAAAAGGAATATACTTAACTAACCTAATCATAAATCTAGTTGGAGATTGCGTTGTTGTCGTTTTTCATTATCATTTTATATTATATTTGTCTTATATAATTTGAAATATTACAACTAATTTGAGGTTAAAAAAAGTTAAATATAACTCGAATCCCAATTTCAATTTGTAGATGTGAAGGTGGTGTATCATTAGAATCTAATTGCCTTGTATTTTACTAAAGACGGTTTTATTATTATTATTATTATTGTTAGGGGGGTAGGGCTAGATGTGCCTTCATTCACCAGAGACAGTTATTTGATATTTTTATTTTCTTTCTCTTATTATTATTTTTTTTTCAACTTGTTTTCAATCTAGTTTTGTTTTTAGAGGTGAGGATCAATGTATTATTAAACATATATACTTGTGGGATTTAGAATATAGTTGTAGAGTAATTATGAAAGAACTTTTATTTTAAAAGTTTTAGGGGTACTTGTAATACAGTACCCTTACCTTTACTAGAATATATGAAATATTGTCATCATTACAAAATGCTAATCTTGACAAAACGGTTAAACGTTTGGATTAATAGATGTGAGGGTGGCAGGAGGGTAAATAGGTAATTTGCTTTCAAAGAATAAAAAAGAATTGAATGAAATTAAAAAAATAAAAATTTATCCAGTTGTGTAAGAACTTGCCCAAGCCAACTGAGTTCTCATGAATCGGTGTTCCTTCAATTCGAGAACCCCCCAAATCGGGGGTTCTACTCAATCCAATATGTAACACACTCCATCCGATTCTCATTAGGATAGAACCCAAGTCGAAGGATATTACCCGAATCGATTTATTCGTTTATAAATATTATTTTAAAACGTTTATTCCATTCGTTAAATTTTGTTACTAAAAGTTTTGTTAAAACGTTAAGTTTAATTCAATAAAAATTCGACAGAGGTTCCTCCGCTTTTCTGAAAACCCAATATAATAAAAACCTGCAAGAAAAACGATAATACTTCTAAAATTACTTTCACTTTCTTAACTTCCAATTCGGACCCTCCATCCTACTTCAAAATCACTTCACCACACAACAATTATAAACACAATATTTAATAAATGTCATACTAATAAATTTATTTACAAATCCACTTTACAATACTAAAATATTTTATAATATTGATTTACATTGTTATTTACATAATCTCATGAACAAATGACTACCTAAAAGATGGAGAGATGTGACTTGCAGGAAGTGTGACAACTTTCCTCTCGTCTGACCTTATCTATATTTCCCAAACCCTAAACTTGTGTGTGGAAAATCCAACGCGCTAATTTTTACTTAGTGGGTGTACATTTAATTTTAAATCATAAAGATATCAATTTAACTGTAAATACACCTATGAAGTACATAAAAGTCATTTTTCAATTATAACTTTACAAAATCAAATTTCACCACTTTCAAATATTCATAATAAAACACACTTAAATTTATTAATTGATAAAGACATGTCAGCATAAAAATCACTTCTAACGACCATTCTTAACTTTTATATCAAATTCACTAATTGATCAGTTCATTAACAATTATACATACGAGATACATAAATCATTCCTTTCAAAATTATAACCATATGATTTTCACCAAATGTTTTTCATTTCTCAAAATACAAGTTGTAAATTAATATTTCACAAATTTTCAAACTATTACCAATAATTTACAAGGAACTCAATTTTCCAATTAATGTGCATATAAAACATAAAAATTGTTGTTTTCAGTCATATTAACACAATTTTCTTTTATATTTTTTCAGTGCCTTTCCTAAACTCTGACACGATACCATGGACTAGTAAACGGGTCTCTTGACATCGACCACTCGGTGGCTACCCGTCAGAATAAATAGCGTCCCCAGCATCGATCACTTGGTGGTTACCTGCTGGATCGCATATCCCAATCACATATCACAATCGGTTTCGACTTTAGGACCACACACTCGGTGTCTTTCATAATCCATCTGTCAAACACTGTGTATCGGTATAACGGCGTAGTACTACTAATATCACCTTATTGGCTAGCCAATTTCCAATCTCCACCTACCAATGTTTAAGTTTACTCGGACCATTGATATTTTTCAATAATTACAAAATTACCAAAGGAAACATAATTTTTTTTTATCGCGTAAATTTTTAATCACATATTTTTATCCATTTTTCGAAATTGTTCAAAACTTCATTTTTTGCTATTTCAATTGACCATTTTACCCCTTGTTTTAACATCAAATTGTAACATCTTCATTTCCTTTTCTTTTCTCATATATTCGATTAAGGGGTAAAATTTGTAAGTTTTTTCTTTTAAATCATGAATTCAACACATATTTCATTCAAACATCAAGAAATTAACATATAGTTGAACGCGAAATGACGAAACTTCCCTTGGATAACAAACTAACCTGACATCAGCATAAACATGTAATTTTTTGAAAACTTTCATTTTCATGTATCAATTTATTACATAAATCTTTCAAACAGCATTGAATTAACACATGAATAGGTTTGAAATAACAAAAATACCCCTAGGTTTCTTTCTAGGGTATATTCAGCCAAAACTCTTCATTTTTCAAAATTTTAGTTTCCAATTTATTTCCTATTTAAAAAAATCATTCATAACATATCCAAATAATATAAAAATCAAATTTCAATTATGATTACTATACCAATTTAATCAAAAGCATAATATTTCAAAAACTTATAATTACTAAACTTTACAATTAAAATTGAGCTTTCGAAAGAAGTGTACATCAACCTTTTTGGGCAATATTTCTCGTTTTTCCACCCTACCAATTGAAGCTTACCCTTATCTTTTTCGTGGTTTCGTGGAGCCAATCCCACACCTAGGTTCAAGAATACAAAATTCATCCAGTTCATCAATTCTTTTTCCGTCAATTTACTCAAATACATCCTAAATATTGCTAAAATATTTCTAAATGGTCGAAACAATACATCTACACCGGTTCTCAGTCTCAACCCAACTTTACACCCAAACTTTCCATTTTTAATTTTCTTTCATTCTTTTAATTCCAACCACTCTAATTCACTCCAAAACATCAAACAATTCATTCAAACATTTAAAATCACTTCAATACATATAAAAAAACAAATTCTCCATAAATTAATATAAATTCTCATCACTTTATTCACTTGATTTTTCTTTCCATAATTCAACTCAAATTCATATAAAATCTCATATAAACACATCAATGCATCAAAAGAAATTTAATTACACCATATTAGCCACATACTAATATATTACATCCAATTAATCCCAACTTTATTTTCCTTCCATACACTCAATTCTATGTAATTCAAAACCACCTAAAACATCATCAAAACAATTTTATCAAAATTCAACACAACACATAAAATTCCTACACTAACCAATTTCATCAACAAACTATCCAACCAATTCTTTTTTTCATTTTCTTCACACAAACCAACTCAAATTCATTTAAATTTTCACATAAATTCATCAAGTATCAAAAACTACCAAATCACCCACACAAACCCCCTTTGGCCGAACCTAACCCACACCCATCATCCATCCCTTTTTCACTTTCAACAACATCAAATACACTCAAACATTCCAAAAACTCAATCAATACCCAAAAATTAATTCAAATTAATTTAATTCAACAAATCACCAAAAATCCATAAATCATACCCTACTAATTTTCATGACCCAAAGCTCCTTGATACTTCCTTCCCCTTCTAAACTTAATTTCAAGTCATTCTAACCCAAATCAATCCATAAAATTCATCAAAATCTATTTAGTTAACAATTCCCAAAAAAACAAAAAACTCATCAAATTAAGTCAAAATTTTAACTCAACATACCTTTACTTTTTTTTGTAAAACCTTGATGAGTTTGAGAGGTTTGAGATGTTGGATCACCTCTCATTCTTCTCCTTTTTCTTCTTCCTTCTTCTTCCTCTTTCTTTCTTTTATCACTTTTTCTTCTCTTCTTGGTTTTCTTCATCTCACGACCTCACTCTCCCTTTCTTTCTTCCTCTCACGTTTTCTGCTCTGATGACCAACATACACCCCTTTAAATTTCATTTCATGCTTTGACTATATATATTATCATCCAAATTACCATTTTGCCCTTAAAACTTTATTAAAACTACAAAATGTCATCCATAAAATGCTTGACACGTGTTCTCATGCTTATCCATAAAATGCTTGACATATGTCACATTTTCATTGGTTGTTTTTCCCATACTTATCTCTTCCTTTATCTTTTTGATTTTTTACTTTTTCGGGATGCTCGAATTCGGATTTTTTGAGACTTTTTTAGAAATCCTTTCAAAATTTACCGGGGCATATATTTGGACTACCTACATACTTTTGGTAACCTCAGTGACCCTTAAAAGTCATTCCGTACCCTTTTTTGGCTCTCCGTTTTTCACTAAATCGTCTTAGACGATTTTCGGATTGATTCCATTTCAATCAGAATCTCTTTTGAAAGTGTCGTTTGAGTTTCTAAAATACTTCTCGAGCATTTTTATACTCATTTTGACACTTCCCTAGATTTTTGAATTTTTCGAAAATCCATCCGAAATTTTGGTCAGATCTACTGCTCTATTTTACCTCAAACCGACTCGTTTTTTATCCGATTCAGTTTCCGTTAATTCTAATAAAATTTTTCAGTGCTTTTAATATGCTAGACCTATTTTTCGAAAATTACTATTCGCACGACCACTTTACGTTCGAAAATACTATTCATAAAAAATTTTTACTTTCAATAACTTTTGGGATCCGTTTTTCAAAAATTACTATTCACTCATCATTATTCATAAAAAAATCACTATTTATTTCGAAATACTATTCATCCAGATATAGAGTAAATTTGGAGCGTTATATGATAAGTGCTCATTGGTTGGCCCAACTCGACTCAACTCAGCCCAACACTTACACAAACTTTAACTATAAACTTAAATCTTCAACATGCAAAGTAAAATATAAACCTTTATTAAGCTCAAATCTTCCACATATAAAGTGAGATTCACATACAAACAGAGAATGACAACTTAAAGTTTATTTATCAATTAATTTGAACAAAGAAATGGAACACAAACCTTAAAAATTATTGCATAAGGTGAGATTGGAGCTTATTTCCTCTACCTATCTCTCATTGACTTTTCTTTCTTTTCCCTATCTAGATTCTTCCTTCCATTTCTAACTTTCCTCTCTTTGGCTTCACCTGACTTCACCCACACCTCTCTCTCACTTCTAGTTGGCTTTACTCGATTTCTTTCTCTAGCACTTGTTTTCTTTCTTTTAAAAGTCCATTAACTTTGGTGGACATTTGTCCACTACTATTATTTATTTTTTTCTTTTTAAAACTGAAGAGGACATTAAACAAGGCTCATGGATGTATCAAAGAGCAACACCATTTAATAAATAATTGGACCACTAAACATTGGGCTCTTTGAATTATTGATATCATTTGTGGTTTTTAAATTTTTTTCCAATTGATGCATGATTGGGTGAAGTGGATTTTATGATTATAATTTATATGGATTTACTAGGTTTTAATTTTTACTTCAAAAAAAAGTTGATTTTGACTAATATGGGTTTAGTTGATTTTGTGATTTTAATTTATATGGATTTATTTGATTTTGTGATTTTAATTTATATGGATTTAGTTTATTTTAATTTAAATGGATTTATGATGTTTAGTGGTCATATGATTATATTTTAACCTATAATTTTTTTTTTTAATTTTCTTTTACAAGTTTATACTAAGTTTGACCATTGTTCAATAGGTTGACTGTTAACTGATGGTTAAACTGATTACTTGTCTCATTGGGTCACTGGTCGAATAGTGAGTAGTGAGTTCTATAATATTGATTAAAATCCAATCAACTTTAGAAACGAATGAAACCAAGCATATATTTTGGTTAGGATGTCAATATCTAGCTTTAGCATAAACTAAAACGGTTTGCTTAATTTCATCCCTATTTCTATAAGAAGTAAATCCATTTTACGTATAGATAACATAAAATGAACCATAAGGAAATACTCAAGATTACAACTGGATAGATGTCATGCCAAATTGTTAATTCTTTACTGGAGCAAAATGGGCACTAAGGGACAAGTGTAATCAAGGAAGCTTATAGTGTATGCCTAATAAAGCTCACCCTTCCTATTGTGGATTAAAGGGCAAATATTTCATTTGATTAAAATAAATGAACATTTTGATAAAGTTTTTGCTGCTGTAATCTTGAATTTATACGTTTAAATGGTGAATATTTCAATTGATTAGAAAAATGAAAGTTGATAGTGTATTGGTAATAAAGCCTAAATGTGGATGTAATGTTTTCTCAGCCTACGTACATTGGGTATTATCTTAGGATTTGTTTTTATTGCAAGAATGCCTATGCAGTTGCATTGTGCTGCAGACATGAGCTGCTGATGTGTGATGAGATGTGCATAGGAAGTGGCCAAACTAAATATGCCATGTCTGACCAAATTTTTAGGAAGTTAGTTGTGTTAGTGGTTTTTGTTATGGCTTGTAACTAGGAAGATCATGTCTTGTAATTAAAGTAATTCTAGTTTTCCATTAAAATCCTTTTGTATTTAAAGAAGATGCTTTGAATGAAGAAGTAAACATTTTCAATTTTATATCCTTATCATTCCTTCTTATAAATTTATGCTTTGTCTCTGTAAAAACCAACAGTTTTCAATGCTAGAAAAGTGGTGTTAGTCAAAAGGAAAAGTAAAGAGGGAATAAACACTTCTGACCTAAGAAATTAACATAAGTCTATAAAAGATGAACTCTCTAAGTCATTTTGACTAAGTGGTGCAAAAGTAAGATGATGATAATTACAAATTAATAATAGTGTTATGGATATTTTCACAATCATGAGAATGGGTTGACAAAGGCCCAGGGATGGACCCAATAAGGTGCTTTATAAAGAAAAGCCCAAGAAGCTGGTAAATTAATCAAAAGGTCAAAAGAGGGAATATATGGTTGACTCCTAGCCTATATACCCAAACACATCTAGTTAAACATCTGATCGTTTTTATTACTGAGTAATTTACTAAATTGTTTGAGCGTATATTTAGTCGTGTGAAGGTCTGACCGAGTGTTATGACATTAAGACAATCTGGTCGTGGTCAATAACTGCTCGATAGTATTCTTCAAAGGCTATTGGAACGATCAGGAGGTCTTCTTATCTGATCGTCAATCGTAGGGGCAGATCATTTAGTCAAACTGCTTGATGGATATAATATCTGATCGCTTGAGTAGTTTGTTCGCTCAAGGTACTCGTTGAATTTGACTAGTTGACCTTCTAGAATGTCGAATCAATTCAATTCAGGAAATGAGTAAACTTGTCTATTTCCATGCAAATCAAATCACGATATTCTTGGCAGTTGTTGCAGATACAGTGGAGATAATCTTAGGAGACATTATCTTAATTAATGAATATTATTTTTTGCCTTATCTGTAAGATTCTAAAACTTATTCAAATGATAATATCTCCTCTATAAATAGGGGATGAAATTCATTGTAAATGATAGAGGAAGAAATATATACTGTTACTTTGAGAGAATAAGCGTGACAGCCATGGATGTAGACCATTGCTTTGCCAAACCACGTAAAAATTATTATATCTTACTTGTTTTGATTTTAGTCATTATTGTTCTGTTTGTTAGTTATTGTTTCACAAGTACTGGTCTTCAAGAACCGAATTGACCAAAATTACGTGTCAACATCTTTTGGCGCTAGAGAAAGAGCCCAAACTCTACGATTCTATGATCTTTTTAATACAGTTGTGGTTCGTGAACATGACCAGAATCAAGACAACCAGAATTGTTGCATCAGAAGCTGACCAATCGGAAGGTCACCAAGGCCAAGGTCACGTTGTGGGAACTTTCAGTGCGGCTTTGCCTCAACTTTCTCCACATCAGGCTGCCGCTGGTGGAGACGCGGTACCAATTTGGCAGCAGCACCAGAAAGCGTTGGAGAATACGGTGGTGCAATTGACAAAGGCAATTAGGGTTCTGACACAAGCCCAGGCTTAGGTGGTCCTTAGGAATACAGATCCTCAGCGCCAGCCAGCAGATGTCATACCCGCTAGAAGAGAAGAGGCTGTTGGAGCAAGGGTATAGCCAGCAGGCTCGGTTCGTTCCTTAAATTTACGCTCTAGGTGAGGCGAATGCTAGGCTTGCAAAGAGGAAGTAGCGCCTCGCCCACTCAGTCTGAGGGTAAGGGTGAGCCAGGATGACAGCCGCCACATGGAGGCTAATCACGGGAATGAGCGAGCTCATGGACACAGTGAGGAACGTAGGTACTGAGGAGAGTCACACCATGCAGAAAGCTCGCATAGAAGACATAGGTCGCATGAAAGAATGCCAGTTGACCGGGAGAGATCACATGATCGTGTCTTAGGAGATAGGGAGAGCAGGAGGAGTCGGCGGTCCTTTGCAAGAAGAGCTGAACTGTAAGACCCAATGGTAAAAGAATTAATGCAAATGGTCCATCAATTGGAGGTAAAACTTGAGCTCTATAGTCAAGCAGAGGTTCGAGAAGATAGAACCCCTTTTACAAGGGAAATTGAGATGAAGCCATTACCGCCAAGATTCAAGCTGCCAAGTGTCCTACTTTACAACGGGGACAGTGATCTATATGACTATTTAGATGCTTTCAATGTCCAGATGGACCTGTAGACATCCAACCTTCTGGTCAAGTGCCGAGTGTTCCCAACCACATTGGGGACCGTGCCGAGGGTATGGCTGAGGAGTCTTCCAACTTGTAGTATCAATAGTTGGGTTGAATGCCAGAAGAAGTAGCTCGTGCCAACTTGCCATTTAGCGACGGTCTTTTAGAAGTAGGATGAGCCATTAAAATATTATATTACCAAGTTCAGAAGTGAGGTGAATAATGTGGAAAATCCCTCAAATGAAAGTATCCTGATAGCAATCTCAGTAGGGCTTAAAAAATATGGGAAGCTCTACGAGAACATTTACAGGTCTCCTGTAAAAAATCTTGACGAGTTTTATGATCGAGCAACAAAAGAGATCCACTGGGAAGAGACTTTTGGGCAAAAAAGATCCAGGGATCAAAAGAACGGAGCGAGTAGTTCTCACTAAGGAAGAAAGAGGGGCCAAGGTGAGAGCGAAGAGAGCATTCGTAGAAATCGCTCCAACGATCAGGTAGCGAAGTGGGCAAGGAATGAGCCCGGAAGAAAGAAATCCCCATCACGAAATCACTACCAAAACTACAGTATCTTGACGAAAAGATAGGATGAAATATTTGAAGTAGAGAAAAGACGGGAGAATTTTGGGAAGCCAAGTTCCACAAATATCCCGAAAAGGTTTCAAGATTCGAGGAAGTATTGCGCCTATCATAGGAAAAATGGGCATTATACTTCCCAATGCAGAGAACTTAGAGATATGATAAAGGAACTTATCAGAAGTGGTCGCTTAAGGGAGTATGTAGCGCGACCAAAGAATCAGCATCCCCAGCAAAGATATCAATCAGAACAAGAACATCCTGATCCGGCTCAGCCACCTGCCCAGCAATAGCCTCAGCAGATAGCTGATTAGGACCATATACCCATAGTAAGAACCATTTTTACTATTCATAATAGGCTACACATAAAAGGGACATCAAACAGATCGCAAGAATGCTACGTGTGAGAAGCCATTCACGTTCTACTGACAGGGCATAACGAGGTGGATGGGCCAGCAAAAAGAACCAAAGTAACTTCAGCTGGCATCGTGTTTAATGAAGAAGATGCTAGAGGTGTAACTGGCCCCATAATGACGCACTGATCATCAAGGCAAGGATTGGAAATGCCGAAGTGAGGAGGATCATGATGGACATAGACAGCTCAGTAAATATGATGTACAGAAGTTACTTTGAACAGATGGGTTTGAGGCCCGATCAAACAACGCCATCTCCTGAGCCTTTTTTTGGGTTTACTAAAGATGCAATTGTACCGTTAGGACAAATCAGACTCCTCCTCGCTGTTGGAGATTCAGATCGACAAGCTATGACGATGGTAGATTTTCTTATCATTGACTGCCCATCGACATATAATGTTATCCTCGGAAGACCAGCCATGAATGATTTAGACATAGTAATATCAACTAGAACCCTTACTATTAAGTTTTCCACACCAAATGGAGTATGATGTGTGAGAGGAGAGCTAGAATTGGCGAGAAGATGTTACAAAAATGCAGTAAAGGTGGAGGTCAAAGGGAAGAAGGTCAACATGGTGGCCAAGAAAAAATCGCAACCAGTTAGTACGACAGGGGTGAGTCTGGACCTGGATCCCAGGAAATAGATGTAGACCGAGCAATAGGCCCTATGGAAAAGCTCAAAGATATGCAAGTTAGTTAACAGGATGCTAAGCGGTGCTTGAAGGTGGGGAAGGATTTACCCCTAGATGTTAAGGCACAACTCACTAATTTTCTGAAAAGGAACCTAGACGTCTTCGCCTGGAAGCACGAAGACATGGTGGGGATCATGCCAGACGTGATGTCACACGAGTTAAACATCAATCCTCACCATCAGCCAGTTCATCAAAAGAGAAGGCCAATAACGGAGGAGTATTATGAAGCGCTCAGGGAAGAGGTAGAAAGACTTCTAGTGAATAAATTTATAAGGGAAGTTCATTACCCGGTCTGGGTAGTTAACATTTTTATGGTAAAGAACAACAATGGGAAGTGGAGGACTTACATCTACTTCACCGATCTGAATAAGGCGTGTCCGAATGATAGCTTTCCTCTATTAAGAATTGATCAGCTCGTTGATGGTATTGTTGGTCATCAGCTCCTTAGTTTCATGGATGCTTACTCAGGATATAACCAGATCCTAATAAACCTTGATAATGAGGAGCATACTTCATTTGTTACTGATCGTGGACTTTATTGCTATAAAGTGATGCCATTCGGGTTAAAGAATGCTAGAGCAACCTACCAACGGCTCATAAACATAATGTTTGAAGATCTTATTGGCAGAACAATAGAGGTTTATGTAGACCATATGTTAGTGAAGTCCAAGCAAGCATGTGAACATGTGTGCGACTTGGAAGAGATGTTTCAGATCTTAAGGAAATTCCAAATGAAGTTGAATCCTTTAAAATGTGCATTTGGAGTAGCCTCGAGTAAGTTTCTGGGTTTCATGGTCAACAGTAGGGAAATTGAGGCTAACCCCGAGAAGATTAAAGCCCTGATTGACATGAAATCGCCCACCAAGATCAAGAAAGTACAGAGCTTGAATGGCCAGGTCGCCACTCTCAGCAGGTTTATATCCAGATCAACAGACAGATGCACCCCATTCTTTGATATGTTAAAGAAAGTAAGGAACTTTCAGTGGACTAAAGAATGTGAAGCGGCTTTTCAACAACTGAAACAATACGTAGGTTGAGCACCATTGTTTTCTAAGCCAATAGAAGAGGAGAAACTGATCGTTTATCTAGGGGTTACTCAGCATGCCCTTAGTGCGACTTTAGTCTGTGAGAAGAACATGACACAACTTCCTGTATACTATATTAGCAAAAGGTTTCTTGAAGTGGAGACAAGATATACTTCCATGGAAAAACTTACGTACTGTCTGGTGGTAGCATCAAGGAAGCTTCGCCCTTACTTCTAGGCTCACACCATTGAAGTCCCGACCAGGTACCCATTGAAGCAGGTTCTTCAGAAGCCAACATTTGGCCGCTTACTCAAATGGGCAATCGAGCTCGCCCAATTTGAAATAGAATTCAAGCCCTGGACAGCGATCAAGGGACAAGTGCTCGCAGATTTTGTGGCTGAATTTACAAGACCAGGGAGTGAAGAAGTCGAGTTTTCTGAGGGCCCATTTTGGGAATTGTATGTTGATAGGTCCTCTAGTGAGTAGAAAGCTGGGGTAGGTGTAATGCTAGTAAGCCCAGAGGGTCACAGAATTTTATGTGCCTTAAGGTTCAAGTTTAAAGCCATCAATAATGAGACCAAGTATGAGGCACTGCTAGCAGGATTGAGGTTGACCAAGGAAGTACGAGCAGAACGAGTGAGAATATACAGCGACTCCCAGCTTGTCGTATGCTAGGTTCGAGATAAATATCAGGCTAAGGGATCCAAGATGGCCATTTATCTGCAAAAAGTCCGGGAGCTCTTGGCAGTATTTGAGAGATATGAGGTACATCATGTTTCGTGGTCACAGAACTCTCATATGGAAGTATTAGTTCGGCTGGCCATAACAAAAGATGCAAATTTCATGGAAGCCATACCAGTGGAGGTTCTGCCAGTCCCGAGTACAGAACCACGAGATGAAATGATGGTAATAGTGGTGGCGCAAGACTCCTGGATGAATCCTCTTGTGGAATATTTATAGAATGAAAAAATGCTTGAGGACAAATTAGAGTCTCGTTGTTTTCGAGAACGAGTAGCTCGATACTACATTTACAATGACAGACTCTACAAAAGAGGATTCTCAGCTCCACTGCTCAGGTGCATTGATGGCTTGGACTGTTAAACCGTTCTGAACGACATAAATGCGGGACCTTGTGGCAATTATGCCGAGGGGCTATCGTTGGCTCAGAAGGCTCTTCGACAGTGGTTTTATTGGCCAATAATGAAGCAAGATGCAATTGAGATGGTCAAAAAATGTGATAAATGCTAAAGATTGGCTAAGGTACCGTGAGCTCCGCCAGCTTTCTTACGACAGATGGTCAGTCCATGGCCTTTCGCTATTTGGGGTATGAATCTGATCAGACCACTCCCGATAGCTTGAGGAAGATGCAAACATGCCATTATAGTGGTGGATTATTTTACAAAGTGGGCAGAAGCTAAAGAGCTAGCAGAGATATCCCCCACGAAAGTCGAAAAGTTTGTCTGGGAATGTATCATTTGCAGGTTTGGAGTTCTTCAGCAGATCGTGATAGATAATGGAACTTAGTTTAGCAGTGAACAGTTTCAAAAGTTTTGTAGGGATCTTGGGATCAGAAAGAGCTTTTCAACTGTGGACCACCCTCAAGCAAACGGGCAGGTCGAAACAGTTAACAAGATTATCAAGCAAAACTTGAAGACCAAGCTGGAAGCAAGGAAAGGAGCTTGGGTTGATGAGTTGCAGAAAGTATTATGACCCTACAGAACGACTGCTCGTAACAATACTAGGGAAACTCCTTTCTCGTTGGTATATGAATCAAAGGCAATGATTCCAATAGAGTATAAGGTCTTTAGTCAGTGCAGAGCAACGTTCAGACAAGAAGATAACGACCATTTGCTCGCGGCTAATCTGGATTTGCTAGAGGAAGCAAGAGATGAAGCTCAAATGATGATCGCTGTTTACCAACAAAGGGTCGCTAGGTTTTATAATAGGAAAGTCCGTGTTCGAAGATTCAAGCTTGTTGATCTGGTCATGCATCTCATTCTACCAGTTGCTTGAAAAGCCAATGATAGAACCCTTAGCCCAAACTGGGAAGGCCTTTATGTTGTAAAGAGTAGTCTTGAAAACGGAGCTTATCACCTAGTTACCTTGGATGGGGCAGAAGTCCCTCGAGCATGGAATGTGGAGAATCTCCGGCTATATTATGTTTGATTTAATTAGTTCATATCTTATTTGATTTATTTAAGTTTATTTGATTTATATGAACGCAACTACTTCATTAATAAAGACTCTCTGGGCAGAGCAATTCTAGTCGCATTTACCTTCGTTGGGAGTATAAAATGTTTTCTCTACTCAAGTTTTGGAATGTTCAATTGCTACATATGAGCGAGTAGACTATGGAAGGTGCAATTGATACCTGTAAGCCAATGTTCTGGAAGATACGATTACTATCTATGAGTAACCGAGCTCTAGAAGGTGTAATCATTATCTGTGAGCTAAAAACATCCTGCCAGCATGGCTTGTGAGCGACCAAGCTCTAGAAGGAATGCTGATTGCCTATGGACTTACAAAATAATCCTAAAAAATCTATGTAGCCTGTAAGGAAGCAAACTCTGGAAGGTACATTTGATCTGTGGATTTTTATATGCTGGAAAGAATTAGCACTACCTGTGAGCGAGCAAGCTTTAGAAGGTGTGCTAATTACTTATTGTTAGAAATATATAAATCCGAATAAAGTAACGTGAAAAATTAAATAGAACCTGGTAGTTGTTCAAACGGTCAATTTCGAATCACCAAAACTGGAATCCGAAATTCTTCCCACAACGTAAGAATCCTGCATTCACTTATCAAGAAATAGAGAGATTCCAAAAAGAGAGAGCACGTTCTATTCTCTAAAAACATTTTTTTTTTTGTTTTTCTTCAATGAACGTCTATTGTAGGTATTTTTAATTTTTTTGTTTTTCTAAAAACAAAAAAACTATTTCAAATTAGTAGTTTAACTTCATGTTAAACTCTAATTTACATTCAGATAATTGCCAATTTAAATTTAAGTGGATAACCACCAAAAAATTGCCCAACAGTTATTTGGTTTTATCCAATACGATGGGTCTTGGGCTTTGGGTCATCTCAGGTGGAACCCGGCCCATGACCCATAAAAAATATATATATATATATATATATATACCCAACATCTCCCGTTCATATGAGATGAACCAAACGATACTTTGCAGGAATCACATTGATCAACTCTTTCTTGATAAGGAATTAAGGCATTCATACGGATAAATACACCGTGTGACCTATGAACAAAGATGAAAAAATAGCTCGTTTTTCAAATCTCAATTATATATATTTATAAGAGATTTGAAAATTTGTTCATTGTATGTCCTAGATTCAATAGAATTTTATTTGTCCAAGCATATGTAATCCCCCACAATTATATACATAACCTAAATATTCATTTCATATATTTACAATTGTAATTCCAAATTATAATTCGTCGACGAGTAAATATATGAATTTAAATAAAATTCATTAAATCTTCCTGTTACTCTTTCATTCCTTGGTCAACAAAAATGACTGATACCATAGCCATATCCTATAGGCCAAATTATCATAGCCATAGAAGATACATTAATGGTACAAACATCACTCTATCACTTTGAAATAAAGAAAACAGTCATTGAGGACACAATTTTGAAGTTTTGAATAAACTTCAATGGAATTTACACAATAAGGAATTGAGGATAGATTTACTCATTTTTCATGTCGGTCATTATCAAGCACATGTGATATGAAGAGCATGTTACAGTGAATCCTGCCATCAAATGAGGACGCGTATGTCTATGATTATTATATTATCCACTGTAGAGATCTTAGTTTAGTCGCAATCTTTGCGTCTAACCTGATTTTCAAAAGTTCGCTTTCAAGTTCACATTTTGCTAAATCAGGTTTCATGATAATGGGAGAAGATCTTGAATGATTCAATAATTAACTTAGATAGAACCTCATCTTGACTATATTCAAGGCAACATATCATATATTCGAGCCTTTAAAGGATAATATTTTAATTGTCCTCTAAAATATATGTGTCTCATCTTGACTTGCTATCTTAGCAATCAAGACGACTGTGTGTGTAAAAATACTAGTCTCATACTTGACGGCATACTTTCATAAATAGATGAAGTGAATATGTGCTACTATTAAATGATCAAAATATCAATAATTAATTAAATATATATAGCTACATGTAACAATTATAATTATCATAATCTACGCAAACCCAATGACCTAGCATGTGACATAAAAACATCTCTTGTCACAGCTTTCGTGAGTGGATCCGCTATCATCTGATGCGTAGATATATACTTGATTGTCATACCTTTTTTCATTACAATATCTCGTACAAAATTATATTTAGTCTCTATGTGTTTTGATTTACTGTGATATTTTGCATCTTTGGTGTAGGCAATCGCAGCCTGACTATCATAGTATACAATTACTGGCTTCTCTGCATCATTTTACAAGTTCAAATTCTCTAAAAATCTTTTAAGTCAGATTGCTTCTTGTACTGCTGCTGAACATGCTATAAATTCAACTTCCATGGTTGACAACGCAATACAGGATTGTTTCTTGCTACTCCAAGAAATAACACCTTGGCCGAGTAAAAATGCATAACCAGATGTAGATTTTCGCTCATCCAAGTCTCCTCTCCAATCAGCATCTGTGTATCCAATTAGGCGCAAGTTGCCACCTTGGTAACAGAGGGAGTAATTTGCGGTCTCCTTAAGATAAGCTAATATTCTTTTCACGGCAATCTAGTGTTTCTGTCCAGGATTGGATTGATATATACTTACTAGTTTAACTGCATAGCAGATATCAGGTCTCGTACACATCATTGTGTACATAAGACTTCTGATGGCGCTAGAGCAAGGAACGCTTTGCATTCTTTCATGCTCCTATGGAGTCTTAGGACACATTTCTAGACTAAGAGTTTGATCTTTTGAAATAGGAGTATCCATAGGCTTACAATCAGCCATATGGAATCGTTCAAGAATCTTCTTAATATATGTCTCTTATGATACAGCAAGGATTCTTGTAGAATGATTTCTAACAATCTTAACTCCTAAAATGTAGGCAGTCTCTCCCATATCTTTTATCTCAAAAGTCGATGGCAACTATTCCTTGATAGTTGCCATGAACTTCTTGTCATTTCTGGCTAACAGGATATCGTCCACATATAATGATAATATTATGAACTTATCTTTTACTCGTTTTATATACACACAATGGTCTTCTTCAGTCATCTAAAATCCATAAGATATGACTACTTCATGGAAACGGAGGTACCATTGTCTGGAGGATTGTTTCAAGCCATAGATAGATTTCCTAAGCTTGCAAACTTACATTTCCTGGCCTTTTGAAACAAAATTCTCAGGCTATTTCATGTAAATTTCTTCCTTTAGTTCTCCATTGAGAAATGCAGTTTTTACATCCATCTGATATAATTTCAAGTCCATATGTGCGACGATTGCTAATATAAGGCGAATGGAAGAAAACCTCACCACAGGAGAGAAGGTTTCTTCATAGTTTATACCCTCTTGTTGAGTATATCCTTTCGTTACTAATCTCGCCTTATATCTTTCTATTGAGCCATCTACCTTTCGTTTGATATGGAGAACCCACTTATTTCCAATGGTTTTCCTATCATGTGGTAAGTCAACGAAGTCCCAGACATGATTACTTTTCATTGACTTCATTTCTTTTTGTATGGTTTTAATCCAAAAATCTTTGACAAGTGAATTAAGAGCCTTATTCACATTCTTTGGCTCATCATTATCATGTGATGCAAGCATAAAAGCTTCCCCTTCGATCTCAAAACGACGACGAGGAGTTGTTTTACGATTGCTTTTACGAGTTGATAAATCTAAGGGAACTGACCTATCATTTCCTTTGCTCCCACTGGGAACAGATAAAGAAGCTATTTCATTAGCTCTCTCACTCCCATTAGTGATAGAGTGTTCTTGTAAATCTCCATCTACCTCTGATTGGGAGTTCGGATTTGTAACATCATCCGAATCATTCAACTCATAGAATTAAAAAAACTTTTCAACTTCACCTCTGCTGGGAAATTCATTCTCTAAGAAATTCACATCACGTGATTCTAATTCAGTTATGATTTCATCTGTATTCTCACCTATAAATACATATCCTGTTGAGTGCTCTGAGTATCTAATGAAGATACACTTTCTTCCTCTAGCACCCAACTTCCCAAATTTACTTGAAAAATCATGTACATACCCCGCGCACCCCCACGGTCGGATGTAAGTTAGATCAGGTTTCTTATCTCTCCATAGTTAATAAGGTGTGGTAGCTACTGACTTAGAAGGTACCCTATTCAAAATGTAAGCAGCAGTCAATAGCGTATCCCCCTAATAAGATATTGGAAGGTTCCCTTGTGCCATCATAGATCTGACCATCTCCAATAAAGTTCTATTTCTTCTCTCCACTACGCCATTTTGTTGCGGAGTTCTCGGAATGGTCAGTTGTCTATCAATACCTTTCTCATAACACAATATCTTAAATTGTTCAGAAAGATATTTTTGCCCTCGATCAGTTCATAAAACCTTAACAGTTCTATCTAATTAATTCTCTACCAAATTCAAGTATAATCTAAAGCAATCCAATACCTCAGATTTATAGGAGATCAAGTAAACATAACCAAAGCGAGTGAAATCATCTATAAAGGTAATAAAATATGATGCACCATTTCTTGCTCTTACATTCATTGGGCCACAAATATTTGAATGAATTAGATCTAATGGATTCTCAACCCTAATTCCTTTTCCAAATGGTTTTCTAGTTGTTTTTCCTGTTAGACAACTCTTGCAAACAGGCAATTCTATTTTATTGAAGGAACCTAAAAGTCCCTCATTTGCCAATCTGTTCATGCGATCTTGTCTTATATGGCCTAGTCTAGCATGCCAAATATTAACATCAATATTTGCAATATCAGCGGAAGATATTAACGAAAAACAACTATTATCATTAATAGTACTATTGACACATTCGGTGTCCAACACAATAAATCCACAACTTACATAACCAATTCCTAAACATACTGAATTCAAAGAAATTGTCAAACAATCACCATGAAAAGTCAAACTATATCCTAGGCTTAAAAGGACTATTATAGAGATGAGATTCCGTCGAATCTTTGGAGCATACAAGATGTCATGTAGATACAACACTTGGCCACCACGCAGAATCACTTTGTAGGTGCTAACACCTCTAACTTCGACCTTGGAGTTGTTTCCTACATATATCCACCTTGTTCCTCGGCTGATCCGATGGTACTCCACAAATGCTCTTCTGTCTCTAGTTATGTGGTCTGTGGCTTCTGAGTCAACAATCCAAATAGGATGAGATTCAACGAGAAATATAGAGCTAGAAATGTGAACATAAGTTAGTGGATCAGAATAAGATGGTACCTGTTTCTTCGGCTCAGTACATTCACAAGCGAAATGACCCATCTTGCCACAATTGAAACACATCATCTTACTCTTGTCCTTTTTAGCCCCACCGCGCTTACCCTTCTTGCACTTGTCGGACTCATTTTTGTTAGGATTAGGATTTCCTTTCCTTTTCCCGTTTTGAGAATACTTGTTCTTTCCTTCACTCTTGCGCTTAGAGCTTGAACTTTTACGTACACTAGACTCAGCCATATAAAGCTGACTTGAAGCTTTAGCTGCCTCTAAGCGCTCATCTTCAAGTTTAACATGATGAGCAATATCATCAAACGTTTTGATGCTGTCATTATGAGTCATGTTGATTTTCATGTTTTCCCAGCTATTTCGGAGGGATTGGATCACGGCTTGCACTTGCTGCTCATCAGTCAAGACATGGCCTGTAGACTTCAGTTCACGAATCATGTTCGACATCTCCTTCAGATGCTGCCTCATGTTATGCTCTTAGCGCTTCCGATAGGTATCAAACTTGATTGTGAGCATTCTCAGTTTTGTGGTCGAAGTACCACCATATTTGTCCTTTAAGGCCAACCAAATGTCCTGTGCTGTATCGTATTCTTCATAAGCACACATGAGGTCATCAGTCATACTTGACAGCATTGTTATACGAGCAATGCTGTTTTTCTTACTCCAGGCCTGATATGCCTCCATATCTTTCTTATGTTGAGCAGAAATACCATGTTGGGGTTCAACCATAGTGTGTGACAAGGTCTCAAGAGCCTCTTGCTCTTCAAGGATGTACTGAATCTTTCGGTGCCAGATATCATAGTTGTCACCATTCAGTTTGTCACCCTTATTCAGTTCAGCTATAATTGATTTTGAAGTTGATGCCACTTTCCCTGAAATGACATTTATTCTATTTAGAGACTTGAGGGTTATATCTATCTCTATCTATGCTAGCACATTTATTTTCATTTCATCAAAAATTGCAGCAACGTTACACTCATATATATAATAAAAGAATCCTTTGGATAGAAGTCGAAAAAGTGATCAAGCCACTTATCATCATTCACTTCCAAGTATTCATGTTGCCATATATGTGAGTGTTTCGTGCAAAACGATCTCAATATTAAGCATCTCAAAAATTGCATATGCATATAAACATTCAATAATAAATGACTATTTCAATGAAAATAAAGAAATTATCATTAAATCAAATAAATATTCTAACATCTTAACAAAGAATTCCTACCACAATCTTAAACAAAACAAAAACAAATTCTAAAATTTCTGATGACATAATTACACCCTCAGAAGGATGTACATCAAGTAAAACCTTATACACCGGTCTATAAAAAGTGCAAGGTCCTTGGGAATAGGCTCATTAAGTGGGTCCCCTAAATTCAATTCAAGAAACCAATCATCATTATCACCAATTCCCTCATAATTTTCAGCAGGATCTTCTATAGGGACATTCTCATTAGCCCCATTAGGCTCCCCTTAAGGTATCTCCTTTGCAATAGGTTTAGCACCCTCAGTAGAATTTAGGGCCCTCAGTAGGCACCTCTATAGGTTCCTGCTTCATAGGCTCTCCCTCAAGAACCTCTTCCATTGGTTCCTCATCGGGATTTTCCTCAGGGCCTTCCATATGGACCTCTTCCTGATTCACCTTCTCGTCTGAAGAGATATCAATAATCTCATGGTCAGAGGAAATGTTGATGACGTCCACAACTTCATCATCATCCTCATTGTCCGAAGGAATATTAATAGCCTCGGGTTGGATATGATTTTGTTGATTAATAACATTAAGGTGTAAATTATCCAAGTAATAATCATTGTCATTATAAAGGGCAGGGTCAATATTATCCATCTGCACACATACAAAAAGAATATGCAAATTCATGTGAATTAATATTGGGTTAATAATAATGAAACCAAGACAAAATTTAAATCAGCTCCCACTAGAGCGATATAAATAAATTAAACAAATTCAACACACTTATTAGAGCGAATTATTAAATAGAATGAAATTAATAAAATTAAACAATTTTTTTTTTTTTTTTTGAAAAATGGCCAACGACCGCTATCGTTGGCAGTGTGTGGAAGCCATGCACCGGCAACGGTGGTCATGCGCTGGAGGCATTACCCATGCATCGACGCGTGGGCTGACGCGCCTGCCAAGTGTCCTAACCCGCAGGGACACGTGGAAACATCTTAGTGCGCCACGTGTCAGATGACGAGACTGCCACCTCTCCCCACGTCATTTGACACATGGCAACACATGTCACCACGTGGAGCATGGCTGGCAGAACCCTTCCTCACACGCCAGGCCAGCGCGTGTAATGCACGTGCTACCTTGCTGATTCCAGAAGGTCACCAGACCACCACCAGAAAACTCAAAATTTCATCATCTTTCCATTTATGCCCTCAGTTTCCAATTTTAATGGGTATTGAATTACACAAACCTAAGGCCAAGACTATAATTCGTTTTCAACCCAAAAATTAAACAATTTCAATCTAAAATAATTTAATTTCGGTAGAAACTTTAAATGCTCATACATTTTTCTTTTTAAATCGAAAAATAGTGATTCAAAAACCTACAGATTGGTCTCGAAGTTTACTTTCACATGCTTTTGGAATCATACAAAAAGGATTTCAGTAGAAAAAGTTACGATACAAACAAGTTTCGGGCTCATGTTCTATTTTCTAGGCTTTCAACAAGTATAATCAAAGTTTTCAATCAATGATTTATACAAAATTACTAGAACCACTATCCTACCAACAAACAACCACAAATGGGGCTCTGATACCAATGTCAGAAATATATAAATCCGAATAAAGTAATGCAAAAAATTAAATAAAACTTGGTAGTTGTTCAACTGGTTGATTTCAAATCACCACAACTGGAATCTGAAATTCTTCCCATAGAGTAAGAATCTTGCCTTCACTTATTAGGAAAATAGAGAGATTCCAAAAAGAGAGAGCACGTTCTATTTTCTAAAACCCTTTTTTTGTTTTTCTTCAATGAACGTCTATTGTAAGTATTTTTAATTTTTTTTTCTAAAAACAAAAAAACTATTTCAAATTAGTAAATTAACTTCATGTTAAACTTTAATTTACATTTCAGATAACTGTCAATTTAAATTTAAGTGGATAACCACCAAATAACTGTCAGCAGTTATTTGGTCTTATCCAATACTATGGGCCTTGGGCTTTGGGTCATCTCGGGTGGAACTCGGCCCATGACCCAGAATAATATATATATACCCAACATTTATGAACTCTTATAAGCCTTGGAAGGTTCAAATTATTATTATGCGACCTGTGGGTTTAATATTACAAATATTTGTTTCTTACGAGCAATCCGCCCAGATATTTTATAGTAAGATATTTCACAGTAACCAAGCGGAGGTAAGGGGCCTTGAATAGGGTAATTTCAGCGTGTTAGCTGTCCCCACACATCCTCTGCTCGGCCAAAGGATAGAACGAACTATTAGTTCGACCTACGTAACTTAGTAAACGATCAGGAAAAACTCATTAATTGTAGAAAGAGAATGAAGATAAGTAAAGTAATGATGTATTAAAAAGCTCACAAACTGAGTAATATTGTTCACAAAATGAATTTGTATTTACTACAATCAAATAAAAAAAAAAAATCCTAAGTACTATTAGGGGGATTATCCTGCTCGCCTGGGGCCTCTACTAGGGTTTTGCTTTCATCTTCAATAATGATTGGTTAGGAAGAGCTCAAGGAAGGTCCTGCAGGAGTTGGAAGAGCACTTTCAGGAAAGGGAATTGGATGGTGAGTAGGGCTCTCGGGCTGAATTGGGAGCACCTCTGAAGTATAACGGTCTGAACTTGATTGGGAAGCTGGAAGACTGGCTTCTAACTGAGCCTTTTACGCAGCCATTGCTGCGTACATTTTCACTTCTTCCACGACTTCCGGATCAAAGAACGAGACGTCCACATCTAGCCATTTAAGCCATAAGTTGTATAAAAACAGACTTCCCGTTCTTTCTTCTGCTTCTATAATTAAATCTTCAGTGCGGCTCTGTTCCCAGGCTAGTTCTTCTTTGGCTGATGATAACTCTATTTTTATAGAGTTATTTTATCTTTTTAAACTTGAATTCTTACTTAGTTCTTGATATTTTTATTATTATTAAGTAAATTATTTCATATTTTTGTATTTTTATTTTCGGAATAAAATTGGTGAAAAGGGGCATGTGGATCCCACCAAGTGCTATTGCTCGAGACAAGATCATCGCTACAAAATGAATGTCATTCGAAGCAGTTTATCGCCTCAAGAATTACTCGAATCAGAGATCGTATAAAGAAGTTATCACAGTTTAAAGATCGAGTATTCTAAAAATAAATATTATGTCATGCTGATGTAAGAAATGATATAATGAAAATTATGATGTAAGCAATGATATAATATGAAAGTTGACTTCCATAAGGTAAATGAACCATGATGTAAGCTATGATGTAATATAAAAGTTGACTTGAATGAGGTAAGTAAACCATGATGTAAGCGATGATGCAGAAGGGTGAAAAATTAGGAAAAGATGATGCAGGCGATGATATAATTGGAGGTGAACTTTGCCTATAAATAGGCCTTAGAATCACCATTCCAAGCATCTCATCAAAAACTAAAACAATAAGTAGTTTAGAGAAAGAGAGAGAGCTTAGAGAGCAAGAGCAAAGTAGAGGAAGAAATTATACGGTGAAGCTTTAATCCATTAAGTTTTCTTATCTTTTGTTATGTTTAATCTTCTAGTTTGTGTAAATTTTAATTTAAGTATGGAGTAATTTATTTTTCGAAGGTTATGATGTAGCCTAACTTTGATGTTTCAACCATTTGTTCAATTCAATTAAGGATTTTCTATGGTTGATGCATTTAATATTGTTCTTAATATTTCTAAATAACTGACCACTATTTAGTTGAATTATTAATCATAATGATAGCGGAAGCTGATTTATGTATCTAGTTCATTATATTTAATGTCATAAATTACATGTATGATAGGAATATATCTGCATGGTTTGTATAGTCTGTAAAAGAGATCTATAAATCTTAATGAATCCTTTAATGTTTTGATTTGCACGGGAATATAACAGTTAAACATTATAGGGTATTTTTCTTAGACCTCGGGAGGGGCTATATGAATAATTTAGGGAATCTCGACTAGCAACTGGATAGTTAATTTTTGTTAAAAAGAACAAAGGAGAGAAACAAATTAGTTATAGTGAAATTAGAACCTTAGAGTTTTTATTCATTGAATTAATTTATATTTGTAATTAAATTTAGTTGTATTTTTCAACTCATTTACTCAAATTTTGTCTATCAAATAAAAATTGAGTTACTTTAATTTTGGACATTAATTAACAATAATCCTCGTGGGACGATACTTCTCTCATCATTATATTACTTGTTCGGCTCGTTCACTTGCAATTTTGCATGACAGCTGATATTACCTCCTACCGCATCAATTCAATAGCCTCCTAGCCTCGTTAGCTCCATGCTCGTGCAAGGCTAGCTCCTCCTTCAGTCTCTTGATCTCTTCTTATTGCTTTTTATCCAAGTCTTTAGCCATATGGAGTTTTTTCTTCATGTCTTTGTCTTTTTCCTTCGAATTGATAAAAGCATCTTGATATTTCACAGCCTCCCTCAGACCTTCTCTTGGATTGTTGGACTTTTTAAGTTTCTACTCCAAGACATGAACGGGCTTTTGGGATTCTTCAGCCTCTTGTTTGAAGAAGTCCACTTTGCCTTAGATCCTGTTCTTCTCGTCCTCCAGCGAGTTTATGGCCGCCTCCATGGTAGCTTTCTCCTTAGGCCAATCGAAAATTTCTTTGAGAAGCTTCATGTAGGCCATAGATGCCTACAACGAGATGTTAGTGAGACAATGAGGGACGAAGAAGCAAATAAAAGTGACAGAAATAAGTGGGGAGACTTACGAGCAGATTATGGAAACCCGGATAGTTGATCAGCCTCTCGGCCTTCATTTCTTCATTGTAAATGGTAGGTTTCTTCATACCAAGGAATTGTGGTGCACGATCCTGGAGATCGTTGTAATATATTCCCGCATCGAAGTCCTGGATCTATTCTTCGATAATGGGCTCTTTCCCTAATGCTTTTTGACGCTTTGAGGGGGGTTTTGCACCCTCCGGTTCTGCTACCCCCTTGTCTTTATCAATGCTCTGGGGGCACAGAGTAGGTAAGCTGCTAGTAGCAAGAGTTGATTGTGAAGCAGGCTCCTTATAAGCATATTTGTTTGAAGGCTTTCTTCATACTGATTTGTGTCTCATACCGTGAGCATAGGGTATGGTAGAGTTCTTTTGAATAGCTGACCTTGTGGGGGCTTTTGTGGTCGTTTAGGAATCAGAATCCCCGGCGATTGGTTCAGTTTTCTTTGGAGGAGGAGCCTTGCCAGGAAGGGATTGCTCAAAGTGAAGTCGTACCATTGTTGAAGATTGGCTTTTTTGTAAGCTTGGTATTTCCTTCCTAAAGGCCTTAAAAGCAAAGGGAATCTTTTTGTCTTTGCGAGCCCACAGGTCAAAGCACTTATCGAGTAGTTTTTGGCCAGCCGAAGGAACAAGACCGTATATTTAAAGGAGGTGATCAGATGGCGGTTGGTCATCCAAAAGAGTTTTCACCTCTGAAAATTTTTGCAGTAAAGCTAACTCCTTGCTTGTCAATTTGATCTCACTCTTAGCAACGTTTGTCTGAAAGTAAATATTAATAATGAGCAGGATGAGCTCAAAATAGTAATATAAAAACATACTTACTGGAAGAAGAACAAAAGGAAAAGTTTTTGAGGTTGGACAAAAATGGATAGGACACATAAAACCAGCACGTCTTGTAGTCACCTACATTACTTTTGCCAACTCTTTTTGGAACGTTTACTTTGTAGGGAGAATTTTGGGCTGATGTATAGTAAAAACTATATTTTTTCTCTGATTTGAGGCATGTGGTGCTTTTAAAAAGAAAAAGGTGTTGGATCATTGTAAGAGTTAGTGGAGGAAGACCGTTTTTAAGAAAAATTGAAGTAAAGGCAGTAAGGCCAGCATAGAAATTGAGAGTAAGTTGAAATAGGACGAGGTTGAGGTCGTTTAAAGGGTCGACCAAGTAATGATGGACCGAAAATCTAAAGCCAGCTTCTATGTGCTAGCGGCTAATAGAAAAGAATCCCTTAGGAGGGAAGGCTGTATGGTTATAGGTTTTCGGCACCATTGCCCGACACCAAGAAGGCAAGAAGAAATCTTTAGCGATGGATTTGAGGTCGCTGGAACTAACAGAAGGCTCATGTTTAAAAAATGGGGTGCGAGCAGGGAGATTATGTTGTCCCAAAAGGTCTGATGCGACCTCACCACTCAGAGAGGTCGCGTTATCAGTATTTCTGACTTGGTTGAGCTCCTCTTCAGAATCAGAATCAGCATCAGCAACCCCCACTGTACGACCGCGATGACTATGATCGAATATCTACAAAAGTAACGAATGGGTCAGGTCACGAATAACATACTGAAATTTGGTGTTTAAGGCTATTTCTAAAGATCAAGTCGCGCGTACAAGGGGCTACCAAGTACAAGGGAGCCCTATTTACAAGCTTAATAGACTACAACAATTATCAAACAATCAACAAACTCCCAACTCGATCGGAGTTAGGGTATTAGGTAACTACAAACAAGAAATGGTATGCATGTATATGACTTATACAATCAAGAAAGTGTTTGTTCAGATTCTTCAGGTCTTATCATGCCAAGAATGTAAATAGGAATATTCATGTAAGAAAAATGATAAATTCATATACACAACCCAACAATACAAGCAAAAATCGTAACTGAAAGGGTTGAGGAAAGTCATGAAAGTTCACTTAGAGTATGGAGGGTTTCAGTGACGAAGAAGAAGAAGATGCAGAACAAGTGATGGCAGATGAGAGAAAGTTGAGGACAAAGAAACATCTGTTCTTGAAAAGGACCGGTATAGTCAGAAAATGAAGTGATTGAAGATTTATATATAGCTGTCATTTTGGAGCCCTAGCTATCAGATTGAGAAACAGCTGTGTAATTGTCATTTATCCAACGATGAAACCCGTGATTTTGTCATCATGTGCAGCCGATAAAGAGACGTACATTAAATGCGCATTAATAGTGCACGACATGTGACGTGCAATAAAATGACATCTAGGGTAGTGTCATGTGTCAAGGAGTAAGTTAATATTTGAAAGAGCAGTATAATGGATCCCACCAAAATTGCCTCGATAATGAGCTCGTTGCTTCCAGTGCAAGGAATGCACTGAAAGTAAGAGGGCTAGTGTTGTGGATATTTTCGTAATCATGAGAATGGGCTGACAAAGGCTAAGGGATAGACCCAGTAGGGTGTTTTATGAAGAAAAGCCCAAGAAGTTGGTCGATTAATCAAAAGGTCAAAAGGGGGAATATATGGTTGACTCATAGTCTATGTACTCGAGCACATCTGGTTGAACATCTGATCATTTTTATTACTGAGTAATTGATTGAATTGTTTGAGCGTATGTCTAGTCCCGTGAAGGTTTAACTGAGTGTTATGACATTAAGACAATCTGGTCGTGGTCAAGAACTGCTCAATAGTATTCTTCAAAAGCTATCGGAATGATCAGGAGGTCTTCTGATCTGATCGTCAGTCATAGGGGCAGATCACTTAGTCAATCTGCTCGATGGATATGATATCTGATCGTTTGAGTAGTTTGTTCGCTCAAGGTGCTCGTTGAATTTGACTAGTTGACCTTCTAGACTGTCGAATCGATTCAATTTAGGAAAAGAGTCAACTTGTCTATTTTCATGCAAATCAAATCACGACATTCTTGGTAATTGTTACAGATACAGTGGAGATAATCTTGGGAGACATTATCTTAATTAATGTATATTATTTTTTACTTTATCTGTAAGATTCTAAAACTTATTCAAATTATAATCTCTCTTCTATAAATAGGGGATGAAATTCATTGTAAAGGACAGAGGAAGAAATATATACTGTTACTCTGAGAGAATAAGAGTGATAGCTGTGGACATAGGCTATTGCTTTACCGAACCATGTAAAAATTATTGTGTCTTACTTGTTTTGATTCTAGTAATTATTGCTCTGTTTGTTAGTTACTGTTTCGTAGGTATTGTGCTTCAAGAACCGGGTTGACCAAAATTATGTGTCAACAAATAGCTTCTTCCATTTATAAATCATTGTGTGTATATGTGTTTGTATACTCGTGTGTATCGGGGTGTTCATGAAGATAATTTTTCTATTGACAAACACATTTTGGTACTTTTCTTTATGTATATGTTCATATCTTAGAATATATTTCTTGGAGCAATTGATGCCAGTTCAACTGCCATTGTGTGGGCAATGACTGAGCTAATGAAATCAGAATCTTTGTTGGGAAAACTAACATTCCATTTCTTGAAGCAATAATTTTTGCGAAAACATCAAGTACTAGAAAATGGTAATAGAAGAAACACTTAGGTTACACCCACCGTCTGTCTTTTTAATCCCCTACCTAGCTGTCCCACACATTTAGCTTGGTGGTTATGATATTTATCCCAAGATAAGAATCCAAATAAATGCTTTTGCGATTGGCCAAGATTTGGAAACCTAGAAAAAAAACTATGAAGAAGTCTATCCAGAATGATTTGAAGATGAGGTCATTGATTTTAGAGGACACAGTTTTGAGTTGTTATCCTTTGGTGCTAGATCATTTTGGCGAACAAGAATTCTCTATCAATCTTTTGTTTATAATAATATTTTTATGAGAGAAATTTAAGTTTGAGTGATGTATAAGAGAGAAAAAGCGAAAAAAATTTTATCATCCATTATTTTTTATATTGATGTATTAGTAGATTATCAAAAGATTAAAAAAAAAAAAGATGACTTGTACTGTCGTGCAAAATCGTAAGTGGACGAACCAATAAAATAATATAATGATGAGAGAAGTATTGTCCCACAAGGATTGTTGTTAATTAATTCTTAAAATTAAAGTAACTCAATTTTTATTTGGCGAACGCAATTTGATTTAAGGAGCTGACAATTGTAACTAAATTTAACTATCAATATGAATTTTTACTTAATTTAATTCAATAAATTAAAACTCTAAGGTTTTGATTTCACCATAACTAATCTGTTCCTCCTCTTTGTTCTTTTTAACAAAAATTAACTATCTAGTTGCTAATCGAGATTCTCTGAATTATTCACATAGCCCCTCCCGAGGTCTAAGGAAAATACCTTATAAAGCTTAACTGCTATGTTACTATATAAGTCAAAACATTAAAGGACTCATTAAAATTTATGAATATTTTTTACAGACTACACAAACCATGCAGGTATATTCCTATTCTGTATGTAATTTATAACATTCAATATAATGAACTAAGACACATAAATTAGCTTATGCTATCATCATAATTAACAATTCAACTAAATAGTGACCAGTTATTTAGAAGCATTAAGAACAATATGAAATGCATCAACTAAGATAGAAAATCCTTAATTGAATTGAACTAAGGGTTGGAACATCAAAGTTAGGCTACATTATAACCTTAGAAAAATAAATTTACTCCATACTTAAATTAAAATTTACACAAACTAGAAGATTAAATATAACAAAAGATAAGAAAACTTAGTGGATTAAAGCTTCACCGTAGAATTTCTTCCTCTGCTTTGCTCCTCCTCTCCAAGCTCTCTCTCTTTTTCTAAACTACTTGTTACTTTGATTTCTGATGGGATGCTTGGAATGGTGATCCTAAAGCCTATTTATAGGCAAAGTTTACCTCCAATTATATTATCGTATGCATCATCTCTTTCTAACTTTCCACCCTTCTGCATTATCGCTTACATCATCTCTTTCTAATTTTCTACCCTTCTGTATCATCGTTTACATAATGATTCACCTAGCTCTTGTAAGTTAAATTTCATATTACATCATTACTTACATCATAGTTCTCATTACATCATGATAACATAAGTCCTTACATCAGCATGACATAATATTTATTTCTAGAATACTCGATTTTTAAACTACGATAACTTCTTTATGCAATCTCCAATTCGAGTTATTCTTGAAGGGATGAGATGTTTTGAATGACATTCATTTTACAATGATGAATTTGTCACGAACAATAGTACTTGGTGGGGTCCACATGCTATTTTTCACCAATTTTATTCTGAAAATAAAAAATACAAAAAGATGTAATAATTTACTTAAGAATAATAAAAATATCAAGAACTAAACAAGAATTCAAGTTTAAAAAGATAAAATAACTTTATAAAAATATAGTTAACACACCCCTCAAACTTAAGATTTTGTTTGTCCTCAAGTAAAACTAAAAATTTTAAAACAACTTAAGCTAAAAACACTGAAAATAAAAACACAATCTATTTTCGTAAGTAAACATGATGACATTGAGCATATGTCACAAACCTTTAAACCTCTAAGTGTCCCTAGTAGGAGGAATTGTGTCTCCTAAAAGTTTACCAGCAATGGTACCCACAAACATTAAAAGATTACACTCATAACTCATCAACATCTTACTAAATGCAAATTAACATAAATCTCATATATATATATATATGATCTTGTATCAGGACTAAAGATAAGTTACTAATGATCTAAAATACAATCATCAACAATCTCACACCATTCTCAAAGCACTTTCATTACAAAACACCATATTCACACGTCATGGACTTATTTCGCCTTAACTATAATCCTCACAAGATATCTCTCATAACTCTCATGAATCCTAAAGCAAACACTCATGCAATCATATGTGATAGAGGTTATGTAAAGACATAGCAAACATCATTTACATCACATATGAATATAAACGTTTAAAAAGAATCGCGCTTTTAAGTTAATAGATCTATTGATTGAAATCAAATACTAAGAACGTAAATAGAGCATGATGATATGCTTCAACTCTCAAATTGGACTTCCTCTTGAAGATCAATATGCTTTATTAAAGATTGTATTTAGGCTATGATTAATTGATATGTAAGAAATTTTAAGGTACAGGTTCAACAAGAACTATGTACTTCATTTATTCTCTTTAATTCATCACAACTTCTCTTTTTTCCTTTCTTTTTTTATTATTATTTTTTTCACAGAATTTTTTAATTCAATACTTTCTTTTTTCATTTACTTCCACCTCCCCTTGTACATCTAGACATTACAAAATTTGTGCTTCTCTCATTTTTTTTTTTTTTTTAAGAATGTTACTTAGAAACACATTTCTTTTAACGCATATGCCTATACACATATCATATAAATGTTAACACTTCAATTTTCTTCTCCTTTTTCATTACATAGCATGATCCCAACCTTCATAAGGTATGACTAAATTTAAAGGTTCAATAAGATCATTTAATAAGGGTAAACAAAGAAAAATATTTAAAGTGTTTGGCTTCAAAGGGTTTATGATGTATCTCAATTTAAAGTAGGAAAGTAAGTTTTTATGGAGTAAAAATTACTTATATCACTTCTAAGAAGTCGATCAAATTTTCAAATAAAAGCAACTCATGTTATTTACAATGATGATTTATTCTTTAGTATTCAATACAAAACTTATAAAGATCATTTATTAAGAACAAAGTGAAAAGTATTTAAGAGTAGAAACAAATAAATTCCTCAAAAAGAAAAGTTTAAAAAGTTCAAATCCTCACCAAAGGTAATCTCGATTAATAGTCCATAATTCATGTAAACATGATATTCGTCCACTCAATTAACTAAGATCATGACATTCAAAAGTCTCAAATCATGCAAAGATGTTCATGACTATTTCCTTGTAAGGATATCCAACCAAAAATATGCATTAAGACTTCATTAACAAACACAAAGTAATTAGTCAACTTGTTAGGGTATAATTCAAAAACAAAAATAATAATAATAATAATGGGAAAAAAAATAATGTAATTTTTTGTAATTTTTTTTCTTTTTTTTTTAAAAAAAGTACGCATCAAGAGCACAAAAGTACTCCTTACTCTGCTATCTTTTGGTTTTAACTCGGATCAATTATGAATCTTATGGTTTTACTAATAGCAAATATTTTTTCTTTTTAAGACCTAACTTTTTTTTTTTTAAGACTAAACTCTACCCCTAAACTTATTTGAGACATTGTCCCTAATGTCTAGTAAGATAAAAAGAAGCAAAACAACAATGGAAATGCTATTAGTAAAACATAGGGTAAGAAAGTTATAACCGGAGATTAAGATCCAATGCCCGTTTTTTGTTATCGCTTGCTGTAGAATCCCAAACCACCTGCGACATGATTGGATCAACTTCGAACACAAAGTTTTGCAATTGGTCAATCAGTTCATCAGCACTTGAAACTAAGACTAGAATGCGTCGGTTTGTTGGTGTCATAAAACCCTGTTCTACAACATGATCAAGAAAAGCCAATAAACCATCATAGAAACCATTAATATTAAGCAAACTTAATGACTGTTTGTGAATATTGAGATGGGCTCAGGACGCAATGTTGAAAATTTCTTCAAACGTTTCTAAACCACAAGGTAACGCGATAAAGGCATCAGCATTGAGTAACATGTACGCCATTCGTCCGTGCATGCTCATGACCTAAAACTCATTATCTATACTCATACCGATGATATCTCTCTTTTCAGCTAAAGGTTTTACTATGATACTTAGTATTTTACTACCTGCAACATTTGCAGTTACTGCGACAAAACCCCTCAGTTCTAAACTGCCTCCCCCATACATTAGATCTATTTTTCGGGCAGTTAAAGCTGCACCAAGTTCAGCAGCTTTCTTTGAATATTGTGTACTCACACCAGACTTCGAATTACAAAAAACACAGATGATTTTGAATCTACTACTCAAGGACTCTATCATTTTTTTTTCATACAAAAGTAATTATTTGTTATCAGCAATGAACGCTCATTTAAAGAAAAGAAAAGAGTAAAAAAACAGTTCTACGATGCTAAACAGTTATGATTAGGGGGAAAAGAAAATGTTAAGTGTAGAAATATCAAAAAGAAAGCACAATCTTCAAAATAAAAATTTAAAACAAGCAGCTAAAAATACATAATTCAAAATGTTAGGTGAAGAAACGTCAAAAAATAAATATAATCATCGAAAAAGTTTGAAACAAGCTACTAAACACTAAAAAAAAATCCAAAATGGGAGGTGAAGAAATGTTAAAAAGTGAACATAATCATTGAAAAAGTTTGAGCTAAAAAAATCTAAAATGACAGGTGAATAAACGTAAAAAAGTAAACACAATTATCGAAAAAATTTGAAATAAACTGCTAAACAAAGAAAAAACTGATGTTATAGTAGTTATGATTGTAGCTCACATCTTCCTCTAGTTTTACATCCAGAAACGGCTTAAACACCTTCGATAAGTCGAAGATCGACTTTCCATCTAGTTTTCTTATAAACTAGCAAACAGGATTTTTTAAAGTCAGATTCCCAAGACTGTAACGTTATTTCTCTTTACTAAATTTCTCCTATAAATCTAAAAGAATGAGTTGAACTTTCTCATAAGGATGCGTCTCAAGAGTCTCAAGGATATTATCCAGAGGCTTTTTACTCAGCCTATTCTTTATGCATTTAAGTTTATTTTCTCGATTTATGGATAAATATCCAGGATTTTTATAGCGTGTGTTGCAGTTCTATCTTGCACACTTATGGACTCCCATTCTTTTAGCTTTCCTCTTCTTTGAGTAAGAACTTCTTCCCAATCCTGGTAAACGTTTAATGAATGAATCATTCAACTCCCTTGCTAGACATACTTTAGCTTTAATGATCCATCGAATATGCTCTGAAAGACCTAAACATGTTAGTGCCCTCATTCTTTTGAGTCTGCACTTATAAATCTTTTTTAGTACATCTTAGGGAAATGATTTTTGAGTGTTGCAAGACTTGTCTTCATCTCTAAAAATGAAAAGAAAATCATCAAAGAAAACAATAACACACTAAGAGAACAATAACGAACAAACAAAAGAAAACTAATTAAGAAGGAAAAATTTGGGTTGCCTCCCAAGAAGCGCTTAATTTATAGTCGTTAGCTTGACTGTTGAAAAATGCTTTAATTTGGGTCTGAAAGCACGATGGTGGATTTCTGTTGAGGCTATCTACTATTCATGTAAGCTTTAAGTCATTGTTTGTTGACTTTGAATCGACAATCCGCACTTTGAATTTCAATAACACTATATGGAAAAACTTGAACAACTATGAAGGGTCTAGACCATCTAGAGTGTAACTTACCTGAGAACAAACGTAATCATGGATTAAATAAAAGAACTTTCTGACCTGGAGTTAACTCCTTGTTTAGGATCCATTGATCATGCCACTTTTTAGTGTGTTCTTTGTAAAGTTTAGCATTTTCATATGCACCATGATGGAATTCGTCCATCTCATTGAGTTGCAATCTTCGTAGAGCTCCTGATACTCCTCTATCGAAATTTAACTTTTTGATAGCCCAATATGCACCATGCTCAAGTTCAACGGGTAAGTGACATGCTTTTTTTAATATCAACATGTACAAAGACATCCCAATCGATGTTTTGAACGCTGTTTTGTAGGCCTATAATGCATAATCAAGCTTTTTCGATCTGTCTTTTCGAGATGCACTTACCATCTTTTCCAAAATCCATTTAAATTATCGATTTGAGATTTCAATTTGTCCATTCGTTTACGGGTGGTAGGCCGTAGAAACTTTGTGTTTGACTCCATATGTGGCTAGAAGAGCATTAAAATACCTGTTGCAAAAATCCTTCCCTTCATCACTGATGATTATTTTTTGAGTTCCAAATCTGGTGAAGATATTTTTACACAGAAAATTCACCATAACTTTATAGTCATTGGTTGGCATGACAATGGCTTCAACCCATTTTAACACATAATTTACAACCACCAGAATGTAGAGATTTTTGAAAGACGATGAAAATGGTCCCATGAAATCGATATCTCAAACATCAAACAACTCCACTTCCAAAATATTGTCTAGGGGCATCTCATGCGTTCATGAAATGTTACTTGTGCGTTGGCATTGATCGCATACAGCAATGTATGATTGAGCATCCTTGAAAATGGTAGGCCAATAGTATTCAGATTGAAGAATTTTATCTGTAGTTCGATTGGCCCCAAAATGTCCACCATAATTAGAAGAATGACAATGGTGGAGAATATCTCGTGCTTCATCTTTTGAGACGTATCGTCTAAGAATCTGATCTGGACATAACTTGTATAAGAACGGCTCATCCCAGTGGTAATATTTTACATCCGCCAAGAATTTATTCTTTTGCTACCATGAAAGGTCAGGTGGATAAACATTGTGAGAAAGAAAATTAACAAAATCGGCATACCATGGGATATTGCTTGTATCCAGAACGAAGAGCTGTTTATCAAGGAAAATTTCTTTAATTGCTATGTCGTGATCATCTTTATCCTCTCGTTGCTCTAGTCTAAATAGATGGTCAGCCACCACATTTTCACTTCCCTTAAATCAAAATTTTGAGCAAAAGGACCCATCGGATTAGCCGTGATTTTGCATCTTTTTTCTTTAGATAGTACTTGATGGTTGAGTGATATATGAATACAATGACTTTCGAACTGATCAAGTATGGCCAAAATTTGTCGAATGCGAAAACCACGGCTAGAAGCACTTTCTCAGTGGTAGCATAGTTGACCTGTACATCGGTTAGTGTACGGTTAGCATAATAGATGGTATGGAAAACCTTACCAATACGTTGCCCTAACACGGCTCCAATGGCATAATCGCTAGCATCACACAACAGCTCGAATGGCAAAGCTCAATTAGGTACAATAACGACTAGAGCTATCACGAGGGCCTTTTTTAGTATCTCAAATGCCTCTCTACTTGTATTATCGAAGTGGAATGAAACATCCTTCTCGAGCAAATTGCATAATGGATTTGTGATATTCGAGAAGTCCTTGATGAATCTTCTGTAAAACCCTATATGCCCTAAGAAACTTCGAATGCTTTTAATAGATATTGATGGTGGCAGCTTCTCAATTGCCTCAATCTTGGCTTTATCAACCTTAATGCTCTTAGCTGAAACTTTATGACCTAAGATAATCCCTTCTTGTACCATGAAATGACATTTCTCCTAGTTATGAATCAGATTTATCTCTTCGCATCTTTTCAGTACTTGTGCTAAGTTATCCAAACAACAATTAAATGATGAGCCAAATACTGAAAAATCATCCATAAATACCTCGATGAAGTGTTCCACCGTGTCTGAAAAAATTGACATCATGCATTGTTGGATGGTGGTTGGTGCATTACATGGACCAAACGACATTCTCCGAAACGCGAATGTTCCATATGGGCATGTGAATGTAGTTTTTTCTTGGTCCTCAGGTGCTATAGAAATCTGATTGTAACTAGAATAATCGTCTAGGAAACAATAGTAAGGGTGACTTGCTAATCTATCGAGCATTTGATCGATGAAGGGTAAAGGGAAATGATCTTTTCTGGTCGCCTTATTTAATTTCCTGTAGTCAATGCACACTCTCCATCAGGTTACTATTCATGTTGGAATCAACTCATTGTTTTCATTGGTGACTACTGTCATTCCTCCTTTCTTTGGTACTACTTGTACCGGGTTTACCCATGTGCTATTCGAAATGAGATAAATGATACTTGCATCTAAAAGTTTAAGTACCTCTACTCGAACAACCTTCTTCATGTTTGGATTTAAATGTATTTGGTGCTCGATGGATGGTCGTTACTTGATCTCTATGAGAATTTTGTGTTGACATATGGATAGGCTGATTCCTTTAATGTCTGCGATCGACCATCCAATAGCCATCTTGTGTTCTCGTAGTACTCTCAAGAGCTTTTCCTCTTGTTCTATACTTAGAGAAGATGAAATAATAACAGGTAGTATAGATGAATCATTGAAGAATGCGTACTTGAGATGACCTAGGAGTGGTTTGAGCTTCAACTTTGGTGGTTTTTCTGTTGATGGTATCGATTGTCTCTTACTCGTTCCAAGCTCCTCGAATGGTGGTTTGATAAAAATGGGAGGTGAAGCTTCCTATTGGTTAACATATTCAATGATGTTTGGACTTTCTGAGTTTGGCATTCCATTTAGGCAAACTTCAAGCAGATCTTTTAGAGTGATGATTTGATGTATTTTTTCGACGCACTCTTCCATTACATCTACCTTCATACAGTTGTCAACATCATGTGAATGTTCGAGTGCTTTTAGCACATTAAATGTCACTTCTTTATCTTAAACTCTTAATATAAGTTGACATTTTTGTACATCAATGAGAGTTCTTTCTGTTGCTAAGAATGACCTAACTAAAATGATGGGTATTTCTTGATCTTCCTCCATGTCTAGCATAATGAAATCTGTAGGAAATATGAACTTATCCACTTTTACTAGTACATCTTCTATAATTCCCCTTGGATACTTGATTGATCGATCAGTTAGCTATAAAGATACTGTAGTAGGTTTTGCTTCTCTAATGTTGAGTTTCTTGAAAACAGAGAATGACATTAAGTTAATATTATATCAAGATCACATAATGTTTTATCAAAGAATGAATCATCAATGGTGCAAGGAATTGTGAAACTCTCCTGATCTTTGAGTTTGCCCAATATCTTTTTCTGCAAGATTACATTATATTCTTCGGTCAAAGTTACCGTTTCATGTTCTTCCAGTTTCCTTTTATTTGATAAGATTTCCTTTATGAACTTCACATAGTTGGGTATCTGTTCCAGAGCATTTGTAAAAGGAATATTAATTTGTAGTTTCTTAAAAACTTCTAGAAATTTAGAAAATTGTTTATCTAATTTCTGCTTTTGGAATCTCTAAGAAAAAGGTAATAGTGGTTTGTATGGTGTCGGATTGTTTGGAAACGACTTTGATTTTGACTTTTCTGCTTCTTTTTATTCAACCATCACTTCCTTTTCTATTTTGCTCGATTCTTCTTTTTCGTATGTTCTTTTGACAGGATCTTTTAGTATTTTACCGCTTCATAATGTGACAGCCTTTAAGTGCTCCCTAGGATTGGTCTCTATATTGCTTGGTAGAGTTCCTTAAAGTCTTGAAGTCAGCGGATTTGAGATTTGACCCATTTGTACCTCTAGATTTCGAATGGAAACAACTTGATTTTGAATCGTGGTGTCTATTCTCGTCATAAATTGAGTAGTACTTATGGTGAGCAGAGCAAGTGTTTCTTCAAGCAACGGTTTGTTGGCCTACTGCAGTTGAAGTGGTGGTGGATATGGTTGTCTAGGTCGATCATTGTTTTTCCATGAAAAATTTGGATGATTTCTCCATCTTGGATTATATTTGTTGGAATATGGGTCATTTTGTTGTCTGTTGCCCACAAAAAAGGCTTGACCTGTTTGGTCTTCATTCATTACCCATTGGAATGATCCCCTCTACAAAAATCACAAGATGCTGGCTGAGTATGAATGACATTAACTGTTAAGTTTCCGAGTTGCTTGGCTAATGTCTCGACCTGAGTGAAAAGTCTTGTTAAAACATTATTTTCTTGTATTACGAAAACTTTTTTCGGAACTGCTCTTTCTTATGGCCATTGATAGGCATTTGCAGCCATTTCCTCTAATAAGTCCCAAGTGGCTTAATGAGGTTTCCAAAAAGTGCTCCACCAGCTATGACATCTACCAATGTTCTCGTGGAACTCCCCAAACCATTATAGAATGTGTGTAGCTGCAGCTAATTAGCAATTCCATGATATGGATACCTTATTAGCAGATCTTTGAATATTTTCCATGCTTTGTACAATGACTTTCCATCAAGTTATCTAAATGTGGCTATATCGGTTTGTAGTCTTGTAGTCTTGGCTGGTGAAAAAAATTTAACTAGAAATTTTTGTGCCAAGGTATCCCATGTGATAATACTCTCAGATGACAAAGAGTTGAGCCAGCTTTTGGCTTTATCTCGAAAAGAGAATAGAAATAATCTCAATCTGATGGCATTATCAGTAACATCATTATGCATAAAAGTATCACAGATCTCCAAAAAACTGTCAATGTGGGCATTTGTATAGTCGTTTGGGGCCCCACCGAACTGGTTGTTTTGCACCATCTGGATAATTGCTGGTTTGATATCAAAATTGTTAGCTGCAATGGTTGGTCACTGTATTGCCGAAGCATTATCTACTGTGGCTAGAGCATAATCTCCTAATGCTCAAGTATTTTTAGCATTTATTAGTACAATGTTTTGTACGTTGTTTAGTTCTTCAACCATGTCTACTAGAACAACATTTGCAGCTTTCCTTGTTTCTTTCCGATTCTTACGGTAAGTTCTCTCAATTTCTGGATCAAATGGTATCAAAACTTTGTCCCTGAACTTTCTCATACACAAGAAAAAAAAAACCTACGATAAAGCAAATAAAATAAAAAAGAGCGAATTGCACATTACTCCCCTGAGGTTTGTCCAAAAACAGATGGAAACATAATTATAGTTTTATTGCACAAAACCCCCATAGTTAACATTGACAAACGTTGACTTTTGTCAACGTTAACTCAATGAAGGGCAATTTAGTCCTTTCACTCGAGATCTGGAAAATGACTCTCTTCGTCATCTCACCCGCTCACCATCACCGGCCAACTTCATCCCCGATCACCACGCAAACCAAACGCAGAAAACTCTCCATTTCTCTCTTCCCTCTCTTCCTTCTTCAGTCCGTCCAGCTTCTCATTCAGCTCCATCACAGGTTCACCACACAAACCAAACACATAAAACTCTCTCTTCTCTGTTCCATCTCTTCCCTCTCCAGTCCACACAGCTCCATCACACGTCCACCACAAAATACCAAACACAGAAAACTCTCTCTTCCCTCTCTAGTTCGTTCAGCTCCATCACAGGTTCACCACACAAACCAAACACATAAAAATCCCTCTTCTCCTTTCTCTTCCCTCTCCAGTCCACACAGCTCCATCACACGTCCACCACAGAAACCAAACACATAAACCAAAAATAAACATGAAAAGAGTGATACAGCGTCATCGTCCAGATCGAAACGGGAAGCCAGATCTAGGCGGCGCAGGGAAGAGAGTGATAGAGCTGTGTGACAGTGGAGATGAACAGATTGGAGGAACGGGAAGCCAGATCTGAGCGATGGTGGAGAGGGAAGAGAGTGATAGTTATGCGACGGTGGAGACGAACAGATTGGAGGAACGGGAAGCCAGATTTGCGCAACGGTGGAGAGAGAAGAGGAACGGGAAGTTCAGATTGATGGAGTGGAGGAATGAACTGGAGGAAGAGAGAGAAGAGAGAGAGGAGAGAAATGAAAAGTTTTAATGGTGGGTGAGAGGTGATGAAGTTGATCGGCAATGATGGTGAGTGGGTCGGGATCAGTGGAGTGGAATAAAAAAAAAAGAGGGAAGAAAGAGAAGAGAGAAATGAAAAGTTTTAATGGTGGGTGAGAGGCGATGAAGACCGGCGATAATGGTGAGTGGCTCAGATCGGTGGAAATAGTATGGAACCTAGGAGAAGACCAAAATGCCCTTCATTGTTAACCAAAGTTAAGTTAAGTATGGGGGTTTTGTGTAATAAAAATATAACTATATTTTCATCTGTTTTTGAGCAAACCTGAGGGGGGTGTTGTGCAATTCACTCAATAAAAAATAAATAAATAACTAAATAAAATAGCAAATTAAAATTTTAGTTACGTAGTATCAATATTAATTTAAACAAACAATCTCCAGCAACAACACCAAAAACTTATCGTCTAAAATCGCAAGTGGATGAGCCGAACAAGTAATATAATGATGAGAAAAGTATCGTCCTATGAGGACTGTGTTAATTAATTTTCAAAATTAAAGTAATTCATTTTTTATTTGACGAACGCAATTTGATTTAAAGAACTGATAACTATAACTAAATTTAACCACTAATATGAATTTTTACTTAATTTAATTCAATAAATTAAAATTCTAAGGTTCTGATTTTACCATAACTAATCTGTTCCTCCCCTTTTTTCTTTTTAACAAAAATTAACTATCCGGTTTCTAGTCAAGATTCCCTAAATTATTCACATAGCCCCTCCTAGGGTCTAAGGAAAATACCCTATAAAACTTAACTGCTATGTTGCCATGCAAGTCAAAACATTAAAAGATTCGTTAAAATTTATGGATATTTTTTATAAACTATACAAACCATGCATGTATATTCCTATCCTGTATGTAATTTATGACATTCAATACAATGAACTAAGACACATAAATCAGCTTTCGCTATCATTATAATTAACAATTTAACTAAATAGTGGTCAGTTATTTAGAAACATTAAGAATAGTATTAAATGCATTAACCAAGATAGAAAATCTTTAATTGAATTGAACAAAGGGTTGGAATATCAAAGTTAGACTACATCATAACCTTAGAAAAATAAATCTACTCCATACTTAATTAAAATTGACAAAAATTAAAAAATTAAACATCACAAAAGATAAGAAAACTTAGTGGATTAAAACTTCGCTGTAGAATTTCTTCCTTTACTTTATGCCTCCTCTCTAAACTCTTTCTTTCTCTAATCTACTTGTTATTTTAATTTCTGATGGAATGCTTGGGATGGTGATCCTAAAACTTATTTATAGGCAAAGTTTACATTCAATTATATTATTGCATGCATCATCTCTTTCTAATTTTTCATCCTTCTGCATCATCGCTTACATCATCTCTTTCTAATTTTCCATCTTTCTGCATCATCGTTTTCATCATCTCTTTCTAATTTTTCACCTTTCTGCCAAAGTTCACCTCCATCATGATTCACCTACCTCTTGTAAGTCAAATTTCATATTACATCATTGCTTACATCATAGTTCTCACTACATTATTATTTACATCATAATGACATAAGTCCTTATATCAGTATGACATAATATTTATTTCTAAAATACTCGATCTTTAAACTGCGATAACTTCTTTATGTGATCTTTGATTCGAGTTATTCTTGAAGCGATGAAATGCTTTGAATGACATTCATTTTACAACGATGAATTTGTCACGAACAATAGTACTTAGTGGGGTCCATATGCGATTTTTCACCAATTTTATTCTGACAATGTAAAATACAAAAAAATATAATAATTTACTTAATAATAATAAAAACATCAAGAACTAAGTGAGAATTTAGGTTTAAAAAGATAAAATAACTCTATAAAAATAGAGTTATCATGTACCAAGATGCTGATACAGAGTTTGCTTCCAGTTAGTCACCGTACATATTTTTAGTATCGTTTCATCTAGTTAATATTTGAACCTCTTATAGATAGGTTTAATAGCATTACAAAGTGATAAACAAATTTGGTTCTCATAAGTGCACTAGTGGATATATGAGTACGTTAAGAAAACAGGAGAGTTGAAACCATGGGGATTTGTTGAGATACGTGGCTAGTTTTAATTATTTAATGTTCCTTATATATAATAAAGAAATTAAGATGATGATTAATTCAGAAATTAAAAGAAAGAAAACGTTATAGACTTCCAATGAATTTGGATAGCTAGTAACTGAGTATCATCCATGTTTAATTTGTTTGTGTTATCTATGTGGTTCTTAATTTATGGATGGGAATGGAGGATAGGGCCTGGAGTGGTGTTATCTATATAAACCCTAGTATACAATCTATATAAATTCACCCTCTAATTGGTTAATTAGCTCTATGATTTAATTATAAATTCAATTTAATTCATCCGAATAATCAAAACCAAGAAAAGTTAGTTAAACCTAAATGAAATAGTATTAAAAAAAATAAAAATTACGTTAAATCTGACCAAATAAAATGTTATGTATATCTTTTGTCAATAGTACACCATAATATTGGGCAACAATAAAGCCAAAATTTAGATTGATGAAAGCTGACTGGACAAATTTGGTTGGACGGTTTGGAGGATGTGAGTTGTAATGATGGCCACTTAATCGAAATTGGCCGATGTGGAAGATCAGATGGGCAGTGATGAGTTGGATGATTGGCTAAGAGGTTGTTTATTTTTTATCTGATGATTGAATAATGCTAAAACTTATTGAAGACTTAATTGTGATTGAAACTTGAAATTTAAATAACATGTTTTTTTTTTTTTTCTAAATGTATTGAAAATTTATTTGTTTTTTAAAGTTAAAATTGTTTAAAAACTAATAATTTGATAGTTATACACTTTTGACGGTTGAATTTATTGGGCCCTCCTGAAAAACCATCAGTCCATCCGCTTTTCTAAGTCGACTGCCTGGGCCTAGGAATAGCCTCTATACTCCTGTCCACTCTGATTGCGGCGTTCATTAGCTCCCCGTACTACGTATAGACTACTGAAGCAATGTAAGCCTGGATCTTTGGACTTAAGCCTACTGCAAACCTCTTTATCTTCCGCTCTTCATTGTCAGCTATGAATGGCATGACACGAACCAGCTCCAAGAATCTCCTCTCGTAGTCGGCCACTAAAAGATTCCCTTGTTCTAGCCGAAAAAATTCTTCAATCTTCGCATCTTAGTAACTTTTCGGATAAAACTTGTTCATGAATTCTTGCTTGAATAAAGCCCATGGTACTCTGCCTAGGTTCCACCTCTGCAACGCCTTCCACCAATCTTTAGCTCTGTCATTTAACATGAAGGCGAAAAATGCTACCATCTGGTCCTCAGAGCAACCCATTACTTGAAAGATCTCTTCGCTAGTTTCTAACCATGACAAGGCTCTCTTCGGATCTCCGGTCCTATCAAACGACCTAGCGCCTAATTTTCAATTTTATTCAATGGAGATCCCTGATTCCCATGGCTGATGAAGTGTCGCTACCAAAACTCGAGCTAGCCACTCTATATCTATGTCTCTATTTGTGTGGCCCACAGGTCATGAAGGTCCAACTTGATCTACAGACACATTGAGGACTCAGCACATACACACATGCCTATTTATAAGCGTGGGTCAAGCTTGCCTTTAACCCTTAAAGTTCCTCAAATTTACAATTCTACCTAATTTCTAGAGAATTATCTATTTCCATAATGTCCTTATCCTTTCCACTTATTCACCATTTTGTCATTCTTTATAAATATTTTACATTTTTCTCTTATGTCCCTCAACTCTTTATAATTTTAATTTATTCCAAATATTTCCAAAAATTTATAAATATGAAATTTTTACTTCTAAATACTTAAAAATCCTTTTTTATTATTTTACTAATGAAGGTATATTTGTACATTCCATTATTCTATACAAATGCATAGTAATATCTTTGGGAAAAGGTATTATATACCTAGTGTACTGTAGTAGCTATAGAGTTCTGGGCCCGTCAATTTGTGCTCATTCTAGTTTCCGCACCCATAGCTACACTCGTCCTTTCGTTGGTGAAAGTAGAGGGTTAGGGCAAGGAAGATGGTTGTGTCCCCTCTGATCACATTTTTAACACTTTTTCGTATGATAAGCTTTCCCAATTGAAGGAATCCGAACCTTCTTCGGCTTACTTGTTTGTCTTTTTCCTATGGGTAGTAGTACAATCATGCTTCTAACTTCCGTGAGAATATTCCAACAGGCCAATTTGGGGATGAGATTGATAGGACATGCATATGCAGCTTTCAGCCACTCCATATTGACTGCAAAGTATATCACAACTAATGCCCTTAAACCCAACATGTATCACAAATTTAAATATTATAATATGACATTAAATACCAAAAGCAATAACTTACAATTATGGTACCTAGCTACAACACATACATGAACACATGATAACTGATCTAGATTCCACCACTTATAAGTACATGTGCTTGCTTGAATGTTAACCATTGCATCACCTTTGCTAGGATGCATGACGTTATACGTGATTAGTTCTACAACAGGATATACGCTACCTTTCGTTGATAAATTTTTTGCCAATATGATATGATCTTATGCAACGGTAGTAACATAAGTTGTGAGGTTCTTAGTAATAATACGTCTATTATTAAACCATCTCGGCAGCACAATTCTCACATATTCATGTATAGTTTTTATTAGCAAATAGTGTGCTCGCATCATGCAATTATTGAGCGACTCTACAATATTGGTGGTCATCATTTCATATCTTCTTTTTGGATAATATGCCCATAACCACTTACTTACTGCAGCCATAACCAAAACTTCATGTGTTTTCTGATGTAAAAACTAAATATCTTCTAATATTCTGTTGTAGTCATTAGGCACATAACTGTATCTTGCATTGTGAAATGCATTTTCCACATCCGAATGATTTTTATAATATTGCTTAAGGTTTTGCCACAAGTGGGAAAAACACAACATGTGTAGGACTTCATGACGGGCCCCCTCTACCTGAACTAGATAGGCAATCTGCCTGGTAATCCCACAGTGGCCTTTCAGTTGGGATCTGCTCTAACTGAAAAGTTTCTGTGAAGCTAAACTTTTTTCTTTGTGGAAAACTTTTTAAAACTTATTAGGAACTCTTCCAGTTATGAAAATGGATGGAAATTTTTCTTTTTAAATCAACTTTTGCAAAAACAGGTTTTACGAAATTCCGGCAGCATAATGACTATTTTTCAAAGATTCTTACCCTGTAAAATCTCATAAAAACTTGTACACTTCAAAATCATTCTATTCTCAACTATTGGGCTTGAAGCTCTCTTTCATTTTTCAAAAACAATCGCAACATAACTTCCAATCAATTATACGAAAATCTAGTTTACTTTAAAATTTTAAAACATGTTTATTAAAAGTTATGGATAAAACACATCATCCGAAATAATATTTATAAACGTGTGATAAGTCTAAAATGAAAGATATGCAATACATGATATTTTCAATGAACAACTAGTGCAGTAGCGTCATGTCTCTAACTCGCCTGCGCATCCAATGAAAATGCTTCCGCTGCTTTACTCGTACCTGCACCTGGTGAAGATTTTTATAAAACAATGAAAAAAGTGGTGAGTATAAACTCAATGAGTGAGTAATTTTTATTAAACTGTAACTTTTACTTATAAATATTATTCCTTCCAAAATAAGTTGAAAAATTACTAGTTTCATTAATATTATGGAAAACTATAAATTTTGCATAATACGAAAAATACTTTTCATTTAAACTTTTAAAAACTTACTTTTCTTATTTTTTTAAAACTCACATCTATCAAAGTACTTTATTTCTTTAACTAGCCTTACGTGGCAACCTAGGAAAACTTATCCTTCATGACGATACAAAAACATGTCATTAGGATTCGGGAACTATCACCATGTGTAGTCGTAGATGTCGAACAACTCTGGGATCCCGATTCCCTCTAACATTAGGCAGATCTACACTATCTCATACGCACAGAGGGTAACACACAGACTCAATCCCCTAAAGTTAGTGACTCTCCCCAACTAGCCATACATGTATACCTTCAATTATATTTATGGTTTATTAGTATCACTCTAGCAATAGCCTTTAAAGTTGAAAGTATTTGCTCATCATGATGAGTAGGATGTCGATTAGAGAATATCCAAAAAGGGATAAAAGCAGTTAGAATAATTAAATTGTATAAGATTTTGAAAATTCTATAAAAGTTAGTAAGCATACATGGAAGTTATAACAACCAAAGAGGGCAAAATGGTCAAGAAGTTATAGTGGCATGACATATAAATGAGTGACAAACTTTTAGGGCAATTTCATAAGTGCATGGATGCCTATATATAGAATTGTTAGTCATTAACACTTAGAAAAATTTTGAAAGAAAATTGAGAGATAGAGAGACCAAGGGATGATAACTAGAGGAGGGAGAGGAAGAAGATTCAAAGTAATTCCAAGCCAAATCAAAGCTCCAAATCAAAGCTTTGAGGTGATCTAAGCTAGAATAACAAAGATTTAACAAGATTAAGGTTAGTTTTCTTGAATTTTCTTAAGAAATGAAATTAGTTTGAGTTGTATATATGTTGATGATTACGTTAGTTTAGATGTGCAAAAGATGGGAGTTTTTATCTAAATCAAGTTTAGAGCCCTAATAAGTGAAAAGGAAGCTTGATGTGAAAATAATCATGCAAGAGATAAAAGTCAGGGTTTATGGGAGTGAAACCCTAGAATTTGATTTAAACATGTTTCAAATAAATTGAATTGTAGATAATATGTTTGATGAAATGCCCAAGAGAATGATTAAGTAAGTATCTTGAAAAATGAATGAAACAAGGTGATGTGTGTGCATGTGTAGTAGACGGCCATAAGGGGGATTGTGTGATTTCTTTAAGTCTTGATGTTAATGAGCATGAATTGAGGAATGCTAGAGGTTATGAAATCTCATGGACAAGTTAGAATTGAAAAAGGAAAAGTTATAAGTGCATTGTAAGCTAGATGAAGGGCATTGATGATTTTCATGCAATGCCACTTCCTCTTAGTATTTTTATGTCATGTATGATCTTAATTTAACATACATGAGTCTAAGAACACTAATGAAAAAAGAATTGAGTTTAGAATGTGAATGTGATAAAATTTGACATGAAAAAATAGTGAAAAATATAGGTTTTTGGCTAGGAAACTCCACCCGGTGGTCATTTGTTTTCGAGTTCGCTTCATGGCTAATCTAAACGCGAGTTAAGAAGATGATTTGAGTGAAAACGGAAGGAAAAGAACCTAAGGATTGGTCCCTAGATCATATATGGCCAAAGGAGGTCTTATTTTGGGATTTTTCGTTTCAAGCTTCAGAAAATTATTTTGAGCATACCGGGGTGTTCCTAGGTGATAATAAATAGGATTCATGAAAAGAAATTGGAATTCAAAAGCATTGAATAAGTTAAAACTTAATTGCAAAAGTTTAGGCGTAAAGAGGATTGCATAAAATTAGTTGCATTAGAAGTTATTTATAGTTTTGTATTAGTGAGTTTAGTGATTCTAAATGAGTATTTGATGTTTTAGGGTAAAAGTGAAAAGTATCGGAGGCATTCAGAGGAGTATCATCAATTGTCGAAAGGCATTTCATGAGTGGAAATCTAGTCATTCAAAGCATTATTTTATTGCAATCTTATTTCCTGTTTATATATAAATGTATTATATTTCCTATTTATATGAATTTATTTCATTATGTAATGGAGTTGTTTATGAAATTTACACTAAGATTTTAGCATGTGAATTTTGAGTTGAATATATATTTATACTGAGAACATGTTAGAATTAAAGATTTTAGGTTTTTTGCCTTAAAAACGAGTTTATTGTAGAATACTGAGAAAAAGTATTTTAGTATGCTGATGGTTTAACCTAGCCCCGTTGAGCACCCAGTTGAATGTCATATGCGTGTACGGTAGATGTGAGAGAATCACTAACTGGAAGTGGAGTCCGAACGACTCCTGAGAGAGAGAGTCATTTAAGTCACCCTCTGTACGTATAGGGTAGTATAGTTTAGACTGATTGTGTGGGGGTAGCGCGTGCCCAGAGTTCCCGCATCGACAATTACACATGGGAGATTCCTTAATTCCTAGTGGCGAGCGAGAGATTTTATAGTCATAATATGAGTAGTTTCCTTAGGTTGTCATTCAGGTAAGCATAAGACAATTTTAGAAAGAGATTTAGAACAAGCTTCAAAAATAGTTTTTGAATGAGTTTTCATAAAATAGTTTAGAAAAATACTCTAGTTTATTATACTATTTTTCTCACTGAGTTTTACTCACATTTTTCCTTTAATGTTTCCCTTAAAAATTCTCCCTCAAGTGCAGGAGCTAGTCGTGTAGGAGTGAGTCGCCCAACAGACGAGGCTCAGACGGACGCATAGATTGACTGACAGACGACCTCTACTACATTGTATAATTGATATTTATGTCATGTGCATGTTTTGTATTAAAGTATTATGTAAATTGTAAAGGTAAACTTGAGTTTTTGGATGCATAGCTTTATAAAGTTGTTTTATGAAAATGAAAGTTATAAAGTTGTAGTTTTTCACTCAATTTATGTGATTGTGGTTTTCATGATGGAATTGGTTTTGAGATGCGGGCCGAAGGCCTTTGGTAGTTGAGATTGATTGCTATTAGAAGTGATTTTAAATTGTTTTTGAATTTGCAAGGTGGCATAGTTCAATAAGCAGCTGGCATACTGCCAGATTTTCATTAGAAAAATGAAAAAATTTTACCCCTGCCACCTAGTAAACAAGCTAAAAACAAGTTTAAAAATTCGGTGCTCCGACGGGGTTTCTTCGGACCCAAGTTAAGGTTCGTTCAACATCTGTCGGTGTGCTACAGGTCTGGAGGAGGGATTTGGGAAGGGTCCCATCAATACACGCATGGGATACTTCTGCCGGGTGTAACTGGGGACTAGGGTAAACCAAAGGCAATATAAAATCTCTTCAATATGTTTAATTCTTATGCTTAAACTTTTATTAATTTGTAGGAAAGCATATTGATAATCTTGAATGTTTAGTTTCTAACTTGCGGTTTAAAACCGAATAATTTCTTTTCTAAGGCAAAAGCCTAAAATCTTTTCAAAGCATTCCTAGCTTGTATTTCATCAACTTTCTACTTTACATTAAAATAAATACAATTATATCCCACTTTAAAGAAATTTATACATGCATCACTATAGACAATAATAATGTGATAAAAGCTCCCATGAATAAATATAATAATTTGAAAATAACATAGTACCAAATTATGATTATTCAATCATTAAAATGTATTTAAAACTGATAAAATTCCACACTCACAACTTGCTTCTAATAGTGTAGAAACCACTCTTGTTATGGTTCCTTTCCACTCGCTGGTTCACTTACATTATTTACGATCGAATTTTCGTTAAAACTAATGTTCGCCATAACACTTTAACTTTTAACTACGCGAGGGCATCGAATCATTATTTTTTCAAGTCGTGACTTAGATTAATCACACACGATATCAATTCGAAAATCTTAACATCCACACACAAAAATCACTTCGATATAACATAATTTCATACTTAACGTATCAAATAGAACTTATAATCATTCTACTTACTTTGACCAAGTTTAAACCAATATTTATGTCATCCATCTCATTCAAATATTTTCATTGCAATTACATTTAAACGTATTCAATATGGTGAAATTTTTAATCAAAACCATAAAACGCAGTACTTTCACGATTACGAAAAGTTTTGTCGCAAATTATCCTTTTTAACAATTCAAACATTTCTTTTAGCTTTTCAATCAATTCTAACGTCAATATTACTTATAATTTCATGCAAATCATATAAAAAAAAAAAGGTCTAACACTTCGATATTCATGATACGAATCATGGCAATTTAATCACTATAAATTAAATTTTCGTTTTGACGTCAAAATTCAACGATTAAATGCATTTACACGCAATAAAAATTATCCGAATAAATTAGACATAATTTAAACCATCCTAAAATCATGATTAAACATTTTAACACTCCCAAACTAAAATCATGACAGCTTATATACACATTAGATTTTACTTCCCATTTCGTCATCCAATTAATCCATAAATTATCCGAACCGCCCGAAAACAATTTTTGATTATTAAAATAGCACTTTGACACTTTCAAACACATTGAAATTCATCATTTTCCAAGGTAACACAATCGAAAATAAAATTTGAATCATGTCAGCCCCTATATAGCCGAAATACACAAACTTTCCAATATCAAAATTCATCTATTTTCACACCAAAAATCACATGCAATGGAACCTCCATACTAATGAGATTCCAAGTCCTAAAACTCAATCATTTCATCATGTAAATTCATCCAATATCATAACCTAAACACTTCCAACAAAATGAGAATCATAAAAACACAAACTTACCTCTTAAATTCAACTCAAACACCACATGCAACTACTGCCCATATGTTTTCCCTTTGTCCGAATGCTTTTTCTTGGAATTAATGGGCTGCATGGGTTAAAAAACACAACAAAAACCATAAAAAGAATCATCAGGGCAACAGCTTACTTAATTTCTTCCTTGACCAAGAGCTACCTTTAATCCAAAGGGACATGCATGCATAAAAACTCACTCAAAATCAATTTAGAAAGGTTTAACAAGACAACAACTTACCTCTATTCTTTTGCATGCAACTCAAAGGCTTGAAATTTTTCCAAAATCATCTTGAAACATTAACACAAAGCTGCTATCCTCCTTGATAAGTCTCGGCAGAACACATTCTCCCTTTTTCTCCTCATAAAGGTCGAATAGCACTCATCCTTATATCTCTCTCCCTTTTGGCTTTCTCCCTCTTTCTCTAGATGGTGCTCTCGGGTTTGCTTGGTGAAGACAACTCCTCTTTCCTTCACTTTGACCGACTCACACTCTCAATTCTCTCTAAATGGCTTTTGGTTTTTGCTTCTTGCTCTAGACCAAATAGGTCTTTTGTTTCTCTTTCTCACACTCACGGGTTTGGCTTCTTTTTGTACTCTCTTTGATTGTTCTTTTGGTTTTTGAATGGTTATGACCGAAATGAAATCTATGGCTCTCATTTCTTCTTTCAATTTCTATATATATATGCTTTTTAAACTTCTGACACTTGGCACACATGCACGATAGCTTGATGACTTGTTTTGCTTCTTTATTGCATGAATAACACTTGTCCAATCCATGCTTCCATTAGGGTCATGCGTTATTCCATCCATTTTCCCATTCCAATTTCGTATTCGGATTCATTTTCGTCCATCTAAAAATCCTATTATAACTCAATTCCACATTCGAAAATTATTTTTGAATTTGATTTCATCTCCGAGCATTCTAAATCATTTTATTTTTTCAAAAATATTTCATACGATCCTAAATCGAAAAGGATATTTCCGTCCGATAAATTCTCGGATCACTCGAAATCTATTCAAATGGATTTGTTTTCGATCCAATTCACTTTTCCTTAACTCTAATATTAATTTCAAAATTTTTTATTCACTAAGTACGCTTTCGAAAAAATTATTATTCCCCAAGGATATTTTTCGTTGGAAAATATTATCCATAAAAAAGTAATTTATTTTCCATCGGATGAAGTTTTGGGTTTTACACTTCAGGAAAAACTATTTTCATCCCATTCGATTTACTTTTATGATGATTAGACATGATAAGCAAATCGTTTGTGACATCGATCAACTCTCGTAATTTTTTTAGGAGCCAAGTCCATGAACGGTTTAACTTTCCATCAGCAAATCCAATAGTGATGGATAAATCATCTCCTTGCCATTTTTGCATGCAATAAAAAAAAAATCATCCCTTTATATTATCCTTTTAAATGAGTGATATCAATAGCAACAATCGATCTTATGTAAGACTGAAAACCCTCAATGGAAGCTATAAGTGTAACGAACGAATACAAGAACTGTCCCTCTCAATTGCTGTCATTGTGTCAAGATTTGATACTTTTAACATTTCAAAGTAAGATGAAAACTATTGATATGACTGTTTCGCTTGTCTATATACTAGTTTTTTTGCATATTGTAAAGCCTTTCAAGCTTTATTATGCAAGATCTGCATGTCATATTGCTCTAGCATTTCTCTAATCAAATGATTAGGTGTATAAATATCTCTCCCCACCTTTCCTGCATATAATTTTTTGATGATAATAGTCTTCACAGTGTTCATAAATGATTCCATAGTTGTCTAACGACACGTGTATTCCACCATATACTTGAACACAAACCACATCGAACAACCATTTCTGCATCTTGCACGAACTATAAAGCTATAACTATTATCCTTGCAATCGGCCTTAAATCCCTTTGTGTCTAAACGTCTAACCTGATATTCAAACTTGGCTTTCAGAGCATATTCTCCAATGATTATACTCATTTCCTGTTTCTTGTCAAAGAATGCACATTTATACTATGTACCACGTTGGTAGACCGTTGATATAGTACTTAAAGTAGCCTTAATGTCACCCAATTCTATACTAAGAATAATCTAATATGGTTGTGTAGGATTGCTCTGAAATTGTAAACCTTAAAATCTTATTTTGAAAAACCTTCTTCCTCAAAGGACTCATTAAATCGAGTTTCTTTTTCATCACTATCTTCAGTTTGCTTTTTATCATTATCCTGTGTCTCATCACCATCATCATCTGTGTCTCGATCTTCATCATCAGTACCATCATTCATATAGTCATCATCAATCTCATAAATAGGACTTTCCATAGATGTAAATCGAGCAACAGAACCATCAACGTAATTACTCTTAATACATGAAGATAAAATTGACTTTCAAACATGTGTGGGTTTACAAGTCTATGTACCTCGTCATGTATTGTGTCTCATATTAAGTCAATGACATTTGGACGAATGGTATGTCTACTAACTCTACCTCCAAAATCTCTCACAATCTTATCGATATAAATCTCTTTAATATCAATATTTTTCATCACCATCAAACCAATCACACCAAGATCGGACATGATGCGTATTTTTTTAACTTAGTCATTTGTCATACTATGTAGTAAATAATAAATACGGATATCCCACTTTCTATCAATGCCAGCCTCTCTGTACACAATATCCAACAACGATGAAAAACTACCATCATTTTAGACCCCACACATGATCGACTCACCCCCAATGTAGTTATATCCATTCTACTCTTTGTCAAAGTTGATTATGATCGTCTCTTGAGCCATTACGGTAACATTCAAAGAATATTATTAATAAATTAGTCTCACTCCAATTGGTTAACATTACAAAATACAATCACATAGAATCAAATCTAATACTATAAATCAGTACCCAACATAAAAAATATAAGAAATATCAAAATTATGCTAACACTGTCTAACTTAGTTTTTAAGTGGACAAAAAACTTGTACTAGTTTTTAATCCGCCAAAAACCAAGTTAGATAGATTTATTATACACTCATAACACTCTCTAACAAAATAACCAAATAGAATGAAATACAATTATATCTAATCACATATAACTCTAAAATTCAATATACAACATTCAAAATACAATAAATATAAAAAATATGAAAAAATTCGTTATTTCAATTTTTTATTGGACCGATCGGTTTTTTCATCCCAATGAAAAATCGATCTAATTCTTAAATCGATTTTTCAATTATATGAAAAATTGATATCGATTTTTCAGTCAAATGGAAAACCGATTTCATCACAGATTTTACAGAAATGACTAGTCTACCTGTCTTACAGATACCATATATATATATATATCACAACAAAATCATTCTTAAAGCTTTACCTTGCAATCTAAACAAAACAACCTAGAAACCAACCAACAAAAACACATACATTACCTTCAAAACTCGAATTACTTCAAATGAAAGAAGAAACTTCAAAACCTTCAATAAATAAAACTTGAATGGATCAAAAACCTTCAATGGATAAAGAAGCTTCAATGAAAAATTCCTAGCTAAGAGGTTTGTTTTTTGGCTACAATGGTGAATGGAAGAAACAAAAACCATGAATGGATAAGAGAAAAGAGCTTAGATGTTGTTAGAAAGAAGAAGGCTATTTTGGTAATTTCGGGTAAGGGCAATTGAGTGATTTAACTTAAGGGTAGTTTAGTAATCTTGGATATAAAATGAAAATAATTTGTTTGAGATGTTAAAAATAAATTCTTTTACAAAGCTGGGTGAAAACAAAAATTTCCTTTTTATTTAGGTAAAAACAATAAATTTCTTTTTTTTTAAAAAAAAAAAAAAAAAAAAAAACAAATTCATCATCAAACAAAGCTAGATCAATCTAGATCTTCAACAAAACAAAACCTAAAAATGAAAAATGACATATCAAAAATAAAAATACTAAAATAAAATTTGAAAAACATACGTTTTCCACCATCGAGAACTTTGTAGACGGGCTTCTCTCTTTTGAAGAGACGAAAAACCTAAGACTTGATCGACTCTACTGCTAACGGTGATGACGGGGACTTCTTCTGCTTCTTGTCGTCATCATCGAAATACAATGATAACAAATTCTTGTCGTGGATCCTATCCTTAACTTTGTCCATGAACATCTCCTCCGTCTGCTACTACTCATGTGGATGCTCTGCCATCTTTATCTCTTTCTCTCCCCCCTTCGCCTTCGACAATTAAAGAATCACATGACTTCTATGAAACGAAAATTGATTCTTTCATTCTCTCTTTTCGTTTCACTCAGTATCTTCAAATAAATAAAAGAGTATTTGTGAGGTTTGATCTCGACCGTCAATTTCAGAAAAACTAATATGAGTCATCAAGTCTAAAAGCCATTTCAACAATTGGGTCTGCAAATCTAGGTCGGCAACTTGGCATTTGGTTTAAAGGTCTCCTACTTTGACCATGCCGACAAGCTTCAAATTTGAACATCTAGGTTCATTAGGCTTGAATAAGAGAAGAAAAAGAAGAATAAAAGAGGGAGAAAGAAAGAGAGAGAGAGACGGTGGTTGATGAATTTTTTTTTGTTTTTATTTAGTTTTATATTTTTTTCTTTTTTATTTAATTAAAATTTTAACAAATGCTTTCTAGTTGTTCGTATATCAACAAGGCCAAATGATGCTTTTACGCTCAAAACTAATGGTTTCGTTACTTTATTGATAGATTCACTTTTCTATTTATTTTTTATTTCAGGGTTTTAATTAATAATAACCCATTTTATTTGTTATTTTTATTAATGCTAAGTTTTTAAATTTTGTCAACTATATTAGAATTGAATTAATTTGAATAGTTTATCAATCTTTATACACTTGACTCCGTACTTGCATAATCTATTCTACAATAGACTCTTGCAATTACGAATACTAAAATTTTGCATGATAACCATTAAGTCAAAAGTGAAGAAAACAAATGACCCCAAAAATTCTTTACCACTTTCAATTTTTTCATTTCATTAATATATAGTGACAAACTAAAACTCAATAACTTACCACCAAGCCCAAAATGTGAATTACAAGTTACAACTGACTACAATAACTTAAAACTAAAAGGCATGAAACTTGGAGACATGAGAGATTAATTGGGCCAATGTAAATTAATATCTAAGAGCCATGAAATCATTGACTTGTTTAGTAAAACATAAAACTTGACCATAAATAACATTTTATTGAGCTAGAAAATTATTAATCACTGAGCGAACAACTTAAAGAAGATTGAATGTTGTTTCATGACATACAATCTACTATTATTCATAGCTCATAGTTATACATTATAGATTGATACCTTAGGTCTAATTAAGCTGGGTAAACATTTTCAGGCAACCTTGGTTTTGCAATAGCAACTAGTGGTTTAGCCAAAGCTAAGGTTTCTTTCGCTTCAGAAAGGTCAATTTTGGACTGATTTGGTGGCACAGTCCAAATAAAACATTGAAGAAGTCTAGCAAAAAGCATCACTGACATTGAAGCCCCAAGTGTAACTCCAATGCACCCTCTCTTTCCTGTGCTAAAGGATATAAACCTCAAATTTGGCTCGGTTAACACCACCTCAGACCCATCATCATTCAAGTGTCGCTCTGGCTTGAACATTAGTGGCTCATCTGGCCAAACATTGGGGTTTCTACCAAGCCCTCGTCGGCTAAGCACCACATGGCTACCCTTTGGGATAAAGTAGTTGGCCACTATGGTGTCAGAGAGAGAGACATGAGGAACATTGAATGGTGCCATTGGGTGGAGTCTAAACGCTTCTCTTATACAAGCTTTTATGTAGTTGAGTTGAGCGAAGTCTGATTCTTGGACTAGCCTTTCCTTTCCCACCACTCTATCTAGCTCTTCAATAGCCTTTTGAAGTGTGTCAGGTTGGTTTATCATCTCAGCAAGTGCCCATTCTAATGCATTGGATGGATTATCCACTGTTGCTATCATTATTTCCTGCAAATTAATAGTATAAAAAATTATAAATAACTATGAGGAATAAATTAAGCCCATTTTAAATATATATATACATTAATGGTAGGGAGGAGGGATTAAATTCAAAGAAAACTACCTATACTGTGTGTTTTTGAATAAATGTGGGATTTGAACTCTTGACCTCTTAAGATCAAGAAAAGTATTAAACCAATTTTACTAAAGGTTGGTGTGTAATAATAACACATACAGATATGAAACCCATTTAGTGCGGATGTAACTATACCTAGGTGCACCAATCGTATTTAAAGCATGACATACATAAAAGTAGAAAATTTTTAATTGTATGAACATGCATGCACCCAATAAAACATATTTACTAACGTCATATTATGCTTTTTTATATACACCAATATTGTATTAAATTCTATATATATTAAAATAAGGCTATTCAGATTTTGTTAAAATATTTACAACAAAGTTTAAATGGTGACTTAGAGAAATGTTTACCGAAGCTAAGCCCAGCTAGAGTCAGGCATAGTCCTTTTTATATATCCTCCGCTTCTATGTATAGATGATATGGCATGTCTATTTAGTTTTTTTAGCACGGATGAAAAAAATAATTATGTCAATTGCATGATGACCATTTCAGAAAACATATTTTCCTTTATTATCAATGTGATTAATTGGATAACATGAAAATGAAATGCTCAGGTGTAAAGAGAGTTTGGATTACTATGATTTGTGCTTTGATCTCCTCAGCTGATAATAATGAGTTGCCATCTTCGTCTTTCAAAGTGATGAAAACATCAAGCAAATCCTCAACTTCATTCTTCAAACCATCCCTCCATTGTTGAGTCCTTTCTTCAATAATGGGATCATGATACTTGTCTAGAATCCCAATAGTCTCTTTCATCACTTTTTCATGACCATCCAAATCAACCACTCCCCTCAAACATGGCACATAATCAGAAATGCAAAACGCATACAGATGGTCAAGAACTTTGAATATTGCATTAACATGCTCTTCTTCCTCCAAACCAGGCCCTCCATCCTCCATTCCGTCCCCCAAAAACCTCCTGTTAAACACCATTTTCCTTATCACATTCCCGCAATATTGCCGAGCTGCCACTCTCACGTTCACCAATCCACCACCTCGATCCTTTTGTTTATACACGTAACGAACAAGATGATCCGCCTCTTCAATTCTCTTGGCATGAAACCACCGATGCTTTGCTGAAGAAACCACTTCTGTGGAGACAATTCTCCTCATTTTCTTCCATTGTTCTCCAAAGGGTACGAGGATAGTTGTTAAGTACCCTTTTGAAGTCATCTCCGTGGACATGCTAACTGGCCTCGAAGAGAAAACAGCATCCTGTTTTCTCAGGAACTCTCTGCCGATCTCAGGACATGTTACAGGGATAACATGAACATTTCCGAGACGGATACAAGCGATTTGTGTGTTCATCTCGTTCATCAGGTTATGTATCCATCTGAAAGTTGGCTTGTGTTTGAGCATTTCCGGGAGGTTGCCAACAATTGGCCAAGGTTTCGGGCCCGGAGGGAGTGGATATTTCTTGGCTTTTTCATTGCTAATTAGTAACTTGGTTTTAAAGAAGTGGTAAAACAAAGGAATTGCAATGAGAAGCAGTGAGTATGGAAAGCTTAGTATAATTGCTATGGTGGACTTATCCATGGAATCGAGCTTTAATTGTGCAAGTGTCGAACTTCGTCGAACAACTAGTTCTATTTATATTATTGATTGACAACGTGTTTTGTGCAAAAATCATGTTCTTGATCATTTAAATTTTGAATAATTTGTGTCAAATCATTCCTGTTGCATCCATGCACGTGAACATTTGCTTAATTATAAAGTTCGGGTACAGCTTTTTCATCCAAATTTACTTATTTCTTAAAAAAATATATATTCTAATTGATATTTTATTAATTTATCGTTTTCCTTCAATATAATCATTTTCATGATCCCATGTTATAGTGCATCTGTTAAACTTCTTTACTTATGGCTTCTAATGTGTTTTCAAGAAATTATAATATATATTGGTGGGAATTATATGTTTTCTACCTCTTAAACAAAATAATTGCACTGTATACCCAACTTCACCAAATTGCCTCTATGACAAATTTACCCATATGCCCTTATCATTAAAAATTCAAAAAAAAAAAAATCCAAAATGGATAATTACCAAACTACCCCAACTAATAACTAGCTAATAAAACCCGATCGCCTCACTTTCAACCCAATTAAACTTGGTTGCCTATCTTGCCAAATATTTGTTTGCTCACCTTTGTCGACCTTTGGCTTGCCTCACCGACAATTCGCTAACCAAAGTCGACATCGCCGTCGTCCTCTATTCAAAGGTACACTATCCTCATAAGAATTTTTTTTTTTTTTGTTTTTTTTTTTTTTTGAGAATGTTTGAGTTGTTTTGTGAATTTTTAACTTTATTTTATATTTAGGTTGTTAGGTTTGATGCTTAGGGGTTAGATTTGATTAATTGATTGTGAAATAGATTTAGAAATTAGGATTGTGTTGAGATTACTATGTTGAAGATGACTAATCATTGTTTTCGATGCTGACAAGGTTTAATGGTCTTACTAAACCCAGTTTCATGTAACAACCAAGATTAAAAAGGCCATTAACTAGAGTTTAATGGCTTCATTAATCCCGATTGCTCATGAAACCAAGTTTAATGAGATAAAGATGATGAATAGTCATCTTCCACATTGGAACCAGGTTTAATGGCCTCATAAACCCAGTTGATTCACCAAACCAATTTTAATGAAGTCATTAAACTTGATCGCTGATGAAAAAGATGAATAGTGATCATCTTCGTTAGCAGTTGGGTTGAATGGCCTAATTAAACCCAGTTGGTAAAGTAACCAAATTTAATAAGGTCATTAAACATGACTTCTTATTAAACCCTAATCCATTTGCTGCTTTTCTTTCATACAAATGGATGATTAGTAGTGGGAATTCAATTATAGCCAATTTGTTGGGTTCACGTCGACCACCCTCTTGAGGCCGGTGGCTTGCCACTCACAAGGTACTGTCCCTGTCAAGATGGGTTTTCTTTTGCCTCCTTCACTTTTCGAACTTGGCCCTTGACCCTTAAATCCAAATTCTTAGAGAGGTGAGTACCAATTAAGCTAATTGGTACTCACCTCTCTAAGAATTTGGATTTAAGGGTCAAGGGCCAAGTTTGAAAAGTGAAGGAGGCAAAAGAAAACCCATCTTGACAGGGACAGTACCTTGTGAGTGGCAAGCCATGGACCTCGAGAAGGACGTCAACGTGGACCCCATAATAAAAATGTGTCTTTTTATTGTAAGACCCCTTCATTTCTTTTTAGGGTCCACTCAAAGGTACTATCCCAATCAAGATGGGTTTTCTTTTACCTCCCCTACCTCTCGAACTTAGCCCTTAACTGTTAAATTCAAATTCTTAGAGAGGTGGGTACCAATTAAGTTTGTATTATTGTGGGGTCCACGCGACCTCCCTCTCAAGACCCATGGCTTACCATTCATAAGGTACTGTCCCAGTCAAGATGGGTTTTCTTTCGCCTCCCCCACCTCTAGAGCCTGGCCGCTGACCCTTAAACTTAAATTCTTAGAGAGGTGAGTACCAATTGAGCGTAATTTGGATTTAAGGGTTAGAGGCCAGGTTCGAGAGGTGGAGGAGACGAAAGAAAACCCATTTTGACTGGGAGTACTTTATGAGTGGCAACCACGAGCCTCGAGAGGGAGGTCGATGTGGACCCCACAATAAAAGGCTCATTTTTATTGTGGGACTCCTTCATCTTTCTTTAAGGTCCACTCAAAGGTACTATCCCAATCAAGATGGGTTTTCTTTTACCTCCCCTACCTCTCGAACTTAGCCCTTAACCGTTAAATTCAAATTCTTAGAGAGGTGGGTACCAATTAAGTTTGTATTATTATAGGGTCCACGCGACCTCCCTCTCAAGACCCATGGCTTGCCATTCATAAGGTACTGTCCCTGTCAAGATGGGTTTTCTTTCGCCTCCCCCACCTCTAGAGCCTGGCCGCTGACCCTTAAACTTAAATTCTTAGAGAGGTGAGTACCAATTGAGCGTAATTTGGATTTAAGGGTTAGAGGCCAGGTTCGAGAGGTGGAGGAGACGAAAGAAAATCCATTTTGACTGGGAGTACTTTATGAGTGGCAACCACGAGCCTCGAGAGGGAGGTCGATGTGGACCCCACAATAAAAGGCTCATTTTTATTGTGGGACTCCTTCATCTTTCTTTAAGGTCCACTCAAAGGTACTGTCCCAGTTGAGAGGTGGGGAGAGGCAAAAGAAAACCCTTCTTGACTGGGATAGTACCTTTGAGTGGCCCTGAAGAGAGACAAAGAGGTTCCATACAATTAGTCCTCGAGGGAATGAAGGTAGGCATATATATCACCCTCCACCACCTTGTAAAAATACGAGAGGCTTTGATGTGGTATTAGGTGTGGGAAAGGTTTGTGGCATGCTTGTTCGGATCAGTGTTCTAAAAATCACCAATTTATGGCGATTTTTCAGCAATGAATCACTGACTACCGATAACCTCAGATCAAGGGTCCTACTTGCCGAAGGTGAGATCAGTCTAACTCAGCCAAAATCGGCCACAAAACTTACCGAAAAACACTTAAACACCACCCAAAAATCCAACAACAACCATAAACATAAAGAAACATACTTAAGACAACGACAGAAATAAAAATGTGAAAGGGGCCAATACGTTATCTCCACGTAAGTGGATGAGGTTAAGGCTATTCATTGCCATCTCCACTGTTTATCATCGTCTCCATCAATAATAAGGGAAGAAAAATAAGAGAAAAACAAAATTGGAAGAAAAAGAAGAAGTCGGCCTTTTAGAGAGAGAAAGAAAGGGGTGGAGGCGATTGAAACAGTAGGGTTTGGCAAGTTTATATATATCTTGGAAAATTACATAGATCTCCCCTAAGCTTTAATAAAATTACACTATTATTTGAGTTTTGGCCCTAATATTTATAAAAAATATCAATTTACACCTCCAGATTTCAAAGAATAATAATTTTCCCTTAAATGGCATTGGATGATTAATCACTGATTACTCACTGAGTAACCGATAAATCGCTAACCGACGTCTCACTAGTCGATTACCGATTAACGATTTTTGGAACCATGGGTTGGATAGTTTTTAAGGATGCCTCAATGATAGGTTCTTAGTATTGGTCTGATTTTGGACGTTTTTGCTAGAGAAGTGGTCTTTCCTAGTGCCCAAAGTGATGAGATGTGGTTTGAAATTAGGACGTGCCTATATAGGTTTGGGAAATAGAAGTTCTTATTGATAATATGACTCAATTCAGGTGTATCGACCCAAAGTGTATTATGGCACAAAGTTGTGGCCTGAATAGTCTAATGGTGTCAATTTCGAAATTTAATCCCTAATTGTGCTTGAAGGAAAAAGTTTGCTAGAGGTACAAAAGTATCTAGATACAAAGGACATCTTCAAACTAGCCTATGTAGTCATCGCAAACCATCTATTGATAGGGCATGATGTGCAGACCCCGATGGAAGCCTATATGTGGATCATCATAGAGTATCTAGAAGGGTTTCAATCATTCCATCGGGGTACATTATCCTATAATATGTTTCTTCACAGCCTCTTTATGTTGATTACTATAGAACAACTTCAACAACCACATACCATTAACATTTATGGCTATATTTAAGCATTTCAAGTATGACACTTAGTATATACTCTTTATTATTAATGAAAATTATTTAGTTATTATATATATATACTAACTATATGTTTGTTTTTTGTTTAAAATGTTTTGCATTATAGTGTTAAATGGTTGAACTATTCCCTTTATGTCGAGAGCAAATTAGAGAAAAGAACTAGCCCTCAATTTTTGATGCCAAGATGCCTGAATTGGGTTTGTACAAAGAGGTCTCATCACATAGATTATTGGAGGTCCTTCAACCCTTTGTATTCGATTAGAGTAAACATCTATAAAGAGGACGATAGAGGGAGTGATGAGATTGAGGGCGATGATGATGCAAAGGGAGATAAGCAAGTAAAGGGGTCAGAAGATTAAGTCGATTAGGGAGGAGGATTAAGAGACGGACCTCGATGCAAGCCATGGCATCCTTAATTTTACATAGAGATACAATACGCCTCCTATGGGAGACCTGGATCAATCCAGAGCATCATCATTGAAGGATTCATGTGGAGAGAAGAGGACAAAAAAGGTGCACGATGTAGGATGCACTCATAGTACGAAGTGTGAACCCTCTCATCCTTAGGTATGAATTTTATATTATTATTTAATTTAGGACAAATTGCACAAATTCCCTTGATGTTTGACATAATTACACAAAAATGATAGCGTTTGGGAAGCTCATACTAGCCTCCCCTGAGATTCCAAAAATTCATCCCTAACCTCCCTTGTTGTCAATTAACCATTAGTCAATCACTATTAAGTCAAAATTGTGAATGGTAAAATGGTCATTTCATGGCTAATAAATATTTTAATTAAAAAATAATATTTTTAATTACAAAGATAATAATATAATACTTTAAAAAAAAAAAAAGAACGAAAAAGAAAAATCACTTTCATCTTCTATCTCACCATCTTCCTCATTAACATTTTGAAATGCTCTAGTAATGATTCATTGGTAATTTCTTCACTTAATGGATTCCCTTCTTGAAGTTGATCTTGATTCTCACCCCGATCCAGTCTTCTGAGCAGCACCTATAAATTAGTTGGGTTGCCCTATAATCCCTCAATTACTCTAATGTTCATATTATACCCTTGGTCTTTACTTATTGAGTGACAACATGAGGACATAGGCTCTTAATGGGTACTTACTACACACTTTAATCATGATCCTATTCTCTGTTTGCACATTAAGGTGGATGATAGTCCGCTTGTTGTCTTTCATGTTTGGCAAAATTTGTTCCCTAACCCTGAATAAATGATTAGATAGTTTGAGTCAAACTCTATAAAACCTCTTTTATTTAGCCATACTGGTTTTCCCTTACCTAGGCATTTGGAATGCCCATAGGTTCAAGTGCTATACTAACCAAAAGTGTACCTCGTACAACACCTCAGTCTTGGTTACAATCTTGGTTACAATCCATTTCCTTCTAATTCCCAGCATCTGATACATCTTATGTGGAGTTTGATTTTTGATCCATGCTAAGGATAGAACCCAAATGTGTATTTCACGAGAACTATCGATACCTTACATCTAAGACAACTTAACCATTAATTAGCAAATAAACAAAGGAAAAGTAAACTTGATATCAAGGTTGATACAACCAAATTTTTGGCTTTCTTCTTGCACCAAAATCTTGATCTCAAAAATTGATCAACACTCAAATTAATATAAAAATGATTAACAGTGTGAAATTCTAAAAGTTTAATGAAATCTGACAATGATATTAATATAATAAAGACAAATAAAACAAAACACAAATAACTATACTAAAATAATAGAGATATGAAAGAAAGAGAGAAAGCAACGAAGGAGGCAAGTAGGATTTTAACATGGTGCAGCCTAAAGGATGATGCCTACGTCCACGGTTATGTCATTATTTTAAGGAAGCTAGGCTAAATAGAGTTTCTATAAGGAGATAGGATGCTAATGAGCGTATAAGAGCCCTTTCGGTGTTACTATGATAAAGAAAAATAGAGAAAACATAAATAAACATAGTAAAATAATAGAGATATGAAAGAGAGAGAGGAAGCGACGAAGGATACAAGCAGGATTTTAACACGATTCAATCCAAAAGATAATGCCTATGTCCACGGTTGTGTTATTATTGAGAGGAAGCTAGGCTCAATAGAGTTTCTACTAGAAGAGGGGATGCTAACGAGCATATAAGAGCCCTTTCGGGATGTAAGCGGGCTTGTAAAGATGCCCAATATTTACTGTACATGCGAAGGACCATTTATATAGTGTTAGGATTTCTTGTTTACATATAATTTGGTTGCTACAATATAAGAAGAGCTAAGATTTCTTTTTTTGTACTTTACATAAAACTACACCAAACACTTAGATACTAAATCAAACTGTAATTAATTGTGTTCATATTCGACTTCTAATACAATTCTAACAGTTTCCCATTTGAAGAGATGTTTTGTACATTATAGGAATCTTCCTTTTTGATGAACCTAGTTTCCTTTTCCTTAATGTTTCATAATTAACTACTCGGCCAGCGACCTAGTGAGTATTAGATTACTCGACAATTATTCGGTATGACCATTGGTCAAGGGGCTGATTGACGGTTAAATTTAGTCAAAATTGTAAAGAAAAAAAAAATTTATAGTATCAAAATATAATCATGTGACAACAAAAAATTAATGTGAAGACATAATTATCCTCTCTACAAACATTGACAATTCTGAAACAGTAGGACAAATATTATTATTATTTTTTTTTTAATTTGAGGACACAAACTAACGTTTCTATAAATGTCAAGAGGCATTACCAAACTTTGTATATAAACCACACGCAATATATAAATATGTTAATTGCCATGGAAAGTAAAAGAAAAGACAAATGGAATGGTTTCCATGAATATTACACTCATGCTTTAATTTCATTATAACATCTCTTGGCTCTATGGCTTAAGTTTAGAAGGTAATTCTAGATTCTTGAAATCTATTTGGGTTGACTTGAATGTAATGAAATCTAATTATAGTTGTTAGAATTCACTATTATATATATATAATTTTTACATAGGTGTGCTACAATAATTTTTGTAATGTATCTCACTCATGGGCCAAGGCATATTAGTAAAATTAATGATATAACATTTAATAATAATAAAGATTATATAAATTCAAGGAATATTTATAGTTCCCTCCAACGTTTGGTCCAAATCTGAAACACCTCCCCCATAGTTTTGTAATTAGTCTTTTGCCTTCCCAAAGTTTAATTAAAGGAATAACTAGCTCCCCACGATTACCAATTCCATCTAGGGGTGGGCAAAAAAACCGAGACCAACCTGGCCTGGACCGACCTAACCCGAATCGACCCGAAAATGTCGGTTTTCTACTTAATTTCGGTTCGGGTTGGTTTTATACACTAAAAACTGACTTTTTTCAGTTTTGGGTCGGTTTAAGGGCAAAAAAACGGCCCGAAACCGAAACCGAAACCAAATTCAATAAAATAAAAATAAACAATAGATATATATATTTAACACACACACCACAAGAGACAAAAACACTGCAGACCCTTTTCAACAGACAACAACCATAACTCATAAGATTCACAACACATCCCCCATTTCAATGTCCTCACTCCTCAACATGCAGACCCTTCCCTTTTCAACACCTTTCTTCACCTCCAAGCCCTCGCCTCTCTCTATCCTTCACCTTCCTCTATCATGTCGTTCCACCTCCACAACTCTACCGCTATAGGCAGCACAGTTACACACACAGTCATAGTTGATCTTCTTGCGTTCTCTTCTCTCGCTGGTGCTGCTTCGTCGATCTTCTCTCTCGCGTTCTCTTCTCTCGCCATCAGGCCCGACACCATTTCTTGCTGTCGCTCTCTGATCCTCAACACCAGTCTTGGTTCGTCCTTCCCCCCTTCGCCCCCTGCGGCTTCACCACTTCCCCTACTCTCTGTGAAACACATACAAGTATTAAAAAAATATTTCTTCATCTATAAGTGTTTTTGGGGTAGCTAATGACAGGCCCCTTTCTAACTACTAGCTAGGCGACCTGCCTGGCAACCCCACGGTGGCTCCCCAGTCGAGATCTGCTCTGACTGGAAAGTTTCCGTGAAGCTAAGCCTCTTTTCTTTGCTAAAATACTTGAAATCCTTTTGATTCTGAAAAAGAGTGGGAATTTTGTTCGTTGAAAATAACTTTATGAAAATAATATTTTCACAGAAAACCGATAGCACAATGGTTGTTTTTATAAAATTCCACACTGTAAAATAATTCATAAAACCTGTATAATAGTATTCACAAACAAATTTTATAATCAATAGGCCTCCGGCCATTTTCAAACTCAGAATCATGCAATTAAGCGGAAGTTAACTTAGTTAAAATTTTAAAACGACATGCATGATATTTACAAACTGGAAATCTGGAAAATGATATTAAATACAATACATGATGTTATGCTAGAAAATAGTGCAATCTGGTCACGCGTGTCTAGCTGGCCTGTCCGTGGTCTGTCCGTCCTGGAATTCACTCTTTAATCGCTTTCGCCTTTGGAATAATAAATAAATTCCGAACCCGTCTTCGTGAACTCGAATTTATTTCTCTAAAGCGAAAATAATTATTCCAATTATTTTCGGACTAGATATTTATATTTTTCCGATCGGATGCGATCCATCGGAAAAATATTTCGCCCTCCGACGAACGCGGTTTTGGGTTTTACAATTCACCCCTCCTTATAAAAATTTCGTCCTCGAAATTTACACAACTTTCATGCAATGCATTTCAGCACTAGAATTTATCAAACATACTCAATACTTTCTTGAATTATAAAAATTCACAACTCGAATAACTGAGGATACTTACTTGTATCGAAAAGATGCGGATACTGACTGCGCATCTGCTCCTCGTGCTCCCACGTGGCCTCTTCCACTGCATGATTCCTCCACAACATTTTAACCAACGGAATAACTTTACTGCGAAGAACCTGATCTCTCCTATCAAGAATCTGAACTGGGGTCTCCTCATAAGATAGGTTCTCCTTGAGTTCCATTGGCTGCTCTAACAACACGTGCGAAGGATCTGCAATGTACTTACGGAGCATCGAGACATGAAATACATTATGGATCCTGGAAAGTTCTGCTGGCAGTTCAAGTCGATACGCTACCTCACCTACTCTGCCAATCACTTCGTAGGGACCGATATACCGAGGGCTTAACTTACCTCGCTTCCCAAAACGAATTATTCCTTTCCATGGAGATATCCGTAGAAATACCTTATCCCCAACCTGGAACTCCAAATCCTTCCTACGCTTATCTGCGTAACTTTTCTGACGATTCTGGGCTATCTTCAAATTGTCCCGAATAACTTTGATTTTATCTGTAGTCATCTGAACAAGCTCGGGTCCAATCAACTTTCTCTCACCCATCTCATCCCAACATATCGGTGTCCTACACCGTCTTCCATAAAGTGCTTCATACGGTGCCATACCGATACTAGCCTGATAGCTGTTATTATAGGCAAACTCGATTAAGGACAGATGAGAATCCCAACCTCCTTCAAACTCTAACACACAAGATCTGAGCATATCCTCTAAAGTCTGAATGGTACGCTCAGACTGACCATCTGTCTGCGGATGGAATGCTGTACTGAAATGTAATCGAGTACCTAATGCTTTCTGGAGACTAGGCCAAAATCGGGATGTAAATCTCGGATCTCTATCTGATACGATTGACACTGGAGCCCCATGTAATCTCACGATCTCATCAACATACAACTTAGCCAATCGATCCAAGGAATAAGTACTTCTGATAGGTAGGAAATGAGCTGACTTCGTAAGTCGATCTACTATTACCCAAATACTGTCATAACCATTTCGACTCCGAGGAAATCCTACCACAAAATCCATAGTAATACGCTCCCATTTCCATTCTGGAATGGAAAGTGGCTGAAGAAGTCCTGATGGCCTCTGGTGCTCGGCTTTCACCTGTTGACAAATCAAACATCTTGACACAAATTCAGCTATCTCTCTCTTCATACCTTTCCACCAGTAATGCTCTTTCAAGGTATGATACATTTTCGTACTTCCCGGATGCATAGCGTATGCTGAGGAGTGAGCTTCATCTAAAATTTCTTTCTTGAGTTCCATCACATGTGGAACACATAGTCTCTGTCTCATCCTCAACGTACCATCATCCCTGATTGAGAAGTCTCCCTGTTGGCCTGACTCTACTTCCTGTCTGATCTTGACTAACTGAGGATCCTGAATCTGTAACTCTCGGATTCTATCCATGAGTACCGGTCTAACTTGAAAAGTAGCTAACAATGCACCAGAATTTCCTACTTCCAAATTAACTCCCAAAGATCTCATCTCTACTAACAATGGAAGATACCCAGTTCTTAAATGAGCTACTGAGCTGGAGGGTCTCCTACTCAATGCATCGGCTACTACATTTGCTTTTCCGGGATGGTACTCTATGGTGCAATCATAATCCTTGAGCAGCTCTAACCATCTCCTCTGTCTCATATTCAACTCTTTCTGGGAGAACAAATACTGAAGGCTCTTGTGATCTGTAAATATCTGACATCGAACTCCATACAAGTAATGCCTCCAAATCCTGAGTGCAAAAATTACTGCGGCCAACTCTAGATCATGGGTTGGGTAATTCTGCTCGTGCTTCTTTAACTGCCTGGAAGCATAAGCTATCACTTTTCCATTTTGCATCAGAACACAACCCAAACCTTGCCTCGAAGCATCACTGTACACCACAAAGCCTTCATTTCCTGAAGGAAGAGTAAGCACTGGAGCTGTGGTCAATTTTGTCTTCAATTCGTCGAAATTCTTCTGACAGGCTTCTGACCACTCAAACTTTGCTTCCTTTCTGGTGAGCTTCGTCAAAGGAATGGCAATCTTAGAAAATCCTTCGACAAATTTCCTATAATAACCTGCCAAACCTAAGAAACTCCGAACCTCAGTTACGGTTGTAGGCGATTTCCAGTTCACAATCGCTTCAATCTTTTGAGGATCAACACTAATCCCATCAGCTGAAACCACATGGCCTAAAAATGAAACTTCATTCAACCAGAACTGACACTTGCTGAACTTTGCATACAATTGCTGCTCTCTTAACGTTTGTAAAACTAATCTCAGATGTTCAGCATGTTCTTCCCTACTGCCTGAATACACCAATATATCGTCAATGAACACTATGACGAACTTATCCAAAAATTCATGGAACACCCGATTCATCAATGCCATGAATGCTGCTGGGGCATTGGTTAGCCCGAAAGGCATAACCAAGAATTCATAATGTCCATAACGCGTCCTGAAGGCAGTTTTAGGAATATCATCTCCCTTGATCTTTAACTGATGATACCCTGATCTCAGATCTATCTTAGAAAACAACCTTGCACCTTGCAACTGATCGAACAGATCATCAATCCTCGGTAAAGGATATTGATTCCGAATAGTCACCTTATTCAATTCCCGGTAATCAATGCACAATCTCATACTTCCATCTTTCTTTTTAACAAAGAGCACTGGTGCTCCCCAAGGAGATACACTGGATCTAACAAAACCCTTGTCTACCAATTCTTCCAACTGAACCTTCAATTCCTTCAATTCTGGAGGTGCCATCCTGTACGGTGCTTTGGAAATTGGTGCTGTTCCCGGCATCAGATTAATCTCAAATTCAATATCTCTATCCGGAGGTAAACCTGGAAGATCTTCTGGGAACACATCAGAAAACTCTGCAACCACAGGAATATCTTCTAGCTGAGTCTCCCTCTCGGACGAATCTATCACATAAGCCAAATAACCTGCACATTGCTTCTTTAACATTCTTCTGGCGGTCATGGCTGATATGATACGAGATGGAAGCATTTTACGCTCTCCTCGGAATACTACATCTGACTCTCCAACTGAACTAAACTTGACTTCTTTCTGAAAACAATCCACTACGGCATGATGCATAGCTAACCAGTCCATACCCAGTATAATGTCGAAATCACATAGATCCAACAACATCAAACTAACTGGAAAGGATCTACCCCCAAGTACAATATCACAATCTCTACAAACACTCTCTGCTACTAAGGAATCTCCGGTAGGAGTAGCTACTATCATATCGCACTCTAAGGGTTTTAACTTCATATTAACATGCCTTGCAAAACTTTTAGAAACAAAAGAATGCGTAGCACCAGGATCTATTAAAACATGAGCATCAGAGTTGAAAACTATTACAGTACCTGTCACCACCTCTGGTGTTGCTTCAGCATCTTGCTGCGTTACTGCGAACACCCTGGCTTGAGTACGAGGTCTCCCTGATTGTCCTCTGGGTGGCAAACCTCTCCCAGCACCTCTTCCGGATTGAACTGTAGTCCCTGGTCCTCTCATCTGTGGACCTCTCTGATCCTGTGACTGACCCCCGCTAAACTGCCCTTGAGTATACGGTCTCGACCCACTGGCTCCTCTTGTTCTCTGCGGACACTCAGACATAAAATGTCCCTCTTTACCACAACGATAACATCCAGTGCTACCCATATGACACTCTCCTCGGTGTGTCCTGTTGCATTTCCTACACGGCTCTATGCTTTGAATATTAACTCTGCTTTGGGGTCCTGATGGAGGCTTGACTGAACTCTGACTAGACACGACTCCCTGACTTCGATGTTTGCTACCTACCCATCTAGACTTGTCTCCAGTTTTCGGTGCCTTGTTGAAACCTCCTGAATACCAACCTGACCCCTGACTACGCTTCAATTTCTGCGTTTGCTCTTTGTCACCTATTGTTGTCCTTTCTACCCTTAAAGCTGCTTCAACTAACTGCCCATACTCTCTATGCTTTGCAGCTACCACATATGCCTTGATTTTCGGATTCAAGCCTTGCACAAACTTATGGCACTTGTTTACCTCATCATTAACTATAAACGGTGCCACTCGAGACAATTCAGTGAACTTCCTTTCATACTCTTCCACAGACATGTTACCCTGCACAAGACTGTAAAACTCCTCAATCTTTGCATCTTTGTATGCCCTGGGGTAGAATTTCTCATTGAACTCTTCTTTGAACTTTTCCCATGTAACCTGTTCGGTTGCTCTTCGCTTGACGAAATCCCACCAATCTCTAGCTGACGCTCGAAGTAAGAATGAAGCAATTGACACCTTTTGGAGATCGGTACATTCCATCTGTTCCAACACTCTTTCAGTATTATCCAACCACTCTGTTGCAATTTCTGGACCACCTGTTCAGTCAAAAGCATCGGCACCAAGTTTCCTTGCCCTCTCAACGGTGGTGCTTGGTGCACGAGGCCTTAGCCCTTGGATAACCTGGGCTAATCTCTCGATCGGATCCTGCTCAGGTTCTACTACTGGTGGCTCAACTGGAACCCCTGGCTGAGGATCATTGACAGACTCATTTACTTGCTCCCTTATTTCTGGAGCAGGAGGTGGAGCATTTTCAGCGGCTCTCCTTTTACGCGGACGACCGACGCGACGCATGACTCACTGCACTTGAACCAGATACTTAGTCATAAAATGTATGAGGTTTGAAAAAGTTACTATGTAAATGCTTAGAAATCATGTAATGCATTTAAAATCTTTGCTCTGATACCAACGTTGACAGGCCCCTTTCTAACTACTAGCTAGGCGACCTGCCTGGCAACCCCACGGTGGCTCCCCAGTCGAGATCTGCTCTGACTGGAAAGTTTCCGTGAAGCTAAGCCTCTTTTCTTTGCTAAAATACTTGAAATCCTTTTGATTCTGAAAAAGAGTGGGAATTTTGTTCGTTGAAAATAACTTTATGAAAATAATATTTTCACAGAAAACCGATAGCACAATGGTTGTTTTTATAAAATTCCACACTGTAAAATAATTCATAAAACCTGTATAATAGTATTCACAAACAAATTTTATAATCAATAGGCCTCCGGCCATTTTCAAACTCAGAATCATGCAATTAAGCGGAAGTTAACTTAGTTAAAATTTTAAAACGACATGCATGATATTTACAAACTGGAAATCTGGAAAATGATATTAAATACAATACATGATGTTATGCTAGAAAATAGTGCAATCTGGTCACGCGTGTCTAGCTGGCCTGTCCGTGGTCTGTCCGTCCTGGAATTCACTCTTTAATCGCTTTCGCCTTTGGAATAATAAATAAATTCCGAACCCGTCTTCGTGAACTCGAATTTATTTCTCTAAAGCGAAAATAATTATTCCAATTATTTTCGGACTAGATATTTATATTTTTCCGATCGGATGCGATCCATCGGAAAAATATTTCGCCCTCCGACGAACGCGGTTTTGGGTTTTACAGCTAATGCAGTGAGTTTTTGCTTTGTTGAAATGAGTTTCAAAGTCTGTTTTGATTTCTTTTGTTTAATGTAATTTGTTTGGATGTAGTATTGTAGATCTGTTGTAGATCTAGTTGGATTTTAATAGGAAATTTGTGGGTTTTGTTGTTTGGAGATTTAATTTGACTGAGATTTGGTTGTTTGAGGATCTATTCGGTGTTTAATTGAAAAACCGATGTAAACTGATGGAACCGAACCGACCCGAATATAGTTGATTCACATCGGGTTTGATCGTTTAATCGGGTAGGGTCGGTTTCTAGAAGGGAAAACTGAATAAAGTCGGTTTCAGTTCGGTTTTGACTAAAACTGACCCATGCCCACCCCTAGTTCCATCCATTGTTGTGAAAGGTGGAAGGGTAAAATGGTAATTTGAGAGGATAAGTAAATATAAATTAATAAAAAATTAATATAGAAACTAAACAAATTAAAAATTAAAAATTTATTTACTTAAAAAAAATTAGATTTATCTCCATCATCCAAATTAAAAATCAATTTGATTTTTTTTTTTAAAAAAAAAATTATCTCTTTCATCGGTTTTCTCTCTCGATTAAATCTCTCTCTCTCTCTCTCTTTCTCTCCATATCTTCGACTTCATCGATTGAACCCATCTAGATTTTGGTAGTGGTGGCAGTGGGTCAGTGGTTTCTGGGTTGATGTTGATTGCTATCTGAATGTGTTTGATAGGTAAGTGTGGTAGGTGTTTGATGTTAATTATGGTGGTGGTTGAAAGGATCCAACCCAGATTTTTCCTATAGGGATCCAATCGGAGTTCTCCCGACATTCCAACAGAAATCCTTGCAGTCTTTATACTGGTGACTCAAAATAACTCTATAGAGCAAACCCATAGTACATTTTCATTTTTTAATCATTTAAAATTTAGGATGAAAAAATTTCGATAGTATAACGACTATTTTCTAATATTTCCAACCATTTCAAAACACTTGTAAATCAATTCATAAACACTTCTAAAATTCATACATTTTTCTCCAATTCCAATTTAGACCTTAGGTCCATCACAAAAATCTAAACTCAACCACAATTCAAACATTTCAAACAAAACTATTTCGAACTTAAAAACATTTTAACATGCATAAAATCGTAAATACCAATACAAATTTAAAAGTATTTACATTATGCAAAATTCATTATACATAAAAATATTTACTTTAATTTCACAATAGTAGTCGTCAGATGTGCTCACCTAACTTTACACTAGGGATTTCTCACCCTAATTACTCGTTCCTGCACCCAGAGATGTTTTTCATAAAAATGAACAGAAAACAGTGAGTCAATAAAGCTTAGTGAGTGTTATGCATTTCTATTTAAACTATCATTTTAGAAATAGCCTCCCTAAAAATCCTTTGGAGATCTAAGTTTCTTAATAATTTGCTCAAATCATAAATCTCATGGTTTTGTATAAATATATATACATAAATCGTCTTAAAATCATAAACATATGCATTGTCAAAATTTATCCCATGACATGCTTCACTTTAAATCTGTTGATAACATAAACATAGGTTCATAAAGCATAGCATCATTCATAAAATATGTATCTAATGGAATCCAAGGAAATCATATTTCACCGCCCACTCCTAGGAGACCGATGGTAGGAATGATTAATCTCAGTGATAAGCCATTATACTGCAAAATGTTACCTCACCTTGCATAGAACATCAGTCATAATAGTACCTTAAATATGTGCTAAGGGCGACATAATAGACTCAATCCCCCTATAGTTAGTAGACTTAAAACCCCACACACCCTCCTCCTCCTTCCCTCTCCCCACCCCCACCGACTTGCCATATGTGAGATAAAATACTCCGGCCGCATTACAATCATATCTCAATCATATTATGGGGATAAGTGTAACCATCGATTTTGAAAAATTTCTTTAACTTATACTTACAAATTTAATTCGTATGCTAAAAGAAATTTATAATAAAAACATATTTCTTCGATTTGATACTAACAACGTAAATCATGTTTCGTCCAAAATTTTACATGATAAACATTTCTTTGGACACATATGTACAAATATTTATAAACTAACATCATTAATATAAATTCATTTTAATATCAAAATGCTTAAATATTCATAAAAGATTTTAAAACCACACTAAAAAGAATAAAACTACTTTTAATAATTATAAAACATTTTATACTCATATTATGCGTGTTATGGATAATTTAGCGACCAGATTATTCAGGACAAGGGAGATCTACAGTACAGGCCTGGTAACCCAAGGCTCAATGATCCGCCCTTCTATCGGTCCGCCCGTCTAACAGAGGACCCAGTTCGGTGGACCTACTCTCCACTTTTTAACATGACCTAAGTGTTGATAGCTGATCATCAATTATGATCGCTCAAGCTATCTGTTAATTCTGATCGTTCAAGCTGTTCGTTAATTTCGATAGTTTAAGCTGTCCGTTAGTTCTACTCGCTTAGGCTGTCAGCAGGATCTGTTCACTCAAGCTGTCTGCAAGATCTGTTCGTTCAGGCTGTCTGCAGGATCTGTTCGTTTAGCTTGCTCACCATATCTGATTGCTTAAGCTACTCGCCGAAGGGGCGATCGTCAAACCTGTTTCATCTGGGCCTGTTCGTTAAGAATTAGCCACTTGGGTGTTCGATGATCACTGGGCGTGCTCGTGCATTCGCTCACTTAAGAGATTGCTTGGCTATCATAATAACCACTTGCGGAAGTATTGATTCATAATATGCCTTCCATTAATCAAGATGTCCGGTTCAATAGAAGTTAGCCTGTTCACCAGTTAAACTAAATTTTCTGCCCATTGAAAGGTCCATCTCCATCATCCCTCCCAGAATCACGAGTCAGCAGAAGTCGGAAGTGCCATGCAAGATGCAACCCCAAGCGTGTCGCGCACGCCATTTCTGTCAATGACAGCAGCCGAGATTCTGGTGACCTCCAGTCACCCGAAATCTCACTTGGACAGAGCTCAGAAATGACAGATTCAGTCTCATTAAATGTAATTTCGACTGCATTTAATGCACTGTCAGCCGCATTAAATGAAATCCTGGCTCATTAAATGCGGTCCATCATTATGTTTCTTGTTTACTGTATGCTTTTGTTTTATTCCTTTCTACTGTAGCTCCTCCCCTTTCTCTATAAATAGGGGAGGATTTTCATTATAAAATGAGACAATCTTTTGGAGGGCTGATACTCTGTCAAAATAGTGAGAGAGTGAACAGTGGATGTAGGCATCTTTTTGGGCCAAACCACTCTAAAATCTTCTTGTGTTTCTACTCCTCGCCTCTGATCTTTTCTCCTCGTTCTATTCTTACTTCGCATAATCAGCATCAACTACCCGAAACTACAGCTTGGGCCTATAATAAACCTTATTGACTAGGGAGCCAAATCCGGATGTCAACATTTTTTGCACTAGAAGGAGAGGCTCACCTTCAGTTTCATCACTTTTTTTCTCTCAGTCCACAAGGCTCATCTTTATTCACCATGGTCAGAGAGAGGATTCCTAGAAACTTCAACATGATAGATAACCAGTCTGGAGCTTTAGATCAACAACAGCATACCATGTCCACTAGAGGGCTACCTGATGCTGGTGTAGGGACGTCTAGTGCACCTGTAGCAAGGGACGCTTAAAGTATACCTCCTCTTCCTATTCGCCAACCTGTGCTTAATACTCTAGGGGGGACGCTATATAAGCACCGCAGTGGCGACAGAAAATGTTAGAAAACACGGTGGCACAATTACTTGGCGAAATCAGAATGCTGATCCGGACACAAGCCCAACCTCCTCAAAGACCTCCCCAGACCACTCCGGAAAGGGATGCTCCCCGAGGAAGGCACGCTGAAGATCCTAGAGTGGACAGGAGGGACGTCAAGGAGTTAGAACGAGAAGGATTAGTCCACTCTTCAAGCGTGCATTATAGTGCTTAGCTGCCTCGAGCTCGTGGTGAGCGTTGACCAGGACAAGCTGACTGTGACCTTGACCAAATCCTAGCCTGTAGAGATAGAACAGGGCTAGGACCCAATAACGAAGGATTGGGGGCTAGTGACCGTAGGTCCTCGAGCAGGCAGGACGGACAATCTGCTATCAGAAGAATTGAAATACAAGGCCCATTGATTGAAGAAATCCTTCAGAGGGTCTGGCAGCTTGAAGCATGGTCCGAGGTGTAGGAACAAAGAAGCCAAAGCGGGGAGAGGACCCCATTCACTTTAAAAATTGAGCTAGAACCACTCCCTCCGAGATTCAAAGTCCCCAACATTCCCCAGTATCAGGGAAACTCCGACCCCTACGACTATTTGGACGTTTTCAACATTCAGATGGATCTCTAGACGACAAGCCCACTCGTAAAATGTCATGTATTCCCAGCTACACTTGGAGACATCCCGCAGACATGGTTTAGGAACCTCCCCCCCTCTCCTCGTAGCATCAACAATTGGGAAGAGTGCTAGCAAAAATTACAAGGCGCTAAAGAGGCAGTTCGCGCCAATCTGCCATCTTGCCACCATTTACCAGTATCCCGGTGCGCCATTGAAAGACTATATCAGTAGGTTTAGGTGCGAAGTAACAAATGTGGAGAATCTAATAGATGAAGGGGTACTCACGACCATCTCATCGGGCTTGAGAAAAGACGGGAAGCTATATGAGAGTATCTACAAATCCCCAGTGAAGGATTTAGGGGAGTTCTATGAGCGGGCGAAGAAAGAGATCCGGTGGGAAGAAGCAACCAACCCTAGGAAAATCGGTTCCTAAAGGGACGAAGCCGGAAGTTCCAGTCAGCGGAGAAAGAGAAACAATAGGGGAAATAACATTGGAGGACGAAGAGACAGTAACCAGATTGCCAAGAAGGCTAGGAATTGGCATAGACTAGGAAATAGTCGGAGATGGGGGCGACCTCGATATCAAGGCCAGTACAACACGTATAATGCCTTGTCTGATACCTAGGATAGGATTTATACCATCGAGAAGAATAAGGAGAATTTTGGGTGACCAGCCCCCATCCAGACTCCTAAAGGGTGGAGAGACAGGAGCAAGTTTTGTGCCTATCACAACGAAGCAGGACATAATACTTCAAATTGCTGGGCACTCAAGGACGCTATTGAAGAGATGATCAGAAACGGTCGTCTGAAGGATTATGTTGTAAGACCCCCAAGTCGATCATCCCAGCAACAGCGTCCCCGCCAGTGCTCACAAGACCCGCTAACCTAAATTCAGCCGAAGCCAGACTCTACCCAAGGGCCTTCAGTCAGAATCATTCATACCATTCATGGGGGGCCCTCGAAAATAGAGGAATCCAATAGATCCCAAAAGTGATTTGTGTGCGAAGCGAGACGCGTCCAGCCTGCAGGTCAGAAAGAGTCAGAGGGACCAGCGAAGAAAGTCAGAAGAGTATCAGAGGACATAGTGTTTACAGACTAAAATGTCTGAGACGTTTGTCTCCCCTACAATGACGCATTGGTGATTCGGGAGTGCATTGGTAACTCAATGGTCAAGAGGATTATGATTGATATGGGAAGCTCAGTGAATGTGATGTATAAAGGATGCTATGATCAAATGGGAATCGATGACGAACAGCTCAACCCATCCCCTGAACCTCTGTATGGATTCACTAGAGACTCAAACGTCCCTACTGGATAGATTCGATTACCTCTGACCCTCGAAGACGCCGCTTATCAGTCCACAGTGCTTGCAAATTTTCTCATCGTCGATTCTCCCTCCGCATACAATGTGGTGTTGGGAAGACCAACTATGAACGACCTCGACCAAGGCCCTCACGGTAAAATTTCCAACTCCCAACTAGATAGGTGTGTCCGGGGCGAGCAGTCACTAGCTCGTCGCTGTTATGTGGATGCTATAAGAAGGGGAGTTCGGGGAAAGAAGGCAGAAGTAGCCCCGAAATGTGAGCTGCAAACGATCACTTCATCAAGAATCAACCACGACTTGGACCCTAGGAAATTCGATACATGTCAAAGTACAAGTCCAATGGAAAAGCTTGAGGATATCCAGGTTAGTGAAGCAGATGCAACGAGATGTCTCAAGTTAGGCAAAAATTTAATCCCGGAAGTGAAGACGTAGTTGGCAGGTTTCCTCAGAGCAAATTTGGACATGTTCGCCTAGAACCTTGAGGACATGGTAGGGACTGATCCTCATATAATGACCCATAAGCTTAACGTCGATCCTCATCACAAGCCAGTCTGTTAGAAAAGAAAACAGATGAACCGGGAACGCAGTGAAGCTCTAAAAGAGGAAGTAGATAAGCTTCTGGCCAGTAAATTCATCCGAGTGGTCCAATACCCAGCTAGGGTAGCCAATCCCATGTTAGTAAAGAAAAAGAACGGGAAATGGAGGACATGTATAGACTTCATGAACTTGAACAAAGCTTGTCCTAAGGGTAGCTTCCCTCTACCTAGAATCGACCAATTGGTGGATCCAACGGCCGGGCACAAACTCCTTAGTTTCATGGACGCCCACTTGGGCTACAATCAGATCCCTATGGACGCTGGGGATGAGGAGTGTACATCATTCACTATAGATCGAGGGTTGTATTGCTACAAGGTAATGCCCTTTGGACTGAAAAATGCAGAGGCGACTTATCAAAGGCTGGTGAACAGGATGTTCGAAGATCTGATCCAGAAAACCATGGAGGTCTATATCGATGACATGCTCGTAAAATCCGAGCAGGCTGCTAACCATGTCAGAGATCTCGAGGAAATGTTTTAGATTCTGAGAAATTACCAGATGAAGCTTAACCCCCTCAAATGTGCTTTTGGGGTCTCCTCAAGTAAATTTCTAGGTTTTATAGTGAATAACAGGAGAATTGAGGCCAACCCGGAGAAGATCCAAACCCTACTGGACATGAGGCCACCGATTAGTGTAAAAGAGATTCAAATCTTTCAGATTCTGAGAAATTACCAGATGAAGCTTAACCTCCTCAAGTGTGCTTCGTTCTTTGAAGTACTGAAGAGGACCAAGAATTTCAAATGGACCGATGAGTGTGAAGCCGCGTTCCTATAGTTAAAGGAATATATGGGACGAGCCCCATTGTTGTCCAAGTCAAAGGAAGGAGAAACTCTGACAATCTACCTAGGGGTATCCCAACATGCCCTAAGCGCAGCCCTGACAAGAGAAGACGGAAATGGAGCTCAGGTCTCTGTCTACTATGTTAGCAAAAAGTTGGTAGAAGCTGAAACAAGATATACCCCAATGGAGCTACTCGCTTACTACCTGGTGGTGGCATCCAGGAAGCTGTGTCCTTACTTCCAAGCGTACAAAATTGAAGTCCTGACCGGGTATCCATTAAAACAAATCCTTCAAAAGCCAGACACTTCTGGTCGACTCATCAAGTGGGCCATCGAGATTGCTCAGTTTGATATTGAATTCAAGCCAAGACCAACAATCAAGGGACAGGCGTTGGCAGATTTTATTGCTTAATTCATCAAACCTATGGACGAGAAAGCTGAACCTTCTGAAGGTCCGTTCTGGGAGCTGTTCATGGATGGTTACTTCTGTGAAAGGAGCATAGGGGCTGGAATTCTGTTAGTCAGCCCGGACGGGAGCATGTTCCTATGTGTACTCAAATTTGGTTTCAGGGCAACTAACAATGAGGCAGAATATGAAATGCTGTTAGCTGGACTCCGCTTGGCCAAGAAGATGCAGGTTGAACGGCTCAGGATATTCAACGACTCACAGTTGGTGGTCTGTCAAATAAGGGGTGAGTATCAAGCCAGGGGGTCGAAAATGACAGTCTATTTGCAGAAGGTACAGGAGCTGTTAGGAGCTTTCGAGAAATTCGAGTTGAACCAGATTCCAAGCGCTTAGAACTCCCATGCGAACGCACTGGCTTGCCTGGCGATCGCTCAGGACACGGATTGTGCCGAGAGTATACCTGTGGAATTCCTGCCAAGGCCAAGTACCGAACCCAGTGCTAAGATGATGACCTTGACGGTGGCACCAGATTCATGGATGAGCCGCCTGATCAATTACCTACAAGAAGGAAAGCTGCCAGAAGGCAAGATGGAGGCCCACCGACTGCATTTATGGTAATGTTTTTTATAAAAGGGGCCTCTCAGCCCCCTTACTCAGGTGTATCGACGAGCCGGATTGCACCGTGTTGATGAAGGACATTCATGAGGGATATTGTGGTAACCACGCTGGGGGACTCTCTCTAGCCCAGAAGGTGCTCAGGCAAGGATTCTATTGGCCAACCATGAAGCAGGATGCCATTGACCTGGTGAGGAAGTGTGATAAATGTCAAAGATTCTCCAAAGTTCCTCGAGCACTACCGGCTAACCTCCGACAGATGATCAGCCCATGGCTCTTCGCTATATGGAGGATGGACCTGATTGGGCCTCTCCTGATAGGTCGAGCAAGATGTAAGTACGTCATCGTGGTCGTTGACTATTTCACAAAATGGGCAGAAGCGAAAGAGTTGGCTAAAATATCCACGACAAAGGTTGAAAAATTTGTATGGGACAACATCATTTGCAAATTCAGTATCCCCCAGCAACTCGTGACAAACAATGAGACACAGTTCACTAGCGAACAGTTCTTGGAATTCTATAGTAGTCTCGGCATTGTTAAGAGCTTCTCAGCAGTGAACCATCCCCAAGCCAACGGTCAGGTGGAGGCGATCAACAAGATCATTAATCAAATTCTGAAGACCAGGCTCGAAGCTAGACAAGGATCATGGGTAAATGAGTTGTAAAAAGTGCTATGGGCCTACCGAACTACTGCTCGTAGCACCACAAAAGAAACCCTTTTCTCGATGGTTTACGGATCCGAAGCTATGATTCCTGCAGAATTTGAGATTTTCAGTCAGCGAAGAGCCAGTTTCAACCCCGAAGAGAACGACCAGCTCCTGGCCACTAGCTCTGACCTGCTCGAGGAAAGTAAAGAAACTGCTCGTCTTAGGGCGGCCATCTACCAGCAGAGGATGGCGTAGCACTATAACAAGAAGGTCCGAGTATGGCAGTACAAGCCAGGTGATCTCATACTACGAGAAGTTCTACCTAGCACTCGCAAAACTAGTAAGGGAGTATTGGGACCTAATTGGGAAGGACCCTATATGATCCACGAAGACTTAAAAAATGGAGCCTACCACCTGGTAGACATGGGCGGAGCAATGCTTCTAAAGGCGTGGAATGCCATCCATTTAAAGCCCTATTATACATAATTGTTGTAATCTTGTTGATATTCTGTTATCTCTGTAAAGTGAAAACATGTACAGGCATAATAAAAATTACCTATATATTATCATAAACCATTACTAACACAAAATGCCCATGTGTGTTCTTGTATGTGAGGTACACAATAATGAAAGACAAGAAGCCGGCTTAAAGCTTAAACATTTGTCAACCTCATAAGGACAAGCGGCTGAATATCGGTGAACACCGACCCCGCGCCTACCTTATGGGGAAAGAGGCGCTACAACGGCCACGGGCCTGCACACCTAATCGCCGCTCGTTGATCGGCCTCCCCCTCTATGAGTTGATCTACACATGCTACAACTAGATTCACTGTGCGCAAACAGAACAGAAACTTGGCCAATAAGCGCTCGACATAACTCTCGCTGTAAATGCTCAGGTTTTTCCTTGTGAGCGCAATTCGAGAGATTCGATAGGCAGTATAGCTTAGGCTTCGGCCTTGTAAGTGCAGCTCGAGGGATTCAATAGGCTGTCTAGCTCAGGTATCGACCTTGTGCGCAACCCACTGTAAATGCTCAGGTTTAACCTTGTGAGCACAGTTGACTGTATATGCTCAGGTCCGTGCCTTTCGAGCACAACCCTTATCGGTTTTGGTAGCGACCAGAAAGATCTACGAACAGAATCATGCACCCATCATCCGGTCTTCTCTCTCTTTCTCAACTTATATCATTCAATCAACACTAACTTGTGATATATTTGTCAACGACTGCGCGACTACATCAGTTGATCTGCTTTTCGAAAGCTAATGTTTATGATCCAGTCATTGGATCCACTATATACGGGGCCATCTATTAAATGACTTGAAGGTATGCTCATAACCCTGAAAATTATTTACCTTATTTTACCCCTTGAGATGTACTTATGGGTGATCAGATTCAATGTTAGTCTGATTTACTATCTGCCCTATTGAACATGTGCGTTTCCAAATTATTACAACGATATGTATGAGACGCAATAAGCAATGAGGCAAATCAACAGAAATCCCACATTGGTAAAAACGTTATAAAACTAAAATAAAAATGATATCTACAGTGTCAATGTTCGAAAAACGAGCCTCATTGGTGAGAAAGACATATTTTACATCTATCTTCTCTAAGAAGTCTTGGAAGAGCTGGTAGGAGCATTCTTCGGATCCTTCTCACTGGGGGCTCCTTGCGAGGACGAAACTTGCTCCCCGCCTGGCGTCTATTCTTTAGGATCTGAGGAAGGACCTCCTTGGATAGGCGGGGCACTAGACTAGGTAGGCAAAGATTCAGGACCCTTCTTCGGGGCTGTAGGAACGGTCCCCTTCTGGACGGGCTGTACGGTTTTCACCTGGGTTTCTTTGACAGCACAAGCCGCATACTTCTTCACTTCCATCACCATTTCCTCCCCGAAAATGAGAAGTCCAGCTTAGGGTGATATTTCCATAGAGTGTATAGGAACTTGCTACTCATTTTCTCAGTTGCTTCCTAATGAGCTCGCACGACTAGGGCCTCTGATTGGCCGAACATCTCTCTTAAGTGAGCAAGTTTGTCCCTTACTATGGTCAAATCCTGCAGCACCGACTTGGTTTTCTACTCAGGATCCTCAGCTAGTCTCTTCTGAAAGAAAGCCTCCTGAGTGACCCTGTCCACATCGTCAGTGGCATTTTTGAGCGAGGAGGCAGTAAGCTACCGAAGCTTCTTCTCTTGAGCCAAGGACTCCTCCGTTTCCTTCAGTTTCTGCTAGAGCTTATGAACGTTTTTAAGCTTCTGCTCAAGCTCATGAACAGTTTTCTTGGCAGTCTCTGATTCCTCATTGAGCTTCTTATTCTCAGCCTCCAGCTTCTTATTTGCAGCCTCTAGTTTCTTGTTTTCGGCCTCTAGCTTCTTGTTCGCCTCCTTGAGTAAAGCCTTCTCTCCTGCCAGGTTGGGAAAGTCCCGACGCATCTTCATCAAAGCCAATGAAATCTGAAGTGATAATGTGTCAGTAATAGGTATGGGGATAATACATGGTCATAAAGTAAAGAATAGGGTATACCAGTACATCATAGCACGCGACATAAGCGATTAGCTGGTCCCCGCGGACATATTTTCGATAAACATATGGCCTGTCTGATCCCAACAATTCTAGCAGTTGATCCAATAGGTTATTAAAGTATTCCCCTGCGTTAGCCTCCTAGGCCTGCTCCTCATCAGCCCTTCCTATCATGGGTACCTTACCCTTAGACTTTTGGCGTTTAACGAGAGGCTCCATAGCCTCCTTTCCTTTATCTCCGGCCTCTGAGGGCTTCGTTGAACCTTCTCCGGGAATTGAGATTCCCATGCTAATAGCATCTTTGGTGGGGGTATGTGCTTCACAGTTTTCTTCCCCACGAATTTATACTTCAGCCCCAGCCTCTTAATAGATGGGGTGGCCACTGAATGTGATGGTTCCGTCGCTTGTGTTGGGGGCTCTTGTGAGCCGATCATCTCTACTTCAGGCTCTTCTATCATGGCCACTAGTGAAGATGGGGGGGAATACATGTCAAAATGCACCATGGTTCTAGGCTTCTTTGGGGCTGGGGAAGAGGCACCTTCTTCAAGATCCACAAAAACAGAAGAAACCTCCTGAACTTTTCGCACTCCCACGACCAAACCGAGATTGAGAGGTTTGGTTCCAAGTCCAGGTGCGAGCCCGTACTTCTTCAAGAAAAAGCTTGCTGGGACGTAATCGTCCTCAAGATCCTTCACCTCAGAAAACCTCTCAAGTGTTTTGGTCTCCTCATCCGAAAGACTAATTGAACCTCTATTAACAGCTGCACGTAGGAGAAAAAATGTCAATAGTAATAAGAAGCAATGATGTGCACGTGTATACAAGAGCAGCGGACAGAGACATGCTCACCAGGATTGAGAGTAAAATCAAAGTTGGCGAGTTTTAGTAAAGACAACCAGGACACAAGAAACCAACGGGATTTATAATCCCCTACATTTGACCTGTTGGTCTTCTGTGGCAGAAACACCTTATAGGGTGAACTGAGAGCAGTCATATAATAAATGCCATCCTGCTTATTGGCTTTAGGGCTAGTGGTGGATTTGAAGAAGAAAAGACTTTGGATTATGTTCGGGGTTGGTGGCGGAAAGCCGTTTTTGATAAAGATATAGGCCAGGGTGGTTATTTGGGTGTAAGTATTCAGTGTAAGCTGGAAAAGAGTTATGTCTAAGTCATTTAGCAAGTCGATCAGGTATTGGGGGACTGGAAACCTAAACCCTAGTTCCACATGTTGACGGTTGATCGCTATGAACCCCTCAGGAGGAGACGCCGCATGATCACGATGAGCAGGGACCATAACACGGCACCCAGAAGGGAAACCGTGCATTTTTGCCACGGCCTTGAGCTCTTCGAGAGTGATAGAAGAATCGTGTTGGTAAAAAGACTGGCGAGCAAAAGTTTCTTCTCTCCCGGAGGAACTTGGGGCATCCCCGCCGCCTTGGGAAGCGGCGTTCGGAGAATCTTGGCCGTGTTGAGAAGGACCTTCCTCAAAGCCCTCCTCGCTAGACATGACCCGTTGGTATCGGCATCCACGACTTAACTTCTACAAAAGAAGCAGCTAGTTAGGCCGCTGACGGCCAACCAAACCCAAGAAACAGAAAGAGCCTAAATCTAATGTCCCTAAGCATCAAGCCATACGCCTGGGAACCCAACAAAGGGGGCCAGGAAGGTCGTACTTGGTAAATCCCCTCCCCAGACTAGAAAAAGTGGGGGGAAAAGGAGACAAGGAAAAAAGAGGAAGAAGGGAAGCGGATAAAACTGATTTATAGGTACTTCAAGCTAGGCCGGACCAGAGGCAGCATGGGAGCACTCCTCCAGTGTCGGCCCAGACTCTTAAAAAAGGAATGCCATGTAAAAAAAAAAAAAAAAAAGAAGAAAAAACTTTACCTCGGATGTAATGGTGACCGATGGCTTCAGTTGAGGATTGGAGACCAGGGGTGAAAAGTTGAGAGAGAAAGCAAGTAGCGAGGAAGTCTCTGTTTTTTGAAAATGCTAGAGGAGAAGTACATGGAGCGTCACTTTCCTTAAGAGCAGTCAGGCCTCAACCATTAGATCAAGACAGCTGTATAATCGCCCCTAATCTGACGGTATGGCACGATTCTCGGGATTTTACCATCATGCAGCATGTTAACTGAGTGACATTCATTAAATGCGTACGGCGGGTGGTATGACTTGAAACCGCTGTATAGGGAAGCTCCACGTGGCCAAGCAATAAAGTGAAATTTAAAAGGTATTGTAACCGTTCCCGCTGCATCTACTCGCTCAAAAATTTGTAGCTCCTGGTCCTCTATAAAGCACCAAGAGCTAGGGGGCTTAATGTTATGAATAATTTGGTGACCAGATTATTCGGGTCAGGGGAGATCTACAGTACAGGCCCAATAACCCAAGGCTTAATGGTCCGCCCTTCTATCGGTCCACCTTTCCAACAGAGGACCCGGTTCGACGGACCTACTCTCCATTTTTTAACATGACCCAAGTCCCCCTTTATGATCGTCGATCTATTCATGAATAAGTGTTGATAGCTGATCATCAATTCTGATCGCTCAAGCTGTCCGTTAATTCTGATCGTTCAAGCTATATGTTAATTCTGATCGTTTAAGCTGTCCGTTAATTCTGATCGTTCAAGTTGTTTGTTATTTCTGCTCGCTCAGGCTGTCAGTAGGATCTGTTCGCTCAGCTTGCTTGCCATATCTGATCGTTTAAGCTACTCGTGGAAGGGCGATCATTAAACCTATTTCATCTGGGCTTGTTTGTTTAGAATTAGCTGCCTGGGTGTTCGATGATCACTAGGCATGCTCGTGCATTTGCTCACTTAGGAGATTGCTTGCCTATCATAATAACCACTCGCGAAAGTATTGATTCGTAATATGCCTTCCATTAATCAATATGTCCGGTTCAATAGAAGTTAGCCTGTTTGCCAGTTAAACTAAATTTTCTGCCTGTTGAAAGGTCCATCTCCACCATCCCTCCTAGAATTGCGAGTCAGCAGAAGTCAAAAGTGCCATGCAAGATGCAACCCCAAGCATGTCGTGCATGCCATTTCTGTCAAGGACAGCAACCGAGATTCTGGTGACCTCCAGCCACCCGAAATCTCACTTAGGCAGAGCTCAGAAATGACGGATTCGGCCGCATTGAATGTAATTTCTACTGCATTTAATGCACTGTCAGCCGCATTAGATGAAATCCCGGCATATTAAATACGGCCCATCATTATGTTTCCTGTTTACTGTATGCTTTTGTTTTATTCCTTTCTACTGTAGCTCCTCCCCTTTCTCTATAAATAGGGGAGGATTTTCATTGTAAAAGTGAAACAATCTTTTAGACTGCCGATACTCTGTCAAAATAGTGAGAGAGTGAACAGTGGATGTAGGCATCTTTTTGGGCCGAACCACTCTAAAATCTTCTTGTGTTTCTGCTCCTCGCCTATGATCTTTTCTCCTCGTTCTATTCTTACTTCGCATAATCAGCATCAACTACCCGAAACTGTAGCTTGAGCCGATAATGAACCTCATTAACTAGGGAGCCAAATCTGGATGTCAACAATGTGTTTATTATTTAGCAAAATAATTTACACTCACCGATTTCTAAGTCATAGAAAAATTTACAATTTCCTATCTCGCAATAATTTGCGACTTCCAATTCCTTTGTCTCCTCCTTACCTATATATTTTAACATTCTATTAGAAACAATGTCACAACTAATTTATTCGTATATGTATTTCCATCGACAAGCATTCAATCAAACAAACGACTAGTTAGATAAAGATTTTGGAACACCATTTTTCAAGTCAAAACAACACCAATTATTCATGTTTACTTTTCATTTGAATTTCTTAACATTCAAGTATGCCAAAACATCTCATTTAAATTCCAAATTTCATGTTAACAAATCCAAGACATTTTTGAATCCTATTGGCCTATGTTGGCCGAACCTAACATACTTTTATGCCATTAATCTCATTTTATTTTTCTCATTGAAATTACACTTAAACACATATCTAGGGGTATAAATGCAAGTCCAACGCATAAATATCATACTTCTGTAATTACACAAAGTTTTGCTACAAAGTAGTCATTTAACATTCTAATCAACTTCTTTTGATTTCTATGTTAAACTTATCATCAATACATTCTATAAAATCATCTAACACATCCTAAAATAATTTTCATCACTTTAACATCAACACGGTAGCTTATAAACCAAAGTTTTGCTTCTAATTTCAACATCAAATTCCATCATTCTAACATGTTCAAATGCATGAAAATTATCAAATAAATCAAACTCAACTTTAGTCTGTGGTATCCCATCTTGGCCGAAACATAACACATCAACATACCGTATTTTTGCTTATCATTCCATCATCAAAATCCACCATTTCATCATCTATTTATGCATGAAAATCATGCAAATCACTTGAACACAATTTGAACCAAGAAATTTCTACTTTGGACAAGAATCACATCCATCATAACATCACATTTGTTCCAAGTTTTTACACTCGAATTCACATGTAAATCAACCTCCACACTGATGAGGTTTTAAATCCTAAATCTCAAACATACAATCACAACCAAGCTATAAAAAAAAACATAAATCCAAAAATTATACAAACCAGTTTATGGAAAACTTAATCCTTACCTTTCAAACTAACTCTAAATGGATGGATTTCACTCCTAAACTTGAGAACACCTCTTGCTTGAGTGGAGAACCTTTAAAAATGGCTTCCAAGTCACTCAAAACAGTAGCTATTTTCTTGGTGCACCTCTCAGCCCAACACCCCTTAGTCTAGACCGAAAAGTTTCTTTTTTCTTTAATGTTTTTGACTGAGTGCAAGAATATTACTTCTTTCTTATTTCTCTTGCATTTTTCTTTCTTAAATTTTCATTGTATATATGGCTCCCATTCTAATGACACATGTTGCCCATGCATGGTACCTTTGTGCCATATGTCTTATGCTTGCTTCAATGTGTGACACTCATCACACATGCACTCTATCTCATGTTTTCATTTTACGCTTTTTGATTTCCTAATTTTGTATTCAAAATCATTTCTGGTCAATTTGGAAATTATTACTAAAACTTAATTTACACATCCGGATATTCTACTAAAGTTTGATTACACATCCGAGCTATCCAAGAATTTTATTGGAACTAAATTTACAAGTTTCGAATTATCTAGAAATTCTATTAATCTTTTCTATTCTACCCAGAAATTATATTAGAATTAAACTTTACATTCGAAACCATCTTCAGTCTACTCGAGAATTTTATTATTCATCACCAGACTATTCGAGAGTTATAATAAAAACCCAATTTATCATTTCTGAACTTTTCAGGAATTTTATTAATTACTTCCAAACTACCCGAGGATCGTTCTAGAAGTTCAATTTTTACACCTGAGTACTTTAAATCATTTCATTATTTACAAATAAGAGTTTATAATGTTTCATAAAAGGATGGAAATGGATGTTACAAAATCCCCCCATCCCCCCTCCCGTTATAAAAATTTCATCCCCGAAATTTACAAAACCTATATATTTAAAAAGGTGGGGATATCTATGGCGCATCTGATCTTCATGTTCCCATGTGGCCTCTTCCACCGCATGACTCCTCCACAGACCCTTTACTAGTGGGATAACCTTGTTGCGCAAAACCTGCTCTCTATGGTCAAGGATTTGAGCTGGCTCCTCCTCAAAAGTCAAATTTTCGTTTAGTTTCACTGGTTGTTCTGTCAACACGTGTGAAGGATCCGTTATATATTTACAAAGTATAAAAACATGAAAAACATTATAATGTCTAGCAAGTTCAGGTGGTAGTTCCACACGATATGCCACTTCTCCAATTTTGCCAATGATCTTGTATGGCCCAATGTATCATGGGCTTAATTTCCCACATTTTTCAAAACTTAATACGCCTTACCAAGGTTATATTCTTAGAAATACCATATCTCCTACCTGAAATTCCAGATCCCTTCAATGATTATTAGTATAGCTTTTTTGCTTGTCCCAGCTATCTTTACTCTATCCCTGATGACCTTAACTTTATTTGACGTGATTTGGACAACCTCGGGATTTATTAGTTTCTTCTTACCTATTTCATCTCAACAGACTAGAGTTTTGCATTTTTTTTCCACAAAGGGCTTCATACGGTGCCATACCTATATTGGCCTGATAGTTATTGTTGTATGCAAACTCCATCAATAATCGGTGGGTGTCCCAGCTCCTTTCAAACTCTAGAACATAAGCTCTAAGCATATCTTTTAAAGTCTATATAGTTTGTTCAGATTGGCCATCCGTTTGTGGATGAAAGGTCATGTTGAAGATCAATTTTGCACCTAGAGCTTTCTGTAGACTTAGCTAGAACTTGAAACTAAACCTCAAATCCCTATCCGACACTATAGAGACAATGTTGTGGATAAATTAGCGGTCAAAATAATCGGGCCCAGACAGATCTACAGTACAGACCCAATGACCCAGAAGCCCAAATATTCGCCATCACCCTAGTCCGTTCCCCTAGAGAAGGGGCCCATCAGTGGGCGCTTACCGTGATCGTTGATCGCTATCGCTCAGCCTGACCGCTGGTTCTGACCGCAGGTGCCCTATTCTACAAGCTGGCTGTGACCGCTATTTTCTTCGCCATTCAGATCACCGTGTTCTCCGTCAACTTTATTTACTGTGTTTGACCATTGGTCCTTGTCGTTGGCCGTTGGCTCTCATCCCTCAGACTTGTCGATGGTCGCCATTCGTGACAGCTAAACTTGCTTGTCAAAATATCCGCCATCCGTGACAGCTAAGCCTGCTCGCCAGAATATCAGCCATCCGTGACAGCTAAGCCTGTTTGCCAGATTATCCGCCATGATTGACCGCCTATCTGTCGCCATTCCTGTCCGATTGGGGTATCCGCCAAGAAGAGCCACCCGTCAGATATGTCCAACAAATCATTCTCGTCCAAGATAATGTGACTGAGCTGACCGCTAACCTCTGAGCGTGGCCGCTTACCGACTCCTTCACTCATGATATTGTCCACCTCATCGCCATGACCAGCTGCGGACACGCCGACTCACCATTCGCCTCATCGACTCTCCAGGTAGTCAGACTTATCAGAGATTCTCTTGTTTTCCCCAACCGACTCGATTCTCAGCCTGCTGGAAGATCCGTCTCCGCCACGCTTCTGGAAGTCTCGAGTCAGTAGAAGTCAACAGCGCCATGCAGAGTACAGTTTCGAGGCTTGCCATGCACGCTACATCCGCCAGAAGCTGTGATCTCAACCTCGACAACCCATCATTGCATATCCGACCCGGTCAGTAGAAATCTCCCTTGGGCAGACCTCGGATGCGACGGATTCGACCGCATTTAATGCACTGTCAGCCGTATTAAATGAGATTCCGGCGCATTAAATGTTGTCTATCAGTGTAACTGTAGTTAACTGTTTGCTTTTGTCTTATTCTGTTTACTGTAGCATCCCCCCTTCCTCTATAAATAGGGGGCGATTTTTACTGTAAAGGGGATGGAATTTTCTGAGTGTCGTTACTCTGCCGAAATAGTGAGAGAGTGAACAGTGGATGTAGGCATATTTTTGGGCCGAACCACTCTAAAAATCCTTTGTGTTTTCTCCTCCTCGCCTCTAACCTCCCTTTCTGATTCTCATTACTTTGCATGCATTCTGTTATCCATTCGAAATTGCAGCTTGGGCTCGAAAACAACCTCGTTGACTAAGGAAAACCATTTTTCGAAGTTAAAAGGGGCCAGGTATGCATAAAAGCGGTCAGGTATTGTATCTATGGTGATGTTCTCTATAAAAGGGGCTTCTCAGCCCCTTTTCTCAGGTGCATTGATGAGTCGGAGTGCGCTGCCTTGATGAGGGATATACATGAAGGACACTGCGGTAACCATGCTGGAGTACTCTTCTTAGCTCAAAAGGCACTCAGACAGGGTTTCTACTGGCCGAAGATGAAGAAGGATGCCATTGACCTGGTGAGGAAATGTGACAAGTGCCAGAGATTCTCTAATATCCCCCGGGCTCCGCCAGCCTATCTCCGTCAGATGATCAGTCCATGGCCCTTCGCCATCTGGGGCATGGACCTGATTGGACCTCTTCCGGTGGGTCGGGCGAGGTGCAAATATGCCGTTGTGGCCGTCGATTACTTCACCAAATGGGCAGAGGTGAAGGAACTGGCTAAGATCTCCACGACGAAGGTCGAGAAGTTCGTGTGGGATAATATAATCTGCAGGTTCGGCATCCCCCAGCAGTTGGTGACGGACAACGAAACCCGGTTCACAAGTGAGCAGTTTCAGGAAATCTGCAGCAGCCTCAACATTGTCAAAAGCTTCTCTGCAGTCGACCACCCGCAAGCCAACGGTCAGGTGGAAGCGGTCAACAAAATCATCAAGCAGATCATGAAAACTAAACTTGAAGCCAGGAAGGGAGCATGGGTTGATGAACTACAGAAAGTGTTATGGGCCTACTGCATTACCGCCCGCAGTACTACTGGAGAGACCCCCTTCTCAATGGTCTACAGGTCCGAGGCCATGATTCCAGCTGAATTCAAAGTCTACAGTCACCGTAGGACAAACTTCAATCTTAATGATAACAACCAGGTCCTGGCCACCAGCTCGGATTTGCTTGAGGAGTCAAGGGAAGCTGTTCACCTCAGGATGGCCATCTATCAGCAGAGGATGGCCAAGCATTACGACAAAAAAGTCCGGGTACGTCAATTTAAGCCAGGTGACCTTGTCCTACGAGAAGTCCTACCCAGTGCTCGTAAAGCAAGTGAATGAGTGCTGGGACCGAACTGGGAAGGACCTTACGTGATCCATGAAGATTTGAAGAATGGAGCCTACCATCAGGCAGACATGGATTGGGCAATTCTACCAAGAGCTTGGAACGCCATCCACCTGAGAACATACTACATCTGAACAATTGTATTTTTATTTGTTATTGTCACTCCGTCACATATGTAAAATGAGCCATGTACAAATATAATAAGAACTATCTATCATTTGTGATGAATTATTGCTAACATCAAATGCCTACGTGTGTTTCTATTTAAGGTACGCCACCACAAAACGACAAAGCGCCAGCTCAAGGCTCCAACATCTGACAACCCTAAGGGGCAGGAGGGGTTAAAATGGCCACGAGCCCGCGCACCTAATCGCCGCTCACTGATTGGCCTCCCCCTCCACATTCGCGCGCGAACAAAAAATAAAGGGCTTGATCGAAATGACACTCAACCCTGCTTCCAAAAAATGAAGGGCCCGATCGAAGTGACACTCGGCCTAACTTATGCTGTAGATGCTCAGGCTACGGCCTTGTGAACGCAGCCGAGGTCCCAACCTCCACAACTCTCGCTGTATATGCTCAGGTATATCCTTGTGAGCGCAGCTGGAGAGGTTTACTCCGTTATGCTGTAGATGCTCAGGCTACGGCCTTGTGAGCGCAGCCGAGGTCCCAACCTCCACAACTCTCGCTGTATATGCTCAGGTTTAACCTTGTGAGCGCAGCTGGAGAGGATTGCCGCACCGCATGACTCAAGCTCCTTCTGTCTGATCGCAACCCGCCATCAACCCAGACAACGATCAGGAAAGACGCGACGACAGTCTGCCTATTATCCATCCGATCTCTTCTCTTCCCCAACACGCTTACTACTATCTCAGTTTCTATTATACATCCACGTAGACCAGAAGTATTACGACCGCGTGAGATGGGAACAAAATTATTCATCCATCTTCGGGGATCCTCTTTGGCCCCTCAAATTATTGTATGTGTTGGGATCATCTGTTGGATATCGTCCACAATCCAAAGGGTCACTCTCCTTATCATACCTCCTCGAAGGTACATATGAGGGCGGTCACCCCCATTATCCTTCATAATTTGTTATTTATCTTGCAGGATATATCTGTTCGCGATCTACCATGACTATACGTATATGAAAATAAGGAAGCGACAGAACAAAGTGGAAGAAATCCTACTGAGATAATGATCAAATAATAATTACAAATTATTCCAAAACACAAAACAAGAATTATAATCGTGAAAGCATCAATGTTCGGAAACGAGTCTTGTCTACAGCAAAAAGAAAAATGTCAGAATAATGTGCTTCAAGGGGCCTTGGAGGAGCTGGCCGGAGTGTCCGCAGGAATCTTAGAAGAGCTAGAGGGGATGTCCTTGGGATTTTTGCTGCTGGAGGCTCCCTGAGAAGATGTGCCCTCCCCCCCTTCTTTTGCCAATCCCTGAGGTGCTGAGAAAGAACTACCTTGGGTTGATGAGGCACCGGTCTGAGAGAGGGACGGGCCAAAAGCCTTCTGAGCAGCTTGCGCGGCTTTCTTCTGGGCGTCTACGACAACACGGGCCTCATACTTCTTCACCTTCGCCACCGCATCCTTCCCAGCGTAGGATGGTGCAGCCACGAAGTATACAGGAACTTGCTGCTCGTCTTTTTAGTGGCCTCCTTCCAAGCTTGTTTGGCCTGGAGCTCCGCCTTGCGATATGCCTCTTGTGCCTAAGCGAGCTCACCCTTTGTCGCGATCAGTTTCTTCTCGGTGTCATCTGCCCTTTTCTTCTGAAGGACAGCCTCCTCGGTGATTTTGTCTACTTCCTCGGTGGCTTTTGCGAGTGAATCAGAGGCAGCAAGCCGAAGCCTTTTCTCCTTATCTGCAGTCTTCTCCGCTTCCTTGAGTTTCTGCTCCAGCTCAGAAATGATCTTTTCAGCAGTTGCGGACCCCTCTTTAAGGCTCCGATTTTTCGCCTCCTCAGGAGCAACCCTATCCTCAGCCAGGACGGAGAAGTTCCTACGCATCTTCATCATGCCCAACATAGCCTGAAAAGATAGTACGTTAACAAAGTATATAAGCATGGAACGTGGTAACAAAGCGATAAATGGAGCTTACAAGCATGGTGCAGCGCGCGGAGTAATCAATCAGCTGGTCACCACTGATGTGTTTCTGATAGACATCAGGCTTGTTAGGACCCAGTAAAATTGGCAGCCGATCCAGCAAGTTGTCAAAATATTCCCCCGCATTGACCTCCGGGATTGGTCCCTCGTCAGCTCCGCCTGTCATGGTCACCTTCTCCTTGCCCTTGCCTTTGGATCTCAGGCGCTTGGCAGGGGGCTCCAAGGCCTCCTCGTCCTCCTCTTCAGCCTCCGAAGTTGAAATCCCTTTTCCGGCGGCACCTCTTGTCAGCTTCACAGTCTTCTTTGCCAAGCTTTTGATCTTCATCCCGGGCTGTACAGTGAATGGAGCAGCAACTGTAACTGGCAGATCCACTGGCAGAGCTGAGGGCTCCTTCGAGCCCGTTATTTCCACCTCAGGGCCCCCTGTCTCAGCTACCGGGGAAGAAGGGGGAGAGATCATGTCAAGATCCACCATTGTTTTGTGCTTCTTTGGGGCTGGAGCGAAAGTCCCTTCACCAGGTTCTGTGAGGACAGATTTGACTTCCCTACCTTTCCATACACCGACGTCGAAAGCCAACCCCAAGGGCGCGGTCTTTATCCCAGGTGCGAGCTCGTATTTCCTCAGGAAGGAGTTCTCTAGAAAATAATCGTTCGCGAGATCCTTCACTTTAGCGAATCTCTTCAACGTTCTTGTCTCCTCCTCCGTGAGACTGACCGTTCCTTTGACAAAAGCTGCATGCAAAAATAAAGAATATTAGTGATAACGAGGCATGAAGACAAGTGTGAGAACGCTCCAATAGCGAGCTGAAATAAGCCTACCAGGACCAGTGTTGAAGTCAAAATGAACGAGTTCCTGTAGGGACAGACATGTAGCATAAAACCACTTGGATTTATAATCCCCTACATTCGATTTGCTAGCCTTCGATGGCAGAAACGCCTTATAGGGGGAGTTACGAGCGGTGATATAGTAAATACCATCTCGTTTAGTGTCGAGAGGATTTATGGTGGACTTAAAGAAATAGAGGTTTTGGATTATGTTCGAGGTTGGTGGCGGAAGGCCGTTCTTGAGGAAGATATAGGCTAGGGTGGTTATTTGGTCGTAAGAATTCGATGTGAGCTGGAAAGGGGCTATCTCCAAGTCATTTAACAAATTTATTAAATATGGGGGAACCGGAAACCCAAACCCCATCTTTACATGTTGGCGGCTGATCGCTATGAATCCATCAGGGGGATCAGCCGCATGGTAGCGATGAGCGGGGACCATGAAGCAATAAGTGGAAGGGAGATGGTATACGTCGGCCATGGTTTTAAGTTCTCTAACGGTCATCTGAGAGTCATGTTGGTAAAAGGTCTGGTAGGCAAAGGTCTCCCCTCGCCCAGAAGAACTCGGCGTGTCCTTGCTGCCCTGAGCAGTGGCACTTAAGAAGCCCCCATCGTGTTGAGGAGATCTCTCCCCAGAGCTTTCGTCACTAGACATGACTCGGCGATAACGGAGTCCACGGCTTGACATCTACAAAAGAAACAGCCAATTAGGCGGCTGACAGCCAACCAGACTCAAAAAACCAAGAAAAGCCTAAAAAGACTAAGCCTAAACGTCAAGTTGTGCGCCTAGGAAGCCATGAGGGGGGAGGGATAAGGGCTTCATTCTGTAGAGTTTCCCCCTGGGATTGAAAAAAGAAAGAAGAAGAAATGAACTAGTTACCCTATGCTGCTACCGGACTTTGTTGGACCATGAAGCAGAACTGGTCCAAACTCTTAGAAGAGCAAATGCCATGCAGGAAATGAAAAACAGCAGTGACGAGAACAATGTGAACAGGGAAAAAGAACCTTACCTTGAGTATGGTGGTCGCCGGAAGTTGCAGACAATAACTTCTAAGCAGGGTTGAAGAATCGAAGCAGAGGAAGAAGATGATGAAAATGCCTATGAATCTTAAAATCCAGAAGAAGAATATTGAGGGGTGTTTCTTCTTTTTAAAATCATTCAGCCCCAACCGTTAGATGAAGACAACTGTGTAACCACCCTCCAATCTGACGACGTGGCGCGATTCCCTAGATTTTGTCATCATGTAGTGTGTCAGTTGAGTGACGTGCATTAAATGCGAACGACGCGCGTTATGGCCAGTAACCGTAGTCTGGGGAAGCACCACTTGGCCTGGTAATAAAGTGGAATTCAAAAAGGTACTGTAACCACCCTCTCTTTGTAACTGTTCCTGCCTATTCTGCTTGCTTTGGAATATATGTCTCCTGGTCCTCTTTAAAGCACCAAGAGCCAGGGGGCTTTATGTTGTGGATAAATTAGCGGTCAGAATAATCGGGCCCAGACAGATCTACAGTACAGGCCCAATGACCCAGAAGCCCAAATATTCGCCATCACCCCAATCGGTTCCCCTAGAGAAGGGGCCTATCAATGGGCGATTGCCGTGACCGCTGATCGCTATCGCTCAGCCTGACCGCTGGTTCTAACCGCAGGCGCCCTATTCCGCAAGCTGGCTGTGACCGCTATTTTCTCCGCCATTCAGATCGCCGTGTTCTCCGTCAACTTTATTTACTGTGTTTGACCATTGGTCCTTGTCGCTGGCTGTTGGCTCTCATCCCTCAGACTTGTCGCTGGCCACCATCCATAACAGCTAAACTTACTCGCCAGAATATCCGCCATCCGTGACAGCTAAGCCTGCTCGCCAGAATATCAGCCATCCGTGACAGCTAAGCCTGTTCGCCAGATTATCCGCCATGATTGACCGCCTGTCTGTCCGACATTCCTGTCCGATTGGGGTATCCGCCAAGAGGAGCCACCCGTCAGAGATGTCCAACAAATCATTCTCGTCCAAGATAATGTGACTGAGCTGACCGCTAACCTCTGAGCGTGGCCGCTTACCGACTCCTTCACTCATGATATTGTCCACCTCATCGCCACGACCAGCTGCGGACACGTCGACTCACCATTCACCTCATCGACTATCCAGGTAGTCAGACTTATCAGAGATTCTCTTGTTTTCCCCAACCGACTCGATTCTCAGCCTGTTGGAAGATCCATCTCCGCCACGCTTCTAGAAGTCTCGAGTCAGTAGAAGTCAACAGCGCTATGCAGAGTACAGTTCCGAGGCTTGCCATGCACGCTACATCCGCCAGAAGCTGTGATCTCAACCTCGACAACCCATCATTGCATATCTGACCCGGTCAGTAGAAATCTCCCTTGGGCAGACCTCGGATGCGACGGATTTGACTGCATTTAATGCACTGTCAGCCGTATTAAATGAGATTCCGGCGCATTAAATGCTGTCTGTCAGTGTAACTGTAGTTAACTGTTTGCTTTTGTCTTATTTTGTTTACTGTAGCATCCCCCCTTCCTCTATAAATAGGGGGCGATTTTTACTGTAAAGGGGATGGAATTTTCTGAGTGTCGTTACTCTGTCGAAATAGTGAGAGAGTGAACAGTGGACGTAGGCATCTTTTTGGGCCGAACCACTCTAAAAATCCTTTGTGTTTCCTCCTCCTCGCCTCTAACCTCCCTTTCTGATTCTCATTGCTTTGCATGCATTCTGTTATCCGTTCGAAACTGCAGCTTGGGCCCGAAAACAACCTCGTTGACTAAGGAAAACCATTTTTCGACGTTAACACTTGTATACCATGCAATCGTACAATCTCATCAATGTACAATTGGGCCAACTTATCCAGTGAATAATTACTTATGATCAACAAGAAATTGGCTAATTTCGTTAATCTATCCACAATCACCCATATCGCGTCATGATTTCGGCTCTGTGGAAGTCCTACCATGAAGTCTTCTTACCATGAAATCCATTGTAACTCTTTCCCACTTCCATTCTAGATTAGGAAGTGGCTGTAACAACCCTATAGGCTTCTGATATTCTGTTTTCATCTACTGACGAGTCAAACATTGGGAGACATACTCAGCTATTTCTCTCTTCACATGATTCCACCAATAATGTTCCTTCAAAGTATGGTACATTTTAGTGCTTCCAGGATGCATGACATAAGCCGAGAAATGTGCCTCATCCATAATCTCTTTCTTTAATTCGCTAACATTCAGCACACACAATCTTCAACCCATCATCAATGTACCATTCTCCCTTAACAAGAAATCCTCTCGTTGTTTAGATTCCATTTCACCTTTTAGCTTAACCAGTTGAGGATCCTATAACTGTACCTTTCTAATGCGATCCACAAGAATAGGTCAAACATGAAAGGTAGCCAACAATGCTCCTGAATTTGTCACTTCCAATCTTACCCTTAGAGACCTTAATTCCACCAATAATGGTAGATATACCGCCTTTAGTTGCGTTATTGAACTTATGAGTCTCCTGCTCAGAGCATCCAATACTACATTCGCCTTTTCTGGATGGTACTCAATATTATAGTCATAATCCTTAATAAGCTCTACCCATCGCTTCTGCCTTATATTCAATTCTTTCTAAGTAAATAGATACTGTAGGCTCTTATGATCGGTAAAGATCTAACAAGGAACTCTATAGAGATAATGCCTCTATATTCTCAAAACAAACACTACTGCTGCAAGCTCTAGGTCATGAGTAAGGTGCTCATGTTTCTTCAACTACCTGGAAGCATATGTTATAACTTTATCATTCTACATTAACACACACCTCAAGCCTTGCTTAAAGGCATCACTGTATGCTGCAAAACCATGTTCCCCTGATGGAAGAATAAGTACTGGAGTTGAGGTCAGTTTCTTCATCAAAACTCTGTTGACATGCATCCAACCAAACAAACTTATCTTCCTTTCGTGTCAACTTAGCTAATAACGTGGCTATTTTTGAAAATCCCTCCATAAACTTCCTATAATAGCCTACCAAACCCAAGAAATTTTGGACCTTAGTTACATTGGTAGGCTGTCTTCAATTCACTATTATTTCAATTTTCTAAGGATCTGCATTAATTCCTTCAGTTAAAATTACATGTCCCCAGAAAAACCGCTTTATCCAGCTAAAATTAACACTTGCTAAGCTTGGCATAGAGTCGCTGCTCCCTTAGGGTCTGCAAAACCAACCTAAGATACTCTACATGTTCCTTTTTACTGCCCAAATACACTAAAATGTCATCAATGAACATTATAATAAACTTGTCTAAATAAGCGTGAAACACCCTATTCATTAGATTCATAAAAGATGCTAAGGTGTTTGTCAACCTAAAAAGCATGACTAAGAACTCATGGTGTCTACATTGAGTTTTGAATGCAGTCTTAGGAACATCCTCACTACAGATTTTTAGCTGATGGTACCCGAATCTCAGATCTATCTAAGAGAATACCCTTACTCCTTGAAGCTGATCAAAGCGAATACTGATTATGCACCATTACTTTATTCAACTTTCTATAATCGATGCATAATCTCATACTTCCATATTTCTTCTTGACAAATAAAACCAATGCTCCCCATGGCAACGTACTCAGCCTAACAAATCCCTTATCAACCAACTCTTCCATCTGTACCTTCAATTCTTTCAACTCTAAGGAAGTCATCCTATAGTATGTCATAGATATAGGTGTCATTCTTGGTCTATTTCAAACTTGATCTCCCGGTCTATTGACATACTAGGAAGATCCTCTAGAAACATATTGGAAAATCCCTAACCATAAGAATATCTTCCAATCTTGTTTCATTATCCTTCACATCAACTGCATAAGCTAAATATCTGGAACACGACTTCTGAATTATCTTACTAGCAGTTATTGTAGTCATCAAACTAGTAGGAATCATTTTCCTTACCTCATGAAAAACAACATCTAGTGCCCCTAGCCTAGCAAACCTTACCCCTTTTCAAAAGCAATCCACAGTGGCATGATATTTCAACAATCAATCCATACCCAATATTGCATTAAAGTCATGAATATCTAGCAAAATCAAATTCACCCGAAACTCATGACCCTTTATCATTACTTTACTATCCATATACACTTTCTTAGCTACTAAAGTACCTCTCATAGGGGTTGACACTATTATGCTACAATCTAAGGGTTTTGGTTTAACATCAATGTGTGCAACAAAACTCATGAAGATAAATGAATAAGTAGCTCCATGGTCAATTAATGCATGTGTATCATAATCATATACGGAAATTATACCTATCACCATCTCTAGGATAGCATTGGCTTTCTGTTGGGTCATTATAAATACTCTGACCTGTGTCTGGGGTATGCCTAATGGTCCTCCGGACGATTGACCCCTACCTGTTGGTCCACCTGGCTTACTAGATGTAATGGAGCCTCTAGTTTGTGCACCTTTCTACTTCTGGCCCTGACCAGTACTAGATGGCCTCTATCCTATCATTCCCACATCTGTCCTACCACTGGAAGATAATTGTGGACAGTCTCCTATAAAGTGCCCTCTCTAGCCACACTTGCAACACACATCTAAGCCCAATCTATACTCGCCAGGATGATATTTACCACATTTTGCACATTTTGGCCAGGTTCTTTGTATGCTTCCAATATTTTTGAATCCCAAAGATCTTATGAAGCCTTGGCTTGATTGTGCCCCATAACTTAACCGATGAGTATTAGACTCTTTCGACTTTCCCCCACTCTTGGCTTGCTTGTTGAACCCTCCTTGCATCCAGATTGATCCATCACGCTTCAGACTCTAGGTGTTACTTTTAGGCTTATCATCCATGCTTCTTTTGATCTTGACTACAGCCTCCACTGATTGCCTATACTGATTAGTTATAGTCGATGCGACGTAAGTCCTAATTTTAGGATTTAGACCTATTGCAAACCTCTTACTTTTCTGTTCTTCATCATCCTGAATGAAAGGAACATGCTTTACCAACTTTGAAAATTTTCTCTCATATTTCGCTATGGAAAGTGCGCCCTGTTCCAACTTAAAGAACTCCTCAATCTTGGCATCTTTGTAGCTTTTCAGAAAGAACTTATCCGTGAACTTGTTTTTGAATTAAGTCCAGGATACCCTCTTTAGATTCTATCTCTATACTACCTTCCACCAGTCCTTAGCTTTGTCTTTCAGTAAGAAGGCTGAAAATGTTACCATTTGCTCCTCTGTACACCCCATAACTTTGAAGACCCCTTCGCTGTTTTCCAGTCAAGATAAAACTTTCTCTGGTTCATTCGCCCCATCAAAGTTTCTGGCTCTCAACCTCCGAGCCCTTTCAATGAAACCATCTACTTCTTATAGCTAACGGAGTGTCGCGACCAATAACTAACCATTATTCCAATTAAGCATTCCCGTCTTCAGGCTCTTAAGGCTAAGATGGTCCTAAATGGAATGGTTCCAAAGGGATTGGATCCTAAGGAACATTTACTGATTCATCCATTTGTTCTTATGCTAGTGCAAGAGTCTCTGCGGTAGCTCTCCTAGTAGTAGAACGGCCTTAATGACGCATCTTTTATGAAATTTAAACATGTACAATATCAAGTAATGCAATGACACATCTTTTGTGAAATTTAAACATGTACAATATCAAGTAATGCATATGACCTTAAAAAGAACGTTTGAAAAGAAATTATGCAATCTTGAAGAAAATATTAAATCATTTTCAGAAGTGGGTTTTAAAATATATTTTCGAATCTTTCAAACATTTTTCTAAAACCTTAGCTCTGATACCAGTTGAAAGGACCCAACCCGAATATTCCCCGTAAGGATCTGAGCAGAGCCCTCCTGACACCTTAATAGAAATCCTTGCAGTCTTCGTACTAGTGACTCAAAAAGACTCTATGGAGCAAACTCGCAGTACATTTTCATTTCTTAACCATTTAAAATTTAGGGTAGAAAAATTTAGACAGCACAACGACTGTTTTCCGACATTTCCAACCTTTTCAAAACATATGTAAATCAATTCATAAACACTTCTAAAATCCATACATTCTTATCCACTTCCAATTTCGACCTCAGATCCATCACAAAATCCAAACTCAACCATAATTCAAACATTTCAAACAAAAACATTTCGAACTTAAAAACATTTTAACATGCATAAAATCCTAAGTACCAAAACGAATTCAAAAGAATTTACATTATGCAAAATTCATTATACATCAAACTATTTACTTTAATTCACATTAGCAGTCGTCAGATGTGCTCGCCTAACTTTGCATTAGAGATTTCTCACCTTGAATACTGGTTCCTGCACTTGGGGGGTTTCATAAAAATAAACAGAAAACAATGAGCTAAAAGAACTCAGCAAGTGTTATGCGTTTCTATTTAAACTATTCTTTTAGAAATAACCTCCCTAAAAATCATTTGGAGATCTAAGTTTCTTAATAATTTGCTCAAATCATAAATCTCATGATTTTGCATAAATATATATACATAAATCTTCTTGAAATCATAAATATATGCATTGTAAAAATTTATTCCATAACATACTTCACTTCAAATTTGTTCATAACATAAACATGGGTTCGTAAAGTATAGCATTATTCATAAAACAAATACCTAATGGAACCCAGGGAAATCATATTTCACCGCTTGGTCCTATGACGTTGGTGGTGGGGACAGTCAATCTCAGTCATAAGCCACTATGCTACGAAATGTTACCTTGCCTTACATAGGCAATAAGTCATAATAGTACCTTAAATACGAGCAGAGGGCGACACGACAGACTCAATCCCCCCATAGTTAGTGGACTTACCCCCCTTCCCACTAACTTACAATATGTGCGATAAGTTACTTCAGCCTCATTACAGTCATATCTTAGTCATATCATGGGGATTGAGGTAACCATCAGTTTTGAAAACTTTCTTTAACTTATATTTACAAATTTAATTTGCATGCTAAAAGAAATTTATGATAAAAATATATTTCTTCAATTTGATGCTAAAAGCGTAAATCACGTTTCGTCCAAAATTTTATGCGATAAACATTTTTTTAGATGCATATGTAAAAATATTTATAAACGAATATCATTAATATAAATTCATTTTAATATCAAAATATTTAAATAATCATAAAGCATTTTAAAACCATACTAAAAAGAATAAAACTACTTTTAACAATTATAAAACATTTATACTCACATTAAGCATACTAAAATGTGTTTATCATTTCGTGAAATAATTTATGCTCACCGATTTCTAACTCATAGAAAAATTTACGATTTCCTATCTCGCAATAATTTGCGACTTCCAATTCCTTTGTCTACTTGATATCTATATATTTTAACATTCTATTAAAAGCAACATCACAACTAATTTATTCCTATATGCAGTTCCATCGACAAACATTCAATCACACAAATGACTAATTATATAAAGATCTAGGAACACCTTTTTTCAAGTCGTAACAATGCCAATTATTCGTATTTACTTTCCATTCGAATTTCTTAACATTCAAGCATGCCAAAACACCTCATTTAAAGTCCAAATTTTATGTTAACGAATCCAATACATTTTTTAATCCTATTGGCCTATGTTGGGTGACCAAACATATTTTAATGTCATCAATCTCATTTTATTTTCCTTATCGAAATTACACTTAAACACATGTCTAGGGGTGTAAATGCAAGTCCAACACAAAAATTTCATATTTTTGTGATTACACGAAGTTTTGCCACAAAGTAGCCATTTAACATTCTAATCAATTTCTTTCGATTTCTGTGTAAAATTTATTATCAACACATGCTATAAAATCATCTAACACATCCTAAAACAATTTTCCATCACTTTAACATCAACATGGCAGCTTATAAACAAAAGTTTTGCTTCTAATTTTAACACCAAAACCCATCATTCTAACATGTTCAAATGTATGAAAATCTTTCAAATAAATCAAACTCAACTTTAGTCTATGGTATCATTTCTTGGCCGAAACATAACACATCAACATACCATACTTTTGCTTATCATTCCATCATCAAAATCCACCATTTCATCACCTATTTATGCATGAAAATCGCACAAATCACTTGAACACAACTTGAACAATGAAATTTCAACTTTGGCGAAGAGTTACATCCATCATAACATTACATTTCTTTCAAGTTTTTACACTAGAATTTACATACAATTCATCCTCCACACTAGTGAGGTTTTAAATTCTAAATCCTAGACATACAATCACAACCAACCTATAAAAAAAAACCATAAATCCAAAAATTATACAAACTAATTCATGGAAAACTTAATCCTTACCTTTCAAACTAACTCCAAATGGATGGATTTCACTCCTAAGCTTGAGTACACCTCTTGCATGAGTGGAGAACTGTCAAAAATGGCTTCCTAATCACTCAAAACAGTAGCTATCTTCTTGCTACACCTCTTGACCAAACACCCTTTAGTCTAGACCGAAAAGCTTCTCTTTTCTTTAGTGTTTTTGACTAAATGCAAGAATATTGCTTCTTCCTTATTTCTCTTGCATCTTTCTTTCTTAAATTTTTATTATATATATATGGCTCCCATTCTAGTGACACACGTTGCCCATGCATGGTGCTTTTATGCCATGTGTCTCATGCTTACTTTAATGTGTGACACTTGTCACACATGCACTCTATCTCACGTTTTCATTTCACGCTTTTCAATTTCCTAATTCCGTATTTAAAATCATTTTCAGTCCATTCAAAAATTATTACTAAAACATAATTTATACATCCAGATATTATACTAAAGTTTGATTGCACATCCAGGCTATCCAAGAATTGTAATGGAACTTAATTTACAAATTCGGATTATCCAAAAATTCTATTAATTTTTTCCGTTCCACTTAGAAATTATACTGGAAGTAAACTTTACATTCGAAACCATCTCCTGTCTACCTAAACATTTTATTATTTGTCACCGGACTAATCGGGAGTTATATTAAAAACCCAATTTATCATTTTCGAACTTTTTGAAAATTTTATTAATTATTTTCGAACTGTCCGGGAATCATTCTAGAAGTTTAATTTTCACACTTGAGTACTTTAAATCATTTCATTATTCACAAATAAGAGTTTATAATATTTTGTACAAGAATTGAAAACGAATGTTACAGTGGTGGTGGTGGGTGGGTGGTTTCTAGGTGTTGTGGATGCGTTTGATGGGTGGTTATGTGTAGGTGTTTGATGTTGGTCTCTGTCCATGGTTGTTGTCCATGTATGGTTTCATCATCTTCTTCTTCTCTTATTCTTTTCTTTTTCTTATCTTTTTCTTCATATAATCAAACATCAAACCTAGAAATCTCAAGCCCAAATCTAGGTTCAAGAAGATGATGAAGAAGAAAAAGAAGAAGTAGGAGTTTGTGTTTTTGGGTGTTTTGATGTTTGTGTTCTTCATAGAACATAATTTAAGTTATTGAATATGGTCAGGTTGAATTTGTATTTTAGTTTTGTTGATCATTTTTTGATGAGATTGAAAGGAGAAGAAGGAAAAGGAGATGTGTTTAAGTTTTTGGGTTCAGATCCTATACATGGAGATGTTAAATGTCAACATGAAAATCTGAGTTCATAATCGAAATTGTCAATTTTTTTTTTTAATTTTTTTATGCAACAATTTTTTTTCAATTTTTTTAATTCTTTGATTACCACATTCATCTTAGAGTAAATATTAAATTTTAATTCTTTGATCACCACCTTTCATCTTAGAGGTGAATAGTGGGGATCTATTGTCTTATTTTTAATAAAATTTTAAAAACTAACTTTTTAAATAAATGTAAATATTAAATTTTATTTTTAAATTAATCTCCACTATCCATTTTAAAGATAAACGGTGGAGATCTTCTTTTATAATTTTGGCTTTAAATTTTATTATAATTAAATTCATTTTTATTTTTAAATTTTATTTTAATTGAATTCAAATGAAGGGTAAAATAGTTATTTACTGCTCTAGTCAACTTTTTAATGGAAAAATTAATGGCGGGGGGCAAAATGTCTATTTACAACACTAAGGGGAGGCGTTTCAGATTAGGATCAAATATTAGGGATAATTATAAATATCCCTAAATTCGTCATTTTTTGTGGCTTAAAGTCCAAATCCCTAATTGCTTCTCTCTCATCTGTTCGCTCTCTCTACTCAATCCTCCATTCTTTTCCTCTCTCTCAGTTCTACCTTCTCCTTCTCCTTTCTCAATTGTTACTTATCATTTTCATTTTCAGTTTCAGTTTCATCCAACATCAAACACAAACACAGTCTTATCTAGTGGTGCTTTAGCCAAGAGATAGGAAAGTGATGAACTAATCATGGTTAAGGATAGATTTCAATTTTAGTTTTAGTTTTGATTGAAGCCATTTTCAGGTTCAGGTAAGCCATTTTCAATTTCAACATGTAATGTGTTTATAAGAGAGGGTTTATGTGTGCAGTACAGCCTAGCTATCTATGTGTGTATGTGATCAGTGTGTCAGTTTTAGTTTAGTATGGTCAGCAACATAATTGTTGATAAGGCAATCAAACTTCTTAAGAGACCAGCCACCACCGAATTCCTCACTTTCTTAATCTTTATAATTTCTGCATATAAAAACCCGATTTTTCTCTACAATTACTACTGGGCATTTAATCTTTGTTCTACTAGCATCTAAAACTGAAGAATAAACTAGAAACAGAGCAACAAAGTAGAACCAGAAATATATAGTCGTTTGGGTCGAGCAACCCGATTTGACATAATTAAGCCAAGTATCCTCCAAAGGCGAGTAAAACCCCTGATTTAGGGGTTCTCAGATCGACGAAATACAAATCACCAAGGACTCGATGAGAACTCATAACAACTTGCCGAATTCTATGACACTATTTTTCCTTGAGTTTTATTGAAAAAAAAAAAAAGAAATATATCAACTTCTATCATTTAGTAAAAATTTTCTTGTTTCGAGTCTTTCTCGCTATTAAAGAAGTAACAAGCTAAAGACTTATCACGAGCTACTGCTCTATAGCTACGACCTTAGGTTATGCCTTATGTGAGCTCTTTGATCTGAGTGAATTCACTATTTTTGTGCGACTAAACTCGTTTAGTGTTCTTGATGCCGTGGCATTTTGCTGTGGAATCAAGGTGTGATGGACTTTATATTGCTTCATTGCCTTTGGGTCATTAGCCTATCGAGCCCTTATTATATTTCTAGTCCTTATGCTATTTTTAGGGATAATAATATTAAATATCAAAACTTAGGGGGATATATTCAATCATGATTTTAAAATACTTTCATAAATATTTTTAAGTGAATGACTTTCATAGAATTTTATAGACTTTTAATAACTTTACAAATTCATGAAAGACTCTCATAAACTTTTATAAACTCTTTTTTAAAAAGATTTTTATAGATTTTCACATACTTTCATAAACTAAACTTTTACTAACTTATAATATAATAAACACTTTATAAGTTAATACAAATTATAATTATCATGTTAATAATGATGAAAAAATATGACACATAAAACAAAAATGAAGTCACCTCAATTACATAAATTGATAACCAAAACACTAATTATTTTAAATATTTCATTATTCATTTTATGTATTCTATGAAAAATAAAATCTATAATGTCTATTATTATCAATAATCCTAACATCATTTCACATATCAGCAGCTACAACAACTCTCCATTTATTAGCATGCTCTGTTTGTTGTTTTAAGTCTCAAGAAATGAGTTAAAATCGTCATCTTGATTAAGTAATAATGATGATGAAGATGATGAAGATATATAGATATTGACAAAATTTATTATTTTTTCATTTATTTCTAAAATAAAAATATATTCCTTTAACAAGCTCGTGAAAATTATACATTTTGTAAGTTATATTTCTTATTTCAATAAAAATATTTTCTTTTGATATAATGTAAATAAATAAGTGGAAAACAACTATCAAAACTAATATTTTATAAAATTTAACTTGGTTAAATTTATAATATTTTATGAATATCAAAAGTGATTACTACTGTACCTCAAATATTAAATAATCAAAGTAAAATTCAAGAAATTTTTCAACAAGTATGTAATAAGAATAAAAGTTGAAAAATATCACATGTATAGATATAATTAAATAATAAAATTTAAAATTTTAATTTTTTTAATAAACCCCTAGTTAAAAAATCACCAAGTATTAATTTTTTTTTTCTTTTTTATTTGAAATAGAGGTTTTTCCTCTTTTTTTAATATAAAAAAAAAAATTACATTGCCTAATTTCATCAATTTTAAAACAATGAAATTTTTTATTTATATATTTAGGAGTTCTATTTTTATTATTTATACACAATAACTACTAAATTATTAGCTTACAATATAATCGTTAATAATAGTTGTATTGTTTATCATAAGAACAATGATATGATTTGGATCAATATCCATCTAGACAATTTTTTTCTTTTTGGTATTGTATTTATATAAATATAAATTATAAGATGCTTTCCTTTCTTAAATTTATTTTACCAAGATCTAACTCCTCAATTTTTATTCAAATTTGAAATCTTTTATAAAATAATAAATTGATATCTTTTGGAAAAGTAGAGATCTAATAAGATTTAAAAAATAAAAAGCTAACAATTTGAATATAGAAAAAAAATATTGATCATTATGATTCACAATAAAATAGGAGTATAAGTAAAATATATATATGTGTGTGTGTGTATGTATTTAAAATAAGTGAAATACTTTTATTTATTAGAGATTCAAATGTAAAAGTGATTGTGAGGTTTGCTTATATAATCAACAACAAAAATCTACAAAAGTTTTTAAGAGGAGTGGAAGAGAATTTGTAAAGTTTGGTTATTATAAATTTAACATAAAAGTCTATAAAAGTCATTAAAATTTTAAATTCTATAAAAATCATTAGCATTTTGAATTTCCTATAACTTTTATAAACTGTTAAAAAGTTTTGATTGAATACACTATACATTTTATAGACTTTGTAAAAATATTAAAAATTTATATTGAATACCACTTGATTTTTATAGAGTTTTTAAAAGTTTATATTAAATACATCTTAAGTCATTAAAAGTTTAAATTGAATACTCCAAAACTTATTCAAATCTTACTTAAAGTGAATCTGATAAAGAATTTAAGGGAAAAAAAAAAAAGCACCATCCAATTTCTTATTTCTTAAATTGTCAGCCACTCGCAGGCAAAAGTCTTACAACCACATATGTAAAATTGAAAACCCAAACTTGTCCCCACACCCACGTACTTCCAGTAGTGATGAACCACAAATTCCATAAAACGAGAAACACATACTAAACGTTCATTAAACAAAAAAACATATATATATATATATATATATATATATAATTCTAGGCCACACAAAGCATACAAGAAAAGAGCAGTTTGTACATTAAATATAATAAAAAATAAAAATAAAAATAAAAAGGGAGCAACCTGAGTAGACTAGTTGAAAGTAGTCGTCAAATTTATGAGACTCGAGAGGAATCTGAAATTGTCATTTCTTTGAAGTGAGGTGAGGACGTGAAGAATATCAAAAATATTTTTAAAAAATTAGGGACTTATGGTGTAGACAGATAATTTCAATCACTTTAATCTACCTTTAATTTGCGAATTGAATTCGAAATTAGGACTCATGGTTTGAAATCATCTGTATATATCATGATAATTTGTTCATCTTCCAATATGACCAGAAGATACGGTGGATTTCTGGAACGTTAGGTGGAAACATGGAAGAATTAATACGTAACTACATGACTAAGCATTAAAAAAAAAAGGAGGAAAAAATGAAACGCACGAGACACACGATTAATTAATATAAAACAAATGAGAAAAAAAAAAAAAAACGAAACATACATGCAACGGGAAAAAAAAAAAAAAACACAATCTTACATTATACTGGCAACGCTGGCATTGACAATGAATGACAGTGACACCAGATGGGCATAAAACACTCGTTTTAAGCACCATTTTTTATTGGATTAGAGATTGAGGTGAGTTAAGTGGACTCATAAAAAAAAAAGTGGTGTTTGGATAAATAAGAATTGAATTAAAGATTTAATTTTCAAAATGTAGCTTTTGGATTAAATGCTATGAATATAGCTATTGAATTTGAAAAAATGTAACTGTAAAATTAAATTGCAGATTTAATTTTTCAAATCATAATTACAAGTATTAACTATAGAATTGAATTGCGGTGTTAATTGTCATGAATTGCAAAACTGAATATTCAAATTGTAACCACTAGTGTTATTTTAAATTTGAATTTTCAATGCCTAACCAATGATTTAGTTTAAGGACTAGTATTAAATCAATTGTTACCACTCCTTCATGATGACTATAAATTGGCTTCTAATTTAAAAGAGAAAGCACACTTAATACTTAACATAGATTGCAAACTACTTGAGATTTCTCTTTGAATTTTTTATTTTCTGAAATTTTCAGTGATAGATTCAGGTATAGTTTAATTCGCCAAAATATTTCTAATTTAAATCATTATATCCTAAGAAGACACTATTGTTCTACACAAACCTCAATTTATTAGTTTTTTTTTTCTTTATTATTATTATTATTGTTATTATTTTTTAATCTTGCATCTATTCTTTTATAATTTGTTCATAATATTTAGTCCCAATTTATTACTAGAAATAAGTGTGATGGTATAAAAGTGTATGTCTAGAATAGATTCTAGATAAGAAATAATTGATATTTAAATGTGTCTACTGTGATCGATCTCTTTTTTTAGAAAACTTAGTTGCTGTGTTATTAACATAGTATGTGTACCATTCTTAGATGATAGGGTTTTGTCCAATAAATCATAATAAATTAGTAAAGTAGTCAAATCCAATAAATATTAGTACTTTCAAATCCGTTAATTCTAAGATGATATCATCCACTAATTCTACTAACTACTAAAAGCGAAACAAAAAATTAAGACTAATGTTGGGTTGGATTTCCTCTTATGTAGAGGCCCAACAAGTCTCAACAAATTAAATTGAACCCATATGAAAATCTTAATGCAATTAGGAATCATAAACCTATTTAAGTTTAATTTTCTTAATCAATATAAATAAGAAAGAGAGAGTTTGGTGGCTGTGAGAGTTTAGGGTTTTTGAGGCAAAAAAAAAAACACAAAATCAAGTGTGAAGAGAGAAAATCGTGTGGAAGAGAGGAAAAAAGATAAGAGTGAGTTTTCTGCACAAAAATTCATCCCGTACAGTTTCGGAGTTATTGTGATATTTTTTTCGTTAACCGTTGGATCGTGCTGAAATTTAGACAGCACATTCATCTCTTCTGGACCTTGATTCTGAACGGTAGAGATTGGAAATAGAGTTGTCGTTTGTGAGATATACAGCCCGTAATAGAGCTGTCAGGTTTTTTCCTGCATTGTCTGCGCAGCAGTTTTGTAAGATCAATATCTCTTTCGTTCACCGTTGGATCGACCTCAAATTTGGACAGTATACTTAGCACTTATAATTCTAAATTCTGGACCGCGGAGATCGGAATTTGAGCTCCTAGTGAAGAGCGACGCAGTCCAGAACGTATTGCTGAGTTTGTATTTTTCTCTTCTCTTGTTATTTAAACTTAAATTTGAGTTATTAGGGAACCTAGATAATTATTGCTCGGTTTTGGTTTCTATCTTATGTTAAAACAGTTTGTTACTCTCACATTTGATTATTAGTGAAGATTTTTGGGTGGACTACGGTTCTGTGATTTTTACTTCTCGCATTGGGGAGGTTTTCCACGTAAAATTTGGATTGTGTTATTTCTGTATGTGGTGATAATTTTATTTGCTCATTATTTGATCGTTGGTGGTATTTATATTATGGTGAATTTGTGCATTATTTAATGTTTTTCATAAGATTCATTCAGGGAGAGAAAAAGTTTCGTTGTGTAATTTGTTTATATTTGTTATTTCTCCCATCAACTAAACGCAAATACACTATCCTCAAGGTCAAATACAACGTGACAACATAATTCAAACAAGTTCTCATGGGCCCCGTCGGGTGGCCAATCCTAGGACAGTCCTCGAGATTTTGATTTCTTGCTTTCTAATTCCTCTGCAGGAACGCTTGTTCAACATAAAAATCAGCAGAACATGGACAAAACGAGCCATTGATCGATGTAACATCACCTGAAATGGCTCAAGAAGTTCATTTTTTTTTTCTTTTTCGTTTCTCTTTTGGTTTAGTTTACCGCCCAAGCATGTGTTTTGTTTTTCCAACATTACCAAAACGTCTTGTTTCTTTTATTAACTTTAACCTTCTGGTTGATCGCCAAACATATTTCTGATGAGTTATGGACGACTTCCAATGAATTTGGACTGCTGACAACACTGATGTATCATCCGTGTTTAATTTGTTTGTATTATTATCCATGTGGTTTTTAATTTATGGAGGGGAATGGAGGATAGGGCCTAGAGTGGTGTTATTTACATAAACAGCCGTATAAAATCTTATATAAATTCACCACTCCAATTGGTTAGCTCTATGATTTAATTATAAATTCAATTTAATTGATCTGAATAATCAAAACCAAGAAAAGTTAATTAACCCTAAATGAAATAGTATTAAAAAAAACAAAAATTATGTTAAATCTGACCAAATAAAATGTTATATATATATATATATATATATATATATATATATCTTTTGTCACTATTACACCATAATATGGGGCAACAATAAAACCAAAATTTAGATTATCAAAGCTGACTGGATAGATTTGGTTGGACGGTTTGGAGGATGTGAGTTGTAATGGTCTTAATCGAAATTGGCAAATTTGGCGGATCAGATGGGCAGTGATGAGTTGGATGGTCGGCTAAAAGGTCATTTAATTTTTTTATTTTATGACTAAATAGTTCTAAAACGTATTGAAAACTTAATAGTAATTAAAACTTGAAATTTAAACATGTTTTTTCTCTAAATGTTTTGTAAACTTATTTATCTTTTAACATTAAAATTGTCTAAAAACTAGTAATTTAATAGTTATACATTTATTATAATTAGTTTTTAGGAAATTGTATTTAGCAATATACAAACAATAAAACATAAATAATTGTTAGTAATATTTTTTCAAAATTAAAATATGAATACAAAGTATAGTAAAACAAATGATATTTACATATTTAAATAAAAATAATGAATCATCTATGAGTTAAATTATAATTAAGAAACAACTGAAAAAAAAAATGTTTAAATTATAAATTAAAATATAGTAGTCCAATTTTAAAAATGTTTGGGATGAGAGAGTTTTTTAAAAGATGCTTCATATCAGTATTAGGGGAAAATGAAAAGAAAATATTTATAAATATAGAATTAGAATAAATCTCTAATAAGAATATTTACACAATAGAGTATGACTTGAAGGAATTAGATCAACATCTTTATTGAGGAGTATTAATTATGATTAATCTCAGGTTCTTGAATAAAAATAAAGTAACTTCTTGGCTTTACAAGGCAAATTTTTATGAGGTTGAAAAATTCCCTTATGTCTTGAGGTTATAGGATTCAACATTACGAAGAAGAAGTCTGACAAGATTAAATGCATAAGGAATGCTTTATCTTGGTAAACTAGAGGTCAAGAAAGAAAATAAGTCATGAAAATCTATTATATACCTTGACAAAGTTATAGCCAAAGAAATTAATCAAAATGACAAATATAGTGATCCATATCACAAATGGTGTGATCACGAGGTAGCTAAAATTTTAGCTACTCAATCTAGAAGCAATGCTTTGCCATGTTCAAAAATGAATTTGATTGGATCATTGGTTTGATATGATCAATTGAATAATGGTAGATTCTAATCTTGTCATTACTTTATTTGATGTTATTGTACCTTAACATGTTCTCAAAATTGATTTATCTACGTACTTTTGGTTAAGCTTAGTTGATATGTGGGTTAATTTTCTCAAATAAGAAATCTTCTCTCATATTTTATTTTTGAAAATTTGCTATAGTATATAGTGTAGAGATTGTCAATAGTGTCAGATGTAAAAAATCTTCACATAGCAATGGTTTATATGTAAGTTAAAGTTGCCTATATCGACTTATGTAAATATCTCAAGTGCAGAATCTTTACATGGATATGTGACACTATATAGATGAGAAATATCAAGTTTTAGAGGTTCTAAGACACTTAAAAAAAACATTCCCAAAAGCAGACGTAGTTCGTCAACTGTCCATTGCAAGTTTTCAGAGTGATGTTTTAAATTTCTTCAATCTACAATTATTATTCAACTTTCTTGTGTGATTCTAATACTAGAAACTAGGTATTTGAGAACTGGATTTATTGTTAATATTTATCTTGATTGGTTGATTAAAGTTCCATTGTGATAATTAGTGTTCCAAAAATCGGCCAAATCGATCGATTTTTTGCCGGCTAATCAGTGACCGGCACCGTGCTAGTCCAATAACCCCTAGATTGAGGCCTTACTCACTGGGGTGAGTAATCAGTCCAGTTGACTGACTAAGCGGTCCAGGTCACAAAACCAATTGAAAAGCACCCCAAACACCACCAAAAAGTGGACTAGAAAGAGAAGGTTCATAGCTAGGAAGGAGATATTGTTCGAGAGGGAATCAAAGAGCTTCAACCTGGCCAAGCTTATGGATGTCACCCGGTTGGAGTCGCAGTTGATGCCTTTCCAGTTGTAGTACACCGACTTCGATGACCATTCGAAGTAGAGACCGGAGAGCGACTGGGCAAGAGAGAGCACAATGGTTAAGTCATCGGCATTGATAGCAATGGTGAGTAGAAGGAGGAGAAACTGGTGGTGGTGGTGGAGAGAGAAAGTAAGGGCATGTCGTAAGGAGAAGAGAAGGATTAAGAGAGAGAGGGGGGGTGGAGGGCTGATGCGACGATGAATGATGGTTTGAGTGCTAGGTTTGTATATCTATATTAGGGTAAATTACACAAACCTCTCCTGAAGTGTGATGAAATTACACCAATATTTAAGTTTTGGTCATAATGACATTCACCTACTTTTTAAGGGTTTTTTTTTTTTTTTTTTAATAGGTTTGAACCAATTTGACCGTCAATGAATAGTACTAGCCGATTAATCCTCGAGAAATCAATAAATCGCTAACCGCTGTCTCACCAGTCTATTAGCAAGTAGCGATTTTTGAAACAATGATGATGATTGGATTCTATTTTATGAAGATGAACTCAAATTGTTGTGCTCTTTTATGATTAAATCCTTAGATAAGTTGGTTATAGGAATACAATTTGTTGTGGCTTAATCCAACCCAAAATTTGAATACACGTTGTTTGCTCAAGCTTCAATTGAGCTTGTTTATTACAATCTATACTTAGAGAGACCGATTTCTTATAACTCTTCATCCATTGATATGGTGCAATAACACTGATGCCAAAACCTTAGCTCAAAATCTAGTATTTCATCTTAGAACTAACCATTGAGGTTGATGTCCGTTGTGTTAGAGATGAAATAGTTGTAGGATAGCTTAAGTCAGATATATCTCTACAATTGATCTCAGTTGCAAATGTTTTCACCAAACCACTTTCTGCTAATCGATTTTGGACTAGTGTTCTAAAAATCACTATTTACTCATCGACTGGCAAGACAGCGTGTAGCAATTTCTCAATTACTCACGAGTAATCGGCAACGATGAAAAAAATAAAAAAGTAAAAACTCACTAGCAACGGTAACGGTAATAACGATGGCACGAGGGTAGATCGGTGAGCAGGAGAGAGGAAGAAGAACTAAGCAGGAATTGAGAAGACGAAGAATAGTTGAGAAGAAGAAGTGAACTGATGAAAGTGAGAATCCAAGTGCTCATGGTGATGGTGACAATAGTGGCAATGGAGACATAAGGAAGCAGACCGGTGAGTAGAAGATCTACCATGTAAAGCATGTAAAAACTTGGCAGGTGAAGAATGTTGAGAGCTGAAGAACTGGAAGACCTTCCCCTTTTAAACTCTATATAGCACCAAAACGAATCGTTTTGGGTTAATTAAAAAAATAATAATAATAACTAACATAAAGCGGTGGCATTTTGGGCACACCAAAATGACCACATTTTGGTGTCATTATTTTGGAAAAAAAAAAAATTGCCCACGTGAGTTGGTTTGAGTAGGCCGAGTTGGCTTAAGTACTTAGGCTAACTCAACCCAACTCGGCCTAACCGAGTTTTACTCTTGATCTGGGGGTAATCACCTCGACGATCAACAAAGGACTGAGTTCTCACCAAGAATTCAGTCATCTTGGCCGAATTTTATTTAGTGTTTTGGAGTTTATATTCCAAATAGAATTTGATGCAAACTCCTTAGTTCAGTTTGATAGGGGATGTTAGGAATATAGTTGATTTCAAAGATCAATCATCATTAAATGATCAATTTGATCAATTAACAAATTAGATTAATTGAATATCATCATCAAGCATTCAGCATTCAACAAACATGCGTGATGAATGATTATCATCACTTGCTAAAGCAATTATGTTATAGCTTAGTATACTTGAGTTATAATATAATATTTGAAAGAATAGAAAGTAAGGTGGCCTTTGTGAAAAGATGAGTGGTGTTGGAGTATGAAACCTGAAATCAATATTATGTCGTTACGTAGACATAGCTGGGGTCATCATCAAGCAGTCAGTATTTAGCAAACATGAATGATAAGTTGCTAAAGCAATTAGCGTGTGGTGTAACCTAGGATCACAACCTAAGGTCGCATTACAACTTGCACGATTCGTGCCTTGTTCATATAAAAGAGTTTTGGTTGAATATTTAGAAGTCTTACGCAACTAGATTTTCCAAGTAATTATTATATGTATCTCTAAAACTATAAATTCATATGTATTTGAAGGTCATCTAGTATGTTGGTGTGTAAATATATGTGAGAGTCAAAAGTTATACACAGAGAGAGAGAAAGAGAAAAGGACAAAGCTTCATTTGTAAATATTGTTTTATAGTGAAAAAAAAAAAAAAAAAAAAAAACTGTTGATGTGGAGATTTCCTTAATCACATAAAAATCTTGCATCTTCTTTACTTTTCTATGTCATGTGTGTGCTTGATTTGTGTTCGCAATAACCCTTATTTCATAATAAGGGCCACGAACTAGAATGTAATGATGTCAACAATTAAAGAACTAGCAAAAGTGTTGGTTAATTTTTTAATAAACCAAAATTTAAAACCTTACAAGTACACAAATCGTTTGATTAAGTATAATGACAATCAAGGGTCGATCCAACGAGGAGTTTCAACTTACTTTAATTTTAAGTTTATTTAAGACCTAAACTAAAAACTATAAAATTAAAAAAAAAATGGGTTGAATTAAATTTAAATTAAATTAATATTGGAAATTAAAATAAAGGAAATCAATAATAAAAACTTAGTTAAGACATCCTATCCACCACTAAACAATCCCTTAAATTTGCTAAAAAGATTATTTAAGCAAATTCATAAGAATGCATAATGAAGACATTCACAACAAGGTAATGATCATACTCCTTGTCTTATTAATTCTTCTTTAGTTAATATGCAAATCACATTATATCTATGTAAATACGTGTATTCCTAATTATAATCTAGCATGGTGTCTATTTAGATTTAATAGTAGAAATCCATTAAACACTAAAAGAATATGAATGTTACATAAATCCTAAGACATGGTGTCTATCCTAGATATCTATAAATTAATGTTCCTCACCATTTTTGTCTAAGCCCACTGATATTGCCATGAGGATGCTTTCATCTTGAGGTTTATCGAAATAGTTTAGCTCGTTGTGGAAGCTAGCTATATAATCCTTAAAGTGATTCTCATGTCTTTTGATAAAACATTGTCATATGACAAGATGATACATGTTGTAGTGTCGCAAGAACAATTTCCGACATTGTTCCTAACTCATTATGCATTCCATTAGGAGTTTCTTGAACCATATTCATGGTGATTCTCCTAGATTAGCTAGAAAACACCAGCATTGTACTTTATCACTAGTTGTCCATCTGCTTATTGAAAGCATCCAAGTGATTATATGGGTCACTTTCTTCATTGCAAGGAGTACTGGTTGGCATTTTGAAACACTCCAATAATGATTCATTGGTAATTTCTTCGTTTAATGGATTCACTTCCTTAAGACGATCTTGATTCTCACCTTTCTATCTCTCAAAGTGATCTAGCCTTCTAAGGTTCACCTATAAATCGGTTAGATTGCCCTATAATAACTCGATTACTCTAACATTCCTATCATACCCTTGGTCTTTACTTGTTAAGTGACACTTGAGGACACAAGCGCCTAACATGTACTTCTGCATACCTTAATCACGATCCCTATCTCTATCTGCCTGTTGGGGAGAGTGATGGTCTATTTACTATCTTTCAGATTAAGGGGAATTTGCTTCTTAACCCTAAATGAATGTTTGGATGGTTTGAGTCAAAGTTTGCAAAACTTCTTTTATTTGGCCTTGTTGGTTTACCCCGACCTAGGGGTTGGAATGCCTATTGGTTCAAGTGTTATATTGACCAATGGTGTACATTGTACAGCCTCCTACTACTAATCTGCTACAAGGATTGGGTTAAGCTAGCCTTGGTTACAATCCACTTCCTTCTAATTCCTAGCATCTGATGTACTTGCAAGTCGGATTCTTCATCCATGCTAGGGATAGAACCTAAATGCACACTTCTACAAGGACCACTAGTACCCTACATCTGAGATAACCTAGTCATTAGTTAACAAATAAATAAAGGAAAAATAACTTGATGTTAAGGTTGATATAGCTAGATTTTTTACCCCTCCACTTGCATTAAAACGTTCACCTCAAAAATTGATCAACACCTAGATTAATGTAAAAATGATGAATAATGTGAAATTCAAAGAGTTCAATAAAATCTAACATCAGTATTAATATGATAAACAAAAATAGAACAAGCACAAGTAAATATAGTAAAATAATAGAGATATGAAAGAGAGAGAGAAAGCAATGAAGAAGGTAAACAGGATTGTAACATGATTCAACCCAAAGGGTAATGTCTACGTCCACGGTTATGTTATTATTAAAAGAAAGCTTGGTTTAGTAGAGTTTCTGCTATGAGAGGAGATGTTAACAAGCGTATAAGATCTTTTCCTAGATGTAAGTAGGCTTATAGAGATACCCAATGCTTGGTGTACATGCGAAGGACCATTTGTATAGTGTTAGGATTCCTTATTTATATACAATTTAGATGCTACAATATAAGAAGAGTTAGGATTTCTTATTCTTGCTTTACATGAAACTACATTAAACACTTATATATTTGATCAAACTGTAGTTAATAGTGTCTATATTTGACTTGTAATATAATTCTAGTAGCTTCCCATTTGAAGAGATCTTCTACACATTATATGAAACTTCCTATTTAATGAAGCTATTTTCCTTTTTCCCAATATTTCAAACTAGCTACTTGGCTGGTGCCTAACGAGTACTCGATTACTCAACAAGTACTTGGTTTGACTGTTCAAACTTGTGAAGAAAAATAAAAAGAATTTCATACAATCATATGATAACAAAATATTAATGTGAGAGCGAAATTATCCCCTCTACAAACATTAACGATTGTAAGACAACAAGGACGAAAATTATTATTTTTGAAATCTGAGAACATAAACTAACGTTTCTATAAATGTCAGGAGGCATTACCGAATTTTCATCTCTATATAAACCACACTCTACTTAATATATGAATATGTTAATTGTCATGGAAAGTGGAAGAAAGGACAAATGGAGTGGTTTCCATGAATATTATATTCATGCTTTAATTTCATTATAATATTTCCTGGTTTCATGGCTCAAATTTAGAAGGATAATTCTACATTCTTTCACTATTATACATATAATGTTTTTATAATTACGACATTCTAACTTTAAAAAGTAAGGACCAATCAATCAAATTTACTCATTGCATTTTTTTTCTTAAAATAAATTCTCTCTCCTATTTAATTTAAATGAAATGAGTGAATTTAATTAATTGGTGCTTATTTTTTAAAGTTAAAACGTCTTAATATATATATATAATTTTTACATTGGTATGCTACAATAATTTTGTGTAATGTGTCTCGCTCATGGACCATAGCATTTTAATTAGTAAAATTAAAGATATTATTGTGAAACTTCTGGATGATTATATTATAATATTATAATATTATAATATTTTATTTTGTTTAAGTCGGTTATAACCGACTTCACATCATGTATATATATATGTGTAAAGCCTTCGGAGGAAGATACATTATCTTTATTGATTTTTTTGTTCCATCTCTCATCTCTCTCTCCTGCTCTCATTTTCATCTTTATTGCTTTTGTTTCTTTTATCATTTTTCTCTCGTCTCTCTCTCGCTGTTATCAAACTTTCATTTTCAAATTTCATATCAAGTCCCTGGTAAATTTCTCTTTAACCCATTGATTTTATTTATTTATTTATTTTAATTTTATAACACGTTATCAGCACGATCTTGAACCTGAAGTTCTTGATATTCCGACTCAATCAATGTACGGCTCTGCCGACTCAATCAATGTACGGCTCTGCCGACTCAATATATGTACGGCTCTGCCGACTCAATATATGTACGGCTCTGCCGACTCAAACAATGTACGGCTCTGCCGACTCACTTATTATTATCATGCATTACAGATCTAACTATTTAATTTTATTTATTTACTTATTGTTACATACTATATGTGCAGCTCTGTTATTATTATTTTTATTATATATTTCATGCACGGCTATGCCGGCTCAATATATTATTAATTAATTGATTTGTTATCTCTGTTATATCTTTATATTTCATATATTTTATTCTCTCAAATTTATAATGTACTAAAACCTGAAGTTCTGAATTTAATCAATGGAATCTGAAGTTCTAAAAATTTATTGTTAAAACCTGAAATTATTATTTTTTACCTGAAGTTCTAAAAATATAAATGAAATTTTTGGCAACCTGAAGTTTCAAATATATCATTTTGATTATGTTACTAATTGTGATATTTTATGTGTATAGTCATGTCAAATATCGCAAAACCAGAATTTGCTCTACTGGATATATCAGGAAATAATTATCTTTCATGGATCCTTGATGTAGAGCTGTATCTGCAGTCCAAAGGCTTAGCTGATACAATTAGAGATAATAATGAAACATCTCTACAGGATAAAGCAACTGCAATGATCTTTATCCGCCGTCATTTACATGAAAGCCTGAAAACCCAATACCTCACAATTAAAGATCCACTGACTCTGTGGAAAAATTTAAAAGACAGGTATGACCATCAGAAAACTGTCGTCCTCCCCAGAGCCCGGCATGAGTGGAGTACTTTAAGACTCCAAGATTTCAAATCAGTCGCTGATTATAATTCTGCCCTGTTTAAGATAACCTCACAGCTGAACTTGTGTGGTGAAATACTGACTGATGCAGATCTGTTGGAAAAGACATATACTACTTTCCATGCATCTAATGTGCTCCTGCAGCAGCAATATAGGGAACGCAGGTTTACAAAATACTCTGAATTAATCTCATATCTCTTAATGGCAGAACAAAATAATGAGCTTCTGATGAAAAATCATGAACTCCGCCCTGCTGGCGCAGTTGCACTTCCAGAAGCAAATGCTAGCACAAGTAAAGGTCGTGGACGTAAACATGGACGCGAACGTGGTAATCATGGTCGTGGTGGGTATAAATTTTCAGGTAATCGAAACCAGAAAAACATCTCTCAAAAGTGGAATGTTTATAATGCTAAACATAACAAGGGCAAAAATGTAGAGAAAAATGTCCCTAAAAATTATGAAGATGTTTGTTTCAGATGTGGTATGTCTGGACACTGGTCTCGTACCTGTCGTACGACTAAGCATTTGGTTGATCTGTATCAAGCCTCTGTAAAGGGGAAAGAAAAGAAAATTGATACAAATTTTGCATATCAAGGTGATGATCCTGAAGATATCACAAGCCTGGAATTATCAGATTTTCTTGATAATGCGGATGAAAAAGTGGATTACTCAATTGGTGATGGAGATATCCATACCAATTAGAAAGTTGCCTAGTTAATATAGTCATATTTACTTTTATTATATTAGTACATATTTTTGTAATCTTCCAGAAATAAGATAACTTATTTTGCTTTATATTTTGTTATCAATGATGTACTAACATATGGTTTATATGATGAAAGACGGATATGGATGAATTATCTATTTTCAAAAAGGAAGGTGCAGATATATGTATTGTCGACAGTGCAACAACACATACTATTCTTCAGAATAAGAAATATTTCTCAAATTTGACAGTAGCCAAAGCCAAGGTAAATACTATATCAGGTCCTGCAGATCTGGTTGAAGGTTCTGGAAGAGCCATAATCTTATTGACAAATGGTACTAAATTATATATAAATGATGCATTATACTCTAGTAGATCTAGAAGAAATCTACTCAGTTTCAAAGATATACGTAGTAACGGATATCATATTGAAACTACAAATGAGAAGAATATTGAATATTTATGCATCACTAAAATTATCTCAGGCCAGAAGCTAATTGTAGAAAAACTCAGAGCTTTCTCATCTGGGTTGTATTATACAATTATGAGATCAATTGAAACTTATGTAGTTTCAAGCCAGAAGCTGTTTAAACCAATAACATTTCGACTTTGGCATGACCGTCTTGGTCATCCAGGATCTACGATGATGCGTAGAATCATTGAAAATTCTCATGGGCACCCATTAAAGAACCTGAAGATTCTATTATCCAATGACAATATATGCACTGTCTGTTCACAAGGAAAATTGGTAATTAAACCATCTATTTCTAAGGTTGGTTTTGAATCTCCATCTTTCCTGCAAAGAATACAAGGAGATATATGTGGACCCATTCATCCACCCAGTGGACCATTCCGTTATTTTATGGTATTAATTAATGCATCAGCAAGGTGGTCACATGTATGTTTATTATCCAGTCGTAACATTGCTTTTGCTAGATTGCTTGCTCAAATCATTAGACTCCGAGCACAATTTCCAGATTATCCAATCAAGAGTATACGACTAGATAATGCTGGTGAGTTTACATCAAAAACATTTGATGATTATTGCACATCAATCGGAATTGATGTTGAACATCCAGTCCCACATGTACATACCCAGAATGGTCTAGCAGAATCATTCATCAAATGTATCCAGGTGATTGCTAGAACTTTATTGTTACAAACCAAATTACCGGTTTCTGCTTGGGGACATGCTGTTTTACATGCAGCAACATTGATTCGACTTAGGCCTGCAGCTTATCACCAGTACTCTCCATTACAACTTGTACTTGGGCACCAACCTGACATTTCTCATTTACGCATTTTTGGTTGTGCTGTACAAGTCCCTATTGCTCCTCCTCAAAGAACCAAAATGGGACCCCAACGTCGTTTGGGAATATATGTTGGTTTTAATTCACCTTCAATTATCAGATATCTTGAACCACTGACAGGTGATCTTTTTACTGCTCGTTTTGCAGATTGTCATTTTGACGAGACAACTTTCCCACCATTAGGGGGAGGAAAAATTTCTCCTGAAGAGAAGCACAAGAAAAATGTAACTATTGGAGAGAAAAATGAGCTATCATGGAATGTGACAACAATATCTCATCTGGATCCTCGTACTACCCAATGTGAAAGTGAGGTACGAAGAATAGTTAATCTTCAGATGATTGCAAATCAGTTGCCAGATGCATTTACTGATGCTGCTAAAGTGACAAAATCACACATACCAGCTGCCAATACTCCAGCTAGAATAATTGTTCCTGTAGAACAATGTAATCAGAACGCAGCAAATGAATCAACTACTGCACGTCAGAAGCGTGGTAGACCAATGAGCTCAAAAGATAGTATTCCCCGAAAACGGAGAATGAAAAATTCTGATTCTTTTGAAAATAATACTCAAGCTACAAAATCCATTATCTCTGAAAGATCAACTCCAGAAGAGTTGTCAATCCCTGAAGAGACTAAAACCCCCAAAGAGGCACAAACAATTGATGAGCCACGAAATTCTGAAAATCAAGAAATTTCAATCAATTGTGCCGAAGGTATGTGGAATCGTAATGAAATAATCATCGATGATATATTTTCATATACAGTAGCTTTGAAAGTTATGAACGATGATTATGAACCACATACTGTTAATGAATGTAGAAAAAGACACGATTGGCTTGAATGGAAAAATACAATTCAAGCAGAATTAAGTTCCTTAGCCAAACGTAAAGTCTTTGGACCTGTAGTCCAAACGCCTGAAAATGTCAAACCTGTTGGATACAAATGGGTATTTGTACGGAAACGTAATGAAAAGAATGAAATTGTAAGACATAAAGCAAGACTTGTTGCACAAGGTTTCTCGCAGAGACCAGGGATTGATTATGATTAGACGTATTCACCAGTGATGGATACAATTACTTTTAGATTCTTGATCAGTTTAGCAGTCTCAGAAGGACTCGAAATGCGGCTTATGGACGTAGTGACAGCATATTTATATGAGTCACTTGATACTGATATCTATATGAAAATTCCTGAAGGATTTAAAATGCCTGAAGCATACAAATCAAAAGCCAACAATGTTTATTCAATTAAATTGCAACGATCCTTGTATGGATTAAAACAATCTGGGCGAATGTGGTATAATCGTCTTAGCAAATACCTGACAAATGAAGGATATATTAATAATCCTATATGCCCATGTGTTTTCATAAAGAAAACAGAATCTGGATTTGCTATTGTTGCAGTTTATGTTGATGATATGAATTTAATCGGAACACCTGAAGAGCTCCGAAAAACTGCTGACTATTTAAAAAGAGAATTTGAGATGAAAGATTTGGGACAAACGAAATATTGTCTCGGCTTGGAAATCGAGCATAAATCATACGGAGTACTTATCCATCAATCAGCATATATTGAAAAAAATCCTAAAACGGTTCAATATGGATAAAACTCACTCTTTGAGTACCCCTATGGTTGTTCGATCTCTTGATCCTAAAAAGGATCCATTTCGACCTAAAGAAGATGATGAACAAATACTTGGTCCAGAAGTACCATATCTAAGTGCAATTGGTGCTTTATTATATTTAGCACAATGTACTAGGCCTGATATTTCTTTTTCAGTGAATTTGTTGGCCAGGTTCAGTTCTGAACCAACACGGCGTCATTGGAATGGTATCAAACATATTTTTCGTTATCTTCGTGGAACAACAGATTTGGGGTTATTCTATTCAAAATCTAATAGTGGTGCAGATTTGATTGGTTATGCTGATGCTGGATATCTTTCAGATCCTCATAAGGCTCGTTCATAAACCGGGTATGTTTTTACTTATAATGATACAGCAATTTCATGGCGCTCAACAAAACAGACTTTGGTTGCCACATCCTCCAACCATTCTGAAATTCTTGCACTTCATGAAACAAGCCGAGAATGTATATGGTTGAGATCTGTTATTCACCATATCCAGAGTACATGCGAACTATCTACTGCTTCAAGTTCTCCCACAATCATATATGAAGATAATGCTGCATGTATTGCTCAAATCAGAGGAGGATACATCAAAGGAGATAGAACCAAACATATCTCACCAAAGTTCTTTTATACTCATGAGCTTCAACAAACCCAGCAGATTGATGTTAAGCAAGTCCGCTCCCCAGATAATCTCGCAGATTTATTCACCAAAACATTACCAACATCAACATTCGAAAAATTGATTTATGGCATTGGGATGCGTCGAGTATGTAAATTACATAATTAATTCTGAAGTATTTTTCAGGGGGAGAATATTAAATCAATGTGGACATATGTGCACTGCACTCTTTTTTCCTTCGATCAGGTTTTATCCCACTGGGTTTTCTTGACAAGGTTTTTAATGAGGCAGTCATTTTAAACACATCCAAATATTATTAAATCCAGAAGATTATAATATTTTTGATCCAGCAAATCATAAAATATCTTTTGTTTAGATTTTGAGTTTTTTTTACTGATAGGAATTTTAAATATATTATAATATAATATAATCATCCAAGGGGGAGTATTGTGAAACTTCTGGATGATTATATTATAATATTATAATATTATAATCTTTTATTTTGTTTAAGTCGGTTATAACCGACTTCACATCATGTATATATATGTGTAAAGCCTTCGGAGGAAGATACATTATCTTTATTGATTTTTTTGTTCCATCTCTCATCTCTCTCTCCTGCTCTCATTTTCATCTTTATTGCTTTTGTTTCTTTTATCATTTTTCTCTCGTCTCTCTCTCGCTGTTATCAAACTTTCATTTTCAAATTTCATATCAAGTCCCTGGTAAATTTCTCTTTAACCCATTGATTTTATTTATTTATTTATTTTAATTTTATAACAGATATAACATTTAATAATAATAATGATTATATAAATTCAATTTGTCATTTTGTCCGACTCAAAGTCTAAATCCCTGACTTCTTCTCTCTCATTCGTCTGCTCTCTCTACCCAATCCCCTCTCATTCTCCTTTCTCTCAGTTCCACGCCTTCTCCTCTCTCAATTGTTACTTGTCGTTTTCAGTTTCAATTTTGTCCAAAATCAAACACAAACATAGCCTTGTCTAGTAGTGCTTTTGCCAAGCGACATGAAAGTGATGAACCAATGACGATTAAGGATGGATTTCGGTTTCAGTTTCAGTTTCATTTTCAGCTTTGATCGAAGCCATTTTCAAGTTCAAATAACACATTTTCAGTTTCAGCGTGTAATGTGTTTATGAGAGAGGGTTTACGTGTGTAGTATAGCCTAACTATTTATATGTGTACATGATCAGTGTTTCGGTTTCAATTTAGTGTGGTCAGCGACATAATTGTTAGAAAAGGAAATCAAACTTCTTGAGCGACCAGCCACCACTAGCTTTTCTTTTTTTGGCTTTCTTTAACCTTTGACCAATTCCTCACCTTCTCAATCTCTATAATTTCTGCATATAACAACTTGATTTTCCTCTATAATTACTACTAGGTATTTAAACTCTGTTCTACTAGCATCTAAAACAGAAGAATAAACCAGAAACAGAACAACAAATCGGAACCAGAAATGGAGTAGTCGCTTGCATTGAGTAACTCAATTTGATTGAGTTGGGCCAAGTACTCTCCAGAGGCAAGTAAAAACCCTGATTTAGGGATTCTCAAATCGATGGAACACAAATAATCGAGAACTCACTAAGAACTCGACGATTTCCTGAGTTTTATTGAAATGAAAAAATATATCAGCTTCTGCCAAATATTGAAAAATTTCCTATTTTTGAGTCTTTCTTACTATTAAAGAAGTAGCGAGCTGAGGACTTGTCATGAGCTACTGTTTTATAACTGCAAGCTCCTTGATCTAAGCAAATTCACCGTCTTCATGCAACTAAACTCATTTAGTAATTTTGCTGTCGTGACATTTTATTATCAAGGTGTGATGGGCTTAATATTGTTTCATTTTTCATCTTGTCCTTTCGGCTTATTAGCCTGTTGGGCCCTTATTTGATTTCTGAGCCTTTTGTTATTTTTAGGCACAATAATATTAAACATCAAAACTTATTCAAATCTTACTTAAATTAACTCCTATTAATATTTAAGAAAAAAAAAAAAAAAAAGAAAAGAAAAGGGACTCCCACGAAAATACAAAATGGAAAACCAAATTCTTGTCCCCACAAGCCCACTACTTCCAATGTGGACCACAATTCCATAAAAGGAGAAACACAAACTAAACGTTCACAAAACAGTTAAATTCTAGGCCACACAAACCATACAAGAAAATAGAACCACAAACTTACATTTTTGAAGCTGCATAAAAATAAATAAATAAAACACACACTATCCTGATTACATTAGTTGTAAGTAGTAGTCATAGTTAGGATTAGAGGAATCTGAAATTATTATTTCTTTGAACTGAGGTGAGGATGTGACGAACATCAAAATTGTTTTCTTGAAAAAATTATGGAACTAAGGTGTAGACAGATAATTTCAATCATTTTAATCTGCCTTTAATTTTGCGAATTGAATTCGAAATTAGGATTGACGGTTTGAAATCATCTCTATGTCATGATAATTTGTTCATGTTCCAATATTACCTGAAAACACAGCGGATTTCTGGAATGTTAGGTGGAGATATGGACGAATACGTAACTAAATGACCAAGCGTTAAAAAAAATGAGGAAAATATGAAACAAGACAAAGAAATGTAGTCATACAATACAAGGAGTGGTACTAGTAAATCAATCTTATTGCGACAAAATAAAATTCCGTGAAAAAGTATAAAAGAATACGTAACTACACGATTACTATAAAACAAATGAGGGAAAAAAAATGAAACACGCTAAAAAATTTATACTAGCAACGCTGTAATTGACAATGAAAGATAGTGAGACCAGATGAGTAATGAAATTATCAGCAGATGATGTTGATTTACACGTATTCAATAGATATTGTCATTTGATATTATAAATGTAGGATCGTATTAATATGTATTCTTCTAAGGACTCGTAAAGATAATATAAAATTTAAACAAAGAATAATACTTATTAAATTTTAAAAGTATTTGAGTGATGCGTATGAGTTTTGTTAAGTTACCGAATGAGTAAGATTAATTAAAAATAATAATTTTTAAATTGATTATAAGAATGATTATTAAAAAATATCTAATAATTTTTATTAATAGATTACTTTATCTAATCTATGAAAAAGTCAAATCCGACGGATATTAGCAGTTTCAAATCCGTTAGTTCTAAGATGATCATAAGTCATCCACTATTCTTTTTTTTTTTTTTTTTTTTTTTTTGTTGAAGTAAAGTCATTCACTCATTCTACTAACTACTAAATGTTGTTGATTCAGATTAAATGTCAATACAGTATGCTCACATTCACCTGCAACGTAACAACATAATTCTAACAAGTTCTCATTGCCCCGTCGGATGGCCAATCCGAGGACAGTTCTTGTGATTTTGCTTTCTTATCTTTCTAATTCCTCTGTAGGAACACTTGTGACATTGTAGTATATAAGTCATCTCCCACGTATCATCTCCCGATATCTGAGAATAAAGATTCGAGTCGTACTATTAGAGTCTCATATAGACTAATCTTGATAGTAGTTTTATCCGTAAAAGATGTCAATAGTCAAGATGATACGTTAGGGTAGACTAGAACAAATTTTTTAAATGAACTTCAACAATATAAAAGCATTTCATAAACTGAAAACTATGAGTATACCTACTTAAAGAAGATATAATAAGTCTTGTCCCCCAAAATTCAAATTATAAATAAATACATTTAAAAAAAAAAGAGTAAAATGATTAAAGAAAATATAAAAGAAACATGAAATTTAAGAAATCAAATATTTGAATGATTTTTTTTAATCAATTATAAATTATAGAATAATAACATTATAGCATCAATAATTTTTCTTTAAATAAAGACAATCTACATTTAGACAATTATGATTACTATTACACTTCAAATTAAAAAGTATATCAGGAAAAATACTAAAAAATTATAAACTTTAGAAATATATTATGGGATTAAGGTTATGATTAAAGAAAAATAGTAAAATATGAAAAACTTAAAGCAAAATTTCACATGAAATAAAATTATTATATATGCAATATTTGAATAAAAATGTAAATATAAACAATAAAATACATGCAACAGGTTTGGAATAAAAACATATTTATTTTGATATTAAAAGGATTGGTAAATGAAAAATAAAATATATCATTAAATTTTAAGATAAGTATAATTTCATAATTATAAATAAATAAATATATATATATATATATATATATGTGTGTATTCAAGGTGGGCAGAGTGTGTTCGAGCCTTCCCTAGCGACCACCCAACTACCACGTGATATTGGATGATTAAAAATAATAGCAAAAATGGACAAAACCGGCCAATGATGTAACTAGCACCCATAATGGCTCAAGATTTTTTTATTTTTTTTTGGGGTTTAGTGAACCGCCCAGCCCATGCATGTGTTTTCATTTTTTTCCAACGTCACCAAAACGTCCTCTTTCTTTTATCAACCGACTTTCTTTTAGCTCTTTGATTTAATTATAAATTCAAATTAATTCGTCCTAATAATCAAAACCAAGAAAAGTTAAACAATTAAACCTAAATGAAATAGTTTAAAAAATTAAATAAAAGTATGTTAAATGCGACCAAATAAAAGGTCATGTATATCTTTTGTCGCTGTCAACACCAAAATATCGAGCAACAATAAAGTCACGATTTAAATTGATCAAAGCTGAGTGGACAAATTTGGTTGGACGGTTTAGAGGCCAATGTGTTGTAATGGTAGCCACTTAACTTAATTGACCGATGTGAAAGATGGGATAGGCAGTGATACTTTGATGGCCAGCGAAAAGAATTTTTTTTTTATTTTACCTAAAAATTAAATAATATTAAAAATTTAATAGTAATTAACATCTGAAATTTAAATAATATATTTTTTTTATTTTCTCACCTTTAAATATCACACAAACTTATTTAATTTTTAAAATTAAAATTATCTAAAAAATTAATAATTTGATATTTATATCATTTTTATTATTAAATTTTAGAAAATTTTATTTAATGTGATGCAATAATAAAACATAAATAATTATTAGTAATATTTATTCATGGTTAAAATATGATTAAAAGGCATTTTAAAATTAATGATATTTATATATTTAAATAAAAATAATAAAATGATTTTTGAGTTGAATTATATTTAAGAAACAACTAAAAGAGTAAATTTTTATTTTATAAATTAAAATATAATAGTCTAAGTTTAATAAAGTTTTGAATGATTGAGTTTTATGTTTTGTATAGGTAGCTGGGGAAAAAGAAAATAAAATATTTATAATATAGAATTAGAATAAAATTGAAAATATGTTATTTTAGATATGATAAACTTTTAATAAAATATTAAATATCATTAAATGATTTGTAATTAAGTTAAAAATCAATAATTCTAACTTTTTTTTTTTTATATATATATCTTTCTTTCTAGATAGTTTCAAGTTATTTGACTACTCAGAAAGAACAAACAAAAATAATTTAATAAATAAAATTTAGTACCATAAAGTTATAAGTAAAAAAAAAAAAAAATCTTTATGTATGAGTATGGTGGAACCTGCTCATGAAAACACCATGACAAGTGAACAAACATATCATCCTTCGATGTTTAAGTTGGTACATGATCATAAGGAGTAAAGAAAATTTAGAGAGAGATAATTCTAGAGTGAGAGTGAAAGAAGTCTTGCCCTTATGAAAAATTGGAGCATCAATTTACAAGCGTAGATTGGTGTGTCTGTGTATATATATATATATATATATATTGATAGATGGGACAAGCCCAATGATTAATAAGATTAAGCAAGATTTGACTATAAAATATGATCTGGAGAGCTACTCTTATACTAGAGGGATCAACTCACTTATAAGTGGAAAAAAGGCCTACACAACATAGGTGAAAAATAGATGGGATAACAACTCACACATTTTTATATGGTAGAAAAGAGATTTATTTACCATTAGTGAGAGTTTAAACTCTCACCTGAAGCACCAAATCAGTGGTGTTACCACCACATCACTGATAAACTCTCAGTGTCTCGATATATTTGGAGAATTCTGATTTTTTTTATACCACTTGTCATGTCATATGGGCTAACCCCTTGTAATTAGCCACCTACCAAGTCAGCTAATCTTTCAATTATTAGGTGGATTAAACATCACACTTCATTAATGACGTGGTTTGATATAATTATGTTCACTTAATCAATGGGCATTTAATAGTATATTCAATGCTTGTTAGTGGTTAGGGTGTAGGTGATTCAACTCTTAATTAGCTAGGATTAGTATACTTAAGCCTTGTTTGCTACATGGATTTGGATTGAGTTAAGATAACTTATAATCCAAACTAATGTTTGGTGAGAGAATGAGATTGGAAAACTAATCTCATACCCTTTTGTTTTATGATGTTGTTGTTTGTAAAATCAAACCCACCACAACAATTAGAATAAAACGATCCTCTTGTTGTTTTTTTTTCCACATTTTTTCTCATGCTAGTGCTTTTTTTTTTTTTTTCCTTTTTTTCCCTTCTTTTTTGTGCTTTTTACTCCAGCCTTTTTCCCCTTAATTTCATGTTGTTATCTTCTTCTTCTTCCTCTCCTTCTTCTTCATTTTTCTTTCATTATTTTGTTTTACATTTTTTTCCAATATCATGTTAAATTAACTTATTTATTTTAAAATTAAGTTAATATATTTATTAAATATTTCTAAAATATAGTATTCTTTTAAATTGGTTATAAAATAAATATTATTTTCTCTAAAATTGATTTTATAAATCTATATTCATTTATAAAATATAATTTAGTATTTTATATTAATTTTCAAATTAATTTAAATATTTTTAGTACATGATATATTTAATTTAATATCTTTATAAAAAAAAACTTTTTTATATTAATTAAAAAAATTTATTTCAGATTAAAAAAAAATTGAAAATAGATTTGTTTATTTTTAAAAATAAATAAATTATTTAAAATTAATTTTATCCAATCTTATATTACACTTGTCGATGTTGTTTTTTAGTTGACTTGATTCTTAAAGCCCAATACCTGCAAATCATTTAAAACAAACTAACAAATAATAAAAGAGAGAGAAAGAACAAGATACACATAATAGTTTTTTACGTGGTTCAGCCATAATAATACCTACATCTACGACCGTCACCCTCAAATTTGGTAGAGTAACAGTATATACTTTTTGTGTATGTTTTATAATGAATTCACACCCCTATTTATAGAATGAGGGGTGACATAGTTTGAGTTAATTTTGAATTACATACAGATAAGGTAAAAAATATTTACAGTAATTATGAATCCAAAATAATCTCCACCGAATCAACAACTGATCCCGAGAATCTCGAAATTTGATTTGTTTTAAACTATGAAAATTTATTTCTTCTCAAATTAGGTTGCTTCAAACTTCTAGAAGGTCAACTAGATTAGTTGTGGCGAGTTGATAATTTGGTGAGCTAATATATCACTCAACGAGCTGAAGGAGAGTCTTAAAGCATGAGCTAATGAAAGAAACAACGTGTTTTACACAACAAACTCTATACAACGACCTTATTACCGAGCTCATATATAGCGACCTAATTACCGGGCTCATATATAGCGACCTGATTACTGGACTTACTGGGCTTCTGGCCATTGGGCTCATCTCTTGGGCTTTTAGGAACCCATTTATCCAGGTTACGAAAATACCCATAACACTAGCCCCCCAGCTCTTAGTGTGATTTAAGGATTGAGAGCTGAAGCCTACTAGCAAATACTGATTTATTGAGATATGCTATATCGCTTTTTAAAATTCTGTCTTATCTCTCGACCCGTGGCAACTTCCTAGACGACTGCACAGTCTAAACACCTTGCGTTTTGCGCATTTAATGCATACATTTCTCAACCGACTGTGCATAATGACAAAATCCCACAAATCGCATTGCACTATCAGATCAAAGGCAGTTACGTAACTTTTAGATCCAAAGGTTGACGCTTAGCAATTATATAAAAGTGGAGTCGCTCCATTTTCTTTTCTCACTTGTCACTTTCAAATCCATACGCCTTTTGGTTTTCCAGTTTTATCTCCTTCGTCCAATGACGCTGCTTAATGTTTCTCTTCCAAAGTTATCAGATTTTACTATATTCAAGGTGAGTTTCCACATTCATCTTCGGTTTCTTGGTTCTCACTTGGCATGCACTATACTTTTTTGCTTTTATGAATCTGGTTTTTGTTTTTTGCTTTAATATTTAACAACTCTTTGTACTCCTTATTTAAGAAAGTCTGAAAATTCTAAATAAAATGACTATTTGATCATACTGGAAGCATGTATATGTGTTGTTTCTTGTTTGTAGTTGCTTGGTAGTCAAACTCTGGTCAAGCTAAAAGTTCAACCGTTAGGCTCTTGTAACTTTAGCAGTCTGACAGGCTCACAACTAGAGCCCCCTTACTCTCAGCAGTTCCCATAGGCATACGACTTGACACTTAGGAAAATAGACTCAGTTCCTTAGTCTCCTAGGCTTGGTCTACCGTTAGCGACCTAATCCTTTTACTTCTTTTATAGATGTTAAGTTGTGGACGCCGCAACCACATAGTAGGGGTTAATGATGAGGATTTTGAGGGGCAACCTGTGCCACAAGTCAAGGACACACAAGGTGCGACCTTTCAAAGTAGTGGAGTCTTAGCAGAACCTATAGGGCGAGATGATCCTTCGGCTTGCAAACCCTTCTACTAATATAAATCTACTCTTGCCCTTAGTGAGCTCACCTCGATAGCTCAGGACTTTGATTTCCCCTCAGGATGCTGTGCAATGGTGTTGTCCCTTCACGATTATGTCGCTCACCCTCCTCCAGGGTTTATAGCGATTAGCCGCCAACAGTTGGAGTCCAGGTTTAGATTTCCAGTCCCTCACTACCTCATCAACCTCTTAAATAATCTTCTTGTAGCTCATTTTTAACTTACCCCGAACTCCTATGCCCATCTGACCCCTTTAGCCATTGTTTTCATCAAAAATGGACTTCCACTTCTGACCCCACACATGATTCAATAGCTTTTTCTTTTTAAGAGCACCACAAGTTCTAAAGTGGATAAACGGGATGAGTTTTATTACACCGCAGTCCACAATTCGCCCTGTAAGGTGTTCTTACTCAAAGGAATGGCAAATCGAATGTGGGTGATTACAAAACTCGCTGGTTTTATGTGTTCTGCCCATCTCTTTTCGATCTTAAAAACTTTGCATTTTCTCTTTTTCTTGGTGAGCATATCTCAAGCTCGCTGCTTTATAAAATTTTTCTTTTCCTTTTCTAATCGATCTTTATTTTAACATGTAGATGTCACCAAGAGCTCAACCAATCTCACAGGCGAAGAGGTTATAGCTTTACAAAGGTTTTTTGAGGTCAAGAGCCCACTAGACTATCAACTACCGAGCGATTACTTTATGTGAGAATACGGCCTTGCACCCAAGCTCGATAGCAAGTGCCTTAGTATCAGCCATGACTTTAGGATTCATGGTAGAAAGGAGGTCTCTTTAGTTTTTGAAGTGTTTAAAGAAGGTACATCGAGCTCGTTCGGTAGAAAACTCGCTACAATGGTGCGACTTTACCTTGATACGCCACCTTTCTTCCCCAGAGATGAATCTGTAGATCTCGAGGTTCAAATAACGGGCTCCACTGAACCTCCACCTCAACCCTCAGGACCAAGCCAAACCTTAAAGAAGTCCCAACTCGAAGGCTACCCTAGAAGTTGCTGAAGGGTCGTCCTTTCAACTAGAGGTTGCGGTGACCTCAAAGAAAAAAAGGTGTGAAATACAATATCGTGGGTAGGAAAACCACGAACAAAGATGTTCCTTCACAGAAGCATCTCCCCACTCAGATGATTCCCCCTTTAGACAGTTCGTTAGCTTGATGACTAAAGGCTGTAGACAAAGCCAAAGGGATCTCGAAGCCTCTGTCTAAACGTCAAAAGACCAAGGGAAAAGAGCCCATAGTTGAGGGAAGCAGTAAGGAGCAAGCTCAAAAGTTTGACGTGAGGGAATACTTTAGTAATCTCCTAAACTATCGACCATAGCTCTTGGGACTTGAAAAGCCAAATCTTTACAAGAGTAACATACGCAGCGATAGATTGATTAGCTACATCGATCATTATGGTTTGCTAGTGATTCTTAATTTTGGTTACATTTTTCATTATGGCTCCCTTATTCAGTACTAAATTTTCTTTGTTTCATGCGGCTATGAGAGCAATGAAGCTATTGAAAGACGTCCCCAATCTTAAGGAGGAGAAAGCTTCGCTTGAGATAGCCATAAAGAAGCTCGAGAGAGACAACAAGAAAATTAAGGGTGAGTCGGAGTTCTTCCAGAGGGAATTCGAGAAAGCGAAGAAGTTCGCCCTCCAGCTTGAACAGAAACTTAAGAGCGCCCATAAGCAAAAAAACTAAGGTTAAAGAAACCTTGCAGCTTCGGGAGAGTACAGTTGCGTCGCTCAAAGATCAGCTTGAAAAGGCCACAGAGAAGATCAAAAAGCTGAAGCAAGAGGTGATCTCGCACCAAAAGCGAGTTGAAACAGTTGAGAAAAAGACTGAGCAAGATGTAGTCACAATGAAGGAGAAGCTTGCTCGAGCTCAAGAGACGATCAACCAAGTCGAAGCTCGCACTATAACCCTAGTCGAACAAGGGAGAAAGGACGCCACATCGAAGACAGGGAGTTCATTCCTATATACGTTATGGAAACACCATCCAAGGATGGGCTTCTAGTTCTTCGGGCCACATACGGTCAAGAAGGTGCAAATGTACGCGGCTTCTGCTACCAAGGTCACTCAGCTACAAAAACAGCTTAGCAGGGGGATACTTCTCCGGCTTCTCAGAAGAACCCGACTCCTTCGACCTCTGACGCTCCTCCAACTCCTTCCAAGAGTCCAGTTCCTAATTCCACTCGGGGTGTAACTTTTCAAGGCATGGCTTCATCAGCTTCTCTATTGAGCACTGTTCTCTCAGTTCAACAAGGGCTTTCTCAAAGCTCTCTACAGCAGACCACTTTGAGGGCGCAAGGTATAGCTTCACAAAAGACCCCTATATGCCAAAGCTGTCGACAAAGCCTTGTTCGCACTTGGAAAAATTTTCTTTTCACTTGTGAACATTGATAGTTATAATTTTATAGCACATTTTCACCTCATTATGCAAGGTCGTGACTTTATGAATTCTGTCTTCGTTACTTGGTTTTTTATCTGCTTTGCATTATTTTTCTAATTGTCGAACACATCGTTGAGCAATGAACTCAATTGTACAACACATTAAGTATTAAAACATAGCCAAGTAACAAAGTATATATGATATAATTGATAATAATGAACCAGATCGTGGCAATAAGCCAAACGAGCTAACTCAGTCGTAATATAATTGATTATAATTAAAACACGGCCAAGTGCCCACAGGTCACAACAATGTTAGCTCGGATGCGCCTTCCAAGGCTTTGGATAAAGCTTGTAAGCAGCATGCCAACCTTCCAAAGCTTAATGGCTCACAGGTCGCACAAATGCCTTCCAGAGCATTAAGATAAAAGTTCACAGGTAGTGAGTACACCTTCCAAAACTTGCATGCTCACATCTAGATAAGGGTTCACAGGTAGTGAATGCGCCTTCCAGAGCTCGCATGCTTACAGGCAGCACTGACGCCTTTTAGAACTTATCAGTTTTGGTTCTTAGATAACAATCGCACCTTCAAGAGCTTAGGTGCTTATAGATAGCAACTGTAACTTCCAAAGCTTAAGAACGTGAACTCATAGGTATCAATTACATCTTTCAGAGTCTAAGTGCTCATAGATAACAATTGTACCTTCTAGAGCTTAAGAACGTGAGCTCACAGCTATTAATTGCACATTCCAGAGTCTAAGTGCTTGACAGCAACAATTACACCTTCTAGAACTCAAGTGCAATTGTTTTGGTGGAACACATGTTAAGAAAAGAATTCATAGCTAACAAACCAATAAATCAGCTCGCACAATAGCATAGATCAATTCGTATAGAGCAAATCAACTTGCACAATAGTAGTAAGAATTGAAAAAATAAACGATTCATTAGTAGTTGCCAAGCATTACAAGGGTTAAGAGCGAGCTAACTAGTTAAGTGAAATATGGCAGGAGGTGTTTTGTATTCTAAGCTCGTTGGACCTCGACTTCATTCATATTGGTCAAATGATATGCTCTATTCCCTAGGCTTTCTTTAATGATGTAGAGACCTTCCTAATTTGAATTGAGAGTCCCATCACTAGCTTTGCGAGCTGTAGGTAGGATGAGGCATAAAATTAGGTTGCCAGCTTTGAAATTTCGAGCTCGAACTTTTCTGTTATAGTATCTGGCAATCCTTTGTTGATAAACCACTACCCTCATATAAGCTTCTTCTCTTGATTCTTCAAGTAGATCTAAATTAGCAGCGAGCAGTTGGTCATTATCTTTAGGCTTAAATGTTGCTCGTTGCTAACTGATGACCTCAAACTCTATTGGAATCATAGTTTCCGATCCACACACCATTAAGAAGTGAGTTTTCCCAGTTGTGTTGCGAGCTGTTGTTCTATAGGTCCACAATACATTTTACAACTCATTTACCTAGGCTTCCTTCCTTGCTTCCAACTTAGTTTTCAGAGTCTGCTTGATGATCTTGTTAACAGCTTCGACCTACCCATTAGCCTGAGGGTGGTCCACAGCAGAAAAGCTCTTTGTAATCTTGAAATCCTTGCATAACTTCATAAACTGTTCATTACTGAACTAAGTCCCATTGTCAGTCACGATCTATTGAGGAACTCCAAATCTGCAGATTATGTTCTCCCAAACAAACTTCTTAATCTTCCCAATGGATATCTCAGTGAACTCTTTTGTTCTGCCTATTTGGTAAAATAGTCCACTGCCATAATAGCGTGTTTGTATCTTTCATGAGTTGTTAGGAAAGATCTTATTAGATCCATTCCCTAAATGGTGAAGGGCTATAGATTGATCATCTGCTGTAGGAAAGCTGGTGGAGCTCGTGGAACTTTGACGAGCCTCTAGCACTTATCACATTTCTTCACTATCTCGATCACATCTTGCTTTATGGTTGGCTAATAAAACCCCTATCGAAGTGCCTTCTAAGCCAGAGACAACCCCCGAGAATAATTGCCACAATGACCGACATGTATTTCTTTTAGAACAGTCTGGCAGTCCGAGCCATCTATGTATCTGAGCAATGGAGTTGAAACCCTCTTTTGTAGAGCATATCGTCATAAATGCAGTACCAGGCTACACGAGCTCGAAGACGGCGAGCTTCCAACTTTTCGTCAGGCAGCTTTCCATCCTATAAATACTCGAGAAAAGGATTCATCCATGAATCTTGCTCTATAACGATCACCATCATTTCATCCCTGGCTTCGTACTTGGGACTGGCAAGAACTCCACAGGTACAACTCCCAAAAAATTTGCATCTTTGGCCATGGCAAGACGAGCTAAAGTATTAGCATGTGAGTTTTGAGCTCGTGGAACATGATGCACTTCATATCTTTCAAAAATCTCCAGTAGCTCTCGTACATTTTGCAAGTAAATGGCCATTTTGGAAACCCTGGCCTGATATTCTTCACGAAATGGCACACCGTGAGTTGGGAGTCATTGTATACTCTCACCTATTCAACTTGCACTTTCTTTGCCAACCTCAATCCTGCCAGTAATGCTTCGTACTCTGTTTCATTATTGGTGGCTTAGAAATCAAACTTTAGAGTGTATAGAATTTTGTGCCCCTCAGAGCTTATCAACATTACTTCTGCCCTAGCTTTCTGCTTACTTAAGGATCCATCCATATAAAACTATCAGAATGGACCCTTCGAAGATTTGGCTTCTTCACCCACTAGCCTTGTAAATTCAGCTATGAAATCTGCCAAGGCATGCCATTTTTTTGCTGTATGAGGCTTGAATTCAATCTTAAATTAAGTGAGCTCGATAGCCCACTTCATTAATGGACCTGAAGTGTCCGGGTTCTGAAGAATTTGTTTCAAAGGGTACTTGGTCGGCACTTTAATTGCATGAGCCTGAAAGTAGGGGCACAACTTCCTTGATGTCATCACCAGATAGTAGACAAGCTTCTCCATGGGCGTATATCTAGTCTTTGCATCGAGCAATCATAATAAACAGAAAGTTGAATCCTATTTTCCTTACAAACTAAGGCTGCACTGAGTCCGTGTTGAGTAACTCCCAAATAGACAATAAATTTCTCCCCTTCCACAGGCTTGGAGAGTAATAGAGCTTGGCCCATATATTCTTGTGGCTATTGAAAAGCCGTCTCACATTTCGTTCACTGGAAGTTCTTTATTTTCTTCAAGGCATTAAAGAAAGGGATACATTTGTCCATTGCCTTAGATACGAATCTACTAAGTGCAGTGACCTGGTCGTTAAGGCTCTACACATCCTTGATCTTGTTAGGTGACCTCATGTTAACTAAGACTTTAATCTTCTCAAGATTTGCCTTGATTCCCCAGTTATTGACTATGAAACCCAGAAATTTTCCTGAAGCTACCCCAAAAGCACACTTCAATAGATTCAGTTTTATCTGATAGTTTCTCAAGATCTGGAACATTTCCTCCAGGTCCCGTATATACTCAGACATCTACTTGGACTTCATCAGCATATTATTTACATACACCTCCATTGTCTTGCAAATAAGATCTTTAAACATCCCCACATTCTTCAACCCAAAAGACATGACCTTATAACATTAGAGCCCACGATCAGTAACAAAAGCGGTGTGCTCCTCATCCTCAAGATTCATTGGGATTTGGTTATACCCCGAGTATGCATCCATAAAACTGAGGAACTAATGGCTAGTAGTTCCATCCACGAGTTGGCCAATCTTTGACAAAGAAAAACTATCTTTTGGACACACTTTATTGAGATCGGTGAAGTTAATGTAAGTTCTCCATTTTCTGTTCTTCTTTTTAACCAGAGCAAGATTAGCTACCCAAACTGGGTAGTAAGCTACCCTTATGAACTTGTTTGCCAGAAACTTATCTATTTCTTCCTTAAGAGCGACGTAACGCTCTTCCATCATTGGTCTCCTCTTTTGGTGAACTGGTTTATAATGGGGGTCAATGTTCAACCTATGTGACATCATCTCCGAGCTGATTGCCACCATATCTTCATGATTCCAGGCAAAGACGTCCAGGTTAGCCTTAAGAAAATCAGCATGCTGAGTCTTGACCTCTGGAGGTAGATCTTGTACTAATTTGAGACACCTCTCAACATCCGCCTCACTGACCTGCACGTCTTCGAGTTCTTCCATAGGACCTGTCGCCCTGTCTCTTTCCACCTCTCTCGAATTTAAGTCATGGCTTACCCCTTTTTCACTTGCAGGCTGTGGCTTTCCCTCGAACACCACATTAACCTTATTTCTCTTAACTCTCATCTTTACAGCGCCTTCATAACATCGTCGTGCTAATTGTTGTTCTCCTCGTGCACATCCCACTCCGTTAAGTGTTGGGAACTTGATCATAAGGGTTCTGGTTGAGGCCACCATATCCAAGTCATTCATGGTTGGTCTCCCTAGAATGATGTTGTAGGTAGAAGGGCAGTCGATGATTAAAAAGTCTACCAACATCATAGATTAGCGACTTGAATCTTCTATAGTAAGGAGGAGTCTGACCTACCCCATTGGTGCGATTGTATCTCCAGTAAATCCGTAGAAGGGCTCAACGAATTGTTTTAGCTGTTCGGGTCTCAAATTCATTTGCTCGAAACAGTTCCTGTACATCACATTCACCGAGTTACCAGTATCTACCATAATCATCTGTACTTCCGTATTGCCTATTCTAGCACGAATGACTAGCACATCACTGTGTGGCCAATGAACTCCTCTAACATCTTCTTCTATAAACATGCTGTCGTCCGAAGTCATTCTAGCTCTTTTTATGAGTTCTTCTGTCCTACCATGGCCTGTAATTAATACATGATTAGCTTCGTACACATAACACTCGTGCGACGTACTTGATGTTCCAGTGATATAAGGTCCACCATGTATAGTGAAGATGGTCTTTACCGTGGGCACATGATCCTGCTCGACGGTCTGCTGGGGTAGTTGTTGTGTTAGCTACTAAGTTGGTTGAGGATGCTGCTGAACTGGTTAAGGATGCTGCTAGGGTCGCTGGTTTATAGGTCGCACCATATACCCTCTCAAGTGACTTCTTCTAATCAAGTCCTCTATAGCATTCCTGAGCTTCTTACAGTCTAAAGTAAAGTGTCCAGTTTCATTATGATAGACACAGTTCTTTCTTGGATTTCAAAACTTGTTGGGGAGGTTTGTGGGATTTGGCCTCTCGAAAATTTTCCTGTTCTTCTCTGTTTTAAAAATCTAATCCTGTCTATCTGATAAGACACTTTAATTCTCGTAACGGCCTCGAGGTGGAGGTCGATCTCTTCTGGGTTCATTCCTAGCTTGCTTCACTACCTAATTGCTGAAGCAATTCTTCTGGTCTTCATGGCCACCATGATTTCTCTTTTTCCCTTGGTGAGAACTAATTACCTCGCTCTTCTGATTATTGGGCTTCTTTGGCCCAAAGTCTTCTTCCCATCTAATTTCTTTAGCAGCTCGTTTGTAAAACTCTCCCAGATCCTTCACAGGATACTTGTAAATACTCTCATAGAGCTTTTCAGCTTTTCTGAGCCCCACCGAGATCTCTATAAGGAAGCTTTCATCCGAAAGATTCTTCATATTATTTACCTCATTTCTGAATCTGGTGATGTAATCCTTCAACGACTCATTTTGTCACTAAAAAATCATCGTTATATGGCAAGGTGGTACGAGCTATTTTCTTAAAGCCCTGTACTGATCGATGAACCTTCTCTAACATTTTTCCTAACTATCGATACTACGAGTTGGAATATTCCTTGGTGTGGCTGGGAATATACGACACTTCACCAGAGGGTTAGATGTCTGCAGGTCCATCTGTACGTTGAATGTATCAAGATGATCGTAGGAGTCACTATCTTCGTTATAGAGCAGGATGCTAGGGAGTTTAAACCTAGGTGGTAGTGGTTCCATCTTGATCTCCCTTATAAAAGGGGTCATCTCCTCTTGCTACTGTCTTTGACCCTAGGGCCCAGGTCGTGCCTCCAGCTGTTGGACCCTCTGCAATAACTCCTCAACTATTAGGTCTTATGGCTCAGTTCTTCTTATGGGAGATCGTCTACTTCTTCTACTCTCTTGGTCGCCCGAAAAGCAATCTCGTGACCTATACCTCCTATGGGAGCTCTCTATCCATTGTGAAACTTTTCGTGGTACATACTCTTTATCGCGCTCATGAGCTTGCTCATGTTCGCGGTTAGCTTCCACGTGGCGGCTCCTATTGTGGCTTACATTTATCCTCAAGCCTACCGAACGAGGTGTCACTTCTTCTTTACAAACTCATCATCTGCCTTCTATCAAGTGCAAGTTTGAGGAACGAGCTAAACCTTCTAGCAACATTCTCTTTCTAATAAGCCCCTCTCTTTGGGCCAATGCCTCACCAGCTGGTTGATCTTGGATCTCTACATTCCTTGAGGCTGCCTGGATTTGCACCTATGTCAAAGTCCTAAATGTATCTATCTGCCAATTGTACCACAGTATTCTCAAGAGCTTCTTAGCATTACTGCCAGATCTGTATAGCATCTCCTTCAGAGGCAACGATAGGCTGTTGACGCAAGGGAAGTGAAGGCAAAATAAGGGGACACTTCCCAAATCCCTCATTTGAATCCGAGAAAGACCCCTGTAGCACCTTGACAGAACTCCAACAAATCGTAACTCTAGCCCGAGGAATCCCGTCAGAGCACCAACACGTAATTTAAACTTATTTTTTTGTTAAACTCTTTAAATAGGTGGCATGGGTAAAAATTTTTCATTTTTATGATGAAAATTCGGCAGCATGTAGGCTGTTTATTTAATTATGCCACCCTGCAATTTCAAACGAATTTTAAAGACATTTCTATGACACACAATCTCAACTACCAGGGGCCTCTGGTCGTTGTCCCAACTAAATTCCAACATGTAAATCACAACATACAATAGTTGATTGAAAACTAAGATTTTCTTTACAAAATTTCTTTATAAAAAAGTGCATCCAACTACTTGTATTTACTTTTACAAATTTACACGATTTACACTATACATTAAATACAAAACATGCACATGATCAAAGTATGAGCTATACAAGGTAATATAATCGTCCGTGTAAACCCTTATATTTGATTTTATCTTTCCTAACTTTAGAAACCTAGTTACTGAATGAAAAAAAAAAAAAAGGTGCGAGACAATCATTTAAGGAATAAGAAATGTAATCAATGGTAAAATAGTAAATCTTATTTTAAGAATTAAATAGCTAATTATATTAGTAAAATTTATCAAAAGACTAAAAGACCAAGTTAAATAATGAAGTAAAATAATACACTAAGGGCAATATAGTAAACTAGAGTTGTTAATGATAGTCAAAGTAAGTCAAAAGGGATATGATGGTCATTTTATGAAAAGTCACTTATATGACACTTAGACAATTCTCATGAAAGAAGAAGCAAAAACCATGAGAATTAAGAGAGAAAGAGACCAAGTGTGACAGCACCAAGGAGAAGAAGAGGGAAAGTGAGGTCAAGCCAAGTCCAACCAAGATTCAAGCTCCATAACAACATTTTAAGGCAATTTAAGCTAGATTAGCAAACCCTAACCAAAAGTAAGGTGAGATATCATCTTTTACTATCTCTTTGATGAATTTTTGGGTTTGCTGGTTGGTATGATAGTTCCTAACTTGCGATTTAAGGAAGTGAAATATCAAATAAGTTGCATATATGTTGTTTGATGAAATAGTTGAGAGAGATTAACACGTAAAATAAAAAAGTAGTGTGTGGTGTATGTGCATGGTGAGTTCGGTCACTAAGGGGGGATGTGTAATCCCCTAAAACTTGATGCAAATGAGCATAGATCAATGCATATTAGAGCCTAGTAAAGCATATAGAATCACTAGAATTGAAAAAGGAAATACATAGAGATAAGTTGAGAATTTCGAGCTAGATGAAAGGGCTATAGTGACCTGCACCCTTCAAGTTTATTTGGGGTTGTTTTAGACCTCAAAATATGCTTACATATCATAGCAAACCATAAAAATTGGAAGGGAATTATTCCGATACAAATTGAGGAAGTTATGACCAAAATAGTGTAGGTATGTAGTCGTAAAGTAAGATATGATCACAAATGCATTCTTCAATGCACGAAATGAATGTATTCGGTTGTAATTGAGTAAAAAAAACCTTAGATACTAAAGAAATGAAGTCATCGCATGTAGGATGCCATAAATGTGCATCAAAATGTGTTGAAAAATAGGCATTTTTCATAGGTTTCGACCCTTCATACTTAGAATTGTTTTAAACCATTTTATGGGCGACCTAAGTGAAAGTTAGGGAGATGATTTGAGTGAAAAAGGAGTGAAGAAAATCACTAGGAAGGGCCCTAACATAGTTTCGATTTTAGAGGGTCCAAAAATAGAGATTTTGCATTCCGGGTCTCCGGTGACCATTTTGAGCATTCCAGAGAGTCCCTAGATGATAATAAATAAGGCCCGTGCAAAGAAATTGAAATTGGAGAGTCTCGATTGAGTTAAATCATGTTGGGAAGGTTAGAGTAGGGTTTTCAATAGAGAAATTGTATTAGAAACTCTATTTTTAAGTTTTGAGTCATGTATATGAGCAAGTTTTAATAAGATGTTGATATATAGGTGACGAGCGAGCGAGTGAGGCATAAGAGGCTCGTTGAGGTATTTGAGCATATTTGGATCGAGGTAAGTGTCTTTTACTTGCATCTATTTTGATTTCTATTTTGAACTTTGCATATTATTGTTAAACGAAAATGAAAATGATTTCCAAATCCTAAATCCAAGTTTCGAGCATATTAGTTCTTTATGAAATTCACAAAGTGAAGGAATCAAAACAAAGTCCATTTCAAAATGTTCAAATCGACAAAATTTTTAGAGTTTGAAAAGTAAGAGGTTTTGTGCTTTTGCACTTAGCGAAAACAGTTTTGAAACCCATGTATATTCTCTCAGATTATATGAGATTAGCGCTACGTGACATGTAGAAAATTTCATCCATGGTCGCTCAGCTTACAGAGTATTTAGCACTACGCGATGATGGCGAAAATTTCGTCTGTAGTTGCTCAGTTTTCTAGAGTATCAAGCGCCACGTTGCGATGCAAACAATTCCGCACATAGTCACTTAGATTTACAGTTGTGGCACTACATGGTGATGCAGTAAATTCCACTCGTAGTCGCCCGAAGTTATAACGCTATATTTGCAATACAAAAAATTCCGCATTGTAGTCGCCCAGAGTTGAGATTGTTTCACATTATGTTTGCGACACAGTAAATTCCGCATCGTAGTGGTTGAGACATCTCAGTAACTTTATGTTGGCGTCAATTGAAAATCACCTCGTGATGGTTCGAGTACTTTAGAGGTATACATGGAGTTTTTAGAAATGAAAGGTTTTAGAATTGAAAATTTTGATATCCAAATGAAATTGTAAACTTTGATATAATTATATTTTGACGCTATTAGTATTTTGAGTTGAACTAATATCTTTACTTTATGCAGCTTGTATATTGTAGTGGGTGTTCGTATAGGTTACTTTGCATCCGAAAAACCTCATCGGATATTTTAGGTGGGCACCGAATAGTTGCATTGCACAATCCTTAAACATATTTTGGTGATGTAAATAAAATAAATAAAGGATTTTGAAAATTGTAACATGTTTTTATGTGTATATATGTATATATTTGCACATTTACATATGCCACACATTGAATTACTTGATATTACTATATATATATTAATGCATATGAATATCATCTAAAAGGTTACAAAAATATATATTTGCGAAATTGTATGTTTGTGCGAATGCATGATTGTAATGAAATGAATGTTTGTGAGTAGACGAAGTTGGGAGGTAATTTGATATAGTTTGAAGTGTTTTTCTTTATAGGTGAATTTTGGAAATGCTCAAATTATAGCTGTTATGCTGTCGAATTTTTATAAAATTTGTTTTAAGAAAATGCAAAAAATTTGTACCAACCCAACTCTTTTCAAAGAAAAACAAATCTTTAATTTAAGTAAAGAAAACAAACAGGCAATATTAAAGGGTTCGCTCTACGGATCACTTTAATCCGACAAGTCAAGTTATGAGGGGTCCGTTAGAATGCTCAGCAAGACCCTCCAGATAAGAGTCTAGAGAAGGTTTGGTTCGGGTCTTGTTAGTCTGTCAGTCAATCCGCGCGTCTATTTGAACCTCGTCTGCTGGATGACTTGTTTTTGCACCTGAGGGAACATTTTTAAGAAACACATGACAAACAAACTGTGAGTATGACTCAGTGAGATAAACAGCTTAATAAAATTAAAGTATTTTTTGACATACTTTATATAAACTCATTTGAAAACTATTTTTGAAACTCATTTTGAATTTCTTTCTAAAATTTTCTCATTTCTCGTCTTGATGGTAACCTAGGGAAATTACTCCTATCGTGGTAATATAAAATCTCTAGCTAACCATTAGGAATTAGGGAATTTGTTAGGTGTAGTCACCGATACGTAAACTCTGGGTATGCGTTACCTCTCACAATCGGTCTATACTACACTACTTTTATACGTGCAGAGGGTGACTCAACTGACTTTTTCTCTCATAAGTTATCTGGACTCGACACTCAGTTAGTGACTCTCTCACATCCACCATACACGTATAGGGTACTCGACCTGGTACTCAACTAGGGCTAGAATAAATCATCGGCATACTAAATGCTTTTTCTCAATATTTTAAAATAAACTCGTTCTCAATACATAAAGCCTAAAATCTTTGATTCTCTTATATTTTCGATATAAATATATATTCAACTCAAACACACATAATGAAATCTCGACATAATTTGAATAAATAACTCAATTACGTAATGAAGTAAGTTAATATAATTATGAAATAGCACTTAAAGAACATAATGCTAGGAAAAAGTAGATTTCCACTAACAAAACGCCTTTCGACGAATAACGATTCTTCTCCAAAAGCCTTCGAAACTTTCTGCTTTCACCCTATAACAAAAAATACTCATTTAGAATCACTAAACTTACTAATACAAAATTAGAAATAGCTTCTAACACAACTAGCTCTATAAGGACCTTTTTACGCCTAAACTTTCGAAACTAAATTTTAACTGATTCGATACTTTTGAATTCTGATTTCTTTTTACAAATCCTATTTATTATTACCTAGAAACACCTCGGTATGCTCGAAATCATTTTTTGAATCTTGGAACGAAAATTCACCGTTTTTGACCCCTTTTGGCAAAATGCAACCTAGAGAGCAATCCCTAGGTTTTCCTCATTCCGTTTTAGCTCCAATCATCTTCCTAACTCGCATTTAGGTCAGCCATGAAGCAAATTAAGAAAGAAACGACCGGCGGGTGGGCGTTCCTAACCAAAAATCACACTTTTTCAATATTTTTTAAAGCACATTTCTACCTAAAGCATGCTATCAATCCATTTCTTTCATATTCAACATTCTTTCACTCAAATATGATCAAACATACTCATTTCATGCATTAAAAAGTTGATTATCCATGATATTGCTTAATGCTCTTCAACTAGGCAATTATAACTAAACTTATTTATAGGTTTTTGGTTTTCGAATTCAATCACTTTTAGTCAATTTCTTAACCTCTAGAATACATTAATTAAACCTCGAATGAATGAAATCAACTTGGGTTACACAAACCCTAAGCTTGGCCGAAATCTACATCACAAAGAATCAACATCAATCTTTCAATTTCTAACACACAAATCACACGAAACTCATCACCAATTATCCTAGTTTCAATCCATAAACTCAAAACAACAATTGAAGCAAGATGGAGAATGGGTTTTTAGATCATTCAAGATGATTTAAAGCAAGAATTTCACCTCCTTATGCTTTAATCTTGCTACCAACTTAGCCTAGTAGTTTTGATTGATGAAGAGATGAAATTTGATGACAAAATCTTGAAAGAAAGTTTCTTGGAATCTCTTGCTTCCTCTCCTTCTTTGGCCAGCACCACCACCTCCTCTCCCTCTCGGTTTTTCAACGTGAGAAGCAAATTTCATTTGCAAGAGAGTCACATATTTATAGTGGTGCCAAATTTGTTAAATGGTTCCTCTTGAAAATCACTAAAGTGGCGCTTAAACTTCACTTAATCTTGTCATGACCCCTAACTAGATAATTTTGATTCCAATTGGGCCATTTGTCACATTAAAAACCATAATTCCATCCACCAATCAAAGAGCTCCAAATGGCTCAATTATGTACCATAACTTTTTATCACACTAGGCAAATTCTCATTGGTGGAACTTTTTTACTTTTGACTTTGGAATGTAAGCTTATCTCATTCTATAATCTCCCATCTCATTCCCTAGTCCTATTAGGTCCTCTAATCGACACCCTATTCTCGATGCGAAAATAAAATTAACTTTAAAAATTACAACCGAAAAGATATTACTTAACCATAACTAAAATCAAGGGTTTACACAAAACAGTAGTGAAGGTTCTCGCTACATTACCCCTAATCGGTTGGGCATTCTACTGTACCAGATGACCTTCAAATTGGTCAATCACCACTTCTAAACTCCTAGTTGTCCTTTTTCTAGCCATAACAACAAATCAGAATTGCAGAATTTGAATATCAAAAAAGTTATAGAATCGTAGTTTGGCCCTCCTTCTAATGCCAAAATGTCAATGTTGTTTTTAAGTGGACCAGGTTCTTCAAGCGCAATACTTGGGAATCACTGAAAACAAAACAACAAATAATAAAAGAGAGAGGAAGAACAAGATACACATAATAGTTTTTTACGTGGTTCGACCACAACAATGACTACATCCACAACCGTCACCCTCAAATTTGACAGAGTAACAGTGTATATTTTCTATGTATGTTTTACAATGAATTTTGCAACCCTGTTTATAGAATGAGGGGTGACACAATTTGAGTTAATTTTAATTACATATAGATAAAGTAAAATATATTTACATTAATTATGATTCCAAATAATCTCCACCGAATCAGCAACTGATCCTGAGAATCTTGAGATTTGATTTGCTTCAAACTAGGAAAGTTTACTTCTTCTCAAATTAGTCTGCTTCAGGCTTCTAGAAGGTTAACTGGATCAATCGTGGCTAGCTAATAATTTGGTGAGCTGATATATCACCCAACAAGCTGAAGAAGAGTCTTAAAGCATAAGCTGATGAAAGAAACAGTGCGCTTTACATAGCGAACTCTATACAGTGCCTTATTATCAGGCTCACATATAGTGACCTGATTACCGGGCTTATTGAGCTTCTAGCGATTAGGCCCATCCCTTGGGCTTTTAGTAGCCCATTTGTCCAGGTTGCAAAAATACCCATAACAGCACTAAACATATCACAATATTAATTTATCTAATCTCATACTGCATCAAACACATTACAGTACTAATTTATTAAATCCAATCCTATCTAATTCAATCCAATCATATGAAAATAATCTAGTCCAATCTCATGTATCAAATGAGACCTTAGTGCATAGGGAAGTCTTAAGCTTCACTGGCTGAGAGTTAATTAGATGAGAAGTTATTTTTTACCCTATTGAAGTTATGCTTGGCTTATGGACTAGCTAGCCAACTGAATTGGACCATTACTCGAAAGGGTGTTTGTTTCCTTATGGGTTGGTTTTGAAGGCCGAAAGGTCTCAATTGAAATCTCTTTTCCAACCTAGAAGTTCTCGTATGGCCAACTCATCGATTTTCCACTTATATATATATATATATATATATATATATATGATATGGTTCTACTCGTTCTTGATTGTTTATTGGCCCTTACTTTGTACATTGACCGACTGATGTGTTTACTCAGCTAAATTTTGGATATAACAGTAACAATTATGGAAATCATGATATTGTACTCTTTCCTAATTCAATTTAAGAAATTTTTAGTAGATGGAATGACTATGAAAAGCAAAATAAAATAGTTTAGTTTACATTATTAATTGCAATCCATTTTCGGCAACAGTTATAAAGCTTTAATACTACATGAGCAACAATTTTCTCACCCTCACATGTTTTCACATAGAAGATTCCATGTTTAGAGTCATGATGATAGGGCAATTATCAAAGGGCTCCCTTATAAATATTGGTTCACAGCATGTGTATGTAAGATTAAAAGGGTGATGAAGCATAAGCAATAATAAGAGTTGGAGGAAGATATTGAGTGAGAATTATTGATGTTAAAAGGAATATACTTAACTAACCTAATCATAAATCTAGTTGGAGATTGCTTTATTGTCGTTTTTCATTATCATTTTATATTATATTTGTCTTATATAATTTGAATTTAAAAAAAAAAAAGTTAAGTATAACTCGAATCCCAATTTTGATAAGTAGATGTGAAGCAGTATATCATTAGAATCTAATTGCCTTGTATTTTACTAGAGACCATTTTATTATTATTATTAGGGGGGCGGGGATAGATGTGCCTTCATTCACCAGAGATAGTTACTTAATATTTTTATTTTCTTTTTCTTATTTTTTTTTTCAACTTGTTTTCGGGCTAGTTTTGTTTTTAGAGGTAAGGATCAATGTATTACTAAACATATATACTTGTAGGATTTAGAATATAGTTGTGGAGTAATTATGAAAGAACTTTTATTTTAAAAGTTTTTTAGGGTACTTGCAATAAAAATACCCTAACCTTTACTAGAATTACATGAAATATTCTAAATGTTACTAGAATTACTAAAGTGTTTATATAAAGTCATGTCATTTGCACAACAAGGTAAATCTCGTCCCCTAGTCATATACCCGGTGGCCTGCAGTTTTCAGTAAATTATTTTGAATAAGAAAAACAACATTTGACACACCGTGACCCTGATAGTCATACCAGAAAATACCCTACGCAATAATCCGCGCAGTAGCCCCGACATAAAGTCGTATCATATGAATGGCACAAAATACCCGCACAGTAACCCCGACATAAAGTCGTATCATTTGAATAACTATTGATAGCATCACACAATGACTAGGACAGTGGACTTTAACCTTATTTAAGTTAACCAAATGATTCAGATGGTTTACCATGCAATCAACACAATATATATATATATATATAAAATTCAATATTTTGAAAGCTTTCATTTTTATTTATAAAATTTCGGCAACATAACGGTTGCTAATTCAATAAGTCAAAATTTATAAACCTGACATAAAGCCACAAAATTTCACCAAACAAACCACAAATACTTTCAAAAGCAATTCACAATATATATCCGCATATAATCAACATACTTTCAAAATTATACATATATATATTAAATAAATTCCACTTTAACATAAAAATTACTAAAAGATTAGGATAGAACTCCTACTTCAATATAAGCTATTGGTCACTCCAAAAATCTCGATTCCTAAAGTAATTATCGTCGTTCCGGATCGAATATACACGGTAACGCAATATAAATAATTTTTAACACGGCTACCCTATAGGAAAAATACCTATAAAAATGGATTTTATACTTAAAAACGAGTTCGTAGACGCGTCCGGAACTAAATCTCAAGTTCGAAGGTCGAAAACTCACCTTCGCCGTACGTGGCGGTCGGTGGCGACTTTCCAACGACGAATTCCAGCGACCTCGGTGGCTGGACATGCGGCTAGGCGGGTTTTGTTTTTCTCGACATGCTTGTCACAAAAATGGGGTTGGTCGGAGTCAAAATCGCCTAGTTTCGCCGGGATCTAGAAAAATAAAAGTTGGTTAACAGTAGACCTTCCTCTGCGGAAACAAACACCCAAACGATGATAAAACTTGACAAAATTGGTACCTATGGAATCTACGTCGCACGAGCTTTTCAACGGTACCAAATTTGGCCTAAACGGAGGTTGGACGAGATTGAAACTATTAGTCAAAGTCGGGCTCGCGAAAATGGAGCGGCTGGAGAGAAAATGAGGAGAGAGAGAGAACTGGTCGGTTGGAGGTTGAAGAAGGGAGATGTAATCCGGTCAAATTATAATTTGATCCCCTCAACTGTTTATAAATTACAATTTTAATCTAAAGTTTTAGAAGTCTAACTTTTTGACCCTTACACTTTTACACAAATTTTCCATAATATTTTTGATTTCACCCTTTATAAAATTTAAGGTTTTACACTACTAGATAAAAATGTTGGACCAAATTAATTGTTAATTCTTTACATGAGCAAAATGAGCGTTGAGGGACAAGTGAAATCAAGGAAGCTTATAGTGTATGCCTAATGAAGCTCACCCTTTCTAGAATTAAAGGCCGAATATTTCATTTGATTAAAATAAATGAACATTTTGATAAGGTTTTTGTTGCCGCAATCTTGAATTTATACGTTTAAATGGTGAATATTTCAACTGGTTAGAATAAATGAACGTTGATAGTGTATTGTTAACAAAGTCTAAATGTGGATGTAATGTTTTCTCAACCTATATGTGCATTGGGTATTATCTTAGGATTTGTTTTTATTGCAAGAATGTCTCTGCAGCTGCATTATGCTGCAGACATGAGCTGCTGGATGTATGATGAGATGTGCATAGGAAGTGGTTAAACTAAATATGCCATGTCTGATCAAATTTTTAGGAAATTAGTTGCGTTAGTGGTTTTTGGTTATGACTTGTTAATAGGAAGATGATGTATCAGTGGTTTTTGTTTATGGCTTGTAAATAGGAAGATCATGTCTTGTAATTAATAGTAATTCTAATTTTCTATTAAAATCCTTTTGTATTTAAAGAAGATGCTTTGAATGAAGAAGTAAGATAACATTTTCAGTTTTATATTCTCATCATTCCTTCTTGTAAGTTTATGCTTTGTCTCTGTTAAAACCAACAGTTTTCAATGCTAGAAAAGTGATGTAGTCAAAAGGAAAAGAAAGAGGGAATAAACACTTCTGACCTAAGAAATTAACATGAGTCTATGAAAGATGAACTCTCTAAGTCAATTTGACTAAGGCGCAAAAGCAAGATGATGATAATTAAAAATTAATAATAAACTCTTTCATTTATTAATCATTGTGCGTATCTGTTTGCATTCTCGTGTGTGTGGGGGTGTTCATGAAGATAATTTTTCTATTGACAAACACATTTTAGTATTTTTCTTTATGTACATGTTCACATCTCAGAATATATTTCTTGGAGCAATTGATGCCAGTTCAACTACCGTTGTGTGGGCAAATGACTGAACTATTAGAAACCCTCGAGTGATGAAAAAGCTCCAACATGAAATCAGAAGCTTTGTTGGGAAAACTAACATACCATTTCTTGAAGAAATAGTTTCTGTGAAAACATCAAGTACTTGAAAATGGTAGTCAAAGAAACTCCTAGGTTACACCCACCGTCTGTCTTTGTAATCCCCCACCTAGCCATCCAACGCATTAAGCATGGTGTTTATGATATTTATCCCCAGACAAGAATCCAAATAAATGCTTTTGCGATTGGCCGAAATTTGGGAACCTGGAAAAAAAGGGTGAAGAATTCTATCCAGAATGATTTGAAGATGAGGCCATTGATTTCAGAGGACAGAGTTTTAAGTTGATATCCTTTGGTGCTGGATCTTCATGCGATTAAGGATTCTATCGATGTTTTGTTTATACTAATTTAGAAATTTAAGTTTGAGTAATGTATGAGAGAAAAAAAAAAAAAATTGGTTATCCATGAGTTTTTATACCGATGCATTTTAGTGAATTATCAAAAGATTACTATAATAATTATAAAAAATAAAAAATAAAAATAAAAATAAAAATAAAAGAAAGATGACTCATACCAAGATGCTGATATAGAGTTTGCTTCCAGTTAGTCACCGTACATATTTTTAGCATCGTTTCATCCAGTTAATATTTGAACCTCTTCTAGATATATTAAACAGCCTCACGAAGTGATAAACATAATATGGTTCTCACAAGTTGACGAGTCGATATGTGAGTACGGTGAGCAAATAGGAGCGTTGAACCCACAGGGATTCGTTAAGATGCACGGCTAGTTTTATGACAGGACCTGGCTCGAATTCCTACTCTGAATCTGGCGGCCCTGCCAGGCACCCCATGAGCCCCTTCTGGAGTCTAACTATTCTGATTCAAAAGGACCTCATGGAGCGAACCCTTAACTGCTAACTAGCCTTGTTTATGAGCCTAAAAAAAATGTTCTCATAAATCATAAATATACAACTTTCTGAAAATATGCAACTATTAAAAAAAAAAAAAAAAAAAAAAAAAAAAAAAAAAAAAAAACTATTGTTGTTGCATAGGTTTATAAATCTGAAATTTATAACAATTTCATGATAACAACTATCAGTACTATCTTTATACAACAAGAACTATACTGCGTTGATGGTTGGAACCCACATAATCTACATGGCGTACAGGGTACCTGAAACTCCTGAACCTGCACTTGGGGAGGATTTTATACACAATACAAAAGCATGGCAACATAAATTCAATGAGAATAATACTTTAATACTCTATAGAAAATAGTTTTATATTCTTTCTAAAATACTTTTTAAAAAACTATTTCGAAAACTATTTCTGAAATTCATTTTTGAATTTCTTTCTAAAACTTTTCTCTTATCTCGCTTTAATGGCAACCCAGGGAAACTACTCATGTCGTGGTAGCATCAAGTCTCTAGCTAACCACTAGGAATGAGGGAATCTGCCCTATGTAGTCGCCGATGCGTAAACTCTGGGCACGCGTTACCCTCTCGCAATCAGACATATCTATACTACCCTTATGCGTGCAGAGGGTGACTCAATTTACTCTTTCTCTCTGGAGTCGACCAGACTCCTTTCTCGGTTAATGACCTTCTCACATTTACCGTACACGCATAGGGTACTCAACTGGACTCTCTGGGGGTTAGGGTAAACCATAGGTGTAATAAAATGCTTTTTATAAAATTTAAAAAGCTTTCTTTTCCCCAAAGACATAACTAAAAGTATTTTTATGAAATACTTTATAAATCATAATCTGAAAATTCTTGCGAAGCTCATTAAGAAATCTTTTTCTAAAATACTTTCTGAAATCTTTTCTTAAAAACTTTTCTAACATGCATCTTACTGACATGCAAATAAATATAAATAACTTGCTTTATTTCTAAAATATAGAAAATTTCTATATATACTTTTGTAGCTCATATGCATCACATAAATTAAAAGCATACTAAAATACTTATTTTATTTTATTTGGGCTTGAGTTTAAGTTTTTCTCTCAAACGCCTACGTACCCAATTCATCATTGGGATAAAAGCCCTCGTAGTTCCCTAACTTTAATTATTTTTCAACTACACATGCATTTTATAAAATAAACACATGCTAATCAACTTACTCAATTAGTCATCAGACCACTATAATAGAATATTGAAATTATGAATACTCAATTGATAATACGTATAAAAACAAACTTAAATAAACCTCACATTTCACTGGATGCTACTACCTCAGCGACCTCCTTAGCTCGCTGCTCAATGTCCTTCTCTAGCTTGCTGCTTTCTGCTCCAGCTCGCTCCCAGCTCTAGCTAGCTTTAGCTCCCAGCTCTAGCTCTAGCTCAGCTCTCTAGCTCACTAGCTCAGCTATCTAACTTAGCTCTCTAGCTCACTAGCTCAGCTCTCTAGCTCTAGCTCAGCTCTCTAACTCAGCTCTCTAGCTCACTAGGTCAGCTATCTAACTCAGCTCTCTAGCTCACTAGCTCAGCTCCCTAGTTGACTACCTCAGCTCCTTAGCTCACTAGCTCAGATCTCTAACTCAGCTCTCTAGCTCACTGGCTCAGCTCTCTAGCTCACTAGCTCAGCACTCTAGCTCACTAGCTCAGCTCTCTAGCTCCTTAGCTCAGCTCTCTAGCTCACTAGCTTAGCTCTCTAACTCAGCTATCTAGCTCTCTAGCTAATGGGCTTAGCTCTCTAGCTTACTAGCTCAGTTCTCTAGCTTACTAACTCAGCTCTCTAACTTAGCTATCTAGCTCACTAGCTCAGATTTCTAGCTTGAGCTCTCTAGCTCACTAGCACAGCTCTCTAGCTCACTAGCTTAGCGCTCTAACTCAGCTATCTAGCTCTCTAGCTAACGGGCTCAGCTCCCTAGCTCACTAGCTCAGCTCTCTAGCTCACTAGCTTAGCTCTCTAACTCAGCTCTCTAGCTCACTAGCTCAGCTCTCTAGCTAACGAGCTCAGCTCTCTAGCTTACTAGCTCAGCTCTCTAGCTCACTAACTCAGCTCTCTAACTTAGCTATCTAGCTCACTAGCTTAGATCTCTAGCTTGAGCTCTCTAGCTCACTAGCTCAGCTCTCTAGCTCACTACTTAGCTCTCTAACTCAGCTATCTAGCTCTGTAGCTCAGCTGTCTAGCTAACGAGCTCAGCTCTCTAGCTTACTAGCTCAGCTCTCTAGCTTACTAACTCAGCTCTCTAACTTAGCTATCTAGCTCACTAGCTCAGATCTCTAGCTTAAACTCTCTAGCTTACTAGCTCAGCTCTCTAGCTCTCTAACTCAGCTCTCTAGCTCACTAGCTCAGCTCTCTAACTAACGAGCTCAGCTCTCTAGCTTACTAGCTCAGCTCTCTAGCTCACTAGCTTAGCTCTCTAACTCAGCTATCTAGCTCTCTAGCTCAGTTCTCTAGCTAACGAGCTCAGCTCTCTAGCTTACTAGCTCAGCTATCTAACTCACTAACTCAACTCTCTAACTTAGCTATCTAGCTCACTAGCTCAGATCTCTAGCTTGAGCTCTCTAGCTCACGAACTCAGCATGCATCTAAATATTTCTTTCAATTTTCGTAAATAAATTCATAGAATAAAACCTTACCTCTTGGGAAATTACTTAAACTTGATTATTCATGCTTCAGCTCTACTGACGCAAGCTCTCACTCTCTCTTCCTTTTTTTTTCTCTTTCTCTTTCTCTCTCTCTTCACTCTGCCCTTTGTTTTTCTCTCTTCTCTTTTTTCCTTCTTCTCAAACTGACGTAGCACACACCTATTTATAGGCACGGATCCAAGCTGACTGTTTCTCAAAATTACGAGAGTGCCACTGATTCTAGAGAATTCTCTTAAAATATGTGACAAATTTCGCTTAAGCCCCTTAACTTCTAAAAATTCCACTCATTTCATTAAACTTTCAAAATTTTAAACTTTTAACTATTTCACTTAAATTACTTAATAATCTTTTTATTTTCTTTCCAAAGGGCACATTAGAACATTTCTTTATTCTAAACATAGGAACAGTAACATTTTTGGGAGAGAGGTGTTACATTTTAATTATTCAATGTTCCTTATATATAATAAAGAAATTGAGATGATTAATTAGGTAATTAAAAGAAAGAAAACATTATGGACTGCTGACAACTGAATATCAACCGTGTTTAATTTGTTTGCATTGTCTATGTGGTTTTTAATTTATGGAGGGGAATGGAGGATAGGGCCTAGAGTCGTGTTATTTATATAAACCTCCGTATACAGTCTATATAAATTCACCACTCCAATTGGTTAATTAGCTCTATGATTTAATTATAAATTCAATTTAATTCATCTCAATATTCAAAACCAAGAAAAGTTAATTAAACCTAAATGAAATAGTATTAAATAAAAATAAGTAAAAATTATGTTAAATCTGACCAAATAAAATGTTATATGTGTCTTTTGTCACTAGTACACCGTAATATTGGGCAACAATAAAGCCAAAATTTAAATTGATCAAAGCTGACTGGACAGATTTGGTTGGACGGTTTGGAGGATGTGAGTTGTAATGGTGGCCACTTAATTGAAATTGGCCAATGTGGAAGATTAGATGGGCAGTGATGAGTTGGATGATTGGCTAAGAGGACATTTATTTTTTATCTGATGACTAAATAATGTTAAAACTTATTGAAGACATAATAGTGATTGAAACTTGAAATTTAAATAACATTTTTTTTTTCTAAACTTATTGTAAACTTATTTATTTTTTAAAGTTAAAATTATTTAAAAACTAGTAATTTGACAGTTATACATTTTTTACAATTAGTTTTTAGGAAATTTTATTTAATAATATGCAAACAACAAAACATAAATAATTATTAGTAATATTTTTTCATAATTAAAATATGAATGCAAAGTAAAGTAAAACTAATGATATTTATATATTTAAATAAAAATAATGAATGATCTCAGAGTTAAATTATATTTAAGAAACAACTGAATAAACAAATGTTTAAATTATACATTAAAATACAGCAGTCCAATTTTAAAAATATTTGGGATGAGTGAGTTTTTTAAAAGATGTTTCATATCAGTATTTAGGTAAGAAGAAAAGGAAAATATTTTTAATATAGAATTAGAATAAATCTCAAATAAGAATATTTACACAATAGAGTATGACTTGAAGGAATTAGATCAATGTCTTTATTGAGGAGTATTAATTATGATTAATCATATCTCAGATTTTTTAATAAAAGTTAATTAACTTCTTGGCTTTACAAGGCAAATTTTGATAAGGTTGAAGAAATTCTCTCATGTGATATATCTTGAGATCATAAAATTCAACGTTATGAAGATGACGTTTGACAAGATTAAATGCGTAAGGAATGCTTTATCTTGGTAAAGTAGAGATCAAGAAATAAAATAAGTCATGAAAAGCTATTATTAGTATATGTACCTTGAAAAAGTTATGGCCAAAGAATTAATCAAAGCCACAAATATGATGATCCATACGACAAATGGTGTGATCATGAGGTAGCTAAAATTTTAGCTACTCAATCTAGAAGCAGTGTTTTGCTATGTTCAATAATGAATTCGGGTGGATCATTGGTTTGATATGATCAATTGAGTAATGGTAAATTCTAATCTTATCATTACTTTATTTGATGTTATTGTACCTTGACATGTTCTCAAAATTGATTTATCTATGTACTTTTGGTTAAGCTTAGTTGATATGTGGGTTAATTTTCCCAAATAAGAAATCTTCTCGCATATTTATTTATGAAAATTTGATATAGTATATAGTGTAGAGATTGTCAATAGTGTCAAATGTAAAAAATCTTCATATAGCAATGGTTGATACACAACATATATAAGTTGCCTATATCGACTGATGTAAATATCTCAAGTGGAGAATCTTGACATGGATACCTGACACTATATAGATGAGAAATATCAAGTTTTAGAGGTTTTAAGACACTTCTAAAAAACATTCCCAGAAATAAACATAGTCCATCAATTATCCATTGCAAGTTTTTGGAGTGATGTTTTAAATTTCTTCAATCTATAACTATTATTCAACTTTCCCGTGTGAATCTAATACTAGAAACTAGGTATTCTAGAACTAGATTTATTGTTAATATTTCTCTTGATTAGCATCTTGATTGGCTGATTAAAGTTCTATTATGATAATTAGTGTTCCAAAAATCGGTTAAATCAGTTGATTTTTTGCTGACTAATCGGTGACCGACATTATGCTGATCTGATAACCCTCGGATTAGGGGCCCTACATTGAAGGTGAGTAATCCGTCAAGCTGACTAAGTAATCAGTCCAACTTGACCCAATTCGATTGGTATAAACCTAGTCAAAAAAACACCCCCAAACACCACCAAAAAGTCGACTAGAGAGATAAGGTTCACACCTGGGAGAGAGAGGAGATGTTGTTCCAGAGAGAGCTTCCACTCGGCCAAGTTTATAGATGTCACCCAGTTAGAGTTGCAGCTGACACCTTTCTAGTTGCAGTATGCCAACTTCAATGACCAGTCGAAGGCGATATCAGAAAGCCATTGGGTGAGAGAGAGCATAACGGTTGAGTCATTAGTGTTAGTGGCAGATATGAGTAGGCGGAGGAGGAAAAAGGTGGTGGTAGTGGTGGAGGGAGAAAATATAGGCATGTCGTGAGGAGAAGAGAAGGATTGAGAGACAGAGTGAAGGATGAAGGGTTAGAGCGGTAGTGAGTGAGGGTTTGTGTGTTAGGTTTGTATAAATTAGGATAAATTACATAAACATCATTTAAAGTTCGATGAAATTGCAACAATATACAAGTTATGGTCATAACAAATTAACCTCTATTTTAAGGTTTTTTTTTTTTTAAATAAGTTTGAACCAATTTGATCGTTAGTGAACAATATTAGTCGATTAATCCTTGAGAAATCTATAAATCACTAATCGCTGCATCACTAGTCTATTAGCGAGTAGCGATTTTTGAAACATTGGTGATGATTGGGTTATATTTTATGAAGATGAACTCAAATTGTTGTGTGTGTGTTTTTTTTTATGATTAAATCCTTTGATAAGTTGGTTTGAAGAATACGATTTGTTGTGGCTAAATCCAACACAAAAGTTGAATACATATTGTTTGCTCAAGCTTCAATTAAGCTTGTTTGTTACAATCTATACTTAAAGAGATCGGTTTCTTATAACTCTCCATCTATTGATATGGTGCAATAACACTGATGCCAAAACCTTAGCTCAAAATCCAGTATTTCATCTTAGACGTAACCATATTGAGGTTAATGTCCATTGTGTTAGAGATAAAATAATTGTATGATAGCTTAAGTCAATTATATCTCTACAATTGATCTAAGTTGCAAATATTTTCACCAAAGCACTACCTATTGATCGATTTGGGACCAATATTATAAAAATCACTACTCGCTCCTCGACCGACAAGGCAATAAATAGCGATTTCTTGATCACTCACGCGATTATTCGGTGATTAATCGGCAACGGCAAAAAATAAAAATAATAATAATAAAGTAAAAAGTAAAAACTCACTATTAGTGATGATAATGACGACGATGGCACGAGGGTAGATCGATGAGCAGGATGGAGGAAGAAGAACTAAACAAGAATTGAGCAGATGAAGAATAGCTAAGAAGAAGAAGGATGAAAGTAAGAATCTCAATGCTTATGGTGATGGCAACGGCAACAACATTGGAGATGGAAGAAGGTAGATAGATGAGCAGAAGATCCACCATATAGAGTATAGGAAGACTTGGTAGGTGAAGAAGATCGAAGAAAAAGAATTTGGAAGACCTTTCCTTTTTAAACTCTACACAACACCAAAAGGGGTCGTTTTGGGTTGATTAAAAAAATAATAATAATAAACTAACCCAAAGCGGAGTCGTTTTGTGCACACCAAAATGACCACGTTTGGGTGTCGCTATTTTAAAAAAATAAAATGAAAATTGCCCGTACGAATTGATCTAAGTAGGTCGAGTTGGCCTGAGTATTTAGGCTAACTCAGCCCAATATAGTCTGACTGAGTTTTACCCCAGATTTGGGGGTAATCACTTAGATGATCGACCGAGGATCTAGTTCTAACCGAGAACTCGGTTTCCTCGGTTGACTTTTACATAATGTTTTGAACTTTGTGTTCCAAATAGAATTTGATGCTAACATCTTAGTTCAATTTGACGGAGAATGTTAGGAATATAGTTGATTTCAAAGATCAATTATTATTAAGTGATGAATTTAATCAATTAACAAATTAGGTTAAATGAATATCATCATCAAGCATTCAACATTCAACACTCAGCAAACATGAGTGACGAATGATGATCATCAATTGCTAAAGCAATTATGTTGTGGCTTAGTATACTTGAGTTGTAATATAATATTTGAAAGAATAGAAAGTAAGGTAGCCTTTGTGAAAAGAGGAGAGATGTTGCACTATGAAATCTGAAATCAATATTATGTTGCTATGTAGACGTATTTGGGGTTATCATCAAGCAGTCGGCATTTAGCAAACATAAATGATAAGTTGCTAAAGCAATTAGCGTGCGGTGTAACCTAGGATCACAACTTGAGGTCGTACCACAACTTGCACGACCCTTACCTTGTTCATATAAAAGAGTTTTGGCCAAATATTTGGAAGTCTTACACAACTAGATTTTCCAAGTAATCATTATATGTATCTTTAGAACTATAAATTCATATGTATATGAAGGTTTCTAGTGTGTTGGTGTGTAAATGTATGTCAGAGTTGAAAGTTATACACAAAGAAAGAGAAAAGGACAAAGCTTCATCTGTGAATATTGTTTTATAGTGGATAAATTGTTGATGTGCTTCATGGATGCAGAGATTTCCTTAATCACATAAAAATCTTGCTTCTTCTTTATTTTTTTTGTGTCGTGTTATGCTTGATTTGTGTTCGCAATTACCCTTATTTCATAATAAGGGCCACCAACTAGAATGTAATGATGTCAACAATTAAAGAACTAGCGAAAGTGTCGGTTAATTTTTTAATAAACCAAAATTTAAAGCATTACAAGCACACAAATCGTTTAATTGAGTATAGCGACAAGCAAGGGTCGATCCTATAAGTAGTTTCAACTTTAATTTAAAGTTTATTTAAAACCTAAACTAAAAACAATAAAATTAAATAAAAGGGTTTTTGGGTTGAATTAAAATTAAATTAAATTATTATAAGAAATTAAAATAAAGGAAATCAATAATAAAAGTTTAGTTAACGACATCCTATTTTTCACTAAACAATCCCTTAATTTGCTAAAAAGATTAATTAAGCAAATTCATGAAAATGCACAATGAAGACATTCACAGCAAATTAATGGTCATACTTCATGTCATATTAATTCTTGCTTACTTAATATGTAAATTGTATAGTATCTACATAAATGCATGCATTCTTATTTATAACCTAGTATGATATCTATTTAGGGATAATAGCAAGAATCCATTAAACACTAGGAGAATATAAATATTACATAAATCTTAAAACATGTTGTCTATCCTAGGTATCTATGAATTAATATCTCTCAATTAATTCGTAAGTAATTGATTGCTACAAACAAATAAGAGGAAATGTCACCCCAAGTCACTTTCAACCAGTGAAGAAATATTTTTATCCAATTTGAATAAACTTAACATTTGTGTCCCAACACCTTATTTTTTGGACACAAATACCCTTAAAAACTCATTTAACTCATTTCAAAATTTTGCTATCTCTTTCTTACTCTGGTTCTTCTTCATTTTCTCATTTTTCCCGCCCCCTCCTCATCCATTTCTCTAACAGCCCCTGCTTCTTCTTCACTCTCTCCTCTCTGACAGCCCCTGCTTCTTCTTCACTCTCTCCTCTCTGACAGCCCCTGCTTCTCTTCCTTTTTCTTCATCTATTCTTCATCTTCACTTTCTCTTCCTCCTTCATTTGTCTGGCAGCCGCTGCTTATTCTTCATCTTCATTTTCGCCTCTTCCTTCATTTCTCTGATAGCTTCTGCTTCTTCGTCACTTTCTCCTCCCGCTTCATTTCTTTATTCTACCAATCTACTTATATCTATTTTCTCTTTTGGTCTATCTTCGCATTTTCGACTACACAGACACCATCCACCACCCACCATCCATCTTTATTCGTTTCTACAGTAGCGACCATCCATCTTCATCTTCTACGCTACGGGTAATGTATCTTAACTTTTGAACACTTTTGACTAGTGATGCCATGTCGAAATGGAACAAAAACAGAAGCGATTACACTAGTCACACCAAGTGTGACGAGTGTGAATCATACTGGTCACACTTGGTGTGACTAGTGGTGCCATGTCGAAAAAACGAACAAAAACATAAGCAATTACACTAGTCACACCAAGTGTGCCAAGTGTGAATCATACTGGTCACACTTGGTGTGACTAGTGGTGTCGTGTCAAAAAAACGAACAAAAACAGAAGCGATTACACTAGTCACACCAAGTGTGACGAGTGTGAATCATACTGGTCACACTTAGTGTGACTAGTGGTGCCGTGTAAAAAAAACGAACAAAAACATAAGCGAATGCACTAGTCACACCAAGTGTGACGAGTGTGAATCATACTGGTCACACTTGGTGTGACTAGTGGTGCCGTGTCAAAAAAACGAACAAAAACAGAAGCGATTACACTAGTCATACCAAGTGTGCCGAGTGTGAATCATACTGGTCACACTTGGTGTGACTAGTGGTGTCGTGTCGAAAAAACAAACAAAAACATAAGCGAATGAACTAGTCACACCAAGTGTGACGAGTGTGAATCATACTGGTCACACTTGGTGTGACTAGTAGTGCCGTGTCGAGCTGGAACAAAAATAGAAGCGAATGCACTAGTCACACCAAGTGTGACGAGTGTGAATCATACTGGTCATACTTGGTGTGACTAGTGGTGCCGTGTCGAAAAAACGAACAAAAACAGAAGCAAATGCACTAGTCACACCAAGTGTGACGAGTGTGAATCATACTGGTCACACTTGGTATGACTAGTGATGCCGTGTCGAAAAAATGAACAAAAACATAAGCGAATGCACTAGTCACACCAAGTGTGACGAGTGTGAATCATATTGGGCACACTTGGTGTGACTAGTGGTACCCTGTCGAGATGAAACAAAAACAGAAGCTAATACACTAGTCACACCAAGTGTGACGAGTCTGATTCACACTCGTCACACTTGGTGTGATTAGTGCATTCGCTTATGTTTTTGTTCGTTTTTTCGACACGACACCACTAGTCACACCAAGTGTGACCAGTATGATTCACACTCAGCACACTTAGTGTGACTAGTGTAATCGCTTTTGTTTTTGTTCGTTTTTTCGACACGACACCACTAGTCACACCAAGTGTGACCAGTATGATTCACACTCGTCACACTTGGTGTGACTAGTGCATTCACTTCTGTTTTTGTTCGTTTTTTCGACACGACACCACTAGTTACACCAAGCGTGACCAGTATGATTCACACTCGGCACACTTGGTGTGACTAGTGTAATCGCTTTTGTTTTGTTCGTTTTTTTGACACGGCACCACTAGTCACACCAAGTGTGACCAGTATGATTCACACTTGTCACACTTGGTGTGACTAGTGTAATCGCTTCTGTTTTTGTTCCATTTCGACACGGCACCACTAGTCAAAAGTGTTCAAAAATTAAGATACATTACCCGTAGCATAGAAGATGAAGATGGATGGTCGCTACTGCAGAAGCGAATAAAGATGGATGGTGGGTCGTGGATGGTGTTTGTGTAGTCGAAAATACGAAGAGAGACCAAAAGAGAAAACAGATATAAGTAGATTGGTAAAATAAAGAAATGAAGCGGGAGGAGAAAGTGACGAAGAAGCAAGAGCTGTCAGAGAAATGAAGGAAGAGGCGAAAGTGAAGATGAAGAATAAGCAGCGGCTGCCAGACAAATGAAGGAGGAAGAGAAAGTGAAGATTAAGAATAGATGAAGAAAAAGGAAGAGAAGTAGGGGCTGTCAGAGAGGAGAGAGTGAAGAACCAGACTGGGTTGTCAGAGAAATGGATAAGGAGGGGGCGGGAAAAATGAGAAAATGAAGAAGAACCAGACTAAGAGAGAGAGAAAAGTTTGAAATGAGCTAAGGGCAGCTTGGTATTTTCACACCCAATTTAGGACTCAATTGTTATGTTTACTAAAAACTGACATGAATGTTAACTCACTAATTTATTAGGCCATTTTTGCCCCTGTCCCAACAAATAATATTTCCCTCATGTATGCGATTTATACTCGCACAATATATTCCTAAAAATATGCTTTTGAGGTAATTAATCAAAGAAACATAATTAGTAGAATAAAATTAAACTAAAGACATTAATTTCATTATACAAAACGCTAAGCTTTATTAAAAAGATAAACAAATTGAATTCATATCTAGAGCTTCAAATTAACTTTAACTAATAAACTAATTACATAAAAATAAAAATAAAATAGATAGAATCGAAGCTTTCAACCTTACTCCTATGTTTTTCTCTCTCTTGTGTGTATTGAATGGTGTGAAAGATGATTTCTATTTGTAGGTGTAAGTGAAGGAGTATGTCTTGGAATATTTTTAAAATATTCTAAGAATATGCTCTCTGAAATGAATGCACCAGACATATCATCACAGCCCATACACATGCCAGCCCATCAGCAAAACTGTGCGGGTCAGACCCGACCCGAATTCGCTCACGCAACTAGGAAGTGTGCAACCCGAATCCGTGGCTTCTTGCTTTATGGGTCCAGTTCTTCTTCATTGTGGCCCTGTGCGTGGCCCTCACAAAACTGCACCCGCGAACGACAATGCCGACCCTACCTCGCCTTTTGGCGAGGCTAATCTACGCATGCCCACAGTGCCCTAAATTCTCTAAATTCAATTAGCAAACAAAAATCATTTTCTCTAAATTCTTTAAAAAAAGTCATCTCAATTTTTCCACCATTGTTTAAGCTTATAAAAGCTTCTTCTTGTTCTTTATTTTTGATCTTAATGTTCTTCATTTCATCAAACACCTGTTCATTTCTATCAAATTTTTTATTTTTCATTATGATTATGATTTGCTCCCAGAAAATTTAGATTCCAAAATTTTTGTGTTGATTGTGTGATCCAAAATAGCACAAATAATAATAAAATCCCTAGAAACAAAATTACAGCTTGTGAATCATCAAAATCTTCCTTAAACATTAGAGGTCACTACTTACCAATCGAGCCTAATGGCCATTGCAAAATATATATATATATATATATATATAATAAATCACCTCTTATCTCTACTTCTTTCAAAAAATAAAAAATAAAAAATCAACTTTTTCTTTCTAGGACATATAGAAGAGAGAAATGTCATACACTTGAACCTAAATGACGTGTTCTAGGTAGGATGAACCACCATCCCCAATGGGCATAAACTAGCACCTATCAGAGCACTCCATGGGCAACTTCACCTCTCTAGGCTAGATGAACCACCATCCCTAGAGGGTAGCCCTTTCCTTATAAAGCTCTTGGCCGAAGAGTTATGCTTCGTCACTTCACTCACATGCGAAAGTTTCCAAAGATCGGTCTATTATTCCTTTGCTAGAATACCAACACTGATGGGCCTTGACCTTATACTCGAGGCAGCTCGCCCAACAACCCCGCAGTGGTCTTCCAGTCGAGATCTGCTTCGACTGAAAGGTTTCTGTGAAGCTAAGCATTTTTCTTTTATTGGAAATCTTTTATAACTTGTCTAGAAATTTCTTTTCAAATTGAAGCGGATGGAAACTTTTTCATTTTAAAGTACATTTGCAAAATAGGGTTAGTAAAAATTTTGATAGCATAACGGTTATTTTTCTAAAAATTTTACCCTGCAAAACTTTATAGAAAATATATATACTTCTAAAACAATAACAGTCTCAACTTCTAGGCCTATGGCTCTCTTTTCCTTTATCACAATCAATCACAAACATGCTTTCAATTTAATATATATATGTAATAACTTGAAAATTATTTACATGTCATGCATAAATACGTTTTCTGAAAATTGCATATAATTATATACAAAAGTTATTATATGGGTTTTCAAAAGTATTTATATCATATATGTATAAATACAGTTACACAACAAAACATAATATTATCCGACTACTTTGAGGTTAGAGTCCCTGCTACCAAAACACCTACACCTGTATCTGGGGAGATTTTGTTTGTAAAATATAAAACTAAGGTGAGCTAAACGAGCTCAGTGAATGTCATAAATTTTCTATTCATACTATACTTTCGAAAACATGTCTCCCTAGAACTTTAGTATCATTTCATAACTGTCTCAATATTATAAACAGAAATGCATTTTCTAAAAAATCCCACCCGAAACAAATGCATGTATAAACATTCGGCATAAATATAATTCATGTGTAATAAAACTGAAATTTAATAACTTATTGAAAAATAAATTTCTTGATTTCAGAAAATTATTCTAAAGCACTTTTCAAAACTGAATTATAACATAGCAGTCTGTATTATTTTACTTTGCTGTAAACCATAAAAGGTGGTGACAATACAATTTTCTGAAAAATTTCTCTTTGTGAAATAAACCAACTATTGGCATTTGAATACCACATTGCACCCTAAGTATATAGCAGAGTGGAATCCTGCATCGCTTAGGCCATATGTCCGATAACCAAGCAGCAGAATCCTACATCGCTACAATTGGAATCATGCATCACTCAAGTAGTTAGCTAGCTTATAATATACCATGTATATAGCAGAGCGAAATCCTATATCACTCTTAGGCGAAATCCTGCATCGCTTAGGGTACTCTATCATTACCGGTAATTTTTTAGATACCTATAAGGTGTATCATAGGCTTATAAAAACATTTTCATACATACTGTTTTTCATCATATAATCCATAATTCACATAAATTTTCTAAAATTCATACAGGAGCTTTTTATGTTGAATATATTTACTTTAAAATCAATTTTCAACATTTCAATGCATGTATTTGAGCATAACACATAAATTCATAGTGAATAGAAAATAATTGCATCAAAATATTTTGAAAAGACACTCACCATTTTCTAGCTCAGAATAATTCATAATCTCGGGTTCCCTCACCTCCACGTTACCTACGTGTTTTCACATTCTATTTTTAGGTAATGTCACAACTAAACTTATTCATATATGCACTTTCAGTATCATACATTAACACATAAACACTTAACTATACAAGGATATCGAAATTCTCTTTTTCAAGTTGTACCAACCTCAATTATTCACATATAATTTCCATTCGAATTTCTTAATTTCTAAGCATGTAAAACTTCTCAAATGAAGCCTAATTTCATACTAACACAGCTAAACAAAATTTTTGTATCATCTTAATCATTTTGGCCGAACTTAGACCACACTTGTACACCATCATCTCATTAAATTTTTCTCAATATAATCACACTTAAATACATGTATAAAGGTAAGTCAAATCCATTAAACATTACATTTGTGCAATAACACAAAGTTTGGCTGCGAAGTGTGTCCTATGATATTCAATGAATTTCTTTTCACTTCCATGTAAATTTCATCATCAACATAACCTAGAAAATCATTCAAAACATCTAAAAACAATTTTTCATCATTTTCATGCACATATGGCCGAAACATAATATTTAGAGATACCATATTTTTGCTTCTCATTTCAACACCAAATCTCAATATTTCAACATATCAACATGCATGAAAATCACCTAAATAAATCAAACTCAAAGTGAACCATTGAATCACATCCTTCATCGTGACTTATATGCATCACCACATCAATATTCTTTCAAGTGTTACACTTGCATGTATATCAAAATCATACCATATCTTATGGTAAAACTACTAGTATCCAAACCAGTATCAACTCAAGCTCAAATCAAATTTTCATTTGCATTAATATACTTACCAATGACTCTTGAACCTCTAGCCTTGTTTTCCCAAAACTTTGAAGTCTCCGATCTCTAAATCCATGCATAAAAATCCCAAATACTCCATTAGAAATCATAAACCCAACCATTTACACAAACTAGTTATGAAAACTCAAACCTTACCTCTTGAAATCAACTAGAAATGGATGGGTTTCACTTCTAGGCTTGTGCACACCATTTGCATGTATTAAATTCACTCAAAAATGCTTTCCAAAATCACTGAACCAGCTGCCATCCTCTTTCCCTCTCTCGGTAGAACACTCCCTCTTCTCTTGATTGAATTGCTTCTCTTGTTTCTAATGAGTTGTTTCGTTATTTTCTCTTTTGAATTTCATTTATATAGTCTCCATTTGGTTTACTAATTGCTCTAAACTAACTTCAATTCTATAAGTTTGCCATTGGTTTATATCAAAGGTTTTTGATTGGTTAAAAATGTAAAATCCAATTTCATTCTAACTAAATTCATTTCAACTAATTTCCAACATTTGCCATGCATGTCTCCATTCCATACGCCACTTGTCATCAATTTCTCTTCACATGCTAATATGTGTCACTCATGCATGATCTCTTTTTGCCACTTGTCACACATGCATTCTCTCATTCCAATTCCGTATTCAAAATCATTTTCGGTCCATCCAAAATTTTTTATTATAACTCAATTTCACATCCAGAAATTCTACTAGAATTCAATTATTCATCCAGAAACTTTAAATCATTTTATTATTCCATAAATAAAGGCATATTTAATAGTACATGTACAATATACGAATTTGAAAAGGTATGTTACACTGAACCTAGAAAGTCATCACGTCATCTAGGTTCTTTTAGCACAATAAGATTGTTATTGAAATTCTATAGTTTACTAGGTTTCTAATCCATAAAAGCTTGAAAATGGAAAACATAAGTATTCCCATTATCATACTTTTAGTCTCAATACAATGAAAGGTTTTTCAAGTAGGTCTATTAAGGTTTTTCATAGATAGATGAAACATCGATTCTGAAGAACTACTTTTGGCTTAGGAATCTCAAGATAATTACTTTCCTAATTAAATTTAGTGAATGAATCCAAAAGAAATTCAACTATATAAGGTCATTTTTCATTTATCTAAAGATTGAATGGTGTTGAAACTAACTAAAGACTTAATGTTGATTGAAAATTTGAAATTTGAGCAATACGTTTGTTTTTTTTTTTTTTCCTTATCTCTAAATATATTATAAACTTTTTTTTTTTTTTTAAAAAAAAGTTAAACTAGTCTGAAAACTAATAATTTGACAATTATATAATTTTTACTATTTGTTGTTATGTAATTTTAATTAATTTAATACAAACAACAGAAAATAAATAATTTAATAAACTCTAAAACATTTTTATGTACAAATTAATAATATTTTATTCATAATTCAACTATGATTAAAAAATGTAGTAGCATTAATCATATTTATACATTTAAATATATTAATATATTTAAAAAACAAATAGAAAAATAAATGATTAAATAGTAAATTAAAGTACGGTAGTTTAATTCCAACACAATTTGGAATGAGATGTATTTAGATTTTTCTTTTGAAACATATTTCTTATAAGTATCAAGGGAAACAAAGAAAAGAAAATTTGAGTGATATAAAAGTAGGATAAATTTGAAAATATGTTATTTCAGGATGATAGATTTAAAAAAAAATCTTTTAAATATCTTTCAGTAATTTGTAATTAAATGAAAATTTAAAAATTCTTATTAATTTTTTTCAGATGATTTTGAGTAGTTTTAAATAGTTTGACTACCTAAAAATAACAAATAAAAATAACTTAATAAGTATAATTCAGCACTTTAAGGGTTGAAAATTTTTAAAAAGCAAAATAGTTTCATGATTTATATTTGAAGATTTATACATTTGTTTTGTGTTGTTTACTTGGGAATTATCCATGAACTTTGAGAACTAGAACAAAATAATGACTTTTGAATTATAGTATTATTTATTATTATTATTATTATTATCCTTGATTTAGAGACATTTCTTGCTATATGTTTATATATGTCATTGGTTTTATTGTCCAAGTGTGATGTTTTATGGATTTGATTTGATTTTTACACCATATTACATGTGTTTGAGTGTAATTATAATGAGATAAATTGAATGAGAATGATGGTATAAAAGTTGGTAAAGATTCGGCCAATATAGACAAAGATGATGCAAAAATGTGTTTAATGCATTGATGTGAAATTTAGGCTTAAATTGTGGTGTTTAACATACTTGGATATTAAGAAATTCGAATAGAATCAAGAAAAATGAAAAAGAAAATCATATGTGTATACATGTATTGCATTCGGCCAAGATAGATGGTTATGGCTCATGATATAATTTAAATTTAATAACTTGATGCATGTATGAGCTCTAAGTGAAAATTTATGTTTGTATTAAAGTATAGGTGGAGTGAAGAACTAAAAAAGAGCTTGAAGGAGTGGTTTGTTAGTTTGGGTAGCAAGTTGTAAGTGTGGTTCTTTCTAAAGCTTTTGTGAGTTTTATAAATTGATTATTGATTTTGGAATGTTTAATATAGTATTCAATTTAGCATGTTGAATTGATTAAACTTTTAGCATGTTAGCATTTTTTTTATGGTGCATGTAAGGCTTTAAATTTACGTTATAAATGTATATATTTTAGTAGTAAAGCAATTTAGTATGTTTGAGTAAAGTACATGCATAAAGAGATATGCTAAGGGTATTTATAAAGTTTTAGGCTTTTGCTTTAGAAAGATAGTATATTGGTTGTAAACCATATACTAGAGAAAAAAATATTTTCTAGTTAAATCAATATACTTTCATACCTAGTGCATGTAAGACTTTTAAGTATATTAAAAAACTTTTAAATGTCTTTGGTTTACCCTAATCCCCAGTATAGCCGGCCATAGTACCCTATATGTGTATGACAAGAGATTGGGATAGTCACTAACATAAGGGGATGAGTCAGTGTGTCGGCCTCTGCACGTATATGATAGTGTAGATCTGAATGCTATTGGGGGAAATCGAGATCCCAAAGTTCCCACATCTGCGACTACACATGATAGCATTCTCTAGTTTTACTGACATGTATACGTACAATCACATAAGAACGAGTTTCCCTAGGTTACCTTGTTTACCTTGTAAGGCAAGCTTTAAAAGGAAAAACACTTCATTAGACGTGAAGTTTAAAAAATAAGAAAATTTATGCTTATGAAATTTAATTACTAGATTTTGAGCACTATTATTTACATGTTTTATGCTAGTTTTATCGTTCTATAAATGTTAGAAAGAAATTATTAGTTTTCCAACCTATTTTGGAAGGATGTATACATTTTGAAATCAAATACTATAGTTTAAGAGTTTACCAACTCACTGAGTTTAAATACTCATCACTCATTTTATATTTTTGAAAAATCCTCACTAGGCGCAGGTTTGAGGCATCAAATAAAATGGGCTCCGTCGGATATGTAGGTGGGCTGAGGACATGATACTACTGCACTTGTTTACTTTTGAAATGTCATATGCATGCATAACTACTTAGGATTTGATGTATATTTTGTAAACATTATTTTGAAGACATATATGTATATATACCTCTATCTTTTATGTTTTCGAAAAGAAAAAGAAAATGAAAATGATAAGCTACGAGAGCTTTGATCTCCACTGAGTTGGAGTACATAGGTGATTGAGCTTAATCTCAACTCAAGCTCAAAAGTTTTAAAAATCTTGTGTATGTCTTGTTTTTGTGTAAATTTGTTGATTTTCAAATTGTATTTTAAACTATTGTGGTTGATTGTGAAAATTGGAAAAGAGAGTTTGAGACCCAGGAGTTGAGAATTTTGTTGATATAAAAGTGTACATATGTTTTATAAATTTTTGTAAGGTGAAGTTTTTAGAAAAAAAGTCATTGTGTTGCCAAAATTTTTAATAACTCTGTTTTACAAACATGCACTAAAAAAAAAAAAGTTTTCATCCGCTTCAATTTTTAAAAAGAAATTTCTAAAAAGTTATAAAAGATTTTCAATAAAAGTAAAAAGGTTTAACTTCATGAGAACCTTTCAGCCTAAACAGATCTCGACTGGAAGACTACCGTAGGGTTGCCAAATGGGCTGCCAGTGGTATAAGGATGGAGTCCATCATAAGTTCCATGAGATCATTGACTTGTTAATAGGTAATTAAGTTGGCATAATGTGTAAAACATAAAACTTGGCCATAAATAACATTTTATTGAGCTAGAAAACGAGTAATCACTGAGCGAACAAGTTAAAGAATATAGATTGAATGTTGTTTCATGACATACAATCTACTATTATTCATAGCTCATACTTATACATTATAGATTGACACCTTAGGTCTAATTAAGCAGGGTAAACTTTTTCTGCCAACCTTGGTTTTGCAATAGCAACCAGTGGTTCAGCCAAAGTTAAGTTTTCTTTCGCTTCAGAAAGGTCAATTTTGGACTTATTTGGTGGCACGGTCCAAATAAAACCTTGAAGAAGTCTAGCAAAAAGCATCACAGACATTGAAGTCCCAAGTGTAACTCCAATACACCCTCTCATTCCTGTGCTGAAGGATATAAACCTCAAACTTGGCTCGGTTAACACCACCTCAGACCTATCATCATTCAGGTGTCGATCTGGCTTGAACTTTAGTGGCTCATCTAGCCAAACATTAGGGTTTCTACCAAGCCCTCGTCGGCTAAGCAACACATGGCTGCCCTTTGGAATGAAGTAGTTGGCCACTATGGTATCACAGAGAGAGACATGAGGAAGATTGAATGGTGCCATTGGGTGGAGTCTAAACGCTTCTCTTACACAAGCTTTTATGTAATTAAGTTTAGCGAAGTCTGATTCTTGGACTAACCTTTCATTTCCCACCACTCTGTCTAGCTCTTCAATAGCTTTTTGAAGTGTGTCAGGTTGATTTATCATCTCTGCAAGTGCCCATTCTAATGCATTGGATGGATTATCCACTGTTGCTAACATTATTTCCTACAGATTAAGAGCATAAAAAATTATAAATAACTATGAGGAATAAATATATATATATATATACACACACACACACACGAGAGGAGAGGGTGGAGGAATTAAAAGAAAGTTGCCTATATCTTGTGTTTTTGGATAAAAGTGAGTTTTGAACCTTTAACCTCTTAGGATCAAGAGAAGTGTTCAATCAATCTTACTAAGAGATAGTGTGTAGTAATAACACATACGAATATGAAAACCGTTTAGTGCGGATGTACCTATACCTAGGCGCACCAATCGTATTTAAAGCATAACATACATAAAATTAAAAAATCTTTAATGCACCCAATGAAACATATTTACGAACATCATACTATGCTTTTATATTATTATATACACCTATATTGTACTAAAATCTATATATATCTATATATATATATATTAAAATTAGGCTATTCGGATTCTGTTATAATATTTACAATAAAGTTTAAATGATGACTTATAGAAATGTTGCCTGAAGCTAAGTCGGGCTAAAGTCAGACATAGTCCTCTTTATATATAACCTCCGCTTCTATGTATAGATAATATGACATGCCTATTTAATTTTTCAGCATGGTTGAAAAAAATAATTATGTCAATTGCATGATGACCATTTCAGAAAACATATTTTCCTTTATTATCGATGTGATTAATTGGATAACATGAAAATGAAATGCTCAAGTGTATAAAGAGAGTTTGGATTACTATAATTTGTGCTTTGATCTCGTCAGCTGATAATAATGAGTTTCCATCTTCGTCTTTCAAATTGATGAAAACATCAAGCAAATCCTCAACTTCATTCTTCAAACCATCCCTCCATTGCTGAATCCTTTCTTCAATAATGGGATCATGATACTTGTCTATAATCCCAGTATTCTCTTTCATCACTTTTTCATGACCATCCAAATCAACCACTCCCCTCAAACATGGCACATAATCAGAAATGCAAAACGCATACAGATGGTCAAGAACTTTGAATATTGCATTAACATGCTCTTCTTCCTCCAAACCAGGCCCTCCATCCTCCATTCCGTCCCCAAAAAACCTCCTGTTAAACACCATTTTCCTTATCACATTCCCGCAATATTGCCGAGCTGCCACTCTCACGTTCACCAACCCACCACCTCGATCCTTTTGTTTATACACGTAACGAACAAGATGATCCGCCTCTTCAATTCTCTTGGCATGAAACCACCGATGCTTTGCTGAAGAAACCACTTCTGTGGAGAGAATTCTCCTCATTTTCTTCCATTGTTCTCCAAAGGGTACGAGGATAGTTGTTAAGTACCCTTTTGAAGTCATCTCCGTGGACATGCTAACTGGCCTCGAAGAGAAAACAGCATCCTGTTTTCTCAGGAACTCTCTGCCGATCTCAGGACATGTTACAGGGATAACATGAACATTTCCAAGACGGATACAAGCGATTTGTGTGTTCATCTCGTTCATCAGGTTATGTATCCATCTGAAAGTTGGCTTGTGTTTGAGCATTTCCGGGAGGTTGCCAACAATTGGCCAAGGTTTCGGGCCCGGAGGGAGTGGATATTTCTTGGCTTTTTCATTGCTAATTAGTAACTTGGTTTTAAAGAAGTGGTAAAACAAAGGAATTGCAATGAGAAGCAGTGAGTATAGAAAGCTTAGTATAATTGCTATGGTGGACTTATCCATGGAATCGAGCTTTAATTGTGCAAGTGTCGAACTTCGTCGAACAACTAGTTCTATTTATATTATTGGTGGACAACGTGTTTTGTGCAAAAATCATGTTCTTGATCATTTAAATTTTGAATAATTTGTGCCAAATCATTCCTGTTGCATCCATGCACGGAACATTTGCTTAATTATAAAGTTCGGGTACAGCTTTTCATCCAAATTCACTTATTTCTTAAAAATATATATATATATATATATAAATTATTGAATATCATTAGAATAAATGTTTAATAGATATTTTATTAATTTATCGTTTTCCTTCAATATAATCATTTTCATGATCCCATGTTGTAGTGCATCTGTTAAACTTCTTTACTTATGGCTTCTAATGTGTTTTCAAGAAATTATAATATATATTGGTGGGAATTATATGTTTTCAACCTCTTAAACAAAATAATTGCACTGTATACCCAACTTCACCGAATTGCCTCTATGACAAATTTACCCATATGCCTTTATCATTTAAAATTCAAAAATAAAAAAATCCAAAATGGATAATTACCAAACAACCCCAACTAATAACTAGCCAATGAAACCCGATCGCCTCACTTTCAACCCAATTAAACTCGGTTGCCTATCTTGCCAAATATTTGTTTGCTCACCTTTGTTGACCTTTGGCTTGCCTCACTGACAATTCGCTTACCAAAGTTGACATCGCCGTCGTCTTCGCTTACCAAAGTTGACATCGCCGTCGTCCTCTATTCAAAGGTACACTGTCCTCATAAGATTTTTTTTATTTTTTTTTAGAATGTTTGAGTTGTTTTTTGAATTTTTAACTTTATTTTATGTTTAGGTTGTTAGGTTTGATGGTTAGGGTTTAGATTTGATTAATTGATTGTGAAATAGATTTAGAAATTAGGATTGTGGTGAGATTGGTATGTTGAAGATGACTAATCATTGATTTTGATGCCGACAAGGTTTAATGGTCTTACTAAACCCAATTTCATGTAACAACCAAGATTAAGAAGGCCATTAACTAGAGTTTAATGGCCTCATTAATCCCGATTGCTCATGAAACCGGGTTTAATGAGATCATTAAACTCAATTAGTGATGAAGATGATGAATAGTCATCTTCCACATTGGAACCAGGTTTAATGGCCTCATAAACCCAGTTGATTCACCAAACCAATTTTAATGAAGTCATTAAACTTGATCGTTGATGAAAAAGATGAATAGTGATCATCTTCATTAGCAGTTGGGTTGAATGGCCTAATTAAACCCAGTTGGTAAAGTAACCAAATTTAATAAGGTCATTAAACATGACTTCTTATTAAACCCTAATCCATTTGCTGCTTTTCTTTCATACAAATGGATGATTAGTAGTGGGAATTCAATTATAGCCAATTTGTTGGGTTCACGTCGACCTCCCTCTTGAGGCCGGTGGCTTACCACTCACAATGTACTGTCCCAATCAATATGGATTTTCTTTCGCCTCCCCTATTTCTCGAACTTAGTCCTTGACCCTAAAATCCAAATTCTTAGAGAGATGAGTACTAATTGAGTTACTAGCTCAATTGGTACTCACCTTTCTAAGAATTTGGATTTAAAGGTCAAGGGCCAAGTTCGAGAAGTGGGGGAGACAAAAGAAAACTCATCTTGACAGGGACAGTACCTTATGAGTGGTAACCCATGGACCTAAAGAAGGAGGTCAACGTGGACCCCACAATAAAAATGTGTCTTTTTATTATGGGACCCCTTCATCTCTCTTTAGGGTCCACTCAAAGGTACTATCCCAATCAAGATGGGTTTTCTTTCACCTCCCCCACCTCTCGAACTTAGCCCTTAACCGTTAAATCCAAATTCTTAAAGAGGTGGGTACCAATTAAGTTTGTATTATTGTGGGGTCCATGCGACCTCCCTCTTGAGACCCATGGCTTGCCATTCATAAGGTACTGTCCCAATCAAGATGGGTTTTCTTTCGCCTCCCCATCTCTCGAGCCTAGCCCTTGACCCTTAAATCCAAATTCTTAGAGAGGTGAGTACCCATTGAGCTACAATTGGTACACACCTCTCTAAGAATTTAGATTTAAGGGTCAGGGGTCAGGTTCGAGAGGTGGAGGAGACGAAAGAAAACCCATCTTGATTGGGACAGTACTTTGTGAGTGGCAACCACGAGCCTCGAAAAGGAGGTCAGCGTGGACCCCATAATAAAAGGCTCATTTTTATTATGGGACTCCTTCGTCTTTCTTTAAGGCCCACTCAAAGGTACTGTCCCAGTTGAGAGGTAGGGAGAGGCAAAAGAAAACCCTTCTTGATGGGACAGTACCTTTGAGTGGCCCTGAAGAGAGACAAAGAGGTCCCACATAATTAGTCCTCGAGGGAATGAAGGTAGGCATATATATCACCATCCGCCACCTTGTAAAAATACGAGAGGCTTTGATGTGGTATTAGGTGTGGGAAAGGTTTGTGTCATGCTTGTTCGGATAAGTGTTCTAAAAATCACCAATTTATGGTGATTTTTCAGCAATGAATCACTGACTACTGATAACCTCAGATCAAGGGTCCTACTTATCGAAGGTGAGATTAGTCTAACTCAGTCAAAACCGGCCATAAAACTTACCGACAAACACTTAAACACCACCCAAAAATCCAACAACAACCATAAACATAAAGAAACATACTTAAGACAACGACAAAAATAAAAATGTCAAAGGGGCTAATACGTTATCTCCGCGTAAGTGGATGAGGTTAAGGCTATTCATTGCCATCTCCGCTGTTTATCATCATCTCCGTCAATAATAAGGGAAGAAAAATAAGAGAAAAAAAAAATTGGAAGAAAAAGAAGAAGTCAGCCTTTTAGAGAGAGAAAGAAAGGGGTGGAGGCGATTGAAACAGTAAGGTTTGGCAAGTTTATATATATATCTTGGAAAATTACACAGATCTCCCATAAGCTTTAATAAAATTACACTATTATTTGAGTTTTGGCCCTAATATTTATAAAAAATATCAATTTACACCTCAAGATTTCAAAGAATAATAATTTTCCCTTAAAATGGCATTGGATGATTAATCACTGATTACTCACTGAGTAACCGATAAATCGCTAACCGATGTCTCACTAGTCGATTACCGATTAACGATTTTTGGAACCATGGGTTGGATAGTTTTTAAGGATGCCTCAATGATAAGTTCTTAGTATTGGTCTGATTTTGGACGTTTTTGCTAGAGAAGTGGTCTTTCCTAGTGCCTAAAGTGATGAGATGTGGTTTGAAATTAGGATGTGCCTATATAGGTTTGGGAAATAGAAGTTCTTATTGATAATATGACTCAATTCAGATGTATCGACCCAAAGTGTATTATGGTACAAAGTTGTGGCACGAATAGTCTAATGGTGTCAATTTCGAAATTTAATCCCTAATTGTGCCTAAAGGAAAAAGTTTGCTAGAGGTACAAGAGGATCTAGATACAAAGGATATCTTCAAACTAGCCTATGTAGTCATCGCAAACCATCTATTGATAGCGCATGATGTGCAGACCCCGATGGAAGCCTATATGTGGATCATCATAGAGTATTTAGAAGGGTTTCAATCATTCCATCGGGGTACATTATCCTATAATATGTTTCTTCACAGCCTCTGTATGGTGATTACTATAGAACAACTTCAGCAACCACATACAATTAACATTTATGGCTTTATTTAAGCATTTCAAGTATGACACTTAGTATATACTCTTTATTATTAATGAAAATTATTTAGTTATTATATATATATACTAACTATATGTTTGTTTTTTGTTTAAAATGTTTTGCATTATAGTGTTAGATGGTTGAACTATTCCCTTTATGTCGAGAGCAAATTAGAGAAAAGAACTAGCCCTCAATTTTTGATGCCAAGATGCCTAAATTGGGTTTGTACAAAGAGGTCTTATCACATAGATTATTGGAGGTCCTTCAACCCTTTGTATTTGATTAGAGTAAACATCTATAAAGAGGATGATAGAGGGAGTGATGAGATTGAGGGTGATGATGATGCAAAGGGAGATGAGCAAGTAAAAGGGTCAGAAGATTAAGTCGATTAGGGAGGAGGATTAAGAGACGGACCTCGATACAAGCCATGGCATTCTTGATTTTACATAGAGATACAATACGCCTCCTGTGGGAGACCTGGATCAATCCAGAGCATCATCATTGAAGGATTCATGTGGAGAGAAGAGGACAAAAAAGGTACACGATGTAGGATGCACTCATAGTATGAAGTGTGAACCCTTTCATCCTTAGGTATGAATTTTATATTATTATTTAATTTAGGACAAATTGCACAAATTCCCTTGATGTTTGACATAATTACACAAAAATGACAGCGTTTGAGAAGCTCACACTAACCTCCCCTGAGATTCCAAAAATTCATCCCTAACCTCTCCTGTTGTCAATTAACCATTAGTCAATCACTATTAAGTCAAAATTGTGAATGGTAAAATGGTCATTTCATGGCTAATAAATATTTTAATTAAAAAATAATATTTTTAATTACTAAGATAATACTTTAAAAAAAAAAAAAAAAAAAAGAACGAAAAAGAAAAATCACCTTCATCTTCTATCTCACCATCTTCCTCATTAACATTTTGAAATGCTCTAGTAATGATTCATTGGTAATTTCTTCGCTTAATGGATTCCCTTCTTGAAGTTGATCTTGATTCTCACCTCGATCCAGTCTTCTGAGTAGCACCTATAAATTAGTTGGGTTGCCCTATAATCCCTCAATTACTCTAATGTTCATATTATACCCTTGGTCTTTACTTATTGAGTGACAACATGAGGACATAGGCTTCTAATGAGTACTTACTACACACTTTAATCATGATCCTATTCTCTGTTTTCCATTAAGGTGGATGATAGTCCGCTTGTTGTCTTTCATGTTCGGCAAAATTTGTTCCCTAACCCTGAATAAATGATTAGATAGTTTGAGTCAAACTCTATAAAACCTCTTTTATTTAGCCATACTGGTTTTCCCTTACCTAGGCATTTGGAATGCCCATAGGTTCAAGTGCTATACTAACCAAAAGTGTACCTCGTACAACACCTCAGTCTTGGTTACAATCCATTTCCTTCTAATTCTCAGCATCTGATGCATCTTATATGGAGTTAGATTTTTGATCCATGCTAAGGATAGAACCCAAATGTGTATTTCTACGAGAACTACTGGTACCCTACATCTAAGACAACTTAACCATTAATTAGCAAATAAACAAAGGAAAAGTAAACTTGATATCAAGGTTGATACAACCAAATTTTTGGCTTTCTTCTTGCACCAAAATATTGATCTCAAAAATTGATCAACACTCAAATTAATATAAAAATGATTAATAGTGTGAAATTCTAAGAGCTTGATGAAATCTGACAACGATATTAATATAATAAAGACAAATAAAAATACTAAAATAATAGAGATATGAAAGAAAGAGAGAAAGCAACGAAGGAAGCAAGTAGGATTTTAACATGGTGCAGCCTTTATGTCATTATTTTAAGGAAGCTAGGCTAAATAGAGTTTCTATAAGGAGATGGGATGCTAATGAGCGTATAAGAGCCCTTTCGGTGTTACTATGATAAAGAAAAATAGAAAAAACATAAATAAATATAGTAAAATAATAGAGATATGAAAGAGAGAGAGGAAGTGACAAAGGATACAAGCAGGATTTTAACACGTTTCAATTCAAAAGATAATGCCTATGTTCACGGTTGTGTTATTATTAAGAGGAAGCTAGGCTCAATAGAGTTTCTACTAGAAGAGGGGATGCTAACGAGCATATAAGAGCGCTTTCAGGATGTAAGCGGGCTTGTAAAGATGCCCAATATTTACTGTACATGTGAAGGACCATTTATATAGTGTTAGGATTTCTTGTTTACATATAATTTGGTTGCTACAATATAAGAATAGCTAAGATTTCTTTTTTTGTACTTTACATAAAACTACACCAAACACTTAGATACTAAATCAAACTATAATTAATTGTGTTCATATTCGACTTCTAATACAATTCTAACAGTTTCCCATTTGAAGAGATGTTCTGTACATTATAGGAATCTTCCTATTTGATGAACCTAGTTTCCTTTTCCTTAATGTTTCATAATTAACTACTCGGCCAGCGACCTAGCGAGTATTAGATTACTCAACAATTATTCGGTATGACCATTGGTCAAGGGGCTGACCGATGGTTAAACTTAGTCAAAATTGTAAAGAAAAATAAAAAATAAAAATAAAAATTAAAGTATCAAAATATAATCATGTGACAACAAAAAATTAATGTCAAGACATAATTATCCTCTCTACAAACATTGACAATTCTGAAATAGTAGGACAAATATTATTATTTTTTAAAATTTGAAGACACAAACTAACGTTTCTATAAATGTCAAGAGGCATTACCAAACTTTGTATATAAACCACACACAATATATAAATACGTTAATTGCCATGGAAAGTAAAAGAAAAGACAAATGGAATGGTTTCCATGAATATTACACTCATGCTTTAATTTCATTATAACATCTCCTGGCTCTATGGCTTAAGTTTAGAAGGTAATTCTAGATTCTTGAAATCTATTTTGGTTGACTTGAATGTAATGAAATCTAATTATAGTTGTTAGAATTCACTATTATATATATATAATTTTTACATAGGTGTGCTACAATAATTTTTGTAATGTATCTCGCTCATGGGCCAAGGCATATTAGTAAAATTAATGATATAACATTTAACAATAATAAAGCTTATATAAATTCAAGGAATATTTATAGTTCCCTCCAACGTTTGGTCCAAATCTGAAACACCTCCCCATAGTTTTGTAATTAGTCTTTTGCCTCCCCAAAGTTTAATTAAAGGAATAACTAGCTCCCCACGATTACCAGTTCCATCTAGGGGTGGGCAAAATAATCAGGACCAACCTGGCCCGGACTGACCCAACCCGAATCGACCTAAAAATGTCGGTTTTCAACTTAATTTCGGTTCGGGTTGGTTTTATATGCTAAAAACTGATTTTCTTTTTTTCGGTTTTGGGTCTGTTTAGGGGCAAAAAACCGACCCGAAATCGAAACCGAAACCGAAACCAAATTCAATAAAATAAAAATAAACAATAGATATATATATTTAACACACACACCACAAGAGACAAAAACACTGCAGACCCTTTTCAACAGACAATAGCCACAACTCATAAGATTCACAACACAACCCCCATTTCAATGTCTTCACTCCTCAACATGCAGACCCTTCCCTTTTCAACACCTTTCTTCACCTCCAAGCCCTTGCCTCTCTCTATCCTTCACCTTCCTCTATCATGTCGTTCCACCTCCACAACTCTACCACTATAGGCAGCACAGTCACACACACAGTCATAGTCGATCTTCTTGCGTTCTCTTCTCTCGCCGGCGCTGCTTCGTCGATCTTCTCTCTCGCGTTCTCTTCTCTCGCCGTCAGGCCCGACACCATTTCCTGCTGTCGCTCTCCGATCCTCAACACCAGTCTTGGTTCGTCCTCCCCCCCTTCGCCCCCTTGCGGCTTCACCACTTCCCCTACTCTCTGTAAAACACATACAAGTATTTAAAGAAAATATTTCTTCATCTATAAGTGTTTTTGGGGTAGCTAATGCAGTGAGTTTTTGCTTTCTTGAAATGAGTTTCAAAGTCTGTTTTGATTTCTTTTGTTTAATGTAATTTGTTTGGATGTAGTATTATAGATCTGTTGTAGATCTAGTTGGATTTTAATAGGAAATTTGTGGGTTTTGGTGTTTGGAGATTTAATTTGACTGAGATTTGGTTGTTTGGGGATCTATTCGGTGTTTGATTGGAAAACCGATCTAAACCGATGGAACCGAACCGACCCAAATTTAGTTGATTCACATCGGGTTTGATCGTTTAATCGGGTAGGGTCGGTTTCCAAAAGGGAAAACCGAATAAAGTCGGTTTTGGTTCGGTTTTGACTAAAACCGACCCATGCCCACCCCTAGTTCCATCCATTGTTGTGAAAGGTGGAAGGGTAAAATGGTAATTGGAAGGGATAAGTAAATATAAATTAATAAAAAATTAATATAGAAACCAAACAAATTAAAAATTAAAAATTTATTTAGTTAAAAAAATTAGATTTATCTCCATCATCCAAATTAAAATCAATTTGATTTAAAAAAAAAAAAACGCTTTTTATCTCTTCCATCAATTTTCTCTCTCGATTAAGTCTCTCTCTCTCTCCATATCTTCGACTTCATCGATTGAACCCATCTGGATTTTGGTAGTGGTGGCAGTGGGTCAGTGGTTTCTGGGTTGATGTTGGTTGCTGTTTGAATGTGTTTGATAGGTAAGTATGGTAGGTGTTTGATGTTAATTATGTTGGTGATTAAAAAGACCTAACCCAGATTTTTCCTATAGGGATCCAATCGAAGCCCTCCCGACATTCCAACAGAAATCCTTGCAGTCTTCATACTGGTGACTCAAAATAACTCTGTAGAGCAAACCCATAGTACATTTTCATTTCTTAATCATTTAAAATTTCGGATGAAAAAATTTCGATAGCATAACGACTATTTTCTAATATTTCCAACCATTTCAAAACACTTGTAAATCAATTCATAAACACTTCTAAAATTCATGCATTTTTCTCCAATTCCAATTTAGACCTTAGGTCCATCACAAAAATCTAAACTCAACCACAATTCAAACATTTCAAACAAAACCATTTCGAACTTAAAAACATTTTAACATGCATAAAATCGTAAATACCAATACAAATTTAAAAGTATTTACGTTATGCAAAATTCATTATACATAAAAATATTTACTTTAATTTCACAATAGAAGTCGTCAGATGTGCTTACCTAACTTTACGCTAGGGATTTCTCACCCTAATTACTCGTTCCTGCACCTAGAGATGTTTTTCATAAAAATGAACAAAAAACAGTGAGTCAAAAAAGCTTAGTGAGTGTTATGAATTTCTATTTAAACTATCCTTTTAGAAATAGTCTCCCTAAAAATCCTTTGGAGATCTAAGTTTCTTAATAACTTGCTCAAATCATAAATCTTATGGTTTTGTATAAATATATATACATAAATCGTCTTAAAATCATAAACATATGCATTGTCAAAATTTATTCCATGACATGCTTCACTTTAAATCTGTTCATAACATAAACATAGGTTCATAAAGCATAACATCATTCATAAAATATGTATCTAATGGAATTCAGGGAAATCATATTTCACCGCCCACTCCTAGGAGACCGATGGTAGGAATGATTAATCTCAGTGATAAGTCATTATGCTGCAAAATGTTACCTCACCTTGCATAGAACATCAGTCATAATAGTACCTTAAATATGCACTAAAGGCGACATAATAGACTCAATCCCCCTATAGTTAGTAGACTTAAAACACACCCTCCTCCTCCTTCCCTCTCCCCACCCCCACCGACTTGCCATATGTGAGATAAAATACTTCGGCCGCATGACAGTCATATCTCAATTATATTATGGGGATAAGTATAACCATTGGTTTTGAAAACTTTCTTTAACTTATACTTATAAATTTAATTCGTATGCTAAAAGAAATTTATAATAAAAACATATTTCTTTGATTTGATACTAACAACGTAAATCATGTTTCGTCCAAAATTTTACGTGATAAACATTTCTTTGGACGCATATGTACAAATATTTATAAACTAACATCATTAATATAAATTCATTTCAATATCAAAATGCTTAAATATTCATAAAAGATTTTAAAACCACACTAAAAAGAATAAAACTACTTTTAACAATTATAAAACATTTTATACTCATATTATGCGTGTTATGGGTAATTTAGTGACCAGATTATTCAGGACAGGGGAGATCTACAGTACAGGCCTGGTAACCCAAGGCTCAATGGTCCGCCCTTCTATCGGTCCACCTTTCCAACAGAGGACCCTATTCGATGGACCTACTCTCCATTTTTTAACATAACCCAAGTCCCCCTTTATGATCGTCGGTCTGTTCGTGAATAAGTGTTGATAGCTGATCATCAATTCTGATAGCTCAAGCTGTCTGTTAATTTTGATCGTTCAAGCTGTCCGTTAATTCTGATTGTTCAATCTGTCCGTTAGTTTTGCTCGCTCAGGCAGTCAGCAGGATCTGTTCGCTCAGGCTGTCTGCAGGATCTGCTCGCTCAGGCTATCTGCAGGATCTGTTCGCTCAGGCTGTCTGCAGGATCTATTCGCTCAGGCTGTCTGCAGGATCTGTTTGCTTAGCTTGCTCGCCATATCTGATCGCTTAAGCTATTCGCCGAAGGGGCGATCGTCAGACCTATTTCATCCGGGCTTGTTCGTTCAGAATTAGCCACCTGGGTGTTCGATGATCACTAGGCGTGCTCGTGCATTCGCTCACTTAAGAGATTGCTTGCCTATCATAATAACCACTAGCGGAAGTATTGATTCGTAATATGCCTTCCATTAATCAAGATGTCCCGTTCAACAAAAGTTAGCCTGCTCGCCAGTTAAACTAAATCTTTTGCCCGCTGAAAGGTCCATCTCCACCATCCCTCCCAGAATCGTGAGTCAACAGAAGTCAAAACTGCCATGCAAGATGCAACCCCAAGCGTATCGCGCACACCATTTCTGTCAAGGACAGCAACTGAGATTCTGGTGACCTCTAGCCACCCGAAATCTCACTTGGACAGAGCTCAAAAATGACGGATTCGATCGCATTTAATACACTGTCAGCCGCATTAAATGAAATCCTGGCTCATTAAATGCGGCCCATCATTATGTTTCCTGTTTACTATATGCTTTTGTTTTATTCCTTTCTATTGTAGCTCCTCCCCTTGCTCTATAAATAGGGGAGGATTTTCATTGTAAAAGTGAGACAATCTTTTGGAGGATCGATACTCTGTCAAAATAATGAGAGAGTGAACAGTGGATGTAGGCATATTTTTAGGCCGAACCACTTTAAAATCTTCTTGTGTTTCTGCTTCTTGCCTCTGATCTTTTCTCTTTGTTCTATTCTTACTTCGCATAATCAGCATCAACTACCCGAAATTGCAGCTTGGGCCCATAATGAACCTTGTTGACTAGGGAGCCAAATCCGAACGTCAACATTTTTGGCACTAGAATGAGGGGCTCATCTTCGGTTTCATCACCTTTTTCCTCTCAGTCCACAAGGCTCATCTTTATTCACCATGGTCAAAGGGAAGATTCCTAGAAACTTCAACATGACAAATAACCAATCTGGAGCTTCAGATCAACAACAGCATACCATGTCCACTAGAGGGCTACCCGATGCTCGTGTAGGGACGTCTAGTGCACCCGTAGCGAGGGACGCTTAAGGTATACCTCCATTTCCTATTCGCCAACCTGTGCTTAATACTGTAGGGGGGATGCTATATAGGCGCTGCATCGGTGACAGAAAATGTTAGAAAACACGGTGGCACAGTTACTTGGCAAAATTATAACGCTGATTCGGACACAAGCCCAACCTCCTCAAGGACCGCCCCAGATCACTCTAGAAAGGGATGCTTCCCGAGAGAGGCGCACTGAAGATCTTGGAGTGGACAAGAGGGACATCAGGGAGTTAGAACAAGAAGGATTAGTCCACTCTTCTAGCATGCATTATAGTGCTTAGCTGCCTCGGGCTCGTGGTGAGTGTTGACTAGGACAAGCTAACTGTGGCCTTGACCAAATCCCAGCCTGCAGAGAGAGAACAGGGCTAGGACCCAATAACGGCTAATTGGGGGCTCGAGACCGTAAGTCCCCGAGCAGGAAGGACGGACAATCCGTTATCAGAAGAATTGAAATACAAGGCCCGTTGATTGAAGAAATCCTTCAGAGGGTCCGACAGCTTGAAGCGTGGCCCGGGGTGTAGGAACAAAGAAGCCAAAGGGGGGAGAGGACCTCATTCACTTCAGAAATTGAGCTAGAATCACTCCCTCCGAGATTCAAAGTCCTCAACATTCCCTAGTATAATGGAAACTCCGACCCCTACGACTATTTGGACGCTTTCAACATTCAGATGGATCTCCAAACGATAAGCCCACTCGTAAAATGTCATGTATTCCCAACTACACTTGGAGACATCTCGCGGACATGGTTTAGGAACCTCCCCCCCTCCTGTAGCATCAATAATTAGGAAGAGTGCCAGTAAAAATTTTTGAACCAGGACAAGGCGCTGAAGAGGCAGTTCGCGCTACCCTACCATCTTGCCACCATTTATCAACATCCCGATGAGCCATTGAAAAACTATATCAGCAGGTTTAGGCACGAAGTAACAAATGTGGAGAATCTAATAGATGAGAGGGTACTCACGGCCATCTCATCGGGCTTGAGAAAATACAGAAAACTATATGAGAGTATCTACAAATCCCCAATGAAGGATTTAGGGGAGTTCTATGAATGGGCGAAGAAAGAGATCTGATGGGAAGAAGCAACCAACCCTAGGAAAATCGGTTCCTAGAGGGACGAAGCCGGAAGTTCCAGTCAGGGGAGAAAGAGAAACAATGGGGGAAATAACATTGGAGGACGAAGAGACAGCAACTAGATTGCTAAGAAGGCCAGGAATTAGCATAGGCTAGGAAGTAGTCGGGGATGGGGGCGACCTCGGTATCAAGGCCGGTACAACACGTACAATGCCTTGTCTGATACTCAGGATAGGATTTATACCACCGAGAAGAATAGGGAGAATTTTGGGCGACCAGCCCCCATCCAGACTCCTGAAGGGTGGAGAGACAAGAGCAAGTTTTGTGCTTATCACAACGAAGCGGGACATAATACTTCAGATTGCTGGGCGCTCAAGGACGCTATTGAAGAGATGATAAAAAATGATCGTCTGAAGGATTATGTTGTAAGACCCCCAAGACGATCATCCCAGTAACAGCGTTCCTGCCAGTGCTCACAGGACCTGCCAACCTAAATTCAGCCGGAGCCAGACTCTACCCAAGGGCCTTCAGTCAGAACCATTCATACCATTCACGGGGGGCCTTCAGAAATAAAGGAATCCAATAAATCCCAAAAGCGATTTGTGCACGAAGCAAGACGTGTTCAGCCTGCAGGTCAGAAAGAGTTAGGGGGACTAGTGAAGAAAGCCAGAAGAGTATCAAAGGACATAGTGTTTATAGACTAAAATGTTCGAGACGTTCGCCTCCCCCACAATGATCAAGAGGATTATGATTGATATGGGAAGCTCAGTGAATGTAATGTATAAAGGATGCTATGATCAAATGGGAATCGGTGACGAACAGCTCAAGCCATCCCCTAAACCTCTGTATGGATTCACTGGAGACTCAAATGTCCCTACTGCTCATCAGTCCACAGTGCTTGCAGATTTTCTTATCGTCGATTCTCCCTTCGCGTACAATGTGGTGTTGGGAAGACCGACTATGAACGACCTCGACATGATTACCTCCACCAAGGCCCTCACAGTAAAATTCCCAACTCCCAACAGGATAGGATGTATGCGGGGCGAACAGTCACTAGCTCATCACTGTTATGTGGATGCTTTAAGAAGGAGAGTTCGAGGAAAGAAGGCAGAAGTAGCCCCGAAACGTGAGCTGTGGACGATCACTTCATCAAGAATCAACTACGACTTGGACCCTAGGGAATTTGATACATGTCAAAGTATAGGTCCAGTGGAAAAGCTTGAGGATATCCAGGTTAGTGAAGCAGATGCAACGAGATGTCTCAAGCTAGGCAAAAATTTAATCCCGAAAGTGAAGACTCAGTTGGCAGGTTTCCTCAGAGCAAATTTGGACGTGTTCGCCTGGAACCTTGAGGACATGGTAGGGGTTAATCCTCATATAATGACCCATAAGCTTAATGTCGATCCTCATCACAAGCCAGTCTGTCAGAAAAGAAGACAGATGAACCAGGAACGCAGCGAAGCTCTGAAAGAGGAAGTAGATAAGCTTTTGGCCAGTAAATTCATCCGAAAGGTCAAATACCCAGCTTGGGTAGCCAATCCCGTGTTAGTCAAGAAGAAGAACAGGAAATTGAGGACATTTATAGACTTCACAGACCTGAACAAAGCTTGTCCTAAGGATAGCTTCCCTCTGCCTAGAATCGACCAATTGGTGGACGCAACGACCGGGCACGAACTCCTTAGTTTCATGGACGCCTACTCGGGCTACAATCAGATCCCTATGAACGCTGGGGATGAGGAGTGTACATCATTCACTACAGACCGAGGGTTGTATTGCTACAAGGTAATGCTTTTTGGACTGAAAAATATAAGGACGACTTATCAAAGGCTGGTGAACAGGATGTTCGAAGATTTGATCGAGAAAACCATGAAGGTCTACGTCGATGACATGCTCGTAAAATCCGAGTAAGCTGCTAACCATGTCCGGGATTTCGAGGAAATGTTTCAGATTATGAGAAATTACCAAATGAAGCTTAACCCCCTCAAATGTGCTTTTGGGGTCTCCTCAAGTAAATTTCTAGGTTTTATAGTGAATAACAAGAGAATTGAGGCCAACCCAGAGAAGATCCAAGCCCTGCTGGACATGAGGCCACGATCAGCGTAATAGAGATTCAAATGTTTCAGATTCTGAGAAATTACCAGATGAAGCTTAACCCCTTCAAGTGTGCTCCGTTCTTTAAAGTACTGAAGAGGACCAAGAATTTCAAATGGACCGATGAGTGCGAAGCCGCGTTCCTACAGTTGAAGGAATATATGGGACGAGCCCCATGTTGTCCAAGCCGAAGGAAGGAGAAACTCTGACAATCTATCTAGGGGTATCTCAACATGCCCTAAGCGCAGCCCTGACAAGAGAAGAAGGAAATGGAGCTCAGGTCCCGGTATACTATGTTAGCAAAAAGTTGGTAGAAGTTGAAACAAGATATACCCCAATGGAGCTACTCGCTTACTACCTGGTGGTGGTGTCCAGGAAGCTGCGTCCTTACTTCCAAACGCACAAAATTGAAGTCCTGACCAGGTACCCATTAAAACAAATCCTTCAAAAGCCAGACACTTCCGACCGACTCATCAAGTGGGCCATCGAGATTGCTCAGTTCGATATTGAATTCAAGTCAACCAGTAGAGGATGGTGCAGCACTATAACAAGAAGGTCCGAGTATGACAGTACAAGCTAGATGATCTCATACTACGAGAAGTTCTACCTAACACTCGTAAAACTAGTGAGGGAGTATTGGGACCTAATTGGGAAGGACCCTACATGATCCACGAAGACTTAAAGAATGGAGCTTACCACCTGGCAGACATGGGCGGAGCAATGCTTCTAAAGGTGTGGAATGCCATCCATTTAAAGCCCTATTATACATAATTGTTGTAATCTTGTTGATAATCTGCTATCTCTGTAAAGTGAAAACATGTACAGGCATAATAAAAATTACTTATATATTGTCATAAACCATCACTAACACAAAATGCCCATGTGTGTTCTTGTATGTGAGGTACACAATAACGAAAGACAAGAAGCCGGCTTAAAGCTTAAACATTTGTCAACCTCATAAGGATAAGTGGCTGAATATTTGTGAACACCGACCCCGCGCCTACCCTATGGGGAAAGAGGGGCTAAAACGGCCATAAGCCTGTGCACCTAATCGCCGTTCGTTGATCGGCCTCCCCCTCTATGAGTTGATCTACACACGCTACAACTCGATTCACTGTGCGCAAACAGAACAGAAACTTGGCCAATAAGCGCTTGACATAACTCTCGCTGTAAATGCTCAGGCTTCGGCCTTGTGGGCGTAGTTCGAGAGATTCGATAGGCTGTATAGCTTAGGCTACGGTCTTGTGAGTGCAGCTTAAGGGATTCAATAGGTTGTATAGCTCAGGTATCGACCTTGTGAGCGTAACCCACTATAAATGCTCAAGTTTAACCTTGTGAGCGTAGTTGGCTGTATATGCTCAGGCTCGTGCCTTTCGAGCACAGCCCTTCTCGATTTTGGTAGAGACCAGAAAGATCTGCGAACAAAATCATGCACCTATCATCCAATCTTCTCTCTCTTTCTCAACTCATATCATTCAATCAACACTACCTTGTGATATATTTGTCAACGACTGCACGACTACATCAGCTGATCTGCTTTTCGATAGCTAATGTTTATGATCCAGTCATTGGATCCAATGTATACGAGGCCATCTATTAAATGACTTGAAGGTACGCTCACAACCTTGAGAGTCATTTACCTTATTTTACCCCTCGAGAGGTACTTATGGGTGATCAGATTCAATGTTAGTTTGATTTACTATCTGCCCTATTGAACATGTGCGTTTCCAAATTATTACAACGATATGTATGAGACATAATAAGCGATGAGGCAAATCAACAGAAATCCCACATTGGTAAAAACGTTATAAAACTAAAATAAAAATGATATCTACAGTGTCAATGTTCGAAAAACGAGCCTCATTGGTGAGAAATACATATTTTACATCTATTTGCTCTAAGAAGTCTTGAAAGAGCTGGCAAGAGCATTCTTCGGATACTTCCACTAGATGCTCCTTACGAGGACGAACCTTGCTCCCCGCCTGGCGTTGATTCTTTAGGACCTGAGGAAGGACCTCCCTAGATAGACGGGGCACCAGACTGGGAAGGCGAAGATTCAGGACCCTTCTTCAAGGTTTCAGGAACGGTCCCCTTCTGGACGGGCTGTACGGTTTTCACCTGGGTTTCTCTGGTAGCACAAGCTGTATACTTTTTCACTTCCTTCACCGCTTCCTCCCCAAAAAATGAGAAGTCCAGCTTAGGGTGATGTTTCCATAGAGTGTACAGGAACTTGCTACTCGTTTTCTAAGTTGCTTCCTGACGAGCTCGCACGACTAGGGCCTCTGATTGGCCGAACATCTCCCTTAAGTGAGCAAGTTTGTCCCTTACTATTGTCAAATCCTGCAACACCGACTTGGTTTTCTACTCAGCATCCTCAACCCGTCTCTTCTGAAAGAAAGCCTCCTAAATGACCCTGTCCACATCGTCAATGGTATCTTTGAGCGAGGAAAGCTTCTTCTCTTGAGCCAAGGACTCCTCCGTTTCCTTCAGTTTTTGCTTGAGCTCATGAACATTTTTAAGCTTCTGCTCAAGCTCATGAACAGTTTTCTTGGCAATCTTTGATTCCTCTTTGAGCTTCTTATTTTCAGCCTCTAGCTTCTTATTTGCAGCCTCCAGTTTCTTGTTTTCGGTCTTCAGCTTCTTGTTCACCTCCTCGAGTGAAGCCTTCTCTCCTGCCAGGTCGGGAAAGTCCCGATGCATCTTCATCAAAGCCAATGAAATCTGAAGTGATGATGTGTTAGTAATAGGTATGGGGATAATACATGGTCATAAAGTAAAGAATAGGGTATACCAGCACATTATAGCGCGCGACATAAGCGATCAGTTGGTCCCCGCGGACATGTTTCTAATAGACATCTAGCCTGTCCAATCCCAACAGTTCTGGCAGCTGATCCAACAGGTCATTAAAGTATTGTTTTCCTTCAAATACAATCACTTTTATGATATGTTATAGTGCATCTGTTGAACTTCTTTACTTCTGGCTTCTAATGTGTTTTCAAGAATTGATAATATATATTGGCGGGAATTACAAAATTTAAAAACTTTAAAATAAATTAAAAATAAATTTAATCAGATCTCTACTATCCATTTGAAAATGAATAGTGAAGATGCATTTGAGAGAAAGATTAAATTTTTAATTAAAAATATTTTTTTAATCAGATCTTCATCGTTCATATAAAGATAGACTATGGAGATTAATTTGAGAAAAAGTAAATAAATAAAAATAAATTTATAAAATAATTAAAAAACAATGAACTCTCAACAGGTCACTGTTTCTCTCTTCTTCTTATTCTTCTTTTTCTCTTCTTCTTCTTTGAACTTTAATCTGGGTTCGATTGGGTTCGAAATCAAACCCAGATCTGGGTTCGATTGAGTTCGAAGTTGAATCCAGATTCATCAAGGTTCATTCCATGTTTGATGGATATTCCCTTTTTTTTTTTTTTATAAATGTTTTGGTTATTTTTTGTGCTCTTACTAGAGGAGATGAATGTTTCAGATGGGTTGAAGATGGTTCTAGATGTGTTGAGGTTGAAGATAATTTTGAGTTTATTTTTTTTTTTTTTTTTTCAATTCTTGTAGAAGATGGTATGATGATTTTTTTGAGGGTGATGATTTTTTTAAATGGGTTTTAGATGGATTTTTTTTATCGTTTTGAGGTTGATGATGGTCTTTTTTAGATGAGTTTCATATGATTTTTTTGAGGTTGATGATGGTTTTTTTTTTTTTTTTTTTTCTTGAAGATGATGGAGATGATGAAGAATTTTCGGTGATTGATTGAGTTGAAGATTAATTTTTTTCAAATGAAGATGAATTTAGGAGATTAAAGGAATTTTTTTTTTCGGTTTTTTAAATACACCGACAGTTATATAGAGGCAATTTTGTCTTTCAATACCTTTGAAATGGTGAAAGTGACCACTTGACGACCAAATCCAATCAACTTGTTAGTCTAAAGGAGGATGCTGAAAAAAAACCAAAAAAATTATATATGCTTATGATTATTAAAATTTCAGGTAGTTAGGTTGCAGGTAATTTCCCGTTTCTTAAATTGTCAGCCACTCGCCTACAAAGATCTTACAACCACACACCGAAACACGCTCCCTCGGAAACATAAAATGGAAGACCCAATTCTTGTCCCCAAAAACTCACGTGCTTCCAAGGATGAACCACAAATTCCATAAAAGAAGAAACACAAGCTAAACGTTCATAAAAAATTTTAAATTCTAGGCCACACAAACCATACAAGAAAAGAGTACCACAAACTTAGATTTCTGGTTCATCGCCAACCATGTTTCTGATCGTGCTGACAACAGAGTATCATCTGTGTTTAATTTGTTTGTATTATCTATGTGGTTTTTAAATTATGGAGGGGGATGGAGGATAGGGTCTTGAGTGGTGTTATTTATATAGGTTAGCTCATTTATTTAATTATAAATTCAATTTAATTCATCCGAATAATCAAAACCAAGAAAAGTTAATTAATTAAACCTAAACGAAATAGTATAAAAAAATAAAAATAAATTATGTTAAATACGACCAAATAAAAGGTTATATATATCTTCTTTCGCCATCAACCTGCACCAAAATACGGAGCAACGATAAGTCAAAATTTAGAAATGAACAAAGCTGAGTGGACAATTTTTTTTTTTTTTTTCGAAATGAACAAATCTTATACACAAGAGGCACCCGGGAAAAAACAGCTAACACTGGACATGTTGGACGGTTCAGAGGATGTGTTGTAATGGTGGCCACCTAATCTTCATTGGCCAATGTGGAAGGTCAGATGGATGGTGATGAGTTTGATTGTCAGCTAAGAGGTTATTTGTATTTTATCTAAAGACTATATGGTGATGAAACTTACTGAAAATTTAATAGTCATTAAAAAATCTAAATAACATTTTTTTTTCCTCTCCCCTTTGAATGTCTTGTAAACTTATTTATTTTTTAAAGTTAAAATTATCTTAAAACTAGTACTTTGACATTAATATCTTCTTACTATTAGTTTTTAGAAACTTTTATTTAATATGATACAAACAATAAAACATAAATAATTATAGTAATATTATTCATAATTAAAATATAATTAAAAAATACAGTAAAATTAATGATATTTATATATTTAAATTGAAATAATGAAATGATCTTTGAGTTGAATTATATTTAAGAAGAAACTAAAAAAGTAGGTGTTTAAATTACAAATTAAAATTAAGTTGTTCAACTTTAAAAAAAAGTTTGCGCTGAAACAGTTTTTTAAAAGATGTTTCATATCAGTATGAAGGGGAAAATAAAAAAAGTAAATATTTATAATATTGAATTAAAATAAATTTAAAAATATATTATTTTGAGGAGTATAAACTTATAATAAAATATTCTAAATATCATTAAGTGATTTACAATTAAGTTAAAAGTAAATAAATCTAACTTTTTTTCTTTACTTGTTTTGGATAATTTTAAGTGGCTTAACTACTTAAAAATAAAATAAAATCAAATAATTTAATGAATGCAATCTAATACCATTAAGTTGCAAATGAAAAAACAAAAAACCTCTATGTATGAGTCGGTGGAACCTGCCAATGAAAAGACCGTGACGAGTGAACAAACATGTCACACATAGAAGATGAAATGGCTATGACATTTTTAGTAGATGGAACTAATTGCACTCTATTTTCGGCAACATACTTTGTTATTTAATTACTGTAGACATGAGCAACAATTTTTTCACCCTCACATGTTTTCACATAGAAGATTCGGTGTTTAGAGTCATGATGATAAGGCAATTATCAAAGGGCTCTCTTATAAATATTGGTTCACAACATGTGTATGTAAGATTAAATGGGTGATGAAGCATAAGCAACAACTAGGTTGGAGGAAGATATTCTGTGAGAATTATTGATGTTAAAACGACTATACTCAACTAACCTAATCATAAATCTAGTTGGAGATTGCTTTATTGTCGTTTTTTATTATCATTTTATATTATATTTGTGATATATATTTAAAATACTAAAATTAATTCGAGTTAAAAATATATATATAACTTGAAACCCAACTTCGATATGTAGATGTGAAGGCAGTCATGTATCATTAGAATCTAATTGTTTTGTATTTTACTAAAGACAGTTTTATTATTAGTAGTAGTAGTTGGGGGGCGTCACTAGATATGCCTTCATTCACCAGAGACAATTACTAAATATTTTTATTTTCTTTTTCATTTTTTTTGTCAACTTGTTTTCATGCTAGTTTTGTTTTTACAGGTTAGGATCAACTATACTCGTAGGATTTAGAATGTAGTTGTGGAGTAATTATGAGAGACAACTTTTATTTTTTTTAGGGGTACTTGTAATAATATACCCTAACCTTTACTAGAATGACATGAAATCTTGTCATTATTACAAAAAACTAATCTTGACGAAATGGTTAAACAATTGGATTAATAGATGTGAAGGTAGCAGAAGGGTAAATAGGTAATTTTATTTCAAAGAATACAAAAGAATAAAATGAAGTTTAAAAGAAAAAATTCAAATTTTATCTAGTGTCGTTGAAGACCATCTCAACCGAATTCTCACAAATCGGTGTTCCGTCAATCCAAGAACCCCAAATTAGGAGTTTTAGTTGCCTTCGGTGAGTGTTCTCTAAGTCTTTTCCAACTTGGCCCAACACTTACACAAACCTTAATTATAAGCTTAAATCTTTAACATACAAAGTAAAATCTAAACCTTTAATAAGCTTAAATCTTTCACATGCAAAGTGAGATTCACAATCCTAGAGACAAAATGACAAGTCGAAGTTTACTTATCAATCAATTTGAACAAAAAAATGGAACACAACCTTGGAAATTCTTGCACAAGATGAGATTGGAGCTTATTTTCTCTACTTATCTCTCCTTGATTTTTCTTTGTTTTCCCATCTTGGTTCTTCCTTCTCTCTCTAACTCTCCTCTCTCTAGCTTCAGCTGCATCTCTCTCTCACTTCTGGTTGGCTTCACCCAGCTTCTCTCTTTAACACTTGTTTTTCTTTGTTTTAAAATTCCATTGACTTTGGTGGACGTTTGTCCACTGTCTTTTTTTTTTTTTTTTCCCCCAAACAAATAGGGACATTAAACAAGGCTCATGGGTGTATCAAAACAACATTATTTAATAAATAATTGGGCTACTAAACAATGGGCTCTTTGAATCATTGATATCATTTGGGCTTTTTAATTTCTTCCCAATTGATAAGTGGGTGTAGTTGATTTTGTGATAGAGCGGCAATATTTCCGCCCCATAAAAATTGTATATACACCCTTTTTGTGTTTACTTTCTATTAAGATTTTTAAAAATTCATATTCCATAAGTACACTTTATCTATCAAACAAAACTAAAAAAATCTTCATTTCCACTCGAGTTAAGCTTTAACCAATCCAAAAAAAAAAAAACCTTAAAATCTATCTCTATTTTCATCATTTATAAAACCTCTAAGAAAAACAATAATAACAACAAAAAACTCTCATCTTTGATTACTCTTTATTAAACAAACCATGTTTCTTATTGGGATTTGAAATTGGAGTATTCAAATTTAATTATTATTATAATAATATCATCTTTTAGTTAAAGTATTAATAATTTAATTTAAGAGTAATATTAGAATATTAAAATTGTATAAATTAATTAGTGTACATACTATTTTAGAAGGATGGAAATATCGTCACTCTTTGTGATATTAATTTATATGGATTTAGTTTATTTTAATTTATATGGGTTTGGTTGATTTTGTTATTTTAATTTATATGTATTTAGTTTATTTTGTGATTTTAATTTAATTGGATTTATAATATTTTATGATCATAAGATTATATTTTGATCCTATAAATTTTTTTTAAAATTTTCTTTTACATGTTTAACCAAGTTTAACAGTCGTTCAATAAATTAAATATTGACTGACGATCAAACCGAGTACTAACCAAATAGTCGAGTACTCGTTATTCATTGTGTCACGGACTGAGTAACGAATAGCGAGTTTTATAACATTGATCAAAACCAAATCAACTTTATACATGAATGAAACCATATGTTTTGGTTAGGAGGTCAATATCTAGCTTTAGCATGAACTACAATGGTTTTCATAATTTCATCCTATTTCAATAAGAAGTAAATTTATTTGAAGTACAGATAACATAAAATGAACCATAAAGAAATACTCTAGATTACTACTAGATAAAAATGTCCTACCAAATTGTTAATTCTTTACATAAGCGAAAGGGGCACCAAGAGACAAGTGAAATCAAGAAATTAAAGCTTATAGTGCGTACCTAATAAAGCTCACCCTTCTTATTGTAGATTAAAGGTGAATATCTCAATTGATTAAAATAAATGAGCGTTTTGATAAGGTTTTTGCTGTCGTAATCTTGAAATTATAAGTTTAAAGAGTGAACATTTCAATTGATTAGAATAAATGAAGTACGTTGATAGTGTATTGGTAATAAAGTCTAAATGTGTATGTACGTAATGTTTTCTCAACCTATACATTGGGTATTACCTTAGGATTTGTTTTCAATGCTAGAAAATTGATGTAGTCAAAAGGACAAATAAAGAGGGAACAAACACTTCTGATCTAAGTCATTTTAGCAAAACGGTGCAAAGCAAGATGATGACAATTACAAGTTAATAATAACCTATTTCATGTGTTAAAATCCAAAGCCCATTCAAATAAAAGCGAGGTTCCTTACATTATTTATCTTCTCTCCATACATCCTGTTGTACTTAAAAAATTGGATTTAAAGTCAGTTTCTTTATATTTTAATTTTGTAGGTCAACTATTGCTAAAATGTATTATCAAGCACATCCGTTGCCATATCTTTATTCTTCTTTATTAACATTTTTCACATCAGTTGATCACATTTTTTTTTTTTTTTGCTTTTTTCTCTTATTTACATCAGTTTATCTTCACCGTCAATCATCTTTTTTTTTTTTTTTAAATAAATATTGGTTTTTCCTTTTTTAATTATTTTTTAATTTTTAAATTTATATTTGTTTTTCTAATTTTTAATTTTTTAGTTTTCTTTTGTTGAAACAAAAAGGTGAGGACATTTTTGTCATTTCATAAAATTAAGCTCAACCATTAGTTTTAATACCTTTCACCGTTATAGTGGGAGTTTCTTGTTGTAATAACAAAACTTAGTATCCACGTATTTAAGGCCTTATCTTAGGGGGTCTCATGTAATTCACTCATTTTTTTAGGTGTTTCATTTTCGATAAAAAGTTTCCTTTATAAATCATTGTGTACGTATGTGTTTGTATACTCGTGTGTGGGTGTGCATGAAGATAATTTTTCTATTGACAAACACATTTTGTTTTTTTTTTTTTTCCTTTATGTACATGTCCATATATTAGAATAAATTTCTTGGAGTAATTGACGCCAGTTCAATTACCGTTTCGTCACTGGCAATGACTGAGCTAATGAAGAGCCCTATGGTGCTGAAAAAGTTCTCCAACATGAAATCAGAGGCTTTGTTGGGAAATTAACAAACCATATAAAAGAGTTTTAGTGAAAACATCAAGCACTTGAAAATGGTAATCAAAGAAACTCTTGGGCTGCACCCACCATCTGTATTTTTAATCCCCCACCTAGTCGTCCAACACATTAAGGTTGGTGGTTATGATATCTACATAAAATAAGTCTGGTTATATGTGTTTGTGAAACTCTCGTTGTCTTTCAGGCTATTGCAAGTACCAACTTTTGCTTCTAGTTAGTCACCATACATATCTTTGGTGTTGTTTCATCTAGTTAATATTTGAATCTCAAGATACGTTTAACAGCCTCACAAAGTGATAAAAACTAAATTTAGTCTCACAAGTACACGAGTCAATATGCGATAACTACGGTGAGCAAATACGACTGTTGAACCCGCAGGGATTTGTTAAGATACTTGGCTAGTTTTAATTATACAAAGTTCCTTAAATTTGAAAAAAGAAATTCAGATGATTAATTCGGAAATTAAAGGAAAGAAAACTAATATTAGCACTTAAATAAATTGCACAAAGAATATAGAACAAGGTTGAATTTCAGTTATCAAATAAGTGGTTAGAACACGAGCTACCCAATTTCACCCTAACAATCCAATCTTATATTGGGATACTATTATATATTTTACCCCCTGGATTTGAAAATAATATCAATCATCAATGGATTAGTTTTTTTCATCTAAAAGTTAACAATTCTGTTAAACTCGGGGGTAGATTAGCAATTGCATCTATTTGAAGATTGAGTACAATTGTCTGTGTATGTATATCACCATTTCTCACGCTGTCAATCTCAGTCACCAAAAGCTCTCATACTCTCTCCACTCTCCCACCCACATCGTGCCTCTATTTCTTCTCTTCTACACTCATCATCTTTCTCTCTATCACTTACCCTCACCCTCACCATTTTTCTCTCCCTCAACTTACCTTATCTAGTTTTGGGTTCTTTGTTCTTCTTTGTTCTTTTTTTCCCATTGCCCATGTTTTCGGTCTCTAGTTTTTGGTTGTGTTTTTGGGTGAAGTTTAGGGGCTGTGTTGGGCGGTATGGATGTGGTATGGTGGACATTGTTGGGAACCATGTCTGTCAACATCTATTTTTCTCTCATCTTGGTTGTGTTTAGTGATTTTGAGTGTTATGGTATACAACGGCGGCAATGCCGATTTGGAGGCTGAGTAGTGATGTGTATGGATGGGACTTAAAGAAAAAAGATGGGGCACTTGGATTGATTGTTGAATGGCTAATTGTGATGAAAATTAACGAAAGATGGTCGTGATAGATGATGGTAATGGAGTGGTAGGTGACGATGGGAATAAATTGCTTAAAGTTTTGTATTCAAACTTTGAAGATCTATCTTCTAATTTTTTATTTTTTATTTTATTTTTATTTAGTTATTAATTGTTTTTTTTACATTTTTATTTATGGAAAAAACTCTTCTTTTTTTTTTGGGGTTTTGGTTTTGATGGGTTTGATAATGAATTTTGACTATTGTGGGTTTGTTGGTTTTATGTATTTGTAATGATTTTTGGTGTTTATATGGTGGTGATGCTGGTGGTGAAGAATTTTTCCCTTTTTTTTTTCTAGTCATCCTGATGAAGAGATTATTTGTTTTCTTTGTTAATATTAATGGAAAAAGAGATGAGTGATAACGAAGATGAACAATCTTCTTCTTTTTTTTTTTTTTTTCTTTTTGTTTTGGTCTTGATAATTTTAATTTTGTTGATGAAGAGAGCTATAAAGATAATTACGAAGAAAGATCTTGATATATGATAATTACAGTGATGATTATATTGTTGGTAAAGAAATGTGGAGATGATGATTTATGGTGGATATGATATAGTGTTTTAGATTTAATGGATTTTCTGAGATTTTACGAATATTTGAAAAAAGGCAAAAAAAAAAAAAAAAAGAGAGAGAGACACTTGAGAATAATGATTTATTTTTGGTCTTCAACATTGTGTTCTTTTTTTTAAAGGAATTTTTTTTTTTTTTTATGTAATAAAGATTTGGGTAAAGTTATTGAAGATCTTCAAACATTGCAAGGGACAAATCTATAATTTAATTAAAATTTATGTTTGTCTTTTCGTGGCTATACAGGGACATATTTGTCCTTTTATATTATTTTATGACTGGCCTACTAAAAATTTTGATAAAAACCATTTTCGCTGACGGTAAGGGGTTTTTGGCTAATATTTTAAAAAACTAGGGCAAAATGAGATTATTTACTATTTCAAGGTTGTTTTAGATTTTCTTGTCATTATTCGTTGACTTAAAAGGATTTAATTCATTTTCTAGGATTTAATTCTATTAGATTTTATTCTTTGTTCCACATTTTAAATCCATTCTCAGTTGTTTTGTTTATTAATTTAAAAATATTTGTCTTAGATGGACACATTTGGAATTGTGGTATCCATGAACTTTTGTATACTGTGTCCTTATTAGGGGTGGACAAAAAAGCCAAGACCGATCCGATCTAAAAATATCAGTTTTTATTTATATTTCAAGTCGGTTTTTAATTTAGAAAATCGATTGTTTTTTGTTTTGGGTCGGTTTTGGTTGAAAAAACCAACCCAAACCGAAAACCGACCATTTAAAAAAAAATGAAAAATATAAAAGCCAAAAAATAACCTAAAATCACATTCACTCATCATTTCCTACCCTAGTGCCCTTTGCCTCTCTTGACAAACTCACTCTCTCTCGCTCAACCATTCTCATCTCTCATTCCTCCTTTAACCTTTCCCTTCTCTCTTCCTTTGAAACCCAAGTTTGAACTATGATAGTGCTTAAATCTTTTGCAGTCATCTGTCCTTGCAAAGCCAAACTCCATGGATATAGCACCATAAGAGTTGCAGTTCTTGACATTAACTTTATAATATCCTCTCCCGAGGTTATTACTATACATATGTACGGAATAATGTAATATACTAATCTACCCTCGTTGGTGAAATAATAAAAGGATTTTTAGTATTCATCAGTGAAAATTTGATAATTGTAAAATTTTCGGAAGAATCGAGAATAAATTTAAATCACAAAAATTGAGGGGCAAAGGAGGAAATTAAAGATTTTTCCAAAAAAGTGACAAAATTGTAAATAAAGTGAAATGTCAAGGGCATGGTGGAAAGTAAAGAATTCTCTAAGGACTGGTAAAATCGTAAATTTAAAGAAGTTTAAGGGTAAAGGGTAAAGATGGAGCTTGACCCGTGCCTATAAATATAAATATATGGTGAGCAATTTTTACTGTGAAAGAGAGAGAGAAAGAGAGACTGAAGAAAGAAAAATCTAAAGAGGAGAGAGAAGCTATCAGTAGAGCAAAGAGAGGCAGATTAGCAGCCGCATCAAGCCATTTTCTACCATTTTGGAAGAGAAATAAGGCCATAAAATGGTGAAAAACTAGTTTATGAAGATTATCAAACAAGATCAAGAGGTAAGATTGAGTTTTTATATTTGTGTTTTGGTGAGGAATCGATCAAACAGTCCATGAACTACACCGATTATTTATGAGGTTTTGTGCATAGATCGAGAGATTTGAAGTGATTAGATTGTTGTTTAAGATGTTAAAACTCTGTTATAAATCTATTTTGTTGTGATCTAATAATATGTGAAAGTAATTGATGAAATGTTGTTGCATTTGGGTTGTGAGAATGTCGAGATCGGAATATGTTGATCTGAGTGTGAATAGAAATCTGGAAAAAGGAGATGTTGGAGTCGGTTTGCGTGAGTTAGGGCAGGAGCTCACCTAGAGCTAGCTAGGCAATGCTTTCAGCCCTTGTGTCAGCACCTGTGGAGTGGACTAAAGTAAGAGCTCACGAGATGCAAGCTAGATGAATATCCGTAGCCCTTTTTCAATGTTGGTTGAGCTGGCTTGAGGCGCAAGCTCGCAAGAAGCGAGCTGAGTAATGCCCCAAAGTGCTATAAAGCCTGTCCAAATTGAACTAAGGCAGTAGCTTATAAAGACGAGCTAGTTAAAGGTAGTAGCCACAAGGAGTAAGTTGAGCAGTATATGTAAATCGAGCTGAGCTAGAAGATAGCAGCTCACTAAAAAAGGTGAGCTGAACAAGCTCTTTGAGATAAAAAGTGCCCTCAATCTGGGCTGAGTTAAGTGAAGTAGAAGCTCACATGGAACAAACTGAATACGAGTTGGGAGGAGCTCGTAGCTTGAGCTGAATAGGACAGTACAATCCATTGCAGCTCGAGTGAAGTAGAGATAATAGAACTAAATTGAAAATTGAAGTGATCTGTGAGCTAAAGTGAGATTTCATTTATGACTAGTGTAGGTGCAAATGCAAGCTAAGGAGGTGGCTAAAGCAGAAGTGATTCAAATAAATCGAAAGCAAGCTATGAGTATGCAAATATTTTTGTTAAATGATTTTCAGTCTAGTGTGATATTTCATAGCTTTTTGTTTCTTGTTTTACTTTATAAATATCTTTATATTCTAGCATGATAATAAATAGTTTCTTTTTAGATGGTATACAATATATTATTTCTTTTTATAGCATGAAAGAGAAATTGATTTGAATTATGGAAAAAAAAAAAAGTTTTCAAAGCTAGTGGATGGTCTAAGGCTTTATGGATAGACCTTATAGCATTAAATCCAACCGGTATACCCCGCAGTGTATGGCAAGTATTAAGAGGGTATGTCCTATTAAAACGGGGGGATCGAGTCTGTCGTGTCTGTCAAGTAACCCTCTACACTTGTAGGATATTATCTTATTACACGGTGTGTGATGGTAGTTTCATCACGTGGTAACAAGATGTCTTTGTAACTTTGTCACGATGAGCGATACTAGCTTTTACGCCACGTGACCCCCACACTGAGTGAAACTAGTTTGGCTGCTCATATGGTTGTAGCTTCCTTTGAGTTTTCATTAGAACATTTTTAGAAGAAAAAGCATACCATTAAAAACTTATTTTAAAAAAAAAATGTTTTTGAAATACAAAACATTTTAGCTTTTTATAAACTTAATTTAGAACTAACTTTTGAAACTTTATAGGAGTCTTATAAAACATAAACTTTTAGTAATAAAATTACTTTAAAGAAAGATGTTTTCAAAATATTTTCAGGAGATAATTTTATAAAGATCAATTTAAATATATAAACGTATCTACACTCACGGAGCTTTTGTAGCTCATAATGTTTTTAGTTTTATGTTCAAAAACCTCCCCAGGTGTAGGAATAAGTGGTTCAGGTACTAGAACGCCTCGTTCAGATCAGGTGGGCCATTCGATCAGTGACGTTGTATAACTTCTTGTGTAAAGATTATGATTTAAATTTTAATCATATAATACGTATATTTTTGGATTGTGAACAATATTGTCGAACTCTTCACGTTAATCAGATACATGCATGTTTTAGATACTCATATATTTATGATAATACTTTTAAATTATATGTTTATTCATTCAATAAAATTTGAGATGAAATTTTAAAAAGCATGATTTATATATTTTGGAATTTGATAAATAGTCAAGGGTTTGCTCTATAGTATCCTTTTAAGTGTTGTTAGTTAGACTACTGAAAAATTTCGTGAGGTGCCTGGCAGGATAGTTGGATTCATTTGAGAGAATCCGAGTCAAGTCCTGTCAAACTTCATTTCTTCTAATTTTCTAGTTTTTGGTTGACCTTTGACTTCATCTTCTTATCCTCCATGTTGTTCGCTCAAGGCTAGAGGTGACGAATTTTGTGTTTTTTTTTTTAAATAAAAAAATTATATGTTCTTTTTTAATATATATATATATTGGTTTTTTGGTTTGAGATTTCAACTTTAACACATTTAACACATTGAATTAACTTGGAACACATTTAAAATTTTATTAGATTCCTCATTGTTCACTCATGTTTTTTATTAGCTTGTTTCATATCCAAGTTCATCTACAAGTTGTCTTATCTCATGTATTTAAAATTCCTAGATTTGATTGATTTTGGTGATTCTTTTTTTTTTTTTTTTTTTGTTTACTAGTAATTGGTGTCATTGATGATAGTTTTTAAATTTTAGTTTGGATTTGATGGTGAACTGCTGAAACCCATCTAAATCGAATCTGCCCGAACCTACCTGATTAGTCAATTCAAGTTGGCTTTTCTCACTAATTTGGGTCAGTTAGTGTTAGTTTTAGATTGGAAAAACCAATAAAAGTATGTTTCGATTCAGTTTTATCCAAAATCGATCAGACCTGACTCGTGCCCATCTCTAGTCCTTATTGTTGAAATTTTTAGAGTTGGGTACTTCTTTGTAATGACATTAAAGGAAGCAATTATGCAGGTTATGAAATTATTTTTGAAGTCACAAAACTGTTATACATGTTTGAAGTTTTAATGGAGTTTATTGTAATTACTTTGATTAGTTTAAGGAAAATCATTTTGAATTTTAAGTTGAATTGAGATGGAAATGTATTTGACAAGTAAGTAATAGTTTGAAGGGACATTTCTAAATAGTCTACAACTTTTGCTCATAATAACAAAATACTCCCTCTAGTTTTATAATTAGCATTTTTCACCCTATAATTTAATTGAATAAGCAAATGACACCTTACTGTTACCAATTCCGTTAGAGGTCCTTAGTGGTGAAAGGATACAATGGTAAATAAAGCTAGTAAATAAATATTAATTAATAAAAATAATAAAAAACCAAAATGAAAATAGAATTAAAAGAATAATTGATCTCCATCATCGAGATAGAAAGAGATGATCAAATTTAAAATTAATTTTATAATATTATATGAAAAAAAAAAAACTGGTAACCCATAATTTCTCTCTCTCTCCATCCTCCATCCACAAGTCATAGTCCTCTCTCTCTCCCTCTACCAAGTCAACACCACCACTACTGTCTCTCCACCCCTCCATCCACAAGTTCTGAAGACATCATCGACCTACTAAAACCTAACTCAAGTCACCAATGTATGTCGGTGTGCATTCCACCATCAACCTGCAAACACTCACACCTCGTGACCCTGCCACTGTCAGCGCCCGTTGCTGTTTCAAGCTCAGTACCAGACATCATCGACTTCATTTTTTTTTTCCTTTTTTGTTTCTTTTTTTTCCTTGATGTGGTTTAGTTTGATTGAGTGAAGAAGAATACACAATTGAGTGGGGGTGTGGAGGGGTTGTGGTTTTGTTGAAGAAGATGACATGGTTGTGTTTTGGGTTGGAAATAAATTTGTTTAATTTTTTATGTTCTTTCTTTTTTCGGTTTTTGGTTTTTTCTTTTTTTACTTTTTTTTTAATAAAATTATTATTGATTTTAATCTCCCATCGTCCATCTCAGAAGTTGATAATGGAGATCAATGATTTTCTATTTTTTATTTTTTTATTATTATTTTTTTTAATTTTTATTTAATAATTTAATAAATTATTAAATTAATTTTGATCTTTCACCATCCATATTAAAGATGAACGATGGATTTTTTTTTTTATAATTTTAATATTTTAACTTTATTTTAATTAAATTCAAATCGCATAGAAGTCATATATTGCTCTGCATATGTCAATATCAATCTTTTAATGAAAAAACTAACTAAAATGGTTAATTATGAAACTATGGGTGTAATTTCCATATTATGAGCAAAAGTTGGCGGATGTTTAGAAATGTCCTATAGTTTGAATGTTTTGAGTATAAAATAGATTTTAGATATATATATATATATATATATGATGAAAAATTAAGATTGAGAATATGCTTGATGCAATGATATTTCCATTCCTAAAAAATTGTATGTACATCCAAATTAGCATTTTTTTTAAAATATACAATATTACCCTTGAATAGTATTACTAAATAGGCAAATATTTTATAAATACACACATCAATTATTAATTAAAATATCATTTATATCATAAATCTTTTTTACTTTCTAAAATCCTAATTTTTCTTTTTGTTACTATCTCAAACTCTAATTTTTCTCTATCAAAAATTGAAAAGTTCACAATCATTCATCCAATCCTAATTTCATCATCAAAAACATTATTAAACATTTAGTCATCATATTAGCTTTTTTCATTCTTTTCTTTTTTGGCTCACTCAAACTTTAACTTTTTTTATCAAAAATTGAAAAATCTTCAATCATTCATGCAATCACAATTTAATCATCAAAAATATCGCCAAATATTTAGTCATCATATCAGGATTTTTCATTATTTTATCAGATTTTCTCTTAAACCAAACAAAAAGGTTAATTCATTTCTTTCAATTTCTTCATCATATAATGCAAACAAATAAAATGATATGCTTCAAATCATCCAAAAACTACACATCTAAATTGATACTCACAATTCATTATAAAAAAAAAAATGTAACTTAGTGTTCCATAAAATTAGTTAATAATCATTCATATAAGTCTTATGATATAAATAAAAAATTAAGGTTTGAGAGAATAAAAAGAGTTTATGACTTTAATCATAAAAATTAAAATATGGTTAATCATCAAACCCTAAATTTTTCATGCAAGTCTTCAATAATTCATATAATCCTTATTTAATTAAAAATTAGCCAATAATCATTGATGTAAGTTTTATAATGTATATAAAAAATTAGGGTTTAAGAGAGTAAAATAATTTTATGACTGTAATCATCAAAAATTAAAAAGGGTTCATCATTAAAAAAATAACTTTAATCATTTATCAAAAATTAATGAATATTGTCTCTCATCTAATTTACTTGAAAAAAAAAAGTTTTTTTCTCTAGTCTTTATAAAAGTTAGTACAGAAACAATCTTAATATATAAAATTAAATAAATAATAAAATAGATATTAATGGGGGTATATACAATAAAATAATGTTATGCATATTCATGTTAGACTAAAGTCGGTCCATATACACTATGCTTTCTATTCAACACTAAAGCAAGTGTGGAAATGATAGAGAGCAGAAGACCAAAACACTTGTTATTTTGCTAATGAAAAAATAAAAATAAATAAATAAATAAAAGGAAAACAAGGTAATGGAACAGCATTTCTTGGATCTAGCATCTCCATCAAGGACAATTTTGTGCAATGACTTTGGTCAATTCTAGGACCAACACATATGACTTCTTTCAATTGCCCTGTCCTCTAGCTCGGCCCTCACAGTTGCAACAACATTTGCACATATGAATTTTTTTTTTTTTTTATTGTTATTGAGTATACGGCTACAATTTTGAAGAAGAACTTTATTAGGCTAATAATTTCCTTATATATTGTTATGGATATTTTATTGTTACTTAAATGGGCTGGTAAAAGTCTAAGTTTGATCCAGTGAAACTGCCTAAATAACCAAGGCCCAACTCATTAAATGCCCAACTCGCCAATTGACCAACTCATCAAATGATCAGCTCACTAAAGCTATTCTCTACTCGCCGTATATGCAGCCCAGATAACCAAATCCAATTCACTAATGCCAAACATTCTAGCTCGTGGGAACGAGCCCTCTGCTCAGGTCGTAGGTCGCTCACAATCAAAAGTGACAGATGGAATCTAGCTCATAGTTTAAGCATGGACGTTAATATCTTCAAAGTAATAAACCTGATTTAAGGAAAATCTCATCTAACCAGTATGGGGTTAGCATCTAAACCTTAGTTTGGCAGAGTTGACCGACAAATGACAATCTTGGAAATATAATTTATCATGATTTCATTTTTGTCTTATTGTAACATTACCGTCGCCTCTTCATCTATAAATAAAAGCTAAAAACTCATTGTAAGCAAGACAGAAAACACTTAAGAAAACTGTTGTTACTTTGCTGAAATACCAATAGAGAACTGTGGACGTAGGCATTACTTAGCCGAACCACGTAAAAACTATGTGTTTCTTGTTCTTTCTCTTGCATATCTCTATTATTTGCCTTTTTTGTATGTGATCTGTAGTTCTGGGCTATGAAGAACCTTGTTGACCAGATTTGGACGTCAACATTTTGGAGCTAGAAGGAGGATCCAAGCTGCAAAATTTTTCCAAACTTCCAGATTGCCATGGCAAGATTAAGAACAAGCAGAAGCTCTGATATAATGGCTGATCAGCTGAACGAGCAGATAGACATCCCCACAAATGGCGCTTCTGTAGGAATACCTTTACTAGCCCCTTGCCAGCTAGTACTTGCCGCCCTCATAGTTGACGAGCTACAAGAATTACATCAGCAACAGAAGGCATTAGAGGACTTAGTGCATCAGTTAACAGACATAATTAGGACGTTGTCACAGACACAGGCACAAAACATGCCCAAGACCACCACTCCCAGAGAAATGCCAACTCTCGGACAACCCACCGGGGAAGTGTTGTGACCTGCTAATTTAGCTCACTCCTCCAACTCACATTCAAGAACTGGAGGTCGCCAAGCCAATGTAAGAGGAGACAATCTACCCCCTACAAGCTAAGAATAAGGGTGAGCTAAGATGAGAGTCATCGCATGAAGGAATGCGATGACCGATCCCAGGCCACATCTCGATATGATGGTGAAGTAAATTACCAACAGCAGCCAAGGTCGTATCGGCTCGATGATATCCCAAAAGCTAAACAGGGATACATCTCAGATCATCGCTTTTCAGGTTGCGAGCCCAGGGATGAGTGTAGGCCACAGGACCCAAAGGTAGAAGAGCTTCTTCAGAGGGTTCAACAACTTGAAGCACGCCCTAGCTCTTCAAGTCAGTATGATCAGTATAGGGAGAGAACCCCTTTTACCAGAGAAATTGAGACACGACCACTTCCCCAGAGATTTAAGATCCTCAATCTCCCTCAACATGCTGGAGACGGTGACCCCTACGATCACTTAGATGCGTTCAACGTCCAGATGGACCTATAAACGATCGATCCTTTAGTCAAGTGTCGTGTATTCCCAGCTACTCTCGGAGACATCCCACGGAGCTGGTTCAAAAGTCTCTCAACCAGCAGCATAATTAGCTAGGAATAATGCCAGCAGAAGTTCATTAGCCAGTATAGAGATCTAACGAGGCGGCTCGTGCCATCCTGTCACCTCGCCACGGTCTTCTAGTGTCAAAACGAGCCATTAAAAAACTATATTAACAGATTCAAGCATGAAGCCAGCAATGTAGAAAACCCTTCAGATGAAAGCATCCTGACAGCAATCTCGGTTGGCCTTCGTAAAGATGGAAACTCTATAAGAGTATTTACAAGTCTCCGATAAAAGACACGGGTAAGTTCTATGAGCCAGCTACTAAAAAGATCAAGTGGAAAGAAGATTTCGGCCCCAAACAGCCTAGTCAGAAGAACAAGGCAAGCGGTTCCAATCAATCCAAAAAAAAAAAAAACTAATGGTGGGCATGGAAGCAGGGGTTGGAACGACAAATCAAGCAACCAGGTTGCCAAAAAAGCTAGGAGTGAACCCACAAGCGAACGATCTCAGTGTCCAGGTTGCTACGACTATTACAGTATCTTGTCAGACAGACAAGACAAGATCTTAACAACAGAAAGACACAAGGAAAACTTTGGAAAGCCTAAACCCATAAGGACTCCTCCAGGCTCTCAAGACCAAGGCCACTTTTGCGCCTACCATAATGATGTTGGGCACAACATTTCTAGGTGATGGGCATTAAAAGATGCAATTGAAGATTTGATCAAAAGAGAGCGCCTGAGAGATTATGTAGTATGGCCAACGACCTCGTGACCTCAACAACAACAATCCTAACAGTTTGGCGGCCTCCCCAGCTAATTCTTGAGTAAGAGCATGAGCCCGCTATGAGGACTATTTTCACTATACACGACGGTCCTCACATCGCAGGTACCTCCAATAGATCTTATGAGTGATATATACGAGAGACAAGTCATATTTTGCTCACAGGTAGCAACAGAATGGAAGGACCTATCAAAAAGGCGAGAATGACCTCAGGTGACATCGTTTTTAATGAAGAAGATGCCAGAGGAGTGATATAGTCGCACAATGATGCCTTAGTGATTCGAGCTAAGATCAGCAACTCCAAGGTACGGCGTATCGTGGTAGACACGGGGAGTTCGGTGAACGTCATGTATAAAGAATGTTTCGATCAGATGGGATTGGGGGCAGAATAGCTTAAGCCTTTCCCAAAGTCTCTTTACAGCTTCATTGGAGATGCTGTCACCTCAATAGGTTAGATCAAGCTCCTGCTTACCATAAGCGACCGTACTAACCAACTTCTTCATCATTGACTGCCCTTTTAGCATATAACGTGGTCCTAGGGAGACTGACAATGAATGACCTAGATGTGTTCACTTCCACTAAGACCCTCACAATAAAATTTTCAACTTCCAATGGGGTAGGTTATGTGCGGGGCAAACAACACCTAGCTAGACACTATTATGAGAACGCAGTCAAATTAGGAATCAGAGGAAAGAAAGTAAATGTGGTTTCAGGGGGTGAACGACGTGAAGTGAGTGAGAAAAGGATAAGTCACGACCTCGACCCATGCAAGGTAGATAAAGACAAAGCTACTAGGCCTATAGAAAAGCTTAAAGATATCCAGGTCAGCGAAGTGGATCCTGAAAGATGCCTCAAATTGGGGCGAGGACTAAATCAGGAAACAAAGTCCTAGCTCATCGATTTCCTCAAGGCGAGCTTAGATGTCTTTGCTTAGAACCATGAGGACATGGTGGGGATAGAACCAGAGGTCATGATGCACAGACTGAATATCGACCCTAACCATAAGCTAGTTTGCCAAAAAAGATGACCTTTAACAAAATAATGCTACACTATCTTGAGAGAAGAGGTAAATAAGCTATAACACCCCGAATCCCATATCGGTAGAGTATAAATCTAGGAAAGGCCATATAAGTAGGATGACTTAGAGATTTTTTGAGACGCCTTTTGGAATATCATTCCAAGGGATAAAACCGTAAAGTTGTACGGGGCGAACCTGGACCAAAGCGAACAATACCTTAGCAGAGGACCTAAGTTGTCACATTTGGTATCAGAGTCAGGGACGGCTCTACGCGATGGTGGGGGGAGTTGTAACACCCCAAATCCCACATCGGTAGAGTACAGATCAAGGGAAGTTCATATAAGTTGGATGACTTAGAAACTTGTTGAGGCGCCTTTTGAAATATCGTTCCAAGGGACAAAACCGTGAGGTTGTACGGGGCGACCCTGGACTAAAGCGGACAATACCTCAGTAGGGTACCCAGGTTGTCACATAAACTGCTAACCAACAAATTCATCCGTGAAGTTTACTACCCAACTTGGGTCTCTAACCTCGTGTTAGTAAAGAAGAAAAATAGGAAGTTGAGGACTTGTATCGACTTTACCTGATCAAAGCATGCCCAAAAACCAGTTTCCCCCTACCTCGCATTGACCAGCTTATGGATGTAACTGCTGGTCACCAGCTCCTAATCTTCATGGATGCTTACTCGGGCTATAATCAAATACTCATAAATCCAAAGGATGATGATCACACATCTTCCATCACAGATCGCAGACTATACTGCTAGAAGGTGATCCCCTTTGGATTGAAGAATACAGGGCCGACCTACCAGCGTCTAGTCAACATGATGTTCAAATAGCAGATAGAGAAGACAATGGAAGTATATGTGGACGATATGCTGGTAAAATCTAAGTAGGTAGAGGACCACATACGCGATCTGGAAGGGACATTCCGAATCCTGAGGAATTACCATATGAAGATGAATCCGCTTAGATGTGCCTTAGGAGTATCCTCTGGGAAGTTCCTTAGCTTCATAGTGAATAACAGGGGGATTAAGGCCAATTCAGAAAAAATCAGGGCGTTTATTGACATGAGATCCCCTAATCGGATCAAGGATGTACAAAGTCTCAACGGTCGGGTCACAGCTCTAAGTAGATTTGTTTCTAAGGCCACCGATAAATGATGTATTGAAGAAGACTAAGAACTTCGAATGAACGCAGTAGTGCGAGCTTGCGTTTCAATAGCTGAAAGATTATATGGGCCGAGCTCCACTCCTATCAAAGCCAAAGGAAGGAGAAAAGTTCATTCTCTACTTAGGGGTCTCTGAGCACACCTTGAGTGCAGCTTTAGTACAAGAAAAGGACAGAGCATAGCTCTACTCGATGCCAAGACCAGGTATTTACAGATCGAGAAACTGGCCTATTACTTGGTGGTCGCATCCAGAAAGCTACACCCGTACTTTCAAGCCCACAAGATTGAAGTCCTCACTCAATATCCTCTCAGGCAAGTCTTTCAGAAGTCGGACACTTTAGGCCAACTACTCAAATGAGTGATAGAGCTTGCCCAGTTTGACATCGAGTTCAAGCCCAGATCAGCGATCAAAACCCAAGCTGTAACGTCTCGATATTTATTTCCGTACAATTTATATTCGTTGATTTCATAAATAATTTATTAAATGGGAATAAATTTGAATTTAATTAAGTTCCTGCAATTGTAAAATGTTTTGATCGTAATAGGCGAAATTGAATATTTTCGAAAATATTTTTCTCACATAATGATTTATTTTCGAATTTAAATAAAACAAGTAGCAGAATGAGAAGGTTAGGATAGTGAAATTTGATTGTATTGTTGGGGATAATTTTTGAGTTGAATAAAGAAATTATTATATAATTATTAGTATTATTATTATTATTATTATTTTTCATTAAAATAAATTAATTACTTTTAGATAAAATAAGATTATGAATAAGTTTGAATGAGTTAATAGGATGATATGCTGGCAAAAATGTCTAATGGGATATTAGCATGTGAGTAGAGGTGTAAGTGTAGAAAATAAAAACTTTTGGGGTCAATTTGTAAATAACGAAAATTTTGTGGCAATTCTATAAATACGAGAAGTTTGTGACCATAAAAATCTGTTTTTGCCCAAATTTTTCAGTTTGCTGCTCCTCATCGCCGACATCAGTTCTGCTCATCTTCATCTCCTTCAATTCTTCAATTTTTTTTGTTTGTTTAATTATTAAACATCTCAAAATTCATTTTTATTTCATCACCTACCAATTCCAAACCTTAAATTCCTCAAAACCCATCAATTCTCCAAGTTTAATTTCGTGTAAAAATGGGGCAAAAAGAGGTATGTCTATGGGTTGTGATTTATTTTAATGGGTATAGATTAAAAATGGTTTAAATAATTTCTAGAGTATGTAAATTTGATTAGTTTTGCATTTGATCAATTATATGTGATTTTTTTTGTTGAAATCTAATTATTTTGAACCCTAGGTGAGAGTTTGTATGCGTGGGGACTTAGGGAAGGTTAGGGAGACGTGAAAACCTCTCCCTGGATGTGTAGAAAGCTAGTGAAAAGTCCAAAAAGATTGGTGTATACTTACCCTAAAAAGTTATTTTTATTAGTTTACTAAATACTTTGAGAATTAATAATTTTGTGTTTGGAACGTGATATAATTGTTTGAATAATATTTATTGAATTATTTGGATGTTTATAAAATGAATTTTGAAAAAGAAAAATAAAGTGGAAATAAATTTTCGAAAATTGGCCTCTAAAGGTCGAATTTGAGCTCTAGTGTAATCTAGGGACATTTGGGTCATTTGAATTTCAATTTTATGTTAATTTAATGTTGATGAAATAGTTTTTGTGATGAAATAATAGTTGGAATGAAAATTTACGTGTATTAGATTAATATTCGTGTGTAAATTCCTTTAAAAATTGTTTAATTTGATTATTTAAGATATCAAATGGTTTTGAATGTTAATTATATGACAATTGCATGCCATTGAGTGAGTTTGTTTGATGAAAAACGAGTTCGAAAACGATTTCGTAAAATAAACCCCCTTATGGACGAATTTGAAATGTAAAGTGCTCTAGAGGTATTTTTGTCTTTTTGCTTCCGTTTTTGTATTAGTTATATCATGTTTTAATGGTACGTATAACAGACTTGAAATCAAAATTGAAAAAGTTGAGATTTTTGTCTTTTGAGATTAAATTAGAACATGAAAATATGATAAATATTGTGTTAAGATGTGATATAAAAATTAGATGGCAAAATGGTCATTTATAATGGCCATAAGTGGTGCCTTGAGGAAATTCGATGAATTGATTTAAATATGTAATAAAAAAAAAGCTTACGCGATTAAAAATTTTCGTTTTAAATTGAAAATTTTGTAATCTTAAAAAATATAAAGGGCCCGCGTAAAACTAGTCACCGGTAGGTGGGGATTGATAGTTGACTAGCCAATAGGGTGATTATTAGTAATACTGTACCGTTACGATTGATTTCAGATGTTATATAACGGACTTTGAAAGATATTAAGTGTCCGGTCCCAAAACGGAAACAGATTGTGATATGCAACCTGGTGGATAGACACCGAGCGACCGTTGTCGGGGTTGCCATTTCACCTGGCTGATGCCAAGAAACCCATTATCGATCCATGGTATCGTGATAGAATTTTACAAATGGCTCTAATTAAAGAAAAATGGTAAAATCGTAAATATGCTTGATAAATATTATTTGATAAAGTACAATATATGAAAGAGTGCAATATTGTAATTAGATGTGACAAGTAAGATTTGACATGATGAATATTGAAATTTTTATTTATTAATTGATATTATGTTATGAACTCTTCGATTAGTTATAAATTTTAAATGATGAGTTTATATATTATGAAAATCTTGTCGAAATTCGTATAGTGTGTTTTGATTTATATTTAACGCTAACGTATTGTTTTCGAAAGTATAATCAAGAATATGATAGGAAATTGAGTTGAAAGAATAATAGTATGAATATGTTTAATAACAGATTTCAGAAAAGTTTTGTGATTAAATTTTATATTGAAGCATGTTTGATAGAGGTGTCATTGAAAAACTTATCGTTTATGTATTTTGTTTGTTTTGATTGTTGTAAAAGTTAAATTTAATTATAGTGTTAAGAAGATTGATTAAATAATCGATTTATAACTTTTAGATAAAAGTTTGAGAATGACGTTAAAAATGTTAATGGAAAAGTTACGTGAATTGAAAATAGATATAAAGAATTTTATATATATTTTACAAGTGAAATTGTTAGTAAATGAGATAATTAGTAAACTTGATAAAAGTTTGATATTTTTGTGACATATTATTTTTGTAACGGATATTTTGAGAAACGAAAGTTACTAAACGATATTGTGTATAATAACTATAGATTTCTATATTAGAGCTATATATATATATGTATGAAAATGAAGTATTTGATAAATATAATTGTTAGTAATACGCTTTCAGCAGGATTTGTAATAAAATTCTTACAAATCGAATTGATAGGATTCATAAGAAAAAGTCTGAATATTAAGCACATAATTTAGATAATTGAAACTTGAAATAACATGTCTGTTTTAGGATTTGTTATTTTAAATTAAAAATATATATATCTAATATCGGATTGCTACATTTAAGAACAAATTTTATGTGTTGGATATGTTTATATAGTTGATGTGCATAAGTATAGTGATGTGTAGTAGAATTTTTACAGAACTAATTGATATGTCTAATAATAATCTACATGCATTTTGTATGTGTATTTATTAGTAAATAGATTTGATTGTGAAATTTTAGTAAAGAAAAATTATTTGGTGAGAATCGTTTTAAAATGGTCGTTAAAAGTAATTTTATGCTCTTATATACATATTTTTTTTTTGTAGTTAATAACTCCTAGTGAGTTATGAAATAATTATTAAAAATTGGAAAAAAATGGAATTTTGTATAGACATACTCAAAATACGATTTTAATGCCCTTCATAACTTGTGTGTTGAGAAAAAGTAAAATATGGTAAAAGTTTTATTTTATTATTATTCTGAACTTTCAAATATTGTTGAAAAGTTTTGTGAAATTATATTATAAGAAAATAAAGTTTTATGACCTTTAAATTAAGTGTACAACCACTAAGTAAAAATACTTAGCGCATTAGATTCATCACGTGCAAGTAATTGAATTGGGCTTATTGCCGAGATGAAGACGAAGCCCCTGCAGATAATCTACGAGTCACATTCGACATAAATTTTTGGATAATAATCATTTTGTATCATGTGTATATATATGCATGGGCACCATCATGTATATGTATAAGTTTCTAAATTTAAACGTCTGTAAAGTACAATTTATATTAAAGTTTTAAAATATTTGTAAGTTATGTATATTATTTGATAAGTATGTAGTATAAAGTTTTATGGTGGTGGATTTTGGATTTTGATTTAATATTTATTTTAATTATTTGCGTGTTGAAGTGATTTTTGAAATCGGACGGGAGGTCCGAATTGGAGTTGAAAAATGAATTTTAGAGAAGTGTTATTATTTTCTTTACAGGTTTTTAAATTTGGGTTTTTAGAAAAACAAAGGAAACTCTGTCGGATTTTCGAAAAAAAATTATAAATGAGGGTGATTTCATTTCTTTTAGTAAAAAATTTTCAAATAAACGAATAAATGAATTTTCAGTTCGGAATCGTAATGTCTTTCGCCTCGAATCTCGATCTGACGGGAAATCGGGGTAAGGGGTGTTACACAAGTTCTGGCAAACTTTATTGCAGAATTTACAGGGCCTGCAAAAAAAGAAGCTAAATGCTCTAAAGACCCCATATGAGAGCTATATGTAGATGGGTCATCCAACGAGTAAAAGACTGGAGCATGTATGTTGCTAATCAGCTTTGAAGGATATAAAATTTTTTGCGTACTAAGATTCGATTTCTGAGCCACCAATAATGAAACTGAATATGAGGTGCTATTGGCATGCCTCCGCCTCGCAAAGGAAATGCGAGCTGAGTGTCTGAGGATCTTCAGTGATTCGCAGCTCATTATCTACCACATTCTGGGGGAATGTCAAACAAGAGGGTCTAAAATAGCCGCATACCTCAAAAAGGTTCAAAAACTGTTGGTCGCTTTCCATAAATACTAGGTAAAACAAATTCCGCGAGCTCAAAAGTCTCATAAAGACATATTAGCTTGCCTGGCCATAACCCGTGATGCAGACTTTCAAAGGGCCATCCCAATACAATTTTTGCCAACCCCAAGCACAGAAGAAGGAGAGTCCGTAATGGCCATAGTTGTCCAGCCAGATTCTTGAATGAGCCCAATCTTAACTTATTTACAAGATAAGAAGCTGCCAAGTGACAAGCTAGAAGCACGTCGCTTAAGAACTAAAGCAGCTCGATACTGTATCTATGATAGCATGCTGTACAAGAAAAGGTTCTCGACTCTGCTCCTTATGTGCATCGACGGCCGAGACTGTGAGACCGTGCTAAAACGAATTTATGTTGGTCATTATGGGAATCATGTCGAAGGGCAATCTCTAGCTCGAAAAGTGCTCCAGTAAGGATTCTATTGACCCACAATGAAACAGGATGCCATCGATTTAGTCAAAAAATGCGATAAGTGCCAAAAATTGGCTAAGGTTCCGTGAGCTCCATCAGTTTATCTCCAACAAATGGTGAGCCCCTGACCCTTTACGATATGGGGAATGGATTTAATAGGGCCCTTACCAACAGCTCGTGGAAATTGTAAACATGTCGTGGTCGTTGTAAACTACTTCACGAAGTGGGCAAAAGCTAAGGAATTGGTAGAGATCTCCACAACAAAATAGAAAAATTCGTGTGGAGCAACATCATTTGCAAATTCAGAGTCCCCCAACAGATCATGACTATGACCAGTATATCCAGTTCTGCAACGACATGAACATCATCAAGAGCTTCTCAGCTGTAGACCATCCACAAGCCAACGGTCAGGTCAAGGCTGTGAACAAGATAATCAGGCAAACCTTAAAGACCAAGCTAAAAGCTAAGAAAACTAAGTGGATGAATTACAGAAAGTGCTATGAGCATATAGAACCACAGCTCGCAGCTCCACCAATGAAATCCTCTTCTCCATGGTATATAGGACATAAGCTATGATCCCGGCTAAACTAGAAGTGACCTCGCAGAGAGCAGTGACCTTCAATCCAGCGAACAATGACCAGCTACTCGCTATCAATCTCAACCTTCTTGAAGAAACCAGAGAAACAGCCCCCCTAAGGGTGGCCGTCTACCAGCAAAGGGTTACAAGATATTATGATAAGAAGGTCCGAGCCTGGCACTTCAAATCGGCAACCTCATCCTGCACCTCATTTTATCTGGAGCTCACAAAGCCAATTTTAATTCAATGCCCTTAATACCAATTGGGAAGGCCCATATATTGTCAAAGAGAACCTAGGAAACGGAGCTTACCACCTCGCGAATATGAATGGGGCTGAGGTTCCGTGAGCTTGGAATGCCGAACACCTCTGCCCATATTTCCAATGATTTTGTAGGCCAATTTTAATTCAATGTTCGATTATCAATGTTTCAAGTATTAATGAACTGTTTCCCTATTGACTATCCTTATTGAGTGATAATTCTCTTTGACAATACGAATGGTTGCACTTAAAATAACACAGCTAACAAGAATCGCACTATGCAATTAAACCATACATAGCTTGCAAGAATCACGCTATATCAACGAGCTCTATAAAATAACACAGTAGCAAGAATCGTGCTGTGCAATTAAACCATACATAGCTTGCAAGAATCGCGCTATGTCAACGAGCTTCATAAAATAACATAGCTACAAAAATCAAGCTATGCAGTTAAACCGTACATAGCTTGCAAGAATCCCGTTATGTCCACGAGCTCCATAAAATAACACAGCTAGCAAGAATCGCGCTGTGCAATTAAACCATACATAGCTTATAAGAATCGCGCTATGTCAATGAGCTCCATAAAATAACAGAAATTGCAAGAATCGCGTTGTGCAATTAAACCATATATAGCTTGCAAGAATCGCGCTATGTCCACGAGCTCAATAAAATAACACAACTAGTAAGAATCACGCTGTGCAATCAAACCATGCATAGTTTGCAGGAATCGTGTTATGCCAATGAGCTTGAACTATTATATAACCTATAACTAAACGTAGTCAATAAGCCTGATCCACGGCACGACTTGCCATAATCCGTCATGATATCAATTTAACTATTGAGCATGTCTCCGAAAATTTATCAAAATTATGATTTGCAAGCTATAACACACCTAGGTATCTAATATGTTCGCATTAGGTTGAATTACCATTTATTTAACTTGTTCTTCGATTTGCAAGAAATATGAATATTGATAGAAGCAATAAAAGTGCGATGAAATTGAAAACAAATTGAAATCAGTAATATCTCAAAAATGAGAATCTTGTTCGTTGCAGAATAACCTCGCAAAGCGAGAAAAGTTCAATTCAAAGTTATGAAAATATTACAAAAAGGTTCAGGGTACGGGGGAACTACATCTTCAGAGGTCGCATTCCCGATTTCCACGACCTGAGTTGCCTCATCTAGAAGAGACGCTCTGGAAGGTCTTACATTTAGAGGAACTACAGTTGGTACGACTGGAGAATGAGTAGCCCGGCTCTTATACTTCTCTGTTCATATGACTGCTTCCTCGCCAAAAAAGGAGAAGTCTAGCTTAGGGTGAGTCTTCCATAAAGTGTAAAGAAACAAGCTAGAGGACCTTGACTCTATTTCCTCCTTAGTCTTGATGACCTCTTCTTTAGTCAGGGCAACCCTCCATTCAGCAGCCTCAGCTCGCTACTCAACTGCCCCAAGTTTCTCTTCATTAGCTACAGCTCGCCGCAAGGCTTCGGCCAAATCACCCTTCACTTTTCCTCTTCTCTCGTGAGGACTTGAGTGGTAAGGTTAGCCTTCGTAGCCTTATGCTTGGCTTTTTCCCAAGCTAGGGCGTCCTCGACCTCATTCCTTGCTGTTTCGGCATTGTTCAGCTTGACCCCCAACTGCTACCCTAACTTCTTGGCTTTTTCAGCCTTCTCCTTCAGGAACTAAAGATTGTTCTTCAACTTCTTCTTCTCGTTATAGAATTTCTCTCGTTTCTCTCTAGAAGCTGCGAACTACTCTACTTGTTTCATCGCCCCCATCACGGCCTAAGAAACAACAATTTAATATCTAAAAAAAAAAAAAAAATGGTTACCAGTAGTTCATGGTGAACTATATAACCGATCAAGCCATCATCCTCCATACCCTCCTTGTATTAGCCCCTGCCAGCATTCTCCAGAATTTTCAGTAGGTTATCGATAGCTAAGGTAAGGTATTCCTCTCCCGTTACCCCATGATGTATCCTTTCTTTCTGAGGCCTCGGGCTGCTTGCCTTTGTAGACTTTAGGTCGCTTAGCTGAAGGACGTTGAGCGATAAACTTCTTCCTGACCTCTTTACTTAGGGCATTCTGAGCTGTGAGAGCTGGAGCTCCGTCTACTAACGCTCTCCTTACACCATCTCTAGCTGTGAGGAGGGGGCTTGAGTTGAAGACCTAGGGACCAATACCGAGGTGGTCCCCTCAGCAGATACAGCAGATGAAGGAGTTACGGGCACGTGAGTTGAAGAAGCTGCAGGCCCTTGGGTCGAATGAGCTATAGGCTCATGCGGAGAGGAGTCGGGAATTTCATAAAATGAAAACTTCACCATTTCTAAAGATTGTTGAGGAACAGGATCGATCTCTCCACTAGCAATTTGAGAAACAGAGACGAACTCACGCTAATCTCGGATGCTAAAATCCCTTTTATTGTCAATCAGCTCGGTGTCCAAAGTAGAGACGAGCTGATATGCTCTAAGGAGCTCGTTGTCGAATGTGTGATTTATTTTGCTTTTCCCTAAATCAACAAGTGTTCTGAGACATTTTTTCTCCTCCTCAGTTATGATCCTTTTACCCCCTTCTGCAAGAAGAAATAAGAAACATCATAACAATAGAATGTGCATATAATATAGCTCGCTAAGATCGATCCTATGAGACTACCTAGAGTAAAGACAAAACTATAATTTTGAAGTCGCTTAAGGAAGGGGCAGGAAATATAAAATCAGCTCGACTTATAGTCGTCGAAATTGGACTTACCCTTTACTTTGCCTTTCGGCAAAAGGGCCTTAAAGTCCGACTTGCAAGCTGTCAGGTAAAAAATCCCCTCTTGCACTCCTGTCAGACTAGCTACCCCCTTTATGTTATATAAGTGGGAGTAAATACGAGGGTTAGGGGCTTCGAGCCCATTCCTTAAAAATATCAGTGCCAGTGAGGTTAGCTGGGAGTAAGAATTCGGTGTCAGTTAGAACGGGCTCAGTTTCACATTGTTCAACAGATCAATGGGGTAACAAGGAACTAGGAACCTCAAACTGTGCCTCATATAGTGGGTGCTGACAGTCATATACCCCCAGGGCAAACAGGCCACCTGGTCGCAAAAAGAAGGAAGCATGATTCGACAAACTTTGGGGAGGTAGTATTCCATGGCGATTCCCCCCAACTTGTCATACTTTAGTTTTGAGGAGTGGAAAGCAAAAGCCTCACAACCTTCCCATCCAAAGGCCGACAGAATGGTTATGGGATCAACCTGAGCTACGAACTCCTTAGCAGCATCGCCGCTAAAAGAAGTCACTTATTCGACTTCACAGGCTATTCTCGATTCATGCTCTTCTTAGCTAGGAGGGTCTTCTCCTACTCTGTGTTGTCGATGACTACGACCTAAAGACATATACATGTAAAAAGAGTGTAATCAGGTCTCTGTATATAGACCATCCCTGTCTATGTTTAAATTTCCTATTTTCTGAGTAATTTCCTAGTCTACAAGTCACAAACACCGTATAGATTACTAAAGACATGAGAGGCTTAACCTACAATTCAGACGACCTACTAGCTAATGGCTTATAAAGGCCTAATCTTATAGCCCACATACAAACAGCAAACAGCTTGCAGAAAACAAGCCAGCAAGATTAAACCAACAGAAAATGAAGAATCTCAATCAAGAACAAGCATCCATCAGCAAGAACATTGAACGAGCAAATCAACACCAAACTCAAAGAAAGCACGATACATGTGAACCCAAAAGCGAAAACCAGAGATCAAAAAAAGGGTCTGAGAGACTTACTGTGAGCAAAGCAGAAGAAATAGTACTGATCTTCAATGAGTTGAGATCTTTGAAAATGCTGGTGCTGAAGCTTAAAGCCAGATGAGAACGAGAGAAAACAAAAAAGTTTAATGGTGGTTGAAATCTGAAAATGATAAGTGGAAAGTGAAAGGGTTGGGGCTCCACTTTATATAGGGGTGCGAGAATGGATCCCTAGCTATTAATTTGGTGGCTCACCAACCGTCCTAAAACTAGCAGTGCTACACGGTTTATGGGATTTTGTCATAATGCAGTCAGTTGAGAGACATGCGCATTAAATGCGCACTGTGCAAGGCATGCAAACTGCGTTGTTGCCTAGAAAGATGCCACGCGTCCAAGACAAGACTGGATTTGAAAGGGCAATATAGCAGGCTCCAAGTATCAGCTCTTTCCAAAGAACTTTTAACTCCCAGTCCGTAGATCGCACTAAGAATTGGATGGCTAATGTTATGGGTATTTTGTGGTTACTTTGGTAAAAGCCCAAGTTTGATCCAGTGAAACTGCCTAAATAACCAAAGCCTAACTCATTAAATGCCCAACTTGCCAATTGACCAGCTTATCAAACGATAAGCTCACTAAAGCTATTCTTTACTCGCCATACATGTAGCTCGCAAAATCAAATCCAGTTCACTAACATCGAACATTCCAGCTCGTGGGAATGAGCCCTTTTTTCAGGTCGCAGGTCACTCACAGTCAGAAGTGACAGATGGAATTCAGCTCATAGTTTAAGCGTGCACGTTAATATCTTCAAAATAATCAGCTTGATTTAAGGAAAATCTCACCTAACCAGTATAGGGTTAGTGTCTAAACCTTACTTTGATAGAGTTAACCTGACAAATGACAGTCTTAGAAACATAATTTATCATGATTTTATTTTGTCTTATTGTAACATTATTGTCACCTCTTCATCTATAAATAGAGACTGAAAACTCATTGTAAGTAAGAGAGAAAACACTTAGGAAAACTACTGTTACTCTGTTGAAATACCAATAGAGAACTGTGGACGTAAGTATTACTTGGCCGAATCACGTAAAAATTGTGTGTTCTTTGTTCTTTCTCTTGTCTTTATCTATTATTTGCATTATTTGTGTGTAATTTGCTGTTCTGGATTGCAAAGAATCTTGTTGACCAGATTCGGACATCAACATATATTATTTTCCATTTTAACTTATGATTAGTTACTTCATCAATTTCTCACTTTATGAGCACAGTAAAATATTATATCATAAACATATTATTTCACATAGTAAATTAGTAATGTAATACAATAAAATTGCAGACCATTTGAGTGTGTATTTTCTACATTTTCATTGCATTTTGAATTGACCAAGTCTTTAAAGGCCAAGTCTTTGAGCTATATTATTGATAGATTAGTCATTCACAAATAATTGCAGCCTACAAGATTTATTTGAAGAACTATAATTCAAAGGTAAGAAGTTATTAATGTAGAAAATTTTTTAAACACGGCAATGGAGAATCAAAGTCTTATAATAATAGTAAACAGAATGACTACTGGCTACTTTAATTTTATGTCATGAACAGTTCCTTTTAATTTTCTAATGGTTAGAATAAGTTCAAGGATCAGTCAAAATTAAATGAGATTTAACTTTGAGGTGCAGCCCGAAGAAAAGCTCCAATACAACCGGGGATATTAATTCACACATAGATAGGGAGGAAGATACACACAAAATGAGAGAATAACTAAACATTTTTATATGAAAGAACCCAAATATTTTTATGCAGTGGGAGAAAGAATTTTACTTTTGATGAGAGTTGAAACAGACACCTAAAAGATATCGACTGACAGCACCAGCACGCCACCGAAAAACTCTCATGAATAGCACCCTTTTGTGGATATGTTTGGACATTTAGCAATACATGAATAATTTTTTCCTCGTCTTAAATTGGCACGAAGTTTTCAAACCAGAAAGTCCAAAGTAGTTAGTATAATAAATAGAATTTCTTGCACCAATATGTCAATTGTAGGGCCTATGGGATGCCTGCTTCTAATTGCATCGTCAGTCAACCTAACAGTGAATTTATTATATGTTTAATCAACTCTCAATGTGGTGCGTTTGATAACTGACCTGGAAAACCACCAATTTTCTACCATGATGCTCTCCTGAGATTGAATCTTGGTAACGAAGCTGCATGTGAAGATGCGGCAGTTGAAAGTGAACTTCCTGCATTAATATATCATTGACTTTGTAGGCCCCTTATTTCCATAAGTTCATCATCACCATCCAATTATTTTATTAATTTATCAACATCTGTAATTCATAGTACAACCATCAACACAAATAAAAGCCTGTAATATCTTATATGTACATCGTCTCGATTGTTCTTTTTTCCTCTACATGGACTTTATGCCGTCTTTCCCGCTTTTTCTGCACGGTGCAAGGGAATATATATGTATATTTGGTCTAACGACTTAATAAACTATGATTACTCAATACTTACATAGAAAATACTGTAGCAAACTTTAATTAATATCAAATTTATTTGTCCTCAAATTTAACCTAAGTCAATTGTAGACCTCACATGATCACTTTATGACATAGAGTCGATAATAAGTCTTATTTCAAAGATCAAATCTTTGTCTTTTAATATTATTTTTTACATATAAAAGCCACAAACTCTTAGAATTATTAACCCACCCATCATTTTTTGCGAAAGAAAGTTAAAGAAAGGTTTTTTTTTTTTTTTTTACTTTCTTTCTAATTTATTTTATGTGTCTTTATATTGATGATTTAACAGTATCATAAATTAATATGTTTCATGTGATTTAGTAACCTAGAAAAGGGTCTTAAATGATGTTGTCAAATATGTGGTGATTAATTTATGTTTCAGACTTTCTTTGGTATTTGTGTGTTTATGATTCTAGTTAGCAATATTCCAAGTAGTTACTAATAAAGGAAATTCATATTTTGTAGGACCAAGAACTTAGTGGATGACCAAGACTTGGGTGCCAATTTGTTGATGGACTAGTCCATTTTTATTACCCTTTAAAATCATCTATATTTTTTTTCTCCCTTTTCAAAGGAAAAGATTGACGGAATAGGATTGATTATAATTATGAAAGAATTCATGATAAATACTTATGAAATAGATTATGAGACCTGGCATCCACTTTTTCTGTCTATATAATCATCTATCATCAGTTACGGTAAAATTCATACACAAACACAAGAAAGAAAAGAAAATGGGTTGGTTAGCATGGTCTTATCAACTTCTCTGCCTCCAACTTCTTGTCTTGCACTCTGTGAGTTGTGCAAACCTTTGTTCTGATGACGAGAGTTCTGCATTACTCCACTTTAAGCAACTCTTTTCCTTTCATAATTATTCATCTGGTTTTTGTATTGGAAGTCAACCTTCCTATCCAAAAACCAAGTATTGGAAAGAGGATAGTGATTGTTGTTCATGGGATGGGGTTACATGTGATATGGTGACTGGTCATGTCATTGGCCTTGATCTTAGTTGTGGTGGGCTTTTTGGCAACTTCCCTTCCAACAGTAGTCTCTTCCTCCTTCCACACCTCCAAAAGCTCAACCTTGCTTTCAATTGCTTCAATCTTTCTCAAATTCCTTCGGATTTTTTCCGATTTCCAAGTTTGACACATCTCAACCTCTCTTGTACCTACTTTTCTGGTCCAGTTCCTCTTGAAATCTCTCACTTGTCTGCATTAGCTTCACTTGATATTGGTGGTGTCTACGTCGCACCCTCGACATTGACACTCGAAACACATGTGATGAAAGGTTTAGTCCAAAACATAACCAAGTTAGAAGAACTTATTCTTGATTGGGCAAATATGTCTACCGTACCACCTGGTTGTTTAACAAATCTTTCTTCTTCTTTAACATTGTTGAGTCTTCGTGGTTGCCACTTACAAGGAAGCTTCCCGGTGAACATCTTCCACCTTCCAAGCTTGCACACACTTGATTTACAGGACAATTTCGACTTAAGATTGGCATTACCAAAGGTTAACTGGAGCAGTGCTCTCAAGTATTTGGATGTATCTCGCACAGGTTTGTCAGGGAAACTACCTGATTCATTCGGAAATTTAAAGCTTTTGTTGCATCTTAGGATGTCTAACTGCAATATCCTCGGGTCAATTCCTGCATCAATTGGTAATCTTACTCAACTATCTGTTTTGGATCTCTTTTCTAATAATTTCTATGGTCATATTCCTCCATCTCTTTCAAATCTTAAGCAACTCACCAGATTGGATCTTAGTCTTAATAATTTCACAGGTGAAATTCCTGATATTTTTGTTAATTTAACTCAATTGCTTTATTTGTCTTTATCAGGAAATAGTCTATTTGGTCCCATTCCCTCTAGTGTAGGCAAACTTCAAAAGTTAGCCTCTATTTCTTTAGGTAGCAACTCGCTTAATGGGACTATTCCTTCTTGGCTTTTTCAGATTAGTTCACTGCAAGTAATTAATTTGGGAGCTAATAGATTTCATGGCCCTATTCCAAGTTCAATCTTTGGACTTAATCTCACCTCTCTTTCACTTTCTTCAAACAATTTAAGTGGTAACATAGACCTCTACATGTTTGGGAAGCTCAAGTACCTTGGACATCTTAATCTTTCTTATAGTGGAGTATCATTAATCACCGAAAATAAACTCAACTCTTCATTTCCTCGACTTTTCAGTTTGGCTTTGTCTTCTTGTAATATAAATGAGTTCCCAATGATCTCATCAAATAACCTTGGTATACTGGATCTTTCTAACAACAAAATCCATGGTCACATTCCAAACTGGCTGTTCAACCTGACTTTTCTATCTTTTTTAAGTCTTTCAAGCAACTTCCTCACAGGCGTAATAGAACAGTTTCCTTGGCAGTATCTAAGATATCTTGACCTTTAATCTAACTTGCTTCAAGGAGTGCTTTCAGCTCCATCTAACTTGCTTCAAGGAGTGCTTCCAGCTCCATCGCCTTCCCTCTCGTTCTTTTCAGTTTCACACAACAACTTGACTGGAGCCATCCCTTCATCGTTTTGCAATTTGAGCTTGATTAAATATCTAGACCTGTCTAATAATAGCTTCTATGGAGTTATTCCACAATGTCTAGGAAATCTTTCTACTATCTTGGTTTTGGATTTGAAGATGAACAACTTCCACGGCAGCATTCCTACATTTGCCAATAACAGTAAGTTGATCACTTTGAATCTTAATCGCAATCAGTTGGAGGGACCATTACCACCTTCTTTGGTCAACTGTGGTAATTTGGAAGTACTAGATCTTGGGAGAAACATGATTAATGATACCTTTCCCCACAGGCTAGCAACTCTTCCGCAACTGCAAGTTCTTATATTGAAATCCAATAGATTCCATGGCCCTCTTATGAATTCTACGACAAGAATTCCCTTCTCAAATTTGCGAATTTTCGACATTTCTCATAATGGATTTACTGGTCATTTACAAATGAGATTTTTCAAAAAATTTCAAGCTATGATGAGAGGGAAAAACAATGCTGTTGAAATGAGATATATGGGCAATGACTATTATCGAGATTCTGTGATAGTGACAATGAAAGGAGTTGAAATTGAAATGCAGAGAATTCTAACTATTTTCACTACTATGGATTTGTCTTGTAACAAGTTTCAAGGACGAATTCCGGAAATAGTAGGAAAATTGAACTCTCTCAAAGTTCTCAACTTTTCTCATAACAGCCTAACAAGTCACATTCCAATATTATTGGAAAATTTGACAGAATTGGAATCATTAGACTTGTCCTCAAACAAGCTTAAGGGAGAAATTCCTAAGCAATTAACAAGTCTGACTTCTCTTTCAGTTCTAAACCTCTCATACAACCAGCTTGAGGGGTCTATACCTGTAGGGCAACAATTCAACACATTTCAAAACAATAGCTATATTGGCAACTTAGGTTTGTGTGGATTGCCATTGTCGAAGAAATGTAGCAATGATGAAGCACCAGAATCAAAGCCAACAACATTCCAGAGAGGACAGAATACTTCAAGCTGGTTTGATTGGAAAATTATTATGATGGGTTATGGCAGTGGACTTGTGATTGGATTGTCGATGGGGTATATTGTATTCTCAATAGGGAAGCCATGGTGGTTTGTGAGTATGGTTGAAAAACAAGTATTGAAGCTTGCTGGAAGAAATAGAAGAGGAAGGAGAAGAAATTAGCAAAGTGCTAGTCATTCTCTCAATAAGGTAAATACTCTAATCTTTGTTACATAAATAAATAGTGTTTCATTTTATGGAGCAAAATTATAAGCTTCTCTAGAACTGCAACAAAAATTGCAGTTTACACCATATTTTTTTAGTTTCCTTTTTAGTTTCCTTTTTTTTTTCCTCAACTACATACTTGATAATAGTTGGGTCCATAATTAATTAAACTTTGAAAATCCAAATGGTGCTATACTTTGTTATTCCTTATTCATTTGTTGTTTGTCACGTTGATGCATGTGTTCACTATTCAGTGTAAGTTTGACAAGATATAGGACCACTAAATGTCAATCTTGTGAGCATTGGATACGCATCTTGTATAAATTATTTCATATGTGAGATGCATACTCTATAAACTTTTTTCAACTGATTTAGAGGTTGTGCTTATTTACATAATCAATGCTCACATTCTTTTTTATGTTGTAAATTTGACAGAGCTGACATGTTTGTCAACAGCAGCCAGTTGCTTGGAAGATGCTATCGAACAATGTATGTTTGAATACTGTTGAAGCAAGAAATCTACCATTTTCTAGTGCATAAATTTCAAGTTGGTATTACCACAATGTAACTTACGTATTTCATTTTCAAAACAAATGTTGTCTAATAAATTTTTGTAGGTTGATATTCATATTAAAGTTTTACCAATCATAGTGGGATCCCCTTTTTCCCCCTAAAATTATTACAAAGGTGGCCTACAATCAGACGGTCAAAATATGCAAGTTTTGCTAGTTAATAAGCATATGAATAAGGTAAATTCTCCACTTAAACTTCGAATTTACAAGAAGACATAATTCTGGAAAAGAAAATGCTTTATTTTAAAATTTTAATATGTAAAATTGATACAAATTAAATAGGTTGCTTCTGTAAAAGCGGTCACAAAATTTAGTGAAATTGAACAATAGCATCTATGTAAAATGCTGTAAATGTTAGTGGAAATTGATATAGCCACTAGACTAGGAAGGGGGGACGTAAGAAGCTCTCAAAGATATTTTCTACAGAAATCATATGGCGGCACCCAAAAAGTCTCATGTTTTCACACTCATCATCTTAATGCCCCGCATTAATTATCAGGATTTAGGATGGTTGTTTAAAACCAATTTATCCATTTCACTATGAATAACATCATTTATCACATTAAAAAAAAAATAAAAAATAAAAATAAAAATCAACTAGACTCTCGTGTGGAGTGTTCATAGTACAAAATCGTTAATTTAGATTCCAGAATCCAACATATATAATCTTCGTGACCAAATTCAAATGATAATTCAGATTAAGGTCCCCCTTGATAGAATTGCATCTTATGACCTCATTATTTGACATTCAAGTAAAATTCTGATTTTGTTGTTGAATTCAGTTGCTTGGATATAAGTTGGCTGGTGTGTTCTGAAAATACCTTGTTGACCTCCATTCTCTGGTATATAGAAGAGATTAAATCAATTGCCAAGTTGTAAATTACGAAGTTAGTTTCTGATAGTGTTAAGATGATATTTATGTCAATTGTTGGGCATTACTGGAGGAAGATAAGAGAAGAAGGGTGGACTAACTGCGCTAAATGAGATACAGAGTTGGTAATCAGGTACATTTATCCCAAGAGACCCATTGTTAGTTATGTGGCTTTCAAAGCTTATGGCTGTAAAAGCATGGCAAAAGCTCTTGGTTTGTGTTAATTCAGTAAAAATAAAAATAAAAAGAATGGTACAATAGAAAACAAGAGATTTTAGAGACAAAAATAAAACTTCAAATATATTATTCTCTTGTGAGTTTAAATAGCCAATGTACGACTTGATGCTAAAGTTTTGGAAATAGAATAACTAATCTAGGAAAGAAAAAATACTTACAAGAATAAAGTAATTAGTAATTACAATGGTCAACTAATTACTGAAATCATGGTACAAGAGTCAATAAGAGAGGCTTGATTTTACGACAATATTCTCGCAACACTCCCCCTCAAGTTGGCGCATATATATCACTCATGCCCAACTTGTCGAGACACTTATTAAATGTTTGGCTTGATACTGGCTTGGTTAGCATATCTGCAAGTTGATCTTCAGATCGAACATGAGGCACCTCAATGAGCTTCGCTTCCAGTTTCTCCCTGATAAAATGTCTATCAATTTCCATATGTTTAGTTCGATCATGTTGAACTGGATTATGAGCAATATCACATGCTGCTTTATTATCACAGTATAACCTCATTGGACTGACATGTTGAATATGTAAATCTTGCATTAAATTTCTGATCCACAATAATTCACATACTCTTTTTGCCATTCCCCTATATTCAACCTCAGCATTGGATCTAGCTACAACTTCTTGTTTCTTACTTCGCCAAGTAACTAGATTCCCTCCCACAAATGTGAAATAACCAGATGTAGACCGTCTATCCTCAATTGACCCAGCCTAATCAGCATCGGTATAACCTTTAATATCCAAGTTGTCTCCTTTTGTAAATAGAATACCCTTTCCTGGGGATAACTTCAAGTATCGCAAAATGCGAGTTACAACATTCATATATTTTTCTTTTAGGGAATGCATGAACTGACTAACAATACTTAGCGCATATACTAAATCAGAACGAGTATGTTCGAGATACATTAATTTCCCCACTAGTCTCTGATAACGTTCCTTGTTAGTAGGAACTTGATTTGGATCCATACTTCTTCTTGGAGATCTCCATGCAAAAATGCATTCTTTACATCAAATTGGTGCAACGGCCAATCAAGATTCACATTCAGAGATAATAAAATACGAACAGTATTAATTTTGGCAACTGGTGTGAACGTTTCCATATAATCAACTCCATAAGTTTGAGTATACCCTTTGGCAACAAGTCTGGCTTTGAATCGTTCGATAGTTCCGTCAGCTTTATATTTAACGGTAAAGACCCATCTACATCCTACAGGTTTCTTACCTTCAGGTAAGTCCATAACTTCCCATGTTGAATTCTTTTGAAGGGATTTCATTTCTTCATCCATTGCTTCTTTTCACTTGGGATCTCTCAAGGCCTCCTACACACTATTAGGAATAGATACAACAGATAATTGATTTACAAATGATTCACATTCCTTTGACAATCTATGGTAAGACACAAAATTGTTAATGGGATATTTAGGTTTGGAGCTAAGAGTAGGTTCATAATTTACTCTAGGTATTCCTCTTGTGACTCGATTGGGTAACATTTTTACCTGAGGTTCAGAAAGTACCTGAGTTTCGGAATTGGACTCGGCTTGAGAGGGCAATTGGTTAAGATGTGGTACCGCATCCACTTGATCCCGACTATTCTCATCCTCTAATATGTGCCCATTTTCATCCTCTAATATATGCCTATTTCCATCCTCTAATATGTGCCTGATTGCCTCATCTGGACATTCCAGGTTGCCACCATTTACAAAATCCAAGGAGTTTAGAGTCTGCAGTTCATTTTTACTCTCCCCCTTAAATAAAGACTCAGAGACAGAATAATACATTTCATCCTCATGAAAGGTAACATCAAGGGTAATATATATCTTACAAGAAGGAGGATGATAACATCGATAACCTTTCTGATGAGAAGCATAGCCAACAAATACACACCGAAGAGCTCGAGGTTCCAATTTATTTCTCAAGGATTTATGAAGATGTACGAAGGCTACACACCCAACTATTTTAGGTGGCAAATTTGGCACAGTATGAGCACTTATAGCTTCATGAAGAACATGAAAATGATTCTGAAATTGTAATGAACCGGAAGGTACACAATTAATCAAGTAGGCAACAACGATGACAGCTTCACCTCAGTAATTAATAGGCATGTGAGCCCCAAATAAGGAAGCACGTACAACCTCAAGAAGATGACGGTTCTTTCGTTCCGCAACCCCATTTTGTTGAGGGGAATAGGGGCAAGTTGTCTGATAAGCAATGCCATGTAAATTCAAATATTGTTTCAAGTCTTGATTTACAAATTCTCCACCATTATCCGTGCGGAGAACCTATATATGAGATTGATACTGAGTGGCTGTCATCTTATGAAATTTCTGAAATAGAAAACTAACTTCATTTTTTGATTTCATTAAACAAACCCAAGTCATACGTGTGTGATCATCGATAAATGACACAAACCAATGCGTACAATTTAAGGAAGAGGTATTTGCGAGACCATATACATCAGAATGAACAACCATAAAATGTATTGGACTTTTATTCATACTTATTGGAAATGAAACACGATGACTTTTAACCAATTCACAAATATCACACTTAAAATTGGAATCGATCACCTGAGAAAATAATCTTGGAAATAGTTTTTTTAGATATCCAAATGAAGCATGGCCCAACCGCCTATGCCACAACCAAATTTCTAAAGTTTGAATATTTCTGGACCTTTCAACTGAGAATGCTTGAGGCAATTGATTTGAACTTGTCGGACTCAAGTCCAGATAATAGAGCTTCCCTTTTCTAATACCATAACCAATTGTCCTCCGAGTTCGGATGTCCTTAAAAACACAAAGATTAGGCCAAAAAATCACAACACAATGCAAAGCACATGTTATTTGAGCAACAGACAACAAGTTATAGTTAAGGGAAGGAACAACCAATACAGAATTCAAATTCATATTTTTTGTAAGAGTAATTGAACCTTCTCCAATAACATGAGAATGAGTACCATTGGTTGTGGACACTATAGGTTGTTTGGATAATTTCATGGACTAAATATGATTAATGTCAAAGGTCATGTGATCTGTAGCATCAGAATCAATTATCCATGCACTATTACTATTAAGTGTAGAGGTATTAAGAGCTTCCCTTTTCTAATACCATAACCAATTGATTTGAACTTGTCGGACCTTTCAACCTGATGTAGCAATTAACGATGAGACTTCCTCAAGATTGTTGGACGATTTGGCTACAGCAATAGAAGCATGATGTTTTGATTTTGAATTGCGTTTATTTGGTGCTTTGATAGCATCCCACCATTCTGGATATCCAATCAATTCATAACACCTAGACTTAGTATGTCCAGTTCCACCACAATGAGTACACAAGCGTTCTGACTTTGAAGCTCCTATTTCATAGCTGCGATTCTGTGATTTAGATGACTGATTTTGGTCAACAATCTATTTTAATGGGCCAGAATGTCGCTTTGGATGTAGATTGGTACTCCCTTATTGAGACTTGTGCTTGCGAGCTACCATGGCAAATAACTCAGAATGATCAGGTTCTTCATTTAGTGTCATTCTTCGAACAGCATCACGACGAACATACGCATACGTTTTTTCAAAATCCAGTGCTGGATCCTTTCTAAGAATCTCACCTCTGGGTTGTTCAAATTTTGTATCAAGTCCATTTAAAAAGAAGTGCACTCTCAAACATTCAATAGATTTTTTATATGCAATAACATCATCGGGATCTTTCATTACAACTTTATCACGATAGTCTAGCTATTGAAAAATCTCTACAAGATCACCATAATAGGTTGATAGAGGACGACCAACCTATTTAGTAGAAAAAGCTCGCTGATTTAGTGTAAAGATTTGTGATTCGTCTGACCACCCGTCATAAAAAGCTTTGGCAAGAGCATTCCAAATTTCACGTGCAGTGCGTAATCGGAGATAGCGCTTCATAATTTCTGATGACATAGATGTTAGCAACCATCCCTTGACCTTCTGATAGAAAGCATGCCATTTCGCATAGGAAGCATCAGTATCCTTTGGTTGGGGTGTTTTGCCAATAATATAGTCAAGTTTTTCACGTCCTACAATATGCATCTCCATGATTTTGGACCACATATCATAGTTAGTTTCAGTAAGGATGATGCCGGCTTTGAAGCCAGAGTTTTCAAATTGAACATGTATAACTTGTGTAAATGATTCAGGATTGTTGTCAGCCATAATGCAATGAACAGATGAGGATTCAAGTTGTAGTGATATAGTATAAGAAATGTGAGTACAACTCTGATTCCAAGTAAAAAATAAAAAATAAAAAGAATGGTACAATAGAAAACAAGAGATTTTAGAGAAAAAAATAAAAGTTCAAATATATTATTCTCTTGTGATCAGTGAATTTAAATAGCCAATGTACAATTTGATGCTAAAGTTTTGGAAATAGAATAACTAATCTAGGAAAGAAAAAATACTTACAAGAATAAAGTAATTAGTAATTACAATAGTCAACTAATTACCGAAAGCATGGTACAAGAGTCAATAAGAGAGGCTTGATTTTAGGACAATATTCTCGCAACAAATTCCACCCAAATTCATGTTCACAGTTCAGATAAATAGATTACTTTTAAAAACATGCTTTTGATATCCACCTTCTCTTTATGCAAATTTTCTCACATTTGAAATATTGTTTGAACTTGAAGATGTGACACAATTTTAGTCAAACAACATTCTCACCTTCTAACAATAACTATTTAAAACAAAGTTTCATTGCGAAATTCTAATTGATTTTGTTGCGTTCATAAAAATTTGAAATTTTTTACTTTCTACTGAAAAAATTAATTTAATTGAAAAAAAAAACAGATATAAAATCAACTTATATTCAATAAAAATAATAAAAACAAAAATAACAAAAAACCAAAAATAGATGGTCACAATTATCGTATATCTCAAATACAACCTAATTTCAACTATTTCAATTGTCAATCAATCCAACCGACTTTGGTCAAACGGATATTGTTACTTACGTAATTAAAAAAAAATGGTGAAGTGGATATTGCTACTTATTGTATAAAAAAATAAAAATAAAAAATCAATGGATAAACGACACATATTTAATCAAATAATAACCAACAAAAATCGTAAATTCAAAAATCAAACACAAATACTCACAATTATTATAATTTACCAGAAAATGATGAAACCTTCAAACAATCCAAACACTGTTGTATTCAAACGTTGAAAATGGTACACTTCTTTATTATATCTCCATATGTCGGGTAATCCAACGGTATTGTTTAGAATAGTGCTGGACCAAATGGGCTCAGTAAAATAATTAGGTATTGAGTAACAATATTTCGAGCCCTCAAAAATTATATGTACATCCCAGATTAGCTGATAATCATTTATGCAAGTTTTATGATATAAATAAAAAATTAGAGTTGAGAAAATAAAAAAATATTATAACTGTAATCATCAAAAATTAAAAAGGGTTCATCATAAAAATTTGACATTAATCATTTATCAAAAATTAACAAACCTTGTTTCTCATCTGATTTACTTGAAAAATAGTCTTCTTCTCTAATCTCTGCAAAAGTTAGTACAGAAACAATGTTAAAAAATAAAATTAAATAAATAAGAAAATAGATTTGATGGGGTGTATTTAGAAAAATATATACAAGAAAATTAAAAATAATATTCTTGACATTAAGTGAGGTTTAAAAACAAATTAGAAAAAATTTAAATTTTTTATCAGATGTGCAAACAAAAAGGGTGTACATACCATTTTCGAGGGGTGGAAATATCGCCGCTCATTTACTGGGTCCGTTATTTTGCAGATTTTATTTTTGAGAAAATACATAAAATAGCCCATTTTAAAGAGCCTACTTAAAAATTAACTATTTTTTTTAGGTTGAAAAAATCTCAACCCTGAAGTTGAGATTGATTTGAATTAATACTAGAACTCACAATCTAAAAGTTGGGATTCCAAACCTACAGTTTGAGATTCCCTACCTTGAGGTTAGGATTTTTTTTTAAAAAAAAAAAAAAAAATGTTATTTTTCAAATGGGTTATCATAAAAGGGTTAGATTTCAACAAAACCTTTATTTTTAGACAATTGGGCTTTTGTCAAGAGTCCTCCAAACCGAAATGGGCTCTTTCTGATTTAGTTCATTTTTCATCATAGTGGGGCTAAGAGTCCTACAAACTGGAATGGGCCCTCATTGATTTTATTCATCTTTCATCATAGTGGGGCTAATGGACCCCTAACTTTCTGAAATGGTTTAATCATGTCTGCCAATCATGCAGAGTCACATGTTACTTCTGATTTTTGTTACAAACATTGGGCCAAGCCTTCCACATCCTCTTATATATTTAAACTACTGGGAAATTCCAAAAATACCTAATGATTTTGTAACCACTGTTTTTCATTGCTTTAAATTTGGACAGAACAATTCTGTATATTTGAAAATATACCATTTTGTCACCTGTTCAACTCTTTGTCGATCAAATTAAATGTATAAAGAGTACAATTGTCTTTTGGATTTTGTTCTTAAAAGTGTATTTAAGATTTTTGAAGACCGACACCGAATAGTAAGAAGAATTCTAGGGACCTATATGATCAACCATTTCTTGTATAGTCCAAAAACTATGTCCATAATTGTAAACAATATATTCTTACAATAAGAAAAGAAGATTGTCACATATGCTTGTAAATGGATATGGTAGAACTTTTAAAAGTAAAGGATTATGAGGAGGAGCACAACCTTCTTAACTGAAAGGAGCTGGATGTGCAATGAATTACAATCTCTAAACAAATACGTTTATAAGTTGATTTAAAAAGGAAAAATTAAAAAACACCAACGTAGGATCCAACTTAACTATTATGGTCTCGAATCTTCATTTAAAATACATTTGATGTTATATATAAATATACATATTACTTAATTTACTGAAACGGTTTCTTTTTCACTCTCGGATATCTTCTTTTTTGTTTGTTTGCCAAAACAAGTAGGGCCTACAATTAATTACATGAACTTTTACATAATTTTTGTTTTCAGTTGGCTGCTATTAATAACTAGCAATAAAAATAAATTATCAAATAATAATAATAGTAATAAATTAAAAACCATATATAGTTATAGATACAGAGAGAGAACTTAGATCAGATGTAGAAATTTCACACATTTTTCGTGTAGGATATTCAGTTTTTATCAGTGAGAGGTAGACGTGTTGTACAAAAAAATATATAAAATTTTGCACCCGATAAATCTTTTATATATAAAAAGAGAATACTTCTCTAGTAAAGGCAGTCTTGAAATAAAATTCCTGAACTATTAAATTATCACTCATTTTCAAAAGATTTCACTGTAGTAATGAGATCCATTGAAAATGAATTATAGAAATAGATGGCTTTGAAAAAACAATTCAAGAACATCTACGTTTCTAATAATCCATTAAAATATCTATTCATATTTTATTCATGCTCTAATTTAATTACTATTTTCCTCATTAGTGACTAATTTATCCTTAATTAAAATTATTAAACACAACAAAAAAAAATTGCAGAGACACTTATAAATATTTAGAATACATAACATATTATCTTTTTATGATCCCTTCAAAATTTTACAATCCCAAAATCTTAAAATTTTATCCTTTTAACAATTTAAATTATGCTTTACTATATTAGATCATATATGTTGTTAGCACATATGTATTAGCATCTTATGACATTTAATAGTGGTTGATTGTTTTTGTTATTTGCATTATTATATAGCAATGATTTAAACAAACTCAAGATTTGTTATTATCGCGACTTTACAAGTAAGATGTTGCGGCAAATCATTGACATATTACAACAACTAACTAATATTGCAGCTTTGGGCAATCACTGTACATTATGAAAAGGGAAAAATTCTTACTCTGATTTAATTTCGTGAATCAAATAAGTTTTTTTGTTTTTTTTTTCAAGGTTAATTTTATATTAATCTGAATAACTTTTTATTAATTGGAATTTTCTTTTTACAAAATAATGTATTTTCTTTTTGGGATAAAATTCATTGAAAAAATATTTTTGGAATCATCCCTTGTATTTATATGGTAAATATTTGTGATTTTTAACCAAATTAGAGATTTTATCTCTTAGATGAATCTTATGATTTATTTTAGAAATATTGTTTTTAAATTATAGAATTCCAATTTAGACAAAGATGTTATTTTGATTTTTTTTTTAGGAAAATCTTAAAAAATATCTTCTTTTTTTTTTTTCTCTGTAAGTTTTTTATATGAATCCAAGTTTTTAATTGCAACATCATGCTTCAAATGGATTCGGGTTTGAGGTGAAAATTAAAATTTTGTTTAGGTCACGAGCTTGATTTGGGGCATCCTGCTTCAAACAAGGTTCCGGTTCAGCATGAGATATTTCAATAACATCTTATAATCTTGTCATATCTAACTATTTTTATTTCGTGAGATACAGTTATTATCTCACAATTTTGTGAGATATGGCTCACATCTGGCGATGTTTGATTTTGTGAGATGCGGCCAACATCTTATGGTCATGAGATGTGGTCGCGAAATTCCAACATCTCACGATTTTTGTGAAGGCATAACTAGTTTTATTACGAGCTAAAACATTTTTTTTAATGCATAACTAGTTTTTAACTTAATAATTTAGAGATAGGGGTTATAACTTTTTTTTAAGGCATAACTTGTTTTATTATGAGCTAAAAACTATTTCAATCAAGTATTAGATTAAACACAAATTTAATATTTGAATTTTGGTTTATTTAGAATTGGCCCCTACCATATTATAGAAGATTATACCAAAGAAGCAAATCTTCACGCACACGGCATAATATTGATAAGGCAGACTCAAGAATGCCAGATATTAAAATAATGCGTTTTAAAAAGTTCCGTTGCATCGTAAAGCCAAAAAATAATAATAATAATAATAATAATTGCATGTTCATAAAAAATGAAAAATAAAAACAAAAAATTATTGATTTTTTTAAATAAAAAAAAAATCATTGAATATTTATTTACCACTCTTAAAGTTACTTTAATTTCTTTTTTCCTTTTCCGTTAAAAATTTCAAAATTAGTGAAAGGTGTTTTAACACTTAAATAATAAAATTGGATCTTAATTGCAAACTTAAAATCTTTCAGGTTGGTGAATACTTGAGAAATTGCAAGGCACCTTATTCCTAATTAGATAAAAAATATATATATATAAAAATATAATCTAGAGATTTAAAATTATTTGAAATTAAATTCAAAAATAATATTAATAATAAACATATTTCTTCTTAAGTTTTAATTGAAACTTAATCTTAACAATTTAAACTTTATTTTCTTCTCCAATTTCGTGTTTCTTATTGCAAAAACCAAACATTAATTTTGGATTGTGATAGTTGAACATACCATACCCCAAGTTTCACCTGTCTATTATATTTTCTTCAAGACACTTCCACAAAAAGAAAAATTGGTCGAATCCTTAAATGTCAAAGTCTATAAAGAAAATCAAGCATATCTTCCTACTACACTTTAATTGACAAAATAAATATAATTTGTTGGTGTTTTTGACATTTAAAACACTAAAGTACTTTTGTTTAATTTAAAAAATAAATAAATAAAATTTGTGAGGATTTCAAAGTATGCGACATTAATGAAAGCACCATTAGAACCATTGGCTAGCAGGGCAGAGGCAGTTGAAAGGTCTTGCTCTTCCCAACTTCGAAGAATTATTTAATCCAAACTTCTTTTTAATTAAACATCAAACCCTTATAATATTTGTAATCAAACTAATGACACTTGACTCCTTTTATTTTAACTTCTTCAAAGATTAATAATCAAATTTTCAGGTTGTTATCTTCTTAATCAATGGATTCTTTATTAAATACAATTCAATTTATCTTTCTTTATAACAATATTTATTATTTATTTACTTTAAAACTCTTTATAACAAACATTTAAAATTGCTAGTGATGCAGCATACTACCAATCATGGTAGGAGGAAAAAATATATGATTCAATAAACAATGATAAATGATTTTTGTTTTGTTTTGCACTTAGATAATCTAATCTAGTCGTAATAAATTATTTGGTCAACTCTCCGCACTAGTTACTATGAAATTCAATTTTATCTGTTAAGTAATTCAATTAACTTATTTTGCCAAAAGTTTTCAACATCATGAGTGTTATTATATAAGTGGTTCACAAATTTTTCTTAAGATTTAACCCATTTTTCTCTCATAAATGACTTTCTAATTTTCAAATTTAAATAAAACTCACCTATAAGTGCATTAATACACAATCAAGTGGTTTTTTAACAAAATTTTAAAACTATAAAATATTTTTGATATACAATAAAGAAGTCTTATCAAAATTGAAAATTAGAGGGATATTCTTAAAAATCAATCCAACGTTAGGGGAAAATTTACAAATCTTCCATGATTATATATTAGTATTTTTATGATCAAATTGGCATCATAAAAATAAAACAAAAACAAAGATTAGTTGGGTGTAATGGAAATATAATATTGTTTTAAGGTTAGTTGGAAGGTGGTGAGTAGCCAAGTCGGTAGAGAATGGAATCAAATCACCAATTTTCAAAAAAATGTTGCAAGTAGGTTTGACTCAGCGTCTCTCACCACTGCCACTGTTTCAGGAAAATTGGAATGTCCATTTCATATGGGTCTACTTCTGCTTCCCTACCATCACGCCTTGTTTTTATTATCAATTCACACAAATTCAGGCGATTATTATTGAAGTGCATGCAACATATGTGACAAATAAGAGTACAGTATGTTAAACATAAAAATTAAAAAATATATATAAATACAAATAATCTTAAGTATAAAATTCCAAAATGTCACGTAGCAGTCTTTTGGTGCGTAGCTGCAATGGACAATGGGAGCCACACTCTCGTGACCACACTTGGTCCCGGGTTCAACACCCATTGCCACCAAAAAGATGGCTGATTTTCCCTTGTTTGTAATGTCCCTTCTTACTCTTTTAAGGAGCTTTCCTCTTACTAATGGGAGCCTCCAGTTCTGTGATTAAGAAAGCCCATCATATTATTTATACAAGTACTTGTAATGTAATATATCAAAAAAAGTCACGTAGCATGATGGAAACATTGACACAATTATAGTTGCGTTATGAATTTTTATATACTAAAACTCTTGATTTGAAACTATATGATAAATAACATAAATAAACTAGAACATTGTTTAGTAATAAAAATAGATTGCATTATTATTATTATTATTATTATTATTTTATGATTAGAACTAGTAGTAATAGACGTTGTGACATGTCTAGGGATCAACTCTCAAGATCGAAAGTGGCCAACCCACAAAGAATAGGAGGACAGCTTACAAAGAGTAGGAGGAAAAATACTAACAATAATATGAGACTTTTGGACGTGGAACTCTCTATCTAAGAGAGAGTGGCTGATGGTATTGATTATTAAACAATTGCTTTTTATATATAAAATTGAAATAGAATTTTTCTTATATTTGAATTTTATATAATATATATTTTTCGGAGACAATAACATAATTTATTAACAATAACAAGTTAACAACTCAATATTCATAATATATTACTCTAATACCAAAACCTTTAACATGGATATGGAAAAGTTTTCCTAAATGTTTGTAGTTGGATAATTGCTCTTTTGATTGAATAATTAATGATGGAAATTAGATAAAAGGGTAAGTAAGTGAATTAAATGTTTATTTCTTACGAAGCAATTGATGGATACATAAAATTAATGTAGACTTTATAAATATTTTGTTAAAATTTATATCCAAATGATATGACATACGAGTTGTCAACACCACATTCATTATCATATTATCTCATGATTTATATGATGTTGATAACTCATATAACATATCATTTATGTATGGATTTAAGTAAAAAGAATGGGAAACCTAACATTACTTATATGTTAATACTGTCAAGTTGGGTTTTATATATTGTTGAAGGAGCAATAAATTGACTAGGTAGCTGTGGTAGAGAGTTTTGACAACGAAAAATAGAATCAAAACAAACCAACAACGAAGGTGTGAGTGTTACGTCTGTTTTCGCAAACTCCACAACAAACACAATTCACCTTTCCAACTTAGGTAGGGTCTCCAAACCTAGATCTTTTCCCTTTCACAAGCCCTCACCGATTAAACTAGCCAGCATTACCATCCAACAAGCTAATAGTAAAACACATCCACTTGGTTTGGTAATGTCTTATGTCATTTACTTTTGGCAACTTCACCACAACTCACCTTTCCAATTTTGGTGTAAGTGGGTCTCCAAACTTAGAACTTTTTGTCTAAACAAGGAAAAATAAAAAACCTATCAAATAAACTAATTAACATTACTATCTAACTGGACTTGATAGTTAAAAACATCCATTTGTTATAAAATTAAAATAAATAAATAAAATAAAGGGGTTAAAGAGAAGTTTATCAGGGACTTGATATAAAATTTGAATTAAAATATTGATAGCAGGAGACAGAGGCGAGACAAATTCAACAAAAGCAAAGTGAGAGCAGGAGAGAGAGAGGTAGAATAGGAAAGAAAGAATATAAAATAACAAAAGAAAACAAAAGCAAAGGTAGCTGTATATTTTTATTCAGTGCAAGCCTTACATATATATAGGTAATAGGGTCGGTTATAAAACCGACTTAAACTTTTATATTATTATAATATTATTTTAATATAATCGTCCAGAAGTTTCACAATACCATTCAACTTTTTAATATCTTATGTTTGCATCATTATATCATATAACATAGTTTAAAAAACAAATTGAACAGATTGGTTTCCATTGAAAATATGCTATTAATTCTTACTAATTTTTGGATTTTTGAAAAGAACTAAAATTAAGATAAAAAAAATCTATTCTCACCTTATTGTGAGCATGATTTGAACTAAAGCTAGCCAGAACCTATAAATACATATTAAAATGTTTTTTTTCCCCCTAATCTCTTGACATTCTCTCTTATAAAAAGGAACATAAAGTTTAAGAGAAATTTAAATAGAATCTATTACAATGTATGAGATTTGAAATGTATAAAATGTAATTAGACCAACGAGTTCAATCCTATCTCTTAGTAGGAATAGTTAAATACTTCATTTGATTTTTAAAGGTTAAGGATTCAAATCTTACAGATGGTTCTCTTAATTTAATCCCCTTGATAATAATAATAAAAAAAAAATCTGGAGAGTTCAATGTCGGGCGTTCTTTAAAAATAAATAAATAAATAATTTATGATACTCAGCTCTAACACATGCCCAAAAATTAATGTTCAAGATATAATTTACTTTTTCTTTTAATGAGAAAAAAAAGGTGTCTACTTTTAATTAAAAAGATAAATTACAATAAAATTAGAATTCTTTTAACTCCAATCCTAATTTGTGCCCCGCTTGACTATTGCATTCAATTAATAAAATGGTTCATTTTTATTTACATATGAAATTAATGAAGTTATTACTTTACAACATTAAATTACCAATACATATTTATTCATAACTTAAAAATGACTACTCAATACATTTATATTCATTATAGATATTCGAGTCTTACGGTACATATTCACAAATATATGTAAGAAGTTCTCTCTCCTTATAATAGTATATTTACAAACCACAACCTTTTAACTATTTGTATAAGTAGATTTTATAACAGTCATCACACAGATTCAATAATTAAAGTCCAAACATACATACATAAATTATACAAATAATATTTATCATATCCACATGGATATGATAAATAATATTTGTCATCTCACCTCTTTAATTTTCAAACTCACTTTATATTATATAAAAGGAATAATTTTGTTTCTTTTTTGAAGTTTGACATAATACCAAAATCCCTCAGTATATTTGGAAATCATTAATATCTTTTTTATCTATTCATGAAATAGATTAAATATTTTCTATAGTTTATGAAAATATAAAAAAAAAAAACTTTTACCGTTAAAGTTAACATTAAAAATAAGTTTGATGGTTAATGTAGAAAGATAAAATTATAGGGTACTTTGATAATTTTAATTATTTTAGTAATGACACTAATAATAAAATAATATTCTCTAAAATAATGGGAGAGTAGTTAGTGATTACCCTAATCCATAAAGAGGAAGTGGGATTATCATCGAATAATAGTGAATATGACCTTCCGCATGTTTCATTTTAAAACCCATTTTATACTATATAAAAAGTAAAACAACCAAGAAAATAAAAATAAATTAAATTAAAAAAATAAAAACACAGCAGCAAAAAGAGACAAGCAGGCAGTAGTGTGTCGTCCTCTAAATAAGCGCAACTGTCGGTGGTGTGTAAGAACTTAGAAGAGACTCACACTCAACACTCATACTGCTTATTACTTTGATTGTACTCTCTCTCAGTGCAGCCAACTCCTTAGTCTTTGAGAGGCACTCGTTGTGTACTCTCTCTCTTTGTCACCAATCTGATATCTTCAATCTTGTTTTCTACTTCACAAACACACAGAGAAAAAAGAGAGAGGCAGAGATGGGTGTGGATTTGAGGCAGGTGGTGGCTGGTGTACTCACTCTCACCATGTTTGTCATGCTTGGTAACATGATCAAAAGAGACCATTTTGATTCCATCACTGTAAGTTTTTCAATCCAAGATCACTCCTCTGTTTGTCTTCTTTTCGTGTGGGGTGTGATTTCATGTTTCTGTTTCTGATCTGTTTTTCTGATGTGGGGGTTTTTTAATTTTTATTTTTTTTTAGTTGGGTTTGATTTTTATGATCATAATGTTGATTTTTAGGCTAAAGGGTATCTTGTTTTGTGCAAAAACTGGAAATTTTATTGTTCTAAATTTAGATATCAATTGGCTTATCTTCTTTTGGATAGGGAGAAAATGAAAGTACATTAAGAAAGTTGATTTGCTTCATATTGTTGTGTCTCTCAATTTAGATTGACATTTTTTTATTGGTTTGAAAAAAAAAAAAAAAAAAAAAAAAAAAAGGAAAACCTTCCAGGAGATGTGCAAGATGTTGCCAAGGTAGCAGAGCAGGGTCTGTTTACACTCACTAAGCGAAATGGTAAAGGGCCATGGCTGGAAGATGGATCAGAGCTGAAACCATGTTGGTCCAAGACCAGTTTTGGTAAATTACCTTTACTTTTGAAGAAATCAACAGTTTGTTTGTATTTGTGAATGTTTATATGCTCATACTTGTTCGCGCGTGTAATTGTGTGGATAAGTGCTTCTGTTTGAATCAATAATTTGTTTTTTTTGGAATGTAGATGAGATAGATGAGTCGAAAGGGTTCATCACTTTCTCGCTGACTAATGGCCCTGAATACCATGTCTCACAGGTATTTTTGAGTCTTTCTTGCTATTAGTTTTGTATTTGTTATTGCTGTGATCGTTTAAGCATGTTAAAAAGTATTTTCTTTTGAATGTGTAATGTATGTCTGCGGAGAGCTTTTGTTTTCGTCACTGGATTTAGCTGCTAGCTATGTTATTCAATATTAATCTTTGTTTTGTTTCTTTGTGTTGTTTTGTTTTTGTTTTTGTTTTTGTTTTTTTCTTTTATGTCATTTCTAATGACAGCTAAGGTAAGGGTGGACCGTTTTAATTGTTTGCTTCCTTGCCGTCTCCATTATATTGTGGGGTTCATGCCCATGTTCTTTGTGATCTGTGTATTTATGATGTCTCGGAAGGCTTCACTAACTTTTACAATAATACATCCTGAGCTGATGAGTGTACTAGTTGATCTTGCATATAATGACGTTGACAAAATCACAAATGTAGAGCAGAGAATGCGTAGACTTAAAAGAAAGGTGAATTAGGACATGAAAGAGAAAAAAATAACTGAGCATTTCATTTTCATATCAAAACATCTTAAGGAAACCAAGGAAGGTCAATTTGTAATGGCCTGTTTAAAAAAAATCTTAACGTTTAAAATGACCAAAATAAAACAAAACGGTTAACTATATCCTAAAAGATACTGATGAAAGAACTCATAGTATGTCTCCATCACATACTCGTTTCTGTGTCCACAATTCCTCGGTGTTCATATACCTAGTTTTATCTGTTAACATAGCTGCACTGACTTATCTCCAGGTTGAGACACTGTAGAGAAAACGTATCTCTCAAGTTTGATTCTTTGTCTTATTTTCCTTGTCTTGATGGAAGTCTTACCCCACTTGATTCTCACTGTAAAACACATTCTTTGTTCTTAATAAAATTTGTTTGCTTTTTGTTTATATTCCAACTTTGTACAAGTATTCCAACTATGTATGTTAAAATTCCTTCACCACCACCCACCCCCCCTTTAATTTCTAATTTCATGTTTTTTGTTCTAATTTTCACATCCACTGATTTTCAACTGCATTTTTCACTTCAGATTGCTGATGCTGTGGTTGTTGCAAGACATCTACAAGGAACTCTGGTACTTCCTGACATTAGAGGTAGCAAACCAGGTGATGAGAGGTAAATGCTCATTTTGAATTTGTTAAATATCTGATTTTACTGCCATGAATTCTGGATCATTGTTATCATTGAATTTTAATTTTGGCTAGCTGGTTGATTGAAAATGTAATGAATTTCGCGATAGCTTTTCTGATCCCTGAAAACAAGTACTTGGTTTCTTTTGGGTTTTGATTTTTTATTTAATATCTTGAGTTGGGGTGAAGTAAGATGGAAAACATATGATTTGTTACTTTATTAAATTAACACTTCATTTTGTTTTACTAGCACTGTCCACCTGAGTCAGCCCAATCTTAGTATTTAATCAGAGTTATTTTTCTTTGCAAGTACTTACAGCATGAATAACTCAGACTCGTGAAAGCTTATTGAATTTTATTGTGTGCAAAATTGTGTAGCTTGGTTGAGAATAAGTGAATTGACCTTACTGATGCACTTCGTGGACACTGATTTGTAATGTTTTCCAGGAAATTCGAAGATATCTATAATGTTGAGAAGTTTATAAAAAGCCTAGATGGGGTGGTCAAAGTAGTAAGAGAGCTACCTGACGAGATATCAATTCGGAATCTAGCTGTTGTGAAGGTTCCCAATCGAGTCACTGAAGACCATATTGTAGAAAATATTCAGCCAATCTTCAGAGCAAAGGGCAACATAAGGCTGGCAACTTATTTCCCTTCGGTAAACATGAGAAAGTCTGCCGAGAAAAGCAATCTCGATTTATTTGCATGTTTGGCAATGTTTGGAACTCTAGAGCTGCAACCAGATGTTAATGAAGTCGTGCACTCAATGGTGGAACGCCTAAGAACCTTGAGTCGGAAGGCAGATGACCAATTTATTGCTGTGGACTTGAGGGTTGACTTACTAGATCACAAGGGTTGTCATGAAAGCGGCTCTTCTGGAAGAAAAAGCTGTTACAGTGCACAAGAGATTGCTGTATTTTTGAGGAAGCTCGGATTCGACAAGGATACGACCATCTACTTAACTCAGTCAAGATGGGATACCAGCCTCGGAGTGCTAAAGGATATCTTCCCCAAAACATATACAAAGGTGAGGCATTTTCCTTTTCTAGATTATTCTTCCAAGGTTGTTTGCTTCAATGCATTATTCTGAATCCATCTACATCCGAAAAACCATTGCAGGAAACCATAATGCCAGCAGACAAGAAATCTAAGTTCCTTGAATCAGAAGATTCAGAATTCGAAAAGGTTATCGATTTCTACATATGTTCACAGAGTGATGTTTTTGTACCAGCGATCTCTGGCCTGTTTTACGCCAATGTAGCTGGAAAACGAATAGCTTTTGGTAAGAACCAAATCCTCGTTCCAGCCGATATTTCATCTTCCTCAGCCTCCCCCACCGACTACATCTCCCCGTATGTTTTGAAGAAGAACCACCTGGCTCATTCATGTTTTTGTTAACCTCCCACCTGCAGAAACTTAAAAAAGAAAAGCATCAAAGTTTTTTCAAATGTTGTTTGTACTACACCATTTACCTCATTCTTCAAGCTTTTCAGGTAAAACTGGTGGACTTGGTCATTTATATAGTTCCATACTTAAATTAGGTCTGTAATTGGAAGTAAACCAAACAGAAGCTTTTTGTTGTTAGAAATGCTCTTCAATGAAGACACATCCTCAAACTCTTATGATCAAGCATGTTATTTGATTTGTTGAATAACTTGGTCATATATATTTTTATTCATTGTAATATCTATCACTTGTTTTCAATTCTCTTTCATATTTTTTTTTCTTCTTTTTCTGTCCTTGCGTTGTAATGATTTGTTAAACAAAACATGGATATTGTTCTACCCAAATGAGGTGACAATGGTGTCATGGGGTTGGATTATTTTACTAATTGGATAATAATAATAATTTGATATTTTTTAATAATCATCCTTACAATTAATTCAAAGATTATTATTGATAGAAAATTCTATTCAACCAGTAAGATAGTCAAATCTTAGTATTATGTTATACACATTAATTATGACATCATTCATTATATATATGACATTATGATAGAATTGCTACCTTATTTGATAAATGAAGATTGATGCCTTAGTCCATATATGAAGATTCACCCATGCTCATTTTTTATTGGTCTTCTTTCCCATGCAAATTATGATCTAGTTGAATTAAGGTTTGGTTTGAGTTGAATTATATTGGTATAAGAAAAACAAGGGGAATTTCATTAAATGGATTAGAATTGCTTTATCACTGGATGATAACTATAATTTGTCTTATTGTTAATGATAAAGTAATTAAATAAGGTGTTAAATAAATAATAAATTATTATTTGATATGATTTTGTGGCAGAGAGTATTTATTCAAAGTTGGCAGTACTTTTTGTTTCAATAATTGCATTTGCAAATAGTGCTGAGAAAGAATAATATTTGCTTTTGAACATGTAAATATGATTCGGACCTCATAATCATAAGTGAGTAATTAGCTTTGAAAATTAACTTAATCAGGTGGTGAATGACAAGATGATTGTTGGGGCTGGGGGGTTGAAATGATTATGCTTTTTGATTTAAAAACATGAGTTCGATCTGTTTCAACGTTGCATAATTGGTTTCATACTTTAACTTGGCCACACATGGGATGCTTGTTAATTGGTCCACACAGCCTCTTATCTTGTAACATTCTGTTTTGTCTCTTACCACATACTATAATTGTGATTATGGGTTTTTGAACTTTTTGACTTTTGAGTGTTCTGTACCTTGTTAGGAGTTGTGAATGATTTTTTTTTTTTTTTTTTAAATTTTTTTATTTTAATAAGCCGTAAAAAAGTTAATTGAAAATCAGTGGTCTGTGGGTTTTGACAATGTTGTAAATATCGCCAGGCGCCGCCTAAGTGGTTTGATCTGCGGTTAACGTTGACTGCCGATCAAAGCACAAAAGACATAATTAATCATGTCTGCAAGGACCGGATCACAGGTATGTTGGGCCTTAAGGCCCAAAAAAACCCACAAAACACATCAGTCTTCTCAATCTCAAGACACATTTCATCATCATTTTAGTTTCTATGTACAGACTACAGAGAGGGAGAGAGAGAGATTGAAAAGTTGTAACATAATCAAGTTCAATGAAAACGCACTGCACATCAATGGGGATAGGGTTGTTAGCGTCAAAACTTCAAGAACAATCAAGCCGCTGCCGTACCATTGTCTCTAAACCGGAGCTCCAATCATCTGTTTTAAAACAAACCCCAATTTTGTTTTAGGAAAAATTGGGGTCATTTGTTTTGGGCAAAATCCGGATGCACTGGTGACCTGATCTTCTCTCTATCTCTCTCATTCCATTTATCAAACACCAAAACGACGTCGTTTAACGCTATTTTGGGATTTCAAAACGATATCGTTTTGGATCTATTTTGCAATTTTTAAAGTCGTGGGTAGGCTTTTGAGTAGAGCCTAGGTGGCAACCAGCTAAAAGCATCAATTTCATGAAAAAAATGCAACTGGCGGTCGAAATTGGCGTTTTTTGTAGCGCTGGGTTTTGATACACTGTGTGGTAATATTCATTTGTATTAGGAAGTTTCATCTCCATCCCCATCTACAAGAGCAGCCTTTACATGGACCTTTACATGGAACCATGTAAATTTCTCTTATTAGATTTTATTTAGTTTTTCCATATTACTTTGTTTAGAATATATATATGTATATATATATATGTATATACATATATATATATATATACATTGGGAAGGTCATATCGATATTATATACTAATTTGAGCAGTGAAAAAATAAAATTATAAAGATGGCAATTATCGATATGATCCGATGACAAGTATAAACATAATATGAAAGTGGAGGATTTGGGTGGGACTTATTGGATTTGGATCAGTAATGGCTCAACACATTAAACCTATTATGTTAACGGGTAGTATTCGAATTGTGACAATCCTAACCCCTAACTCATTTAGTAGAATTAAATATCAAACATATTATTCTTATTTTGATTCATATATGGTTGATTATTTTTGTTTATTAAAAGTGTTTCGTGGATTGAAATTTATAACTAAAGTTATTAGTTTCAAATTTATCTAAAAGTTTTTACTATGTAAATGAATTAATCGAATTGTATTTTCTCACATAGTTAACATGACTTAAAATTAACAGGTTAAACATGTCTTATTCCCGTTAATTTCATGAGCCACATGTTTATGCCCGTTAATTTCATGGGAATTGTTTGGGTTTTGACGAGTAACACAATAAGTTTCATGGCCAATGATTGGGTTTAGCAAAAACTAACAGGTCATATTTGGGTTGATGTAAAAACATACAAAATAACCCATATTGCCATCCCTAGTCAGAATCAGAATCTTTGCTAAGTTGGGAGAGTGTAAGGTTTTTGACCATATTATACTATAAAAAGGTGTCTAACATGTGTCATTTTACCTTTTGTTTATATTGCACATTAGGGGACATGCTAACATATCTTAAATTCTATCAATGTCAGTTTTAAATATTATAATTAGACTCTAATCTATCAATTTAAATTTTTTAGGGATTTTTTTTTTTTTTACATAAACTTTTAAGGATGTTTATTAACATAGTGTTAGAGTATTTAGCACATATTGTATTGGACACGGCCTACGGGGAAAGCTCTGCCAAACAATTCCTCGAAAAAGTGAAAAGAAAATGGGTGGCTAATTTAAAGCTAATCTGGGTTTACATGTGAGGAGGACCGATTAGAGAGCTCATATATTAAGCTAAAGAAAATAAGATGAATCTTTCTATATATATATATATATATATATATATTTATATATATAACATACAACTTAATAGGTTAGTCTTTGGAATTGTAAAGCTATCTATAAAATATAAACCAATTTTCAACTCTTATAACATGTTTTTTGGGTCTAAAATCTTAAATGGGTTGAAATTTGAATAAATAATATATTAGAAAGATATTTTGTTTGCTTTTTCTGTGGTCTAAATAGAGGGTACACATTTGTTAAGTTGGGTTGGGTTGAGATGAAAATCTTTCAATCCAATATAAATTGAGTAGAAAATTTGTTAATCCAACCCAATCCAATATTAGTCGGGCTAGATTAGGTTGAGTTGATTGGGTTATGCATTAGTTAAAATATCGAAACGTTCTTAATGTTTATAAATAACAATCTTAATATCATATTATCACATATAAATTCAAATATTACAAATAACAACTATAAATAAAAGTTCAATTTATAAAATAAGTATAAATAAAGATAATCTATAAAGTGGCTACAAACAAAAGTTTAACCAATTACTTAATGTAAACAAAAGGTTAATCTATGAGCCACAAATACACAAAAATTAGAAAACACTAAGAAAACATGTAGCTGTCATCGATTCTTATCTCTAGCAAAATGTATTTTTAAAGGGAGAAAAAAAAATCTTAGATTTGAAATCTAAAGTCAGAAAAAACATAGCAAACAATTTAAAAAAAAAAATGAAAAACTTGACTTTTGTCCGCAAATGAAACAAGTTTATGGTTTTTAACACATTTCTTCCTAAAATATTCTCTTAAAATCACACAAATTATATTATATATAAGTATTTTAGACTGTTCTACTCAAAAGAGGCTCCTGTCCATTGGCCTTCTCACAATGGAACCTCTCCTTTGTCTCCATTATTCTATTTTTATTTTTATTATTAATTTTTATTTAATTTAGTAATTTAAATTTTATTTAACTTAAATATTTTTATATATCAGTTATGTGTTTTATACATTTTAAATATTTTATCAACCCTTGACACTCCTTATTTTTTATTTTTTTATTTCTTATCAAACTCTCTACAAAATTTCATTGTCTTTTATCAAATATTATTAAAAAATAGTGATTACACTACCTGAAGATATAGCACTAATCTAAAAAGAGTTTGACTATCTTACCCAATTAGTATCATTACCCATCAATTACAATCATTGAATTTTCTTCGATAACCACGCTTACAATTAATCCAAGGGTTGTAATTGATGGATAATATTGCTGATTGAGTAAGGTAGCTAAATCTAAAAAGAACATATAGGGAAATTATAAAAAACCCTCTAATTTTTTAAAATAATGGCAAAATACACTCCCATTTCATTTCTTGAAATAACAGTACTATATTTGATCAAGTACATATAAGTAATGTAAATGCTAATAGGAAATTTTCTACTGCTGCCCTTTTATTCACAAACCTTCCTTACATTTCATGCACTTAAAAAAAAACTAGCCGTTATTTGTGTTTCCAATATTAGAAATTCCAATCAAAATTGTGAACAAATCAAGACAATCTCTTCTCTAACCTTGTAGTAATATTTGAATGATCTTTGAAAGATTTTGAGAGAAAAAAAAGAATCAGAAATGTCCAAATGGAGTGCAAGATGTGCTGCTTGCAAATATTTGAGAAGGAAATGCACTCAAGATTGTGTTTTGGCACCCTATTTTCCTTCAAATAATCCTGAGAGATTCTCTGCGGTTCACAAGATTTTTGGTGCCAGCAACATTGCAAAGATGCTTCAGGTTAGATCACATGCATTTAACCACTTCTCTGTACATAAATGTGGGGCTACCTTTTGAATACTGCAGTTGAATATATATATATGTATGTATGTATGTATGTACCCACTTAGAGAATCCAAATAAAACAAAATATGATAGCCTCCCGAATCATTTCTTTCCATCGAGAATATCCAACTCTTGGTGTGGACATAAACTTGAATTAATGTTTTTTTTTTCTTTGTTTGAAGATAAACTTGAATTTACTTTGTTTGGTATTGCATTTATTTGTCAACTTTTTAAATTCAGCTTGGTTGTTCTTACTTAATTCTATTCCACTTGATAAGTTTCTTGCAAAGAATCTAGAGATTTCGTATTGTTTTTGATTAAATTTATAGGTCATATTAAGATCAATTACTATTACAATTGATAATAAAATCGTTACATTCAATGCATGACTCGTGATTCCATTTCATAAGTTTTATGAAAGGAATGCATTTGGTTTTGTTTTGTTAAACTTATAGGTTGGGTTAAGATCAATTACTACTACTATTGATAGTAAAGTCTTACATTTAGTAAATGAATGTACCTTATAATTAACTTGCAAAAGGTTTTAAAGATCTTAATGAAGAAATACTTAATGAGTGCTTTTAGAGAAAAAAAAAATATTGCTTTACATATATCTCATAAAATACTTACAAGTCCTTTTACTTGAATGAATTAAAATTGCATTAGTAAAAAATTTGATGATTCATTCGACAATGCAATTAAGCAGCATATTCCAGAGCATTCAAGGATGGAGGCAGCAGATTGCATGGCCTTGGAAGCATATTCACGTATTGAAGATCCTGTTTATGGATGTGTTAGATTGATCCATCAACTCCAACAACAAATCATTGAGGCTCAATCTCAAACAATTCAGATAGAGGCTCAAATTGCATGTTACAATGCACAAAATCACCATGAGAGTGAGCCTTCAGGCCTGATCACCTCAACTCAGCAAGATCCTTTCTCTTGTTTTGCTCAAACTCTTGCCAACAATCCTATGTGACTTCCGCTTGTCAAGAGGACTCCAAATCCGCTCCGGATTAGAGCTTATCCAAGCTTTGAAGAATTTAATGACACGGTATTCCCTTAATCAGAGTGATTGAATACTTCCCTTGACCCTAAAAGGTCAAAGGTACGAATAGTTTTCTTTAATTTAATCCCCCTTCCCCACCCTAAATTTGAAAAGTAAAAATAAAAAATCATTGTATATCAATGCTTACTTTTGTAGTACTTATTACTCCTTTTAATAAATAGTTGATTATGATAATATTACCATCATTCAAACAAACACATCAAATAAATAGAAAATTTTTATGTTATAATATAGTGATAAATCTACGTATTCCTATACGTGAATCAATAAATTTTTGTCAAGCTGAAATTTGGCATGCTCTAAATTTTGATAAATGATAATTCAACAAGAAGTCAGTCATTGATGCATGAAAGTATAAAATAACTCTTTCATACGTAGATGGATGTCAAACCTTAAAATTGACATTAATCTTATGAGACATCCTTCCATGTGGTTAAATGCTAGTTTTACTAAAAAGTTCTTTCTTGTTATGTAAGAAAATCTAGAGGTTGAATACCAACATCAAGATTTGTGGAGTTTGACTTACATTTACTTTTATATGTAATTTGACTTCATTTCTTTAATGAAAAAAATAAACATATGAAGGAAACATTTTCCATCACTAAAACATATTTATAGAATCTTCAATATACAGGAACAGGTTTCTGCTTCTACATCAGCACGCATTAGTCAGTAACCACATCACCATTATCACACACCATATTTGATAATAGCATTCAGTAATTCAGCAATTGAATACACCGAAAAAAACTAAAAAGAGTAGATACAGTGGATTTGTTCCCTTGCCTTGCAAGCAAAGCATGCATACTGGAACAAGGAATGGAACGTACAAGGCATCGAAGCCTGATCTGGAGACTGCGATGAGCCCCATCCCTGAGGACCTGATAGTACAAACAAATGTTCTGTTTCCACCCTAAGCAGCTGTCATTAAATAGATCAGAAAGTGATTTAAGATAACTTTATTAAATATTAAATATTAGGTATATAGCATACAAGTACATAATTTCATGTCCTGATTACAACACATACGCATTACAAATACTTGAAATACACAGAAGGATAAAGGACCTGGTTTTGTGGTTTAATAGTTAAACAAATATTAAATAGAAATTTTTATTTTCCTGTCTCATTCTAAAGATTGTTCCAGTGCCTTATCCATCCAAATTTGGCAGGATCAAGAAAAAGCAGACCTGACTCTTAACACTGTCGAACCTCATTTACATTTTGATTCCAAAACTCATCACATAACATGTTTCTCAAACTATACAAATGCTGACAAATTATGTAGAACAAGATAATTGGGGTTAGTTTTATGATACCGTTGTATCTTTGTGATGCACTGCTTAGGTACTACACCACTCAAAAGCTTAAGCTAATAGGAAAGCGTCCAACCCATAATTGTACTGAAGCTTTGACACATACAACTATCGGTAGATCTTCTAGGAGTAGCTGTACTACTAGTAGATCTATAAAGTGAACTAGTAGTAGCTCTTCCAGGAATTGCTGTTTTGTTGCAAATTTAACTTCAGAAAGATGGAAATTATGGACTACGAGAACTTCGGCATCGTTGGAATGCCTTAGAAAAATAGTGGGCAAAGGGAGTCTCTGGAACTGGAATCATTTTTCCAACCATGGCAAGGGGCCAGCTGCCAAGATTGCACAAAGAAAATAAAAATACAGATAATGAGGTCACTTCATTATTTAAATGCTTTCACAACATTACTAGCAAGTGATCAAAATTCTCATACCACTGATCTTACATCAAAATATAATTTGATAAGAAAGTTCAAGTGTATAAAGGTTGAATACAATTAAAAGAAAGGATCCTCCCAATAATCCGTGCATAGTTTGCCTATATCTCATTTTTACCGTCTCTAATTTATTTTTATCTAAAATACTACCTGACATTAATATGAATACTTAAAATACCCCTAGGAGGTTTGTTGAAAAACTACAATGCCCTTGACGATCACAGATTCTGTTAGATTGACTCGATTGATCATTTGACTCCAGGGGCAAAAAGGAAAATGCGGATGAAAAATAATTGAGATTTTTAAAAAAATAATATATATATTCTCTCTCTCTCTCTCTCTCTCTCTCATCATCGCCTCACCATTCCCTTTGTCTTCTTCACCTTACCGCTCTCTCTCTCTCTCATAATCGCCTCACCAGTCTCTCTATCACTTTTACCTAACTACCCTTTCTCATCTTCCTTTACCTTTCCCTTCAACCTCAACTTCTTTGCTACCCAAAGCTTCAACCCCACCACGTCGACTAATGCGAGGTATGGGTGGATGATTGGGTTTGATGTGTAGTTTGGTCTGGGCTCGATATGTTTGATTGGGTGTTGCGAGCAAATCAATGGTGGTGATGTTGGGGTTTAACGATTGGGTTTCAGGGTTTCAGGCAAATCAATTGTGGCGTTTGACAACCGTTGGGTTTTTGGGTTTACAGCCAACAGGAAACCCAAATCAATTTCCAGTTGTTAGAAACCTAGAATTGGAAACCCATAAATGGGGAGAGAGAAGAAAAAGGGAGAGAGAGAGAGAGAGAGAGGGAAAAAGAGAAAGAATGAGATGGGGACGGTGGTTTGACGGTGGTTTGGAACCAAAAGGTGGTGGTGATGATTATTCTGGTGGTTTGATGGTTTGAAACTAGAGGGTGGTGGTTTGGCATCTTGATGATGATAGAGTTCATGGCATTGGATCTCCACTTTCCTTTTTTTTGCTATTTTTCATCAATTTTTTTTTTTTTTTTCATTTGGTATGTTAATCTTCATAGTCCATCTCATAAATGAACAATGGAGATAAGTTTTTATTAGTTTATAATTTTTTAATTTTAAAATATTATTTTATAATTATTTTATTTTTTAAATAAAAATGTTAAAAATGTCTTTTTATATTTTGCATAACGTTTTTGATAACTTGATAACAGAAGGAGAGATTTTGAATAAAAATGAAATTATTATGACAAAAATGAGATACAGGCAAACTACGCATGATTTTTTGGGATTATCTCATTCAAGAAAAGAGCAAGCATCAAGCAAAAGCAGCAGTCTTAATAGAAGCAAGATATTCTTCTACACCGTAAAACCTTGTTAATTACACTTTGCACCAAAAAAGTCAATATACAAGAATACTTAACTGTTATGTCTAAAAATACATGAAAGAGTGAGTGAGATTGGTATTTATCAAATAACTGAACACACCTGAAAATGCCAATTGCAACTGATGCAAGCCAGAGCTGCCAATCCAGTTTCACAGTGTCGGTAAATGTTCCCAGGAACTCAACGATGATGATCTGTGTAACATTTAGGAGTGGCACTATTAACACTACATACCTAGCTCACAATGGAAGTCCTGAAAAAATGAATACCTACTGACCTGAAGTACAACAGTAATTCCAATAATTCCCATAAAGAGATAGTTTTTAGTCACTCCACTGAAGACGTTGATTTCATCAGGTTTACGAGCATTGAACTCATTGAATATCTGTAATATGCACAGAAGAGGAACCAAGCTTTCAATCATTAAAGAAATATCAACCAAATTTATGCAAAATGCAATTGATATGCTCATTTTTATCTTCCATTAGACAATGAAGTAAACAGAATCTATAATCAACTATACATGTAAAGTTGAATCATTCAATCCAAAATTCTTCAAAGCAACTCGAGGTGTAATATTTATCATAGATACTTGTTACCAAGTAGGGACGTACCTGACAGAGGACAAATGCATTAAATATCACGGTATTCTTCACACTATTAGCATGCTCCCTGGATTCCTTCAAATGCAGAATATTAATGCCCTGGAAGTTGAGCACAAGAAGAACACAAACTTGATATACAGCCTGCAATGAAATGTAAAAGGATAAAAAAGGGTGAGCCAGATATACGAGTATTATTCATATTCTTATGCAACTTAGCAAGTGCACCAACAACAGAACCTCGAGAGGGACCACTTACCTGTATGAGTAAGTTCCTCCACATTATGTTTGTTATAAGAGGTTCCCTGAAAAACAATTCAATCAAATAATTCAATCATGCATCTATATCTAGACTTACAAAAGTACATAAATCTTCGAGTCTCTTCCGTCTTAGTTACAAAAATGACTTGTCACAAGAAAAGGCCCATTTTTTTTAGACATGCTTTCAAGTCCAATTATAAAGTGAAACTAACAAAGACATCAAAGATAAACAATAATGTACTTCAGTAATCCTTCTCATCTTCTCTTCCCATTCTTCCATTCCCAAAATCCGTTAGTTTTTTACAACCATAAGTCAAAAGGGTGAACATCCCTCCATATGTGTCAGTGTGCCCACATCTGCATGCACAACATTTAATTCATGCCACTTTGGAGAGGACTAGAATCACCAAAAGACAAGAGTCTTCCACTCTTAACTAAAACTCCATCTTTCCACCAGGTGAAATTGGAAAATCTCTCTTGGATGCTAATAGAGACTGTTTATAAAAGAAGAAGAAAGAACAGGAAAAAACACTAGCCTTAACAGAGCCATTTGTATTTGATCTAGAAATTCAGAAGCAAACAATAAGAATGTGAAACTTAGATAGAAAAATCACCATTTGTAGTGCAAAAATAACTTTAAATCACAAATTACTTTCTTCCAACTACTCCTAGAATTTAGAGGCATAGAGTTAGCTAAGATTTGCCCAAGTTTTCATAGCCAAACAAAAAGTGATACCAAAGTTAAGTGAATTGCTGAAGATTTCAAATTTTGCCAAGTTGAAACCCATTTACTTCCTCACAGAAAATAGATTTAAGCAAAAACTGAAAAATTTCACACTAATAATGTTTGACTCATTGACAGCATAAAGCTACATTAAACATAATATTAAAAAGTAGAGTCTTTAACAATGAGACATAATAATGCATGGTCAGAAAAGACTAAGAGTTGGTTCAAAAAGAGAGAAAAAAAAAAAAAAAAGAAAAGAAAAGACTAAGAGTTCAAACCTTCGGCCAACCGGGGTTCTATGCATAAGATGGTCTGTTGGTGGTTCGGTAGCCAATGCAAGCGCTCCAAGAGTATCCATGATAAGGTTTACCCATAGTAACTGTACAAGAATGAAGCAAACATTTGTCATTAGAAATGGACAATTAATGGCAATATTATTCAACTAATGAATAAGCCCACAAGATCCTGAATTTAAATAAGAGTGGAAACGCTAAAGTTGGAACATGACATTCAATAACCAATACTATTCCACTTTTGATTTCATTATAATTCCAAAAATTTAAGTATAATTTATTTTCATATACATAAGGTGGAAAACACTTCCTTCACTTAACCAAGACACATATGAGAGGAATACCGCTTAACAAATAATGGTAATCATAAAATCACATAACTTGTCACTTCCAGTTCTTTCATGCACTTATAGTACTTCATAGTTATAGATGCGCAAAATTAACGAAGTATCTATTACACCACACATCTGAATTTTTATTTTAAATAATTCATCCCAAATAATATGACAAATAATTATAATTGCGATGAGAATCAAGACATTATGTAGTGAAGATGCAATAGTTACAAATTGTCTACCAATAATTCAAGTTAAAGGGGGTACTCTAACTAATATCATTTCCTTTTGAAAATGACAACAACTCAAGTTTATTTTTGTATAAGATATTCATGCAAAATGTTTCAAAAACTATTACATAATTTCAAACTTACTTTTACAATAACAAATATCTTTTAGGATTTGTAACAAAATCACTAGAAATTTATAGAAACAATTCTTTATAAACTTAAGTAAAATGTTTAAGAGAATGATAATAATTTAATAAGTAGAAATTAAAAAAACAAAAACTGACCCATTACTACAAAGATGAAGATAAATATTAGAGAAACACATGAAAATGATAAGGAAAAGGGGAAAAAAAAAGGACAACTATGAGATGGTTGAAAATTGAAACAATAAATAAAAAATTAATAATTATATGGATGTCATATGGATAGGCGATTTTTAAAATCATCTCAAACTCAGAAAGTTGTTTAAAGTTGCACTCTTTAAATCATATTATCCCATTGCAATGGGATTATTAGTCTCACACCGTATTATGGGATTCAATAGTCATGTACTCATGGGACTAAATGTTTTGTTAGATAATAATTTATATCATAGTTTACCATAATTATTGTTTATAATAACTGATAAAATAAAATAAATGTAAACTACATTGTTTACATTAAATAATTTATTAATATTATTTATATGAATTAAAATTAATATCCATATATTAAGAAATAAGAGTATATAAGCAATAATACATTATTATTATATAAATATAAATGGAATATTAATTAATTAATTCTTATGACTTAATATGAAAAAAAAATTATCTTCATATATAACTAAAGTATAATTTTATACATCAATTATTTTTAATTAATACAAAAATAAATTTAAATTTAAATTTCATATTAAATAATTGATTAAAGTACGTTGATTAAAAAAATATTTAAATTAGTATCAATATATATTAAGAATAAAAAAGCATATAATCCTCATATTTATTAATTATACATAATTATAATATTATTAAATAAATTCATATAACTATTACATAAAATAAATTTCAAAAAGAAAAAAGCTATTACATAAAATAAAAAGAGATTTTCATATTGATATCAATAATTTACAAAATTATATGTTTTATTTTATTTAAAAATTAATTTATGATATATAAATAATTTATTAATATACATAAATTGGATTCAAAATTTATTAAGAATAAAAGTATGTAATTATTAAAAAAATATTATTAACATAATAACAATAATAATAATAATAAAATAATTCAAATGGCTATTAATATCAATACAAAAAATGCTTTTACATTATCATATAAATTTTTATAAAATAAAATTTTGTTTCATTCAAATATAAATTTAAATATATTTTTAACATAAATTCAAATATATTTTTATTAAAAGGCATTTTGAAATTAGTTTATTTAATAAAAACTTACTTAAATCTGATTTAGTTCAACTCTGTTTCATTGTACCAAATGGAGCCTAAGGTTAGTTTTGGAATAAGATTTGGGAAATATTGTTTTACATTTTTTAGTTTGCTCCAAAATGGAAAATACCCAAAAAACCATGCCTTGTCAACTTCCAGGACATGCATGAGAAAACCAACTACTTCTCTTCTATTAATGAAAATAGGTAAAACAGAAAAATTATAGAGTACACTCTAAACATTCAGAAACAATCTTATATTCTATTCAAAACTGGCCTCAGTTTTCTTCCTGCCGCGTTATTTGTAATAAAGCTTAAAATCATAAGGCAAAATATTCAACAAGTCTCACCTACGAATACAAAAATTGAAGAGCAAGGTGAAAGAGATTAATCACCTGTACTGCATTTAAAGGAACATCACCAGAAGATATTGCCACAAAATTGAAGAGCGAGGAGAAAGAGATTAATTACCTGTACTGCGTTTAAAGGAACATCACCAGAAGATATTGCTGCAACAACATTAATCGCAAGGGCTGCAACGTTGACAGTAAGCTGAAATTGTATAAATTTCTGAATATTCGCAAACACAGAACGCCCCCAGCGGACAACCTGCAAAGAATGGATGGAGTTCCCAAATTAACATTATGGAAATGATTTACGGAAAAATTTTGATAAAGTGCTGTCTCCACCAGGTTCAGGAGGCATTACTCATTTGTATTTATAAAATTATTATTTATTTATTATTATTATTATTCTCTTATTTTAGTTTAAATTTCGTCTAAAAAATTTTAGTTTCCTATTTGACTTTGTCCTCGTCAATGTGTCAAACTTAGGTCTTAAATACTATAGTTAGTCATTTTCTATCAGGTTAAGTTTTTTAGTCTAACGATAACTAACATGGTACAAGAGCTTAGAGGTCTTTAATTCAAATACTCTCTTCTCCTTTATTTGAAATTTTTGTTACACATGTTATACGGTATGAGACATTTAACATGTGTTTGACATCTGTCATTTGTCCACGTTACACGTGAAAGGACATATCAATGTGTCAACTTCAAGTCTTAAATGTTACAGTTGGGTCTTTTCCTATCAGATTAAGTTTTTAGGTTTAGTACTAACTTTCAATCCTTGCCATAGTACATGAGTCATGTCTGGTTTTGCAGCATACTAGATTTTGACTTGGTTGTTAAGAGGGAAGTTTTATGTAATTTTGGAGCAGACTGGCTTAATTAAGATATACAGAAGCTGTAATGGTCCCTATCAGTTTTTTTTCCAATATGTCTCAGTCTCTTTCTCCTTTTCTCTCGCTCCCATTTTCTTTCAATTTCAGCAGCAAGCACTCTGTGGTTGAACAGCGCCAATTGTGGTCACAGTAGGGCAACAGTTTCTATGGAAGTTACTTCCTTGAGCAACCAAGCTTACTGAAACTGATTACTTGAATCACTGTTTCCAGACCACGATCTTGCTGAGGTCACAAACTAAATCCACCTTGCCTACATAATAGTTGTTTCATAAAAGGACAATTGCCAAATGTCTCCAATAATCTAAGGAATTAACCTGGTTATTAGTTTGTATATATCATCAATTTTGAAACTTATTTCAAAGAAAGGAATTTAAAAATAAGGAAAAGGGATGAAAAGTAATCGAAAACCGAATTTCAAAGTGAAAAACATATCAATTAAGTTTCTTACAAATTAATCAAAACTGGTGCAAACACAGAGTTAAATGGCTTTTAGTTTAATTCAGACTTTAGAAGCTGATGCCTATCACGAAGAGACCAGGGAAGGCTTTACAACTGAAAAAGGATGAGAAAATTCTTAACATGCTAACCTTTACAACTGAAGCAAAATTATCATCCAAGATAATTATATCCGAACTTTCTTTTGCAACTTCTGTACCTTGAATGCCCATAGCAAGACCAATATCTGCCTAAAATATATGAAGGAAAAAGGCAATAATTTTTTAGAAGGAAACAAGGTATATAACTGAAATTTGTTTAAGGCATAAAAGAAAACAGTACAGTCAAACCATGCAATACAAGGGGCACAAAGATTGGATCCAACCAAGGAACCAAGCCATACAGTAAGGAAACTTTTCAGGCACATAATATGTCAAAATCATTCCTGACATCATGCAGTCTCATCAACTTTGTACATTGCTAAAGACATAAGAGATACTTTCCCATATCAATAAATAAGAAAGATGAATACTAACTGTATATATCTAAACAAGTAGGTCTCACACTTGAACAATAATAGATTTCCATCTTTGAGCACTACCGAAGCAGCAAAACTAAAAGAGTGCCTAATGCATGCTTGTAATTAGACATTCCACAGAACTGCATTTATTAAAATGTCAAAAATTATCTGCACAATATAATAAGAAACCATCAGTTGAATGTCATATTGCTTATCAAACAGTAACTTTTACCATCATGGGGACTGAGAATCTTGAATTCGAACAAATGGACAAGTACACTTTTTTTTTTGTCTGTGTAACACACAAGCCCAAGCGTGCAAAGACACATGCAAAAAACAATTACACGGTACATATAATATTAAGAAGTTGATGAATCTTTAACTCCAAGTCCCTGCACACAGGTCTAACATACTGGGAAAGTTCAAATGAGTTACCCGCCACTGGAGCTCTGAACAGGTACAATGTGCAATAAGATGCATATATATTAGGCTTTCAGATTCTACCAGATGCATCCTCATGCCAATTACAATATTATAACCATAATAGCACCAAATCTCACAAAATGAAAGGACATAAAGATAACAAACCTCATGTAGTGCAGGAGCATCATTAGTACCATCTCCAGTAACAGCAACAACATCACCTCTCTTACGTAGCGCTTGAACAAGAAGAAGCTTGTCATTTGGGGAAGACCTCCCCATCACCTATATTAGTTTCCAAATTAACGGATTATTTATCTTTTAACCAAAATACTGCAATAAAATTTAAGAATGTAATCATCAAGAAGGAAACTTATAACTCACTAAAATCCATTGCTAACAAATGTGATTATAGGAGTACATGCAGGTCAGACCATACCATAATTTCTGCAGCAACTTGTTCTCTTTCCTTTTCTGATAATGCACGAAATACTTTTCCCTCAATGATATTATGCTCAGTAGCATTAGCACTTGAATCAAGTATTCCACACTCTAAAGCTATCGCTTTTGCTGTTTGAAGATTGTCTCCAGTGACCATGCGCACCTGTGGATTCACAACATATCATTCACATTAGCACTTTTTCATGCAATCCATTTATATGTAATTTATAGATTCTACATTTAAATATCATCACTGTCCATCAATTTTGATGGTAGACAGAAGCAACATAACAGCACAAAACTGACTGTTGAGCTTGGAAAACTCTAACCTAAAACTGTCCATAAACATGAGATGGAATATAATTCACATAAAATTTAAAGCCAATTTCAGAAAGCAGGAACAAACTACCTTATAGTTCAAAAATATTAAAAAGTAAAAAAGAACAACCTTAACTCCAGCTTCTTTGCATATTTTCACAGCGTCTTTGACACCTGGACGACAAGGATCCTACAAATCAATATCATATTAGCTAGTAGAGATACTAATAAAATGAAGAAAAGAACAGACACAACAAAATGGGAATAAGCAAGTAGTAAAGTTCATGCAGAGTAGATTTGCATACAATAAGATTCATTAACCACTTCCTAGATACACTGACAAGGTCCTCAAGTTTTCCAATAAAAATGTGGTACATTTGAAGAGAAAGACTAGAAATTGAAGAACAAATATAAAATATTGTAGCGCAATGCAAAAACTATTTCACGACATATACCTTTATGCCAATAATGGCAAGCAAAACAAGATCATCTTCAGGTAAAACCCATTGGTCTAAGCTCTCCTCATCAGAGGGAACTTTGTCCATTTCATATGTTCTGTAAGCAATGGCAACACACCGCAAGCTTCTAGCTGCCATTTTATCAATAGCATCCTTGAAAAAATCCTGCAGACGATTTAAGAAGGAAAAATCATCAACCAAAAGGTTATTTACAATTTAAAACACAATCAAATAGAAAGATTTTATTATAAATATGTTTATTGTGTGAGCTAACATTGGATCATGCAACAAACCATTCTCAACATCGTCGGATTCACAAATAGTCCAAGATAGGCAAAAGTTAAAATCATTGACAAGCAAGAGTTGTCTGAATTGAAAAAACAGGAAAAAAATCGAAAGTAAAAAGTAAAGAATCTAAATAGTCACAATATGTTATACTAGTACTGATTAATATTACATGGTAATGTACCATGTTGAAGCCAATACATATATGGCCATGTATCATCTTCCACGTGACAAACCAATGGAAAAACCGAAGAAACTTCTATTTCACAACATTTTTTCCCTAACCACCTAGTATTCTTATATAATTTGTATGATGAATAGTGAGAGTTTTACAACCATTTTCCAAGCTTTTGATTCCAAAATCTGAGATCCTCTGTTTTATTTCACAACATTAACAGAGGCTTTTAAGTAATTTTAACTGACATAAAATCTGAGTATTTTCCTGTTAACTCAAAGCAAACTTAACAGAATACATAAGCACAAAGCAGCCACATACTTAGCTTTGGATACATTTAGAATATTCATTTCGCAACACCACTTTGTTCAAATTTTGGCATGCCATATGTTATTTATTGTAGACTTTTAGTTTATCATCCAATTGGTTATTTCAAGATTTTCACAACAAAACTTTTGTTATCAAATGACATTCTATGAAAAATAGTTGAAAGAAAAACTAATGACTATCATTCATAAACATAGACTAAGTTGTACAATAATTCATTTATAATTTCCTAAGTGTAAGTATTTTAATCTATATGATTCTATTAAACGTGCCTGGAAAATCTCATTTTTAGTAAATATTACAATAGAAAGCTTAAAAAACTATGAGGTTAGGATCCATATAGTATTGAAGCTCTAACACCCTTAATCTTTCTTGTATCCTCTTAGAACTTTGAAAGACCAAAATAACCTTATCTCCATCAAAGGATTGCAAGTGACCATATGAGTCAAGATACTTTGTACATGAGGCTAGAACTATCTCAGCTGCTCCTTTCCAATGTATATGAACTTCAGAATCCATCTGCGGATTTTTAAAAAATGAATTAATTAGCAAGAAACTACATGTATAAAGTAGCATCAGTAAGTGAACAGGTTCAGTGGCTGCATTGATAGAGTAACAGAGTTTATGGCATGCATGCATATAAAGTACAATAAAGCAGCAATTATAGCTAAACCTAGCTGCCAACTTAGATTTAGTGCAGAAACAGCAATGATACAGACTACAAAACACTCAATAACAAGCAAATTTAATGATGAGGAAACCTAATAAACAGCCAAAAGGCAATACAGGGTCATCAAATGTGTACAACTGTTAACAAAGATGCTAATGGCTAATAAAGATGTTTCTTCTTGGCTTAGTAGGAAAGTTTACATATTATCCTTGGTTAACAGGTAATAGTTCTGTGGTGCAGGGACACAAAAATGTAACAGAATTTTAATCATAAATTGATGATGATGGTGGTAGCTAAGTTCTCAGTAACTAATACAAATCCTTAAGCAAAGAACTCTTAATCAAGGAATTGACTAACTTGATTTAAAATGGGGTAAAACATCGCAACACTTCTGTCTAGTTGAAGAAAAATACATCTAATGTCATTCAACAGATCAGGAAGCAACAAAAAGATACCATGTACATTACATGCATTTTATTATTGATCTTTTGAACTTGCCATCACCAAAGTGAAAATCCAGAAATTAAAAGAAACCCATCACCTGTTTTAATGCAACACCACCTCGCTTTTTCTCTGAGTTGAAAGGGAAAACGTGGAGAACTGTGGTCTCAGATCTGGTAACATCGAACTTCATTCCCAACTGCAACAAACATTTCGATGACAAAATAAAATTTAGAACGAAAAACATATTTAACAGGCAAAGAAAATACAGTTGAAAACAGCACCTTGACTGCCCAAGAAAGAACAGCCTTTTCCGTCGGAGATCCAGAAATCTCCACCTCTCCACCATCCTGCAAATGCAAAACACATTCAGCTGACACATTTAGTGCTTACTAGCTTTTCATAGTGAGAATCATTAGATTTGTAAAACATATTACAAGAGGCCCAAGCATGGAACAATCAATTAACACAACAACTCAAATAAAATAAAACAACAGAAAAATATACTCATGAATGTCAATGTAGATAAACAGAAAAGGTACAAAGGTTACCACCATTCCACAAGAAGTGACGAAAATCATGAGTAAAAGTAGAAAATTGAAAAACAGCTTATTTGTGATGCCGATAAAACAATGGTATCACACGGCAGGAACAAAACAGGGTATCTTTTGTTCATTTTTCAAATCTAAAGCTTATAGAACAATAAAAAATTCTTATATTGAATTAAACATTAACTTTTTATCAGAAACAGAGCTTGTATTAAATCAAAGAAAAAAGGTAGAAAGTACAAGTGAGCAAGCTGCACACAGCTAAGGAAAATGACACCTGGAACAGCTCTAAGGATATATAGAAACAGTCTGCAGACATAGGTTTAGAATGATGAAAAACTATTCCTTGTAATTGTAACTAAATTTAAATAAATAAATAAGAACTTTACCTTAGGCACAAAAACGTTGCCTGTGGTGTTTTGTGCAACACCCTCACTTAATAGAGAAACAGCTAATGAGTTCATCTGTGAGGAGTCATCTGGTGGATTAATCTTCTCTCTTCCAACATAAGCCTCAACCACAGTCATCTACAATAGGCAAAACTTTACCAATCAAAACCTGACATCTAAAAATAATCCGTAAGAATATGCAAACATAAAGGTGAATAGCAAGAAATGCTGAATTGTACAGAACAATCCTATTTCTTGGATAAAAGCCATGTAATGTTAAGAGAGGCAGAGAGGAGGGAGAAAAGCATGTGTACAAACAAGATAAATACAATTTGGCAAAAATAGTGACATTACAAAGTTATAAATTGGGGGAGGGGAACCAAAGAAAATAACCGAACATATAATATGTTCATTGTTAAATTTATATTATATCTTGTTCATTGTATTATGAATTTCAATATGTTGTTCATTGAAAATAAATGAAAGACATTTGACAGAAACAAGAATTACAGGAGGATTAGAACATCAAGGCTTAGGCATTAAGGCATCTATATCCGAACCCACACCCGACCTCTATTGCAAGAAAGTTTTTGTACATATTGATGATAGCTGTTTTCTTATTGGTTAACTTTCCACCTCCCTTATTGTTTAACAAATAGGCATATAAATCTTTGTGGTTTCAAAAACCTTCCTTGTGGTTAACACTTGTTAGTTAATTACAAGACCATAACCAAATTACCTAAAAAGTTATAATTATTTTTTAAAAAAAAAAATTAAATACATAAATAAAGCAACTCCACCATTTTTTTAATTTTTAATTTTTAAAGCATATTTTTTAAAAATAACATAAATTGACGGTAAGCCCTACTAATGATAAGAGGTTTTTTTTCGTAGTTTTTAGAACCACAAATCAACTAGTGTATTTGCTCAACCTTTAGGGGTGTGGCTGATATCAACCCTTCTTATTTGAACCAAACTATGGTTTCAAAATTTCCATTTACTTTATTCAATAACGTCCTCATTTAGCACATTTTAGACACACTAAAAACCAAAAGTTATCTAATGCATAAAAAACTTTAAGAAAAATCAATAAATAAATATACTCAAGCTTTTAGTGTAGATCTCGCCTCATTCAAAGTTAATGTTCCAGTTTTATCACTGCAGATTGTTGTTGCGGAACCCATAGTTTCACATGCTGAAAGCCTACGCACCTGCAAATATCACTGCTATTAGACAATGAAATTTATTAAAAAAAAAAAAGCCTAAATTATATAAAATTAGCAATCATAAATGAAAGATAGAAGGATAAGAATAGAAAATAATACTTGCCAAGGCTTTATCAGCCATCATTTTGCGCATCGAGTATGCTAGGCTGTCATAGAATCAAGTGCAAACCGAATTAAAAAGAACAGAAGACAATACAATTGCTACATAAGCATTAACTGCAGCAGTATTTTTGTATGAACCAACACATAAAATTACTGCATAAGCAATAGCTCCAGCAGTATTTTTGTATGAACCAAAAGTATTGACTTACGTCAATGTAACAGCCAAAGGCAGACCTTCAGGCACTGCAACTACCACAATGGTAACCTGAATGGTTGTGAAGTTAGTCAAGAAAGAATTATTACATAAACATAGAATATATGCAGGGACTACAACTTACTGCAATGGTAATAATTTTGACGACACCATCTACAGCATCACCAAGGCTAGTGTGGCCTCTGACAAACTGTGGGGTGGTTCCATCTGCTTTTGTTGTATGTCCAGTGAAGAATCTAAGATATTCAAATCAAATGGTAACTGATACAACGATGTGCAATGTCACAGAACAGTAATTACTAAATGATCTTTAACATACCTGACCAAAAGGACAGCCAGTACCAAACCAGCTACAGTGAGCCCAACTATACCTATAAAAGTGGCAACTCCATTTAAACGTACCTGTCATCAAACAGCAAAAGACATTTGGAGCACATCAAGAAAATTGACATCAAGTTCCCATAAAAGAGGAATAACTGAGAATCTGAGATAAAACCTGCAAGGGAGTCTCTTCGCCGGTATCCTCTGAAATACTTGCCATCAGCAATCCCCATTCGGTATTGATTCCAACACCAGTTACCTATGGATTATTTAGTAAGATAAATCTTCATATTTTAGTGCTAAAATTTTATCCAAAAGTAAAACCAGCCAGACCATCAAACTAAGACCACGAACAAAACAAATATGCAACACAGAATGAGATGAATGAATTTAAGAATAAAATCTACTTTCAACAAAACCCTACCTAATACGAACCTAGACAATGTTAGTCTATATTCTAGAATGAAGCATTAAAAAGAAACATAAGTAATTTATGATCAGGTGTCTATAACTAGAAGAGGTATAAAACAGTCAGGCTGGCTGAACCTAACTTGTGTCCTGCCTAACAGTCTAATTCTGTCATATTAAAACATAGCCCACCGAGCCATAGCTGCAACCAAGAGAAGGATGCAGCATATATTTAGGAAATATTTTAGGGACGGATTCTTAGGATTTTTTAAATCAATTTTAGGACTAGGATTTGTTTCTTAATTCAACTTTATAAGGTTACTTAGTTGTGATAAATAAAGTTTCTTTGACTTAGATTTTTTTTCTGGATAAATATGCTATAGTTTATGTTATTAGAGATGATTTGAAGAACCACCCAAAAAACATAAAATAAATGAGATGATCTGTAAGAATCAATTTAATTGGAAATTCTAGACTTCTCCTTCTTTGTTTCTCCTCCCTTTTATGTCCTACCTATCTATACCGTATTTTTAAACCTCTGTTCTATATATTCTATATTCTTTTCTTTCTCTCTAATCACTCTCTCTTTGCCTCTAATTCTGCCCCTTTTCTTATACCACTACCTGTCCTAGATCAAATAAGCACAGGAATTCTTCACCCTCCGACTAACATATATAACACAGATAACTCTGGCTTCACCAATCAATTTTTCCTTGATGGCCAAAACCAACCATGTCATGGATTAAACAATGAACAAAAACATTCAAAAGGATATAGCTAACAATAAGCATAGTTTCTTAATTAGGGCATTAGACAAAGATAACAATGTCAAATAAATTACCAGCATTGTACCAACACCATCTGCTACTTTGCAACCAGACATCAGAAAGGGTGCTTTATGGTCCTTGCGTACCTACAAAACACTATGTTTAAGAACAGAAAATTTCAACTATGTAAACACTTTGCTAAATAAATGCATCACAAACTCACAATCTTGCTTTCACCAGTCATGCTAGATTCATCAATGGCAAGAGAATGACCAGTAACCAAAATTCCATCCGCTGGGACCTAAAGATGGTTCACTTTATCAAGAATATACTTTACGTGCCCCCAAAATACACCATTTGTCATAAAGAAAACCCACCTGGTCACCTATTCTAAGAGGTACAACATCACCAACGACAACATCAAATATTGAAATCTTCACTGTTTTACCACCCCTCATGACCTGCAAAGATTTCCCAATATATATAATTGACAATACACCCAAAACCGACAGATGAAACAATAATTACAAATGCTGATGTTGAGTGCACACCTCAAGCTGTATATTTCGCTTTTCCTTGTTTAGATTTTGAAATTGAAGAGATTGGCGATAATCACTAATGGCTAGTAAACAGGTAAAAGTGAAAAATAGAAGACAATTAGCGCTGTTAACATGGTATTGTAGTCAACTTAAATAGCAGTTTATCATGGAAGGAGCCTAATCCCATAGTTAACCAATTGATAACTGGAATAAACAAATCGACATCTACATCAAAACAAAAACGAAAAAAATGTCTCGATGTTTCAGCTGAAATCCATTAAAATTGTATGTTTAGATAAGGGAAATTAATAAATTCTTTACCTGCTTTAGCCAGAAAAGCATTCCAATTCATTAAAAAAATAAGATAAGCATATATTTAGCTCAAAAAAGAAAAAGAAAAAACATAAGCATATATTTGATTTGCCTTGTGAGGAATTACAAGAGAAATCATTCTGTTTAATGCATTAGGTTAAAAAGAATATATCTTTGATAAACCAGACCAACTTTCTTTAGTTTCTTCCATTTGACAGGCAATCTATGTAAGCTATAAATGGGAAGACCATGAAGAGATCAAATTCAGTACCTGTAACAATTATAACTAGAAAAACAGCAAAGGCAATGCTTGCTCCATCATACCATCCTTCTTTCACACCCTAGAATACATATCAAGAAGAAGATTGCGAAAAATGTCAATTCTAAATAAGAAATAACCCAAAATAGGATAATTGGAAGGGAAAAAGAGAGGAATCAAAAACAATAAGAAGAAAGACTAAATAAAATTATCATTTCATGGTAGAGACAAAGAAGAAAACAAAAACAAAGAATACAAAAATAAATGAATAAAGGCATTTATTACAAACATATAAAGTCAAACAGACATTTCCTGTCTTTCTTTATTGTGAAAATTGGGTTTAAGATATTAAACCACAAAAACTATTTAACGACATTGAGTCACCCTAAAAGGATACTATGGGCTCATTCGTTATCATTTTATAAATACGTTTTCCATTTTTCGAAATGAAAAACAATGAGAAAAATGTTCATTAGCCATGTTTTCAAAAGAAAACAAGAAAACAAAAACCATGTTATTCACTTTATTGACCAAAAAGCTAAATCGTCATTTTGATTTTTTTTATTTTTTTTAACTTTTGTTTTGATTTTTACTTGTTAAATTAATATGTTTTATTTATTTTTTTAAAAAAAAAAGAATTGTTAAAAGCTTGTAGAGATTAGAGTGATGATATATGCAGATGTATATATATATGTGTGTGTACTTTTCTTATGATTAATAGAATATATATTAGTTTTTATCGTATCGTTTTTAAAACAAGCATGAAAGATACCAATTAATTTAATTTTAAAATATATATTTTTATAATTAAAAAATCAATTTAAATTAATTTAACAATACAATATTGTTTCTACTCTCAAAATGTATATAAAGTACACTTGGAAACAATTTCACCAAATGCAAATTATAATATTATTGTTTGATACTATTCTTTTCTTTTTTTCCCAAAATACTGCTTTCAAATCTTGCTACCAAACACGTTTTCAAATTCTAAGAATATGAAAATCAATTTCTCATTTTCAAATGAAAAATAAGAATTGAATAATGAATATGGAAAACATTGTCAAACAGACCCTAAAGAACCGAATGAGACTCGGAAAGTAGTGTGGAAAATATTTAGGTTAAGAGAATTTAAGAGTCAAAAGACATGACCAAAACACATTGACAATTGCACTTCATGTGAGACAGAAACAATGGAGATTATCGAATGTCTTCCTTTCACAAAACAATAACTGTCAAGAATTATCACCTGTGAAACCATTAAAAAGAAAAATGGTATGATTATCATGCATTAATATATTAAACATGTGGTTGCAAAAATGTTGCTACCCATAGTATAAAATTATGACTAGAAAACATGGTGTTTTCTAGTCATAATATTAGTTTGTGACTAAAGGTGGGCTTATAACATGGAACCAACCCAAACGACCAGACCCAAACCGATCCATGGGTGTTCAGTTCAGTTCCAATGTTCAAGTTAAGAGTGTTTGGATCCCATGGCTAGAAAACACCATGTTTCACGAATCGGTGTGATCCAACCCATGAAACACTAAATATAAGGGGCATATGGGTCATTTTCCAACTTGCCAACCTAAAACCTACCTAGATTCTCTTACACGCTCTCTCCCTCATCAGTCGCTCATCTCCTCTTTTCTCTCATCTCTCTTCTTCATCTCATCTTCTCTCCTTCAACATCCAGAAACCCACCTTACTGTCAAGATCAACAAATCAACTTCATCTCATCTAATCTTTTCTTTCAAGATCAGCCACCTCCCTTTTCTCTCAAGATCAACAAACCCACTTCATCTATCTCCTTGATTTAATTTCTCATCGGACCAACAATCTACCCTCTCATCTCTCTGTTCAAGGATACGAGTAGACGTTGGCAAAGATGACTAAGACTGGTGGGAGGAGATAGAGCACTGAAAATGCCCTATCTTTCCTTCATTTTCGCTTTTTCTCTATTTTCTCTCTCTATCCTGTTTGCTTTGTGTCTGTTTTGTGAGATACAATTTGGGTGGGTTTCATTGTGTGTATTAGGGTGGGTTTCAGTTATGGAGATTGGTTTTTAGGTGGGGGATTAAGATTTGCAAGCGATGATGTTTGGGTTTTGCAGGTGATGATATTTGAGTTTTACAAGTGGTAATGGTTGAGTGGGTGTTTTGTTTTGCCACCGATGGTGGTTGAATGGATGTCTGGTTTTCAAGTGGTGGTTTTTAAAGTGCTATTTGGGTTTGTTAGAATATTCTAGAAACATCCCAAAACGACCCAAACCGAACCGACCATATTCACTTTAGTTCGATTTTACCCCTCAATCGGTTCATGTTCTGCTCCAATTCTGAGAATCGATAAAAATTCGGTTCATGTTCGGTTCCAGTTGGAACCGAACTGAACATGTAAGTGTCCACCCTCATTTGTGACTATGCGTTTGCCTATGTCAACTTTAGACCAAAACCCATAGAACTGCAAACTTTAAATCATTTGCTTCCATATCGAGACACAGGAGTAAGTCAAATGACACCAAAGGTAAACCAAGTCAATGCAGAACCTTCCTCAAAAAGTAAGCACTATTGATGCAAACCCGCATGGTTAAGCCAAGCATTAGCTCCACATGTTAGTAACCAACAAACTTAAAAGTTTAAATCGATCAGAAATAACTCAATAATAATATTTCAACACTCTAACAAACCCTCTCAAATACAAGACCTATGGGCTTGCTTCATAGCTTAAGCCCAAACACTAACACAAAAGCACAAATTCAAATATTATCAAATGGGGAAACTCGAGCTCAAAACTCCCTGGTTTAACAGAACTCTAATATCATATTGATAACCAACAGGCCTAAAAGTTTAAACCAATAGGAAATGGTTCGCTAATAGTATTTAAGTGTTCTAACAACACTAATATAATTAAATTCAATAATAACGAAAAGGTATAACCAACATACCTCTGTCTTTATTCCCAAAGCTAGTGAAGCTATGGCAGCTACAATTAAGATGATAAGGGTTAAATCTTGCCAAGCTTCCCAAAGAAACCTCTACAAGATGAAGCATAGAGATGAATAGCAGTGAGCAACATATCCCTAACAGAGGATAGAAATTAAAGAAAATGAATAGTAATATAATGTCATTTAATACCAAGAAACTTCGCCCTTTCTTCAAAGGATATGTGTTTGAACCAAACGAACTCCTTCGCTTTGACAAATCAATATCATCACCAACGACTCCCGTAACTAGGTTTGTATTTAACAAACCTGATAACCCTTTAACCTGATGTATGAAGCGAGCAAGCATTATGTAGACCAAGTATCTAAAACAATATAACGCGAAGCCAGAAAAGATACATTCATAATCAACTTACCCCTCCCAATTGCTCCAAAGCAGAAAAATTATGATCCCTAGTAATTGATGCAAGTTGTTCAAGTTCAATTCCATAATCACCGCTAGGAGTAGGGGGTGTAATTTGTTCAAGTTTAATACCTGAATGTCATATAATTTCCAAAAAAGAAAATAGGTGAATAATTTCCTAATACAACATAAGTGGAAAAACTTCCCTTATGAGCATATTAGACCATATAACATTGAACAAAGATAACAAAAGATGTGTTTGGAATTGCATTTCAAGTAGAACTTCTAGGAGTAGATCTTTTTAAAGCATCTATAAAGTGCTTTTAAACATAAACCTCTAAAATGTTTGGTGTTCAACTAGAAAAGTAGTTTTAGGTTAGTAGAGTGTTTGGCAATATGTCTATAAAAGAGCTTTCATAGTGATAGATTACAAAATAGGAATCAAATAAAGTTTTTCAATAACGAAGGAAGTAGAGCAACATTTAAAATATTTTAAGAGCATCTAAGCCTATTTGTTTCCATCGAAAAAAGCTCAAAAAGTACTTCTACAAAAAGCTCAAATTCCGAGCTTCTTCCAGTATATATAAAATAGCTGTTTTAATATTAACAAAGCTCTTCTTAAATGGATGCCAAACAACCAAAAACAATTCAAAAGAGCTTTTGACTTTTAAAAAAGCTCTTTTGGTTAATATAGAAGTCATACCAAACACACTCTTAGACTAGTAACTTAGTATAATCTAGCGTTTGGCAATATTATACAACCCCCTAAGTTATCCAATAGATAATGATTGCACAATCCATATTATTTTAAATTCTTCGTATTAAATTCTCCAATAGGAAAGAAGAGTCCTGTTAGAGTATCATTATATTAATTAGTAGTCTTGATTCTAGGTGGCCCTTAATCATAGCTACCCCTCATTCTAGGCTAACCATCTATACTCCCTTAATTCTAGCTAGTCATGTATGATCCATTAATTAAGCTGATCATGTATGATACCTTAGTTCCAGACCATTATGTGTAATCAGTATATTAACCATACAATTCCCCAACAATATAAACCTTACCTCTTATACATTTCTATATAATGAAATAAACAGTTGCAAATATATTTAGTTTCTCCAGTTTCACTCTATTTCCTTGAGTTAACTTTCTATTCTTGAATTCGCTACTTTCATCTTTAAAATCATTTTCACTTTTGAATCTATGGGCATGGCTAGTGAAAAGCCTAATTGTCTCCAAGTTATTCGGGTAAAAAGGGCCTATGATCATTGCACCTATCGGTAGAGGTCATTTGGGTGGCACCGAGCCTAAAATTTCAAAGGCCAAACCAAGCTTGAGGGTCAAGTATGAGCTAAGCCTTAAAATATTTTTAGGCGCAATTAACCCACAAGCCTTGTTTCTATCCAAAACTTGGACAGCCCATCAAGTTTTAGTAGTTTTTCAATGTAAAAGTTTCAATTTTTTTTTATTTTTTTTTTTAAATTTTTAAGTCTTCAAGTTTAGCCCTCTAGGCTTGTTGGTTTTGAAAGTTAAATCCGGCCCTTACAAACTACAAGCTTAGATGCAAACCTCAAGTGCGGGTTCGAACACCTTTACCTATCTGGCATATGTAGTGACATTTGTTCTATATTCGAAGAGAATATACGGAATTACGTTGTTAAAGTCAAAGAAACCCATTAATTCAAAGGCAGCAAATTATGCAACATAACTCTCCATTTGGGAAATAATTAACTGATATGCAATCCTAACCAGCTCCTAAATTATCTGGAATAGCTGAATAATCGCAGAAACTTCTATCCATTTAATAGCTAAATAAATGCCTTTTCAATATCCTTAGTTTGTCTACAACCCCATTAGGTATGCCTTGTTCCACTTGGGTTTTTGATTCAGGTGCTTCCCATCATAAGGCTAGTGATCTCTCATTATTTGTTTTTACAGTTAATCCTATTTCTTCTACTTCAATTTGTCTCTTCTACCATTGCCTATTGGGCTATGGGTCTACAAATTTTGCTATATCTTCAAGGCACCTTGCATCAAAGCTTGTTATACTCTTCATCTTCTACTTTGGAGCTTCGAGCCTATTCTGATCTCGATTGGCACTTGAGTATTGATTGCACATCTAATACCAAGTTTTCATGTTTTTCGAAGAGATTATGTCATTTCTTATTAAAAAGAATTGCAAGAAGCAAATAATCGTTGTTCAATCCATTGCTTTGACGAGGTATTGAGCAATGGCTACTACAACAGAAAAAATGATGTGGCTACGATGGTTGCTTAAAGATTTATGGATCTCTCTTTCGGCTCATACTATTATGTATTATGATAATAAAAGTGCAATTCAAATTGCACACAACTTTATCTTTCATGAGCGTACCATACACAAAGATTGTCTATCATTTTGTGTACCATAATCTCCAACAAAAGGCTATTTCCCTACCACTTGTCCCTTCATCTTTGCAATTGGCTGATTTCATGCACACCATTTCACTCTTCCAATTTCTTCTTGGCAAACTCTCAATACTTTTTGCTATCATATCATGAGTTTTGAGGGTGGAATGCAAGTATTACTATACTAAATTACTAATTAATAGTCCCGATTCTAGGGATCATTTTGACCCTTAACCATAGTCATCATCCCATGATTCTAGTTTAATCATATATAATCCTTTAACTCTAACTAATCATGTATAGTACTTTAATTGTCGAATATTTATGTGCAATTAACAATGTTTTAAAAGGCGAAGGAAGGCGATCAAGCCTCGACGAGTCGAGGTGGTCACCTCGAGGCAGTTGCCTCAATTCTAAATAACGAAAAATTTTAAAAATTTTATTAAAAATTTAAAATTTATTAAAAAAAAAATAAAAATCATCCATAACATTGAAAATTATAGTGATAACTACTGTTAGAAACATAGATATCAAACAAAATAGAACAAAATCAACAAAAATATTGTCCTAATGACCACTATATTTTGAATCATGCATGATTATCGATGCAACAAAATGAGATGTTGATAGTCCAATTAAAAAGCCAAAAATGAAAATTTTAAAAAAATAAATAAATAATAAGGACAAGAAGACAACCGCAGTGTTAGGTCACACTGACAACACATTGAAAAAAGATATCCAAAGTGGGTCCCAACATAAACTCGGTTGGGTTAAGTTTTGATCATGGACAAACTATACTATTACATAAATTGCAAATACATAAACAACAAATTATACTAGATACAAGACACCCACCATCCACCCCCCTCCAATCTCATTTTATTTGTTGAAGTAGGACAAGATTAGGAATTAGAGTTCTTATAAGAGTAGAATTTAAATTTATTTAATGTTAAGTTTTTTAGTTTCAATTAGTTTCAAATTAGGAAACTAGGATCTAATTAAGATTCCTATTCCTTAATAGTTTAGGATTAGAAAAATTATTTAAATATTTGATTTGCCTATGTTAAGTAGACTATTATTTTCTTTCAGTAATAACAAACTAGAAGTTTGTGTTCTATGGTTTTCTTTTAAGTTTACCAGTTTCAATTTTGAAATAACTATTCCTTTGCACCATTTGTCCAGCAATCTCTATTCTCCCATTCATTTCTCTCTCTCTTTGTGTCTCTTAACTTACACACATACCACCAAGCACCAATACAAGTTATCGCACACATAATCAACCCATCTTTCTTTTCAAGTTCCATCAACTCTCTTCAAAGAGGTTTTTAAGTTAATCTTGCATCAATCATGGCTGTTGTGGCGTACATAGCACTTTTCTTCGCCTTCACTGGCCATTCAGGCAGCTTTCATCTTCAACATTATTTTTCATTCTTTCACCATATTTTCCTCTCTGATCTCTTGCTTCTTTTCATAAGTTGATCATACTTGAAACAAAGTTGTTCTTTTTTTTCTCAATAACTTTTTATAGAAGGGTTAATTTTTTTCCCAAAAGAAAAAGGATTTTTGGGGCTGCCCCCTCTCGCTTGAGGCTGGCCTTAGGCAGTCACTTCAAGCTCTTGGGGTGGTTGCCATGCTAGCATCGCATAAGGCGGTCACCTTGAGGCGCCACCTTGATTTGAATTTTAAAACACCGGTAATCAATAGTTACCTTAACTATATGGTTCACCAACTACTAAACCTTACCTCCTGTGCATTTCTATTGTAGTAAATACATTTTTGCACATTATCACTTTTTTCTCTCTTTGCTTTCTGTTTTTATTATTTATTTAAGTTTTCTAGTCTTAATCGTGAAACATGGAAATTAATTAATAATTTAAGTTAACAAAAAGATGGAAATGGTGGGAGGAGACAAATCCTCCCCATCATAGAGGAGGCTGACCACCTTCCTAGAGGCCACAAGCCTCTATTATGCGAGAAGCAATGCCTACTCCTATTTTTTAATATATAAAACAATAGATACTAACTCATACCCATCAACTGCAAAAAATAAAGTAATTTGATTCCTTTATCCTGACACAGTATTAAACATCGTACCTTTCTAAACTTAGTGACCAAATACTATTTAGTACTATAAAGTCCAATCAAATACAATTCAATCTAAACTAACACAGTGTTGTCGGCCAAACCTGTCCATCTGTCATCAATACAATTCAGTTTACCAATTTCATAATTCTCAACATATGTAACAGAGGGCTGGGAATGGAGCATTTAATTGTATATTGGAACAAAATAAATGATTCACAGACTTACTATATTAGTCTTTTCTTTTGCTTTTATTTTCTTTTTTTTTTTTTTTTTTTTTTTTTGACAGGGAATGAGCATGAAATAATTTTATGAACACAAAAAAGGTAAACAAACAGTGCACAAGTTTGCTTTAGCAGTTTGAAAGCAAGGATACTTCAGTGAGTAACATACCAGTTTCATCTTCTGCAGCCAATTTGAATAGCAATGCTGCCTGAAATAGAAAGTTGCTACTAAGGAAACAAACTAATTTTGGATAAAAATGTTTATCAAAATAATTTAAAAGATAAATAGATTAAAACATTACTCTTATAACTTGGGCATGGGCCCTGATCATCCTTCTTCTGTTCTCTTTCTCTTCTTCCTTTTTTAAGTCCAAAGTATAACGAAATCGGCGGGAAGCATTTAATACGAGTGCTGCTTGCTGTAAAGAAGACAAAACTGTTATAGTCAAAACTCATAGAATTAAATAATAATAATAATAATCATAAGAAAAAAGCCAAAGAGTCACTTTTTCTTCCATGTTACATGGAATTTTTCTTCCATGTTACATGGAACATATACTTCATCGTGAAGCTGTCATAACTTGATCAAAATGAATAGTTTTGAAAGGTGTGCAAAAGGCCCTGGAGCCTGAGACGCGAGGCACAAAGTGTGAGGCACGTTTCATCGAAGCAAGGCGCACTTTTTATAAAAAATCTCTAAATATTATAAAACCATAAAGTTGGGTTTTTTTTTTTTTTTATAATTGTAGAGTTTTTTTAAAATATTTTTAAACCAAATGGTCTTATTGGGAATTTTATCAAAAGTTGGGGAATTATTCATAATTTTTACTATATGTGTATATGTAAAAGATATAGTAAAAATTCAACTTGCTTAGTAAACCCTAATCCCAACTGCCACCCTGACCCTCCCCCTCCCTTTTGCTACTGCCACATCTGACCCACTGAAAAGCATTTTTTCTTGCTGGTGACCCACTGGAAAGCTCCAAACCGGAACTCATCAAAAACCTTCAAATCAAGGTGATGTTGCCAAATTGAACTCCGATTTGCCTTCAAAGGTCGCCAGCAATGTGTTTTCTCTTCCGGAGCTCCTCAAAAACCTTCAAAAATTATTGGAAACATCACCAGGGAGACAAGGTTGTGCAAGGCGTGCCCAGGTGACGCCTTGCGTGCCTCACCCAAATCGCCTTGTCTCTGGTGACTCAAGACGCCAGACCCATGCCTTGAGGCACCTCAAGCCTAAGTGCGCCTTTAACATCCATTTTAAAATGTAATTTCAAAAATGAAGATTCTCCAATAAATCATCTCTATCTTATTTATTTTTAGAATATTGAAGTTAAAAATTTTGTTATTGGCAGTCCAGTTTGGATCAAACTGGATTCTGTCTGTTTCCTTTTCAAATCAGACTAAGAGGGCCAAACCAGGCTCCTCAGAAGGTGCTTTAGGTATGCGTCTACACTATTTTCACCACAACTGGGTCTGGTTTGAAGTCCAGGAAGTCCAAAAAATTGGACCACCAGTCCCTCTGATTGACATTTCCAAGTTATATCCCAATTTCCAGTCTACCTAAAAATAGTCAAATAACCAAAAATTATCAGAATTTGAACACTAGTTAGTTCCAGTATTATCTAACTGCAGATGCTCTGGTTATTCTAATATATCTACAACTCCATCCTTACAGAAACATCTTCTTCAGAATGCAGAGTCAATGTTACTGCTTTTCCAGGAGTCTCAAAATATTAGTCTCCTCCATATGGAACCAGAATAACAAAAGATTCTGACAACTGCAGCTAAAAATAACTGGAAATTTTATATGGCGAACAATGCCTCCAAAGAAATCCCAAGAAATTAGATTATGATTACACACGTACCGGCAACATTTTTCCATTAAGTTTTCCTCTAAATACACATTACATCACTTGAACCGATCATACATTATGTCAGTCAACTCCCTCCTAAAATGAGAAGTATCATCTGACCAACACAGTAACAAAGATCATGCTTCATTGTTCATACACCCACCAAATGCCATTGAAGGCAGTCAACTCTTGCACAAAGCGCATGATCATTTGAGACTAAACCCTGATTGTTCACTTGTGGAAACTGCTTGTAGCTTCAGCTTGGTTAATGGCCAACATTCACAAGAATTCTTTTTAAATAAAGAAATAACAGTCAGATGACAGTTGCTGTACTTTACAGGCTCCATGAATCTGCTTTGCAGTGCCTAAATGCAATTCTCTCTGTGAGTCTACTATATACTCACATCAACATCCATCTTCCCCCACTCGTCCATAAAACTTCTCTGTCTATGCAGCTCTCTTTTCAATCGCCCCTCAAGCTATGCTTTCTCTGTAGTTGCAAACAAAGCCTATAACTTCAACCAGCAGCTCAAAAGATAGAAAGAACGAAACTTTGGAACAATACCATGCCATTTTATCAAGCAACAAAGTGGCCAAAGAGACCCAAATATAACCTTTCCTACACAAAAATCCATAAACAAGAAAAAAAAAAAAATCCCACAATGTCCATTCCAGCACCAAATGTGAAACAACACATCAGTCACAACTTATCATCCTCAATACTCCATCAATTTATTCTCCCTTAGGCCTTATCATTCCCTCATCCAACAACCAATCTTTAATTGCAAACACATTACAAGTTTCACAAACAATTTTATAAACAAATATATATACATATATATATATATATATATATCAGCCTACCAGTAACGTTGCCAAATCTATAGGGTTTGACTAGTTTACTAATTGGGTAAAGTTATCCATCACCCACCAATTCGATAGATAGGCAGGTGATGGATAAGGGTACCTGATCAGTAAGGTAGTCCAATGCTATAGATATCTTACTTGCAGGGTATATATATATATATATATATATATATATATATATATATATATTTCCATTGATTACATTTTAAATTTGAAATACAAACAAGATACATAGATGATAAAAACAACAATTATTATAGACACATACCCTCCATCTGCGAAGAGTGTCGACACTGATATGCTTGGTCTGAGTGATATCAAAAGGATCCGAAACGACCTCTGCTTCTACCGCCGCTTCTTCATTGTGCTGCTCCTTAGCGGAGCCCTCCTCAACGTCCCGGTGGTGCTCCGAATCTTGTTCCGGCGGCAGCAATCCATTGCCGGAAGAAGCACTCATATCGCTTGAAAATCAATCAACCGTCAATCAATTCAATTCAAAAATCCGTGTCGTCTGTCGCAAGAGAGATGGCGCCGCCCGCACAAAACCTAGTTATAAGCCTTATACGGACCGCCACCCCCAACCAACAAATTTTTACTCAAAATCAAAAACAAACAATCAAATATTTTCGCACTAGGAATTGAAACAAAACAATGCACAACACAAACAAAAATAATAACAACAACAAACAAACAAACAACGCAGATTCGAATTGGAAACCGAAAGATTAAAAATACAGGTGAGAGGTAGCGGAAATTGCGGAGAAATTGTTTGAATTTGGGGATGAAACTAGAGGATACAAATAATTACTAATTTTATTTTATTTATTTTGGTTTTTTTTGTTGATAATTGGTGTCACGCAACAAAACTAGGAACTGTAAAACAGGTGTACGGTCATTATATTATTATTATTATTATTATTTTGTAAAATTGAAAATCTGTGAAAACGGCAACAAAACAAAATTGTTTTTGAAAAAAAAAAAAAAAAAAAATTACCGGAAGGAGATCGGCAGAGTAAGTGAGCTGCAAGACACAGCCATGGACTGGTTTCAATCAGATTGTTGGATTATATAATAATTGGCTGATTCATTGACAAAATAGATAGGAAGTTTCCGAGAAACTTCCCGCCAACACATTTTGGTTGTTTATTGAGTGGTCACTATTTTGCTTAATTGCTTTTTTTTTTTTTTTTTTTTTTAAAGCTGAGATCGACTCAAAAAACTACTAGGATCAATCAAGATAAAAATATCATAACACGACCCGAAAAATAACTTTCAATTGGAAGGAATCTACTCATACAAAAATGAAAAAGAGAAGTGAGAGATCAATCTACATTAAATGGTGGGAGATAATTAATATATTTGTATTATTATTTTTTTTTTATATATATTTGAATGTGTCAAGGGTATCGAATCATGCCACTCACAATAAGAGACATGAGGATTGCTGGTAGCCAATCAAAGGCGCCCAACAACCAAAAACTACTTAATTGCACTTTTGAATACATTAGACCTACTTAATTGCATTTTTTAGATATTTAGATTCTCTCGCATTCTGACCCTTTTGTTAGTTTTTATATGTTTGGTGATATGTATAATTGATGGTTAGAATTTGTGTTTTTTTTTTTTTTTTCCTTTTGCTTCGTTTTTGTTAAGCGTTCTAGATGATAAGTATAAAAACAAAAGTTTTAATTATCTTTGTTGTTATGATATTTTCAAGAGACTAGATTCTTTTTTTTTATGATTTTTATGATATTTATGCCCTCGTTGTTTTGCTTAATTGCTTTTTCGAATATATTAGAATGGATACCATTGAAATTTAAGTATATTCAATCTAAATTTATATGGAATCTATTAAAATTTTGAGAGAAATATTCAATATATAATTCTTTAGAATTTAAAATATCTTAAAAAGTTGTGCATATTCAATTTATATTTGAATGGATTTCACTGAAATATAGGTATATTCAATATATATTTTGATGGAATCCAATAAAATTTATATATATTCAATTCAAATTTATATAGAATCTAACGAAATCTATGTATATTCAAAAAATCATTAATTTTATAGATTTCATTTAAGTGATAGATCTGGATATATTTTAAAGTGATTTATCTGGATATATTTTAAAGTGATTTTTACGAAAATATATACATATATATATATATAATCTTATCATTTTCATGAAGATTTTATTTGATTTTTTTAAAAAAATCTAATAAAATCATTATGACATTTATAAAATCAGTGAATTCCACCGAAATTCATCATTAAAAAAATTTCATCAAAGTCCAATAAAATCTAAATCGAATACATCCTCCTTAAAGTTCACTAAAGAGTTCAAACTCTCAATAATTTCATGTATTTAATTCAAATTTGTATGATTTTGTTATATTTAATTACGACTTTTAAGAAGTCAAACAAATTTAAGTGTATTTATAAAGTCATTGAATGTATAAATTTTACTTAATAAGTGAGATCATACTTTAGTAAAAACAAGTCTAACAAAATCTACGTAGAATCTATGAAATATTTGAATTTCAACCAAACCCATCATTTGAAAAAAAAAAAATCATTAAACTCCAACGAACTTTAAATTCAATATATCCTCTTAATTACAAAAGAGAAATATTATAGTAGGAAAATTTTGACAATAAAGCTGATTGCTCATATGAAGTTTAAGTCTACTGAAAGCTCAAACGTTAGTCCAATTTCAAAAAGATAGTAAACAGTCGAAGCTGAGAAATGATTGGTAGTGTTACTAAGAGTCAGTGGCAACCCCTAAGTATACTCCACTTGAACACAAATCAAGAGTCATGCTGTATGAATAGAGGCCAAAATGAGGGAGATGTAAAGTATGAAGCCAAGGAAAGCCTAGGCCTATAAAAAGGCAACCTCCTTTCCATTGGCAGGGACGAATTTTGAGAGAAGATACCAAAACTCTACCAAAAAATATTCACAGAGCAAATCAAGCATTTTATTTTGTTCTTCATTCTTTTAAATCCAATTCCCTTCAACCTCACTATCTCAATCATTTGACTCTTAAACGGGTTGTTAGTGCTTAAATTCATCCACCACAATTTGGCACCTATTGTGGGGCACTAGCAATTTTGTGCTAAGAAGTTGTGTGATCATGTGATTACAACAAGATGACAGAACTCTCTCAGCAAGTGACAATTGAAGCCTAGGTAGCTATTCTAATAGCGTAGATGAGTAACTACGTTGAGAAGTTATAAGAACTAGCAATAGAGAACAGAGCGGTCAGATCCCAGAATGTTGAACTATAAGATCGAGTGGAAAGGCTAACTGCAGTAGTGATGCCTTCATCCGATTTCAGTCAAAGAAATCAAATTAAGTCAGTGTTGGAAACCAAAAGAACACTATTAATAAAAATCGAGTAGACTATGAAACATCTAGTCTTTCAACTAGAGCAGATCTCTTATCAACCAAAGACAACAAACCATCAAACATAGTCAACATACAACTATGAATGAACTCAATATTTGAGTAAGAGTAGCAAGACTTAAGTGAGGGATATAGATTTTCGAGCAGTCCATAAGCCAATATAGCAGTTGACAATCAGAGATATAGAATGCCATCAATTGAAACTGAGCTAGAAGGAAAGACTAAGGCAATGACAATAAACGAGGATCTAGCATACATAAGACTGAGAATCTGAAGCCAATTCCTCTAGTGTCAAATTGATTCATTAAATGTTTTGCCCACTAAGAAGAGTACTACAAATAGTTTCACTAATTCGTTGGTTATCAACACAATCGTAATAATAAGATGCATCAAAAATTCACCCTCCTTAATATGAAAATGTATGATAGAACAAGCGATTTTGATGATCATATTACTCAGTACAAGCAACGAATGTTCATTGTTGCAATCTCGAGCAATTTGAAGGAAGAGGTGATGTGCAAAGGCTTCGGATCCGACTTGGTAGGACTCTTGCTATAATGGTTTACAAACCAACCTAATGATAGCATCAATTCATTTACCTAACTAACAGGCATATTCATGGAGCAATTCGCAAGTAGCAAAAAAATCAAAAAGTGGTCCAATGATTTATACGTTTTCATGCAACAGCCAAGAAAGTGCCTACGTGATTATGAAAGACACTTTAATCATGAAAAAATGTCAATTCCCCTAATTGCAATGTAGTGATAGCAATATCGACCTTTATAAAAGGATTACTACATGATTCAACCTTTTATAAAGAGTTGACTCGATATCCTTCTAAGACGATGGAAGACGTCTTAGTAAAAGCGTGGGCACAGATAAATTAAAAGGAAGATGTGGTTAATACTAAACCACGGAAATAGAACATGAATTAACATTAGACAGAGTAGGACACAACATCGACTTCACCTTAATCGAAGTGAGCCATATCCAAATAAAAGCAAAAGAGACAATTAATAAAATAAACATCAACCCTTTAAGAGGCTAATCAAATACCAAAAATAGTTGCCACCATACAACCTTAATATAAGTACATCGGATGTTGTTGCAATCATGAAGGTACTGACAACAATGTGAAGTCATCGAGAAACTAGAAACTCCTCCACAAATGAGAGACCATAGCAAATGGTGTGAATTCAATGGTGACCACAGGCATCCAACGAAAGATTGTATATCATTAAGGTTGGAGGCTACTGCTCTACTGAGAAATGGGCATCTCAGACAATTTTCAAGTGAGAAGAGAGAGGCAAGGAGAACGATAGGCTAAAAGAAAAATAGCTTTTAACCTATCAAAGCCTTTGATTCATGAAAGAACGATCAATGTGATCACTAGAGGATCAAAGATTAAAGATGCTTCACATTCGACTGCAGAACAAAATACTTAAGAAGTCGTTCACTCAAATAGCAACGATAAACATTTGTACACACATACAAAGGTTGATCATGTAATCAAGATTTAATGATAAACATTAAATCCCCATGATGGCACTTTGGTAAGTTTCCTTTACATCATTAACCACTTAACGAAGAGGGTCGTGATAGACAATGGAAGCTTTTGTAATTAAGAGGATATTACTGGCTAATAATACGTAACAATGCAGTTGAATGGGTAGCAAAGTGTGATGCCAATTGGTTAACTAGGTATCACATTAACCTCCGGGACCTTTAAATTCAATAATTTCCCCATGTCTGTTCATGAAAAGAGGAATAGATATAGTTGGAAAGCTGCCAACCTTGCAAGATGGGAAACATTATCTTTTGATCATAACAGATTATTTCACCAAATAGGTCGACACTAAAGCCTTCAAAAAAGTAAGGGAGTACAAAGCAAAGAAGTTCGTATGGAAACATATTATATAAATGTTTAGATTTCCAAAAGAGATCGTCACAGACAATAGGTCCTAATTCTTTTTATTCTACTTTCAAAACTTCTACAAAGATTTGGGTAGATTCAAAACTTTTACAATGATTGGGGTATAAATCTGAATATTTCAACTCCCAGATATCCATAATCGAACGACAATATTGAATCGACAAACAAGACAATCATCAAAACTCTAAAAAGAAGGCTTAAATGCACTAAAGCATTTTGGATTGACAAACTACCTAGGGTTTTATAGTCATATCGAACAACAACTAGGTTATCAATAAAAGAAACATCGTTCGCACTTACTTATGGAGCAAAAGCAGCTATGCTAGCCGATACAGGTCTATATTTGATAAGAGAAATGATAAACGAAGAAAAGAAAATTCCAAGCGCTTGACTTTGAGCTGGGGGACAATAAATAAGAGAAGAAAGAGTGAAGATCAAGATAGTCACATATTAATAATCAATAGCTTGTAGCTAGGTTATGCACTTCAAAATCCGAACATTTACGGAAGGAGATTAGATGCTACATAAAATCTTTCAAAATACCAAGAATCCAAGCAAAGGAAAGTTAGGTCCCATATGAGAATGACCTTATAAGATTGTAAAAGTGGTGGGACAAGGAGCTTACAAACTAGAAGACATCAAAGGCCACAAGATAGTAGACAGTTGGAATGACATCCATCTTAAGAAGCATAATTTTTAAAGTTCATTCTTATTTTGTTGTTTTTTTTGCATTGGTTTTTCAATTTCAACTTTTATAGTGTAATCAAATCGAATGACAAGTATGAGCATCAACAAGCAAGCCTTAAGATGGTCATTCGACGTTATGCTTCATGCTTTCCATGAAATGGTTACACAACATTTAATTCAATGAAACACTTTATGCAAGTCTTATTCTTATAAGATCCCATTTTCATAAAATTTCAAAAAATTTACTAAGTGCTAAATCATTAGAACTCGACATTAGGTAAATTAATAATGGAGCTTGACATAAGCTGAATTAATGATAAAAGCTCAACATAAGCTAAATTCATAGAAGTAAAGCTCGATTTGCTCAACAACATTCGGAGAATAACACTTGACATAAGCATCGCTTCTAAATCCACTAAGAATCAATATTCATGATATTGTGTCCGCCATATTAACAATCAAGGAAAGAAATCACATTACTTTGGTAGATAAAAGTTGACTATAAGAAATTCCAACAATCTAGAAAATCAAAAATCAATTTTGCCTCTACATTACCAAGTATCATTTCATGAAAAAGTTCAATTAGTTATAACATTTTTGAGCAAATATTCAAAACAGTATTTAACTTTGGAAAATTCAAGAAAGCAAATATAAGAAGTTTGAAATTATTACAGAATGAAATAGATCTATCAAACAAACTTGTAGATCATTTACATCACAAAATTAAACATTTGAAGAAACATCATTCCCCTTATTGATGATGTAAACTCCCATCCCGTCATTTTCATGTTGAATGTCTTGTTGCTAACCATCTTCCTCGTCCTATAGAGCTTTGACCTCTCTCTTCTAGAATTCTTCCCATTCAACTATATCCTGCTCGAGTTTCCATTCAAACAACTTCCCCTCTATGAATTCCTTGATCAATTTGGCACGAGTCTTTCAGATAGCCTCAACAGCAATCGACATTATCTCTTTAGTCTTGTACTCAAGAGCCATATAGGTAGTCTTCAACTCATCTTCAAGTTGTTTTATCCTTTGGGTCGACTCATCTTTCTACATTTCAAGCTTAGATTCCAGCACAGCTACCATCTCTCCAATTGCAATGTCAAAACTTTCAATCATAGATTTGTGGACCTTAAGTTGTTCATTTTCAACATTAAGGTTGTTGACAACCATGTGCTATTTGATTTGCTTCCTAGCAAGAAAGTATAAAAATAATTAAATAGACAAATAAAAAATAATAAAATAATAAAAAAGGGTTGTCGATTGTTGAGGCACTAACCTTCAATGCAAAGACAAACCTTTATCAATTATTTCTTGGAGGGATTTGTTGTACAAGAGTTGATTGTCTCCAGGAGTTAACAGGTGTTTTACTTTTCATAAGAATCCTTTCAGATCCAAATGCAGGGTCTGATCGTAAGGGAATTTAAGAACAGTCTTTTTTGTATCGACCTCTTTTTTGAGTCGACACTTATTTTTTGGAGCAGTTTGGGAGCATACAACTCTTTCCTTTCAGGAGATCCAAATTGAACTTTCTCTATAGGAAAACCAATGATAAGGGCATTTATCTTAATATCAGTTGGATTATTTGTTGCTACAAAGGTTTTCCTTTTTCATTCCAAATATTCTCTGGGATTAAAGATGTTAGTCTTGAATGGGGTCGACATCATTTGTTCTGCAAATTTTCGTTTAATGTAAAAAAGAGGTTCTATAAATCCGACCCTAAAGGCTTTCTCAATAGAAAACCTTGCTAGGGCAATGTAAGGTAATAACGAAATTGGGGGATAAACAATTCCTTTTCGATCAACATACTTCCTTAGAAGACTAGCGTAAAACATTTTATCGAAAAGAAAAACCCTGCAACTATGCTTGGATTCGAGAATCTTTAGAATTTTTATAGTTCTTTCCTGACTTTGGGTTCCTTCGATAGTTTGAGTAACATCAAGATTCATTACATAACCTCAACCATTAGGATTCAAAGGTATATATATATATATATATATTTAAGTAACGAAAGCAAGCTGATCGACCAACTTCCATACAATCGATAACCTAACGCCTTCAAATTTGTCGTTCATTAACTTCCTTTTGGCAAGAAAGTATCTATTCTTCCATTACTGGTCATTCATTATCAAATCAGACACTAAATATTTTCTACCAGGTCATAAGCAAAACGAATAGCAACCATTTTCTCTATCACCTTCCTTAAGGAAGTAGCTATAGAGGAAGTTCAAAAGGTTAAACTCTATATTCGTCATGTTGTATAAGTGGCTGATTAACAGTAGCAATCTCTAAGAATTTGGCTTAATTAGCTATGCACTAAAGTGATTTATTGCCTATCTAGCTAACCATGCAACAGGAAAACAAAGCCCAAACTTAAAGGGTAGTTCATAAAAAAACTATCTATTTTCCAACAAACTAGTCTGCTCTTTCTCTCCCTTTAAGAAGTCAAAGAGCCACTGATTTGGAATTTTGTAGATACATTCGTTGTTAGTCAAGTTGTCCGTCTCTACTTTACAGTGGACATTATTATGAAGATAAAAGGTTAAAAAGCTGGTGGAAAATTGATCAGCTTTCGCAGAAGATGTACTTTGAGTTTGCATCGGATGCAACATAGGTGATTAATCTACTCAACTTGGAGATTCTCCTCACCACATTTAGTGGAATTAATGGATCCTTGATCTCGCCCTCAATTGAAGCTACTAAAATAACTTCATTGAACTGTGTGGTTGAACCTTTACCAAGGTGCAACTTTAAATTTAAAAATTATGCTTCAATCAACGAGGAAGAGCTCGACCTAGTGAATGCTAATGAAAATGAGTTCTCATCAACTATGTCGATAACTTCTTTATGACTTAAAATCATTTTAATTATCGAGCACGCAGAAATTCTTGTAAGTTATCTAATTTTAAAATCTAAACTAGAGTAAGTAAGACCAATATCCTGAAAGACACGGTCGATTCAAAGGTTCATAAAGGAAAAATTTTGCAATTTTTATAGAAAAACAGATTAAAAAATAACAAAAATAAAAAACACTAAAGAAGAACAACACATACTGAGGAACTTAAGCAAAGAGAGAAAAATAAAATGTAAAATCACTCAAATAAAGGCAAGACTCAAATGACAATGAAACGAAAAGGGATAGTAAATAACATACCCAAATGGAAATCTCCCAAAATCTTCTAGGGAAAAGAACAAAAAAAAAAGCAAAAAGATTGGATTTGCAGATAATAGATATTGTTGAATCCAAAAGAGAACAAAAGAGAGAAAGAAAGTTCAAAGAAAAAAAGAGGTTTGAAAATGAAAAGACTTTTTTGAGCGGGAACTCATAGTCATCTTTTCGAGACCTAGAGACACGTGGTGTTTCATTAATTGGCATGGTAATCGGGACTCTCTAATTCAATTATCATACACAACCTCCGACATTTGACGTAACCACCATCATTAACTCTAAGGCGGTTATACTCTCCACAAACAGTCAAACTAGTGTCACTATTTTCTGAATAGTCCTCTACCGCTCAATTAACCCATGAGGGCCTAACGACACTAGAATGATGATTTTTGAATTAACCTATTTACTGCACAATACCCACTTTTAGAAATTGTTATAGCAAGTTAATTAATGTTATGATAATTATCTCAATGTTATATTTTATGAAACATGTTACAACATGCAAACTACATGTTGCAACACTAAAACATAAGTAACCATGAGGCCTCAGTCAGAGCAATCAATTTATTAATGAAATTTAACGAGGTACAACCTTATCTTGGCTTATTCAATCTAAGACTCCCTCCTATAGTTGACGCAAGATATGTTCTTGTTCATCAATCAAGTTGCAGCAAGCTTTCTTTAGCTTTAATGATTGATAGCTACTTGAACTCCATTCAACTATAACAAACGTGTTTCCTCTTGAAGATTTAATGATTTAATTTATTATCCAACAAGCCTCTAAACTAAAACCTAGACCTAGATGGCTTAGACTACCTATGCTTGGAATCAACTTAGAGTACAGACTCTTTAAGGTTATAGAAGCATTCATTTAGCCGCTCTCCCTTTTTTTTTCTACTTGGTTACTTTCCACACAAACAAGTTCAGCTTTTATCTCAATTACATGCAACATTAAACCTATGAGAAGAAAAAACAAAATTATCATATACAAATCCAGATAATTATCAAGAGATAAATCTCATAGAAAATAAAATAAATTCAGATAAAAAAATAGTGGGATATATCCTGTTTTTTACGGAAAAGTGTATTATCTTGTCTTTGAATTTTCTGCTTATTCGAACTCGATCAAAAGGATGTCTTGATGCATTTTGCTTCTAAAATTTGTTGACAAAGTTAACTTTTTCACAAAAATACTCAAAGATAAATCACCTGATAAAATATTATTGCCATAAGATAAATTTCAATCGTCTCAAAAGGAAAAAAAATAATAATCTTTTATTCTTAGAAAAATGATCACACATTTATCTTGGCAATGGATCACAAAAGAACTAGTTAGATAATTACTAGAAGGACCAGTTTAATGAGGATCAACTTGATCCTCAAAAACATTTTGAGTTCAATAATGAGTCCTGCACATAAATGTTATAACATCACCATAGCTATTGTAACAACATCATAGTTGTTGTAACATCACTTCACATGTTATAACATCTGAATGCCAACAATCTATGAATATTACCACCTTGATGGTATAAGATGCAACAATTGTGTACTAACAATTTTGATCAACATTATAGCTCATCTAACGTCATCAACAATCGACCTAGTGCGATAGCCACGACATGCAATTATTCTAATCGAAGGTTGACATAACTGTCAATATTAAATGATCGACATGCACTTCTCTAATCGATTATGTTGAAAAAAGCAATGGGAGACAAACTGTAGTAGTAAAAAATTGGCAATAAAGCTGACAATCCACATGAAGCTTAATTCTGTTGAAAACCCAAATTTCAGTCCAATCTGAGAAAGATAACAAGCGACCTAAGCTGAGAAAGGATTAGCGGTTGAGAAACTGGCAACTCCTACATACCCTCCACTCCAATGCAAATCAAAAGCCCTGTTGCATGTGTGGAGATTGAAATGAGGAAAGATATGGACCATAAAGCCAAGTAAAGCCTAGGCCTATAGAAAGGTAGCTTTCCTTTCATTGGCAGAGATGAATTTTGAGAGAATATATCAAAATTCTACCAAAAAATATTTAGAGAACAAATCAAGCATTTCATTTTCATCTTCATTTTGTTTTTGTTTCATTTTATTAACATAATTCCTTTTAGCCTCATCATCTCAACCACTTGACTCGTAGATACGTCAGTGCCTGAATTCACCCATCACAAATATTAAAATGTAACATGAAATGATTAGAAAATTTTTTCAATAAATAAAGTCATCAATTTCTTCTTTGAACCGTTAATTAAATTTTATGTTTTTATTTTTATTTTCTTCAATCTCTAGTTTATATAACCGTTTAGTTGTAAGAATAAAGGATTTCCTTATATTGTTAACTAGATGGTTTTTGACGCAATAAATAAGAGTGTCAATGAGAAAATCTTACATATGTAGTACCACATTGTAATTTAAACAAACCATGGGAACAATTGCCTTTCTAATAAAAATAAATTTGTGATGGGATTTTAGTGGATCAGTACACTACTACTTACAAGATACTTAAGCGAAAAATCCATAATAATTTTTTCAACCTTGTTCTAATTTTTAATGTTCACTTTACAAAATCATTCATCATTTAATATGGTTTGTGGCAAAGAGTATTCTATGGTTTGTGCAAAAAGAGTATTCAATAAGTCTGTCATCACTCGGGTTAAAGTCATCCCTACCACAAGTCAAATTCTAAAACAAAAATAAATAAATAAAAACTTTTTAATTTAATCACGATGTATTAGTCACATCCCAAATATATAATTTTGTTACAACGAAACAAATCTGTTCATATTGATATGGATCTCTGATCATCACAATCTATTCTTTCAAATGGTTTCTATTTATATTGATATGGATCTCTGATCATTACAATCTATTCTTTCAAATGAAGAAGGCAAAACACTAGTTATTCCTTTGTATTTTTTTTTTTAAATATATAATAAATTTTATAAAATATTATGAAACATTACGCATGAAAAGTTTGAAAATATGGTTATTGATGGAAAGGATAAAAATACTTATTTAAACTTTTACTCAAATTAAATTAAATTAACAATTCATTAAAAAATTAAATTAATAATATTTCTAATTTTTAATTAAAAATATCATGTTAAACTGAATTAATTTCAAATTGTAATACATATCATATTAAAATATCACGTTAAAAATATCATATTAAAATTAATAAACCACTCAATTTTTATTTCAAAGGAAATTGATAAGCATTTGGCATTCCTTTCAGATTTCTCATCTCAAATTATTCAAAACTTTCTTGATAAGGGAGGTATTTATTGATTTTTCGAAAATAGAAATCTATGTCTAACCAATAAATTATAGTTAAACTTGAGAGAATAGAATGAAATTTATCAAACATATAACAATGAAGAGTTTGGAGAAATTCTTCATGAGTATATAATTAATTGGCCACTCATTCTATAATATTTTTTAATTTATAAATGTGTGTTGAATTAATTTTCAAAATGAAGAATTGTAATAATCCTTTTTGATATAAAGTTGTTGGTCAAAGCCAACATAATCCTAAACATTTGATAAAATGATAAATTGAAAAGATAAAAACGGAATTAAGATAATAACAGATAAAAATAAATATTTTGGAGGAAGACAAAGTTTATTTTCCAAATTTAATAATTTTGACACACATAAAGATATATATATATATATATATATATATATATAATCAAAATTTCTTCTATCCCATTTACGTATCCGCTAATATCCCCTAGTTTTTTGATAAAATCTCGATTTTAAAAATATCCTTATATAGTTAGAGATGAAGGGTAACAATGAAAATGCCTAAAAACAAAATAATATTGAAATATAAATGATAAAAAAGAAGATATTTAAATAAAAATAATAAAGACTCAGCATTTAAGTAAAAATAACAAAAATATATATCATCTTAGTCTCTTTCTCTCTACTCTCCCTTCTGCCTCCTCTCCTCTATGTCCTAGTCCTAATCCAATGCAAGATTGCACCAAATATGACCTCAATAAATATATATATATATATATATATATATTCATTCTTATTTTTGTTTTATTTTCATTATTATTAGCTTAATTTTACCAATTAAATTTTTTACATAATTTTATTTTTTAAGTCAAACTCATAGAAACACATAAATACAATTTATTCTATTTAAATTTCAAAGTCAATTCTATTTTCATTATTATTAGCTTAATTTTACCAATTAAATTTTTACATAATTGTATTTTTTTTTTCACTATACAAAGAAAGTGATATGCATCGACAGTTTTGACACTAGAATTGATGTTATGATAAACCTGAAAAATATGTTTCTGTCCATCATTTCTCAAAAATCCAAAGAAGAAAAAGAATTTTCCCTATTTTGACTATAATATATATATATATATAGATACACATACGCATGTGTGTGAGAGAAAATGAGAAAAAGGATCAACTTTTTATATGGACACTACATACGGTGCAATGAACTCAAAATATTACTAATATGAATAAACAAGTCACATCAATCTTGAAGAATTGTAAATCTCTTTAAGAAAAAAAAAAAAAAAAATCTCTTTAGTAAAGAAGGTCCGTCCTTATTTTTTTTATAGATTAATTAGAACCTTTTTATAATTTGGTTAAATCTCAACAAAAATGACTGAAATATTTATTTTTATGTAAATCAGTGGGACTTGAATTTGTAGCTATCATCGTCTAAACTTTAATTGTGATTGGGATTTGAAATGGTGTTTTATTTTTTATTTTTGAATTATTGCAATTTAGGTTGATGAAGAGAAACATGAGTTGAACCCTTTAATGTGTGAGCATGAGAGATATATCATTAAATCATCCTCTTTTTATCTTTGAAACTCTTCATTAATTAGAGCTTATATTTACGGTACCGTTATCCTAAACATTTATTCTTTACTTTTTGGTTTACAATAACTTTATGGATTTGTGCTATAATCATCAATAACAAAATGAACGGTTTTAGATTATATAAGGGTGTAAATATTTTCACCAATATTTTTACCTAAATTTGCAATTGTTGAAAATCTCAACATTTAGGATGTGTTTACTTGCTGGAATAAGGAATAGAATGATTAATGGTGTTTACTTACTCTAAAATCATCCCGCAATGAGAATGAAATAGTGGATCATACATTAATTTAGGGGAATAGGAATGAAATAGTGGATCACATATTAATTTAGGGTTGTGAAATAAGAATCCTATTCCTCCCATCCTACTTGAGAATCTCATTCTCATTCCCCTTTCCAAATTAAAAATACTTTTATACTCCTTATGAAATGGGGTTGTGGAACTTTTTCTGCGGTTATTCTTTTATTATTTTTGTTTTATAAATTACATGGTATGTATTATTATTAAATAAAATTGTTTATTCTTATAATATTGTTAGGTTATATGAGAGTTTAGAAATAATCATACAATCAATAATCATAACAGTTACAATGATGAAGTCTAGCATAACTCTTACCAGGAAGGTTTATATTTATATAAATAACAAAAATGAATATTATATTTTTATTCAAAAAATAATATAATATTATGGAATTTTTGTTTAAAAATAATAAAAAAATTATGATGTAATTTTATATATTATGGATAGTTTGGATTTTTTTACCATTAACAAAAATAAAAAGTAAAATATTATTGACATCTGGATTTAGCCGACTAGGTTTGTGTTTTAGGCCTAAACTACAGTATTGGATCGATGTTGTTATTGAGCAAGCAAAGTAAGAAGCAATGGAGATGAGGTTAGAGAAGAAAGAGAAGATACTAAGAAATTTTTAAGTGGTTCGACCCAAAAAGATGTCTACATCCACTATTCACTCTCTCACTATTTTGACAGGGTAATGACACTCAAAAGATTGTCATTTTTTTATAATAGGGGTCCTCCCCTATTTATAGAGAAGGGGAGGAGCTACAGTAAAATGCAATAAAATATTATACGGTAGATTAATATTACAATGATGGGCCGCATTTAATGCGCTTGAATTATATTTAATGCGACTGACAATGTCAGATTTATTCTGCCTAAAGCATGAGTTTAGGCGGCTAACCCACGCGGGTTAGATGAGAATCCCGTAATCCAAGCTGTAGCCTCTGACGGGATTGGTGTGGACGGCATGCCTTGAGCTGTAATCCATCTGACAGCTCTGATTTCTGTTGACTTGTGATTTGATAGAAGGGACAAAAGTGAACCTCTCCAGCGAACAGAATACTTTGTCGAACTAACGAGTAAATAAAGGTCAAGGTAATTGAACGCCCTAAGGGTCAAAGGTGCAGATCATAAGCGAGCTCTCAAGCGGTCAAATAATTTAACGGGCAAACAGCCTGAAAAACGAGCAAGTATGCGAGCACGAGCAGGAAGTGACGAGCGGTTGATCGATCAAGCAAATAGGTCCCTATTCGATCTGATGGGCGAGCACAGGGACGAACAGATACCGAGCAGGATACCAAGCTTAATAGCGAACAAATTAACGACCAACAGGAAGATTTGAAATACGAACATAGTAGTGATTAGAAAAGCGAACAATTTGACGATCAGGCGGGCGGTCAAAGAGATTGGTCGATCACTGGGTTTCCCAGGTTTTTGAGTCATTGGGCCCATACTGTGGGCCTTCCTCGGCCTAATCGATTTGATCGTAAAATTACCCATAACACAAGCCCCCTAACTCTTGGTGCATCTGGTAGACCAGGAGCTATAAGCTCACATATAAATTGCCTTGGCGGGAATAGTTACATTATTTTTCAAATTCTACTTTATCACCAGACCACGTGGCATCACCCCAAGCAGCGGTTACAGGTCACATCACACGCCGTATGCATTTAATGCACGTCTTTCAACTGACTACTGAATGATGATAAAATCCTGAAAATTGCACCACACCATCAGATCTGGGGCGGTTACACAGTTGTCTTGATCTAACGGCTAGGGTTTGGTAGCTATAAAGTGGCGGGGACCATTCATCGTCTTCTTCTTTCTTATCATTTTCAAAAAATTTGACATTCCTTCATCTTCCAACGTCCTCTGTGTTATCTACCGTCGCTGCTCGCCATTCTCCTTTCAGGGTTTCCCACTTCCATTATACTTGAGGTAAGTTCATACGTTCAGTCTCACTTTTTATGCTTTATTCTTACGTGCATGGTACTGTTGATTTCATTACATTTCTGGGTCTAGTTTCTGTCTCTACTTGAGTGTTTGGTGTTTCTCCATTTTCTTAGTCTGAGAGAGTTTAGAGAATTACGCGGGTAGAAAGGTGATGTCTAGTCTGACCTGAGTCATACATGTTGTCTTTTCTTCATTGTTGTTCAGGATATCTCATAGGGATACTTGCATGTGAAAGGAGAGGGCTCTCTCCCTCTTATTTTCTTTTTTTCTATTTTCTTTTTTTGTTTGGCCTTGATGAATTCGTGTCTGGAACTCTTCTTACCTTAAGCAACTCCCCTGGGCGCACGACTTGACGCTTCGAAGAAAAAAGGGTTCAGGAAGATTCTGCTTTTTAAGTCTAGGCTACTATCAGCGACCCAATCTTCTTGCTTCTTTTGTAGATGTCAAATCATAGACACCGCCACCATCAATTAGGGGCTGATGATGAGGATTCTGAGGAAGAATCTATTTAGCAAGTAAGAGATTCTCCGAGCACAGCTTCTCAAAGCGGCGAGAGTGCTTCGAAGGCGTTAGGGCGGGAAGACTCCCCTACCCGTGAACCCTTTTTTAGGCATACCTCTGTCGTCCCCTACCACGAGCTCATCGTTATAGCTCAAAAATACGATTTTCTTTCGGGGTGCCAGGTTATGATGCTTGACGAACATATCACGCGGCTCACCCTCTTCCAAGGTTTATAGCGATCAGCCGCCAACATTTGGAGTCCGAATTCAGATTTTCAGTTCCCCATTACTTTATCGACCTCTTGAACGACCTGGAGCTAGCCCCATTCTAACTAACACCCAATTCTTACGCGAATCTGACCGCTTTTGCTTCTATTTTTATCAAAAACGGTCTTCCACCTCCGACCCCCTACATAATTCAACATCTTTACCAATTTAAGGCGACCACGAGTCCTAAGGCGGACAAGCGAGATGAATTTTACTACACCGCAGCCCATGCTTTACCGTACAAAGTCTTATTGCCACAAAGGGTCATCAGATTGAATGTGGGCGATTACAAGACTCGCTGGTTCTATGCGTCTTGTCCATCTCTGTTCGATCTTGAAAACTTTTCTTTTTCTTTTTCTCTTTATCCTGGTAAATCATTAGTCTGTTGTTGCATGTCCCTACATATATATATAATTGTTGTTACATTTACTGACCTCAATTTTCACGTACAAATGTATCCAAGAGCTCGCTTCTGCTTATTGATGAGGAGTTAAAGGCTCTTAAGAGATTTCATGAAGTTAAGAGCCCACTGGACGATTAGTTCCCCAGCGATTCCTTTTTGAGAGAGTACGGGCTCGCATCGAAGGTTGGGACCAAATTCTTAAACATTCATCAGGACATCGGCATCCGAAAGAAGAGAGAGGTTGCCTCGGTCTTCGAAGTTTTTAAAGAAGGGGCGTCATACCCATCCTCAAGGAAGCTCGCGACAATGGTAGAACTGTGTTTTGTGACTCCGCCATCTTCACCAGGAGCAAAGCTGGAGAATCCAAAAATTCAAATAACAGGTGCAGCAGGTCTCGCAAGCCCATCCCCGGAAGTGTCGAGCTCGCAAACCACCTTGAAAGCTACGACAGGGGAGTCTTCTCAGCTTAACACCACGGTCATCGCACCAAAGCAGGGAGGGAGGTACAAATCGATGGGGAGGAAACCCCCAAGAGATTCTACTCTACCAAGGGAGTCCCCGAACGGGGAGACACAGGCTTCTGGTAGATCACCAGTTAGGCAACAAGAGGCAGCGGACAAAGGGAAAGGGATCGCGGAGCCCCCTCCAAAGCGCCAAAAGACTAAAGGCAAAGAGATCGTTGTGGAGGGAGGTCAGGAGCAGCAGAGCTAGGACTTCGATGTTGGTGAATATTTCAGCAATCTCCTGGATCGGATACCGCAGCTGTTGGACCCCAACAAGTCAGGCGTTTATCAAAGTCATGTTCTTGGCGAGAACCTAGTCGGGTATTCTGCCAGACATTTGCTGCTAGTAAGCTTTCTCCTTTCATATTTGTCACTTACGTACCTCTATTTCAATCTACCTTAGGCTTGATGAAGATGTACAAGGACTTCCCTGAATTGGCACAGAAGAAGGCTTCGCTGGAGGAAGCGAATAGAAAGTTCAGCTGTGACAATAAAAAGATAAAGAGGGAAGCGGAGTACTTCCGTGTGGAATCTGAGAAAGTGAAGAAGGCTATGCAAGACCTTGAACAGAAGTCGAAGGGAGCCAAGGAGCAGAGGGATAAGGTAGAGGAATCCCTAGCTCATGAAATGAGGCTCCGAGATATTACAGCCTACTCACTTAGTGCTGCTACAGAGGAGAACAAGAAGCTGAAGCAGGAAGCTCTCTTTTTAAAGAAGGAGAACAGCTCACTGAGACAGAATGTGAGCTCGAGTAACAAACGGGCTAAGACAGCTGAGAAGAAGGCTGAATTGGTGCTGCACGACATGGACATAATGAAAGGAAATCTTGTCCGTACTAAAGAATTGCTCATCCAAGCCGAAGCCCGTATCGAGCTGGTTCGTTGAGAGGCTGTTGAGAATATGTCCAGCTCGTTTTTGTATACTTTATGGAAGTTTCACCCAGAAATATACGTCTCTTTCTGCGGCGAATAGGCGGTAAAAGAGGTGAAGAAATATGCTGATTAGGCTGCATGGACTGCTCAGAAGAGGAAGCCTCCCTCTGCCCAGGGCCTAACTTCATCTGCTCTTGTCCTGGATAATGTCTCCTCAGTGTAGCCGGCACTTCCCCCGAGCTCATCACAGCCAACTTCTTCAGGGGCACAAGGTGCATGTTCGAAGGAGGCCCCTGATGGTCAAGACGAGAATACAGCTCCTACAGACCCCTTAGGCATTAGCTTTCTATATTTTTTCCTCCCTCTTATGGGGCTTTCTTTTGGACATAGACATTGCTATTGACGATATTATTATTTGATTTTGATTTTGATATTTAGCTTCTATTTCCAGCGATATGAGATCCCTACTGGTCCGCTTTATTTTTTTTCGAGTCTCATATACGTTATCGGATAATATCATTCTTACATAATTCAATCGAATTACGAGTAGGCGTAGATAAGGAAACATTCAATAAAACGATTAGATAGTAGATCTGACCGATAGGGTTGACTGCACTTGCTCTATCATGCCTGCAAGCATTGATTGATAGCATAAGTGCTTCCCAGAGCACGAAAATCATATTCCCAGGTCGCGAGTGCGCACTCAAGTACTTTAGCAGATGACCCTCTTAATAAAAGGCAGGTCTGCTCGCACAATGATAGGCATCAGCCAATTAATGAGTAACTCAGCCCATACAGCTATGAAAGAGCAACATTCACAACGTTAATGAAGATTTGCAAGATAGTATGAGTTAAGAATGGACTGAATGATAAGTATGTAGTGCTGCCTGTAAACTACTTCAGTCATTACCTATCTCGGTAAAGGCTGTGCTCAAAAGGTAGGGACTCGAGCCTTTACAAGGCGTTGCGCTCACAAGATAGGGGCCCGAGCATCTACAATTGGCTGCGCTCGTAAGGTGAAACCTGAGCATTTACATCAGACTGCGTTCACAGGGTCGATACCTAAGCATTTACAACGAACTGCACTCACAAAGTTGATACCTGAGCTATACAACTTATTATTCTCTCGAGCTATGCTCACAGGGTTGGAACCCGAGCATCTATAGCGAGAGTGGAGAAGGTAGTAGAACCTCGACTACACTCACAGGATCGTAACTCGAGCATTTACAGCATATTTAGAAGTGGAGCGTTCAGTGGCTAAGCTTTTTTGTACTCTACTTCCATGCGTAGTTATTCAAATTATGAGATGTTTGGAACAACATGTAGTGGGGGAGACCAAACATCGAGCGGCGATTAGGTGCACGAGCTCATGGCCATTTTGACCCCTTTAATCTTGTAGGACAGGCGTGGGGTCGGTATCCATCGATATTCAGCCCCTTATCCCTGTAGGGCAGGTGTGGGGTCGGTATTCACCGATATTCAGCCCCTTATTCCTACAAGGTAAACAATTGTTCGAGCTTTGAGTTTACTTCCTGCCGTTCACAGCCGCATACCTCACATACATGAAAACACATAAGCACTTTGCGTTAGTGATAATATATGAGAAATATGGAGCTTTCATTGCATTTTCACATAGTTAGCTTTACAAAGATAGTAAAGTAATAATGATACAATAGTTATGTATAATAAGGCCATAGGCGGATAGCGTTCCAGGCCCTTGGAAGTATTACTTCGCTCATGTCCGCTAGGTGGTATGCTCCATTCTTTAAATCTTCATGGATGGTGAAGGGTCCTTCCCAGTTAGGTCCTAGCGTACCGTCACTGGTTTTGTGGGCTCCAGGTAGAATCTCTCGCAACACGAGGTCACCCAGCTTGAACTTGCATACTCGAACCCTCTTATTGTAATGTCTTGCCATTCTCTGCTGATAGACGGCTGCTCTGAGGCGAGCTGTTTCTCTAGCTTCTTCGAGGAGGTCTGAACTAACGACCATGAGTTGGTCGTTCTCTTCAGGGTTGAAGCTTGCTCTCCGCTGACTGAATACTTTAAACTCAGTAGGGATCATGGCCTCAGACTCGTAAACCATTGAGAAAGGGGTTTCTCTAGTGGTGCTACGGGCAGTTGTTTTATAGGCCCATAGTACCTTATGCAATTCATCTACCCATGCTCCATTTCTAGTTTCAACCTTGGTCTTTAGGGTTTGCTTAATGATTTTGTTGATCACCTCCACTTGACCATTAGCTTATGGGTGATCTACCGTTGAGAAGCTTTTAGTTATGCCAACGCTCCAACAGAACTCTATGAACTGCTGGCTTGTGAATTGGGTTCCATTATCTGTCATAAGTTGTTAAGGAACACCAAATCTGCAAATAATATTGTCCCACACGAACTTTTCAATCTTCGTCGTGGAGATCTCAGCCAGTTCCTTCGCCTCCGTCCGCTTTGTGAAGTAATCAACTGCTACAACAACATATTTGCATCTTGCTCGGTCTACTGGAAGAGGCCCGATCAGGTCCATGCCCCAAATGGCGAAAGGCCATGGACTAATCATCGGCTGAAGGTAGGCTGGTGATGCTTGGGGGACTTTAGAGAACCTCTGGCACTTATCGCACTTCTTTACCAGGTTGATAGCATCCTACTTCATAGTCGGCCAGTAAAACTCCTGTCTGAGTGCTTTCTAAGCTAAGACAGCCCCCCAGCATGGTTGCCATAATGCCCCTCATGTATATCCTTCAAGAGAGTAGTACAGTCCAACTCATCGATACATCGAAGTAATTGAGCCGAGAAGCTTTTCTTGTAAAGCACATCGCCATATATGTAGTACCTTGTTGCTCTCGTTTACAGACGACGAGCTTCTATCTTGTCTTCTGGTAGCTTTCCCTCTTGTAAATAGTTAACCAGCAGGCTCATCCATGAATCTGCTGCCACTACTATGGTCATTACCTTATCACCGGGCTCGGTACTTGGCTTTGGTAAGAACTCCACTGGCACACTTCCAGCAAAGTCCGTGTCCTGAGCTGTAGCTAAGCGAGCCAATGCATCTGCATGGGAATTCTGGGCTCACGGGATCTTATTCAACTCATACTTCTTAAAAGTCTCCAATAGCTTTTGAACCATTTGCAGCTAAACTATCATTTTTGACCCTCTGGCCTGATAATCATCTCTTATTTGACAGACCACTAACTGAGAGTCGCTGAATATTCTAAGTCGTTCAGCTTGCATCTTCTTGGCTAAGCGAAGCCCTGCCAACAGCGTTTCATATTCCGTTTCATTGTTCGTTGCTCTGAACCCGAACTTTAGCGTAGAAAGGAACTTATTTCCATTCGAACTAATCAACAAAATTCCAGTCTCTGCACTTCGCTCACTAGAAGACCTATCAATAAACAGCTCCAGAATGGACCTTTAGAAGACTCAGCTTCTTTCTTCACAGGTGTAGTAAACTCAGCGATGAAATCTGCCAATGTCTGACCTTTGATCACCGACCTTGGCTTGAACTCAATATCAAACTGGGCGATCTCGATTGCCCATTTGAGGAGTCGACCTGAGTATCTGGTTTTTAGAGAATCTGTTTTAGTGGATATTTGGTCAGAACTTCAATTTTGTGCGCCTGAAAGTAGGGATGCAGCTTCTTGGACGCCACCACTAAGCAGTAAGTACTTTTCCATTAGGGTATATCTTGTCTCACCCTCTACCAGCTTTTTACTGGTATAGTATACAGGGACCTGTGCTCCACCTCCTTCTTCTCGTAGTAGTGCTGCACTTAAGGCATGTTGGGATACCCCAAGGTAGATAATCAGAGCCTTCCATTCTTTAGGTTTTGATAAGAAGGGAACCCGTCCCATATATTCCTACAGCTGTTAGAACGCGGCCTTGCACTCCTCCGTCTATTCAAAGTTTTTTGCCTTTTTCAATACTTCAAAGAATGGTACACATCTGTCGGAGGCTTTTGATACAAATCTGCTCAGGACGATCACCTGACCATTTAAACTCTGTATCCCCTTTATGCTTGTTGGCGACCTCATATCTAGTAAAGCCTGGATCTTCTCTGGGTTAGCCTCGATCCCTCGGTTATTCACCATGAAGCCCAGAAATTTACCTGAAGAGACTCTGTAAACACACTTGAGGGCTTTGAGCTTCATCCGATATTTTCTCAAGATCTGAAACACCAACTCGAGGTCGCGAACATGGTTAATGGCCTACCTGGATTTCACCAACATGTATTCCACATATACCTTCATAGTCTTCCCAATTTGATCCTCGAACATCATGTTTACCAGTTTTTAGTAAGTTACCCCTACATTTTTTAGTCTAAAAGACATTACCTTGTAGCAGTACAAGCTACGGTCTGTAGTGAACAAAGTGTGTTCCTCATCATCGGGATTCATTGGGATCTGATTGTAGCCTGAATAAGCATCCATGAAGCTAAGGAGCTTGTGCCCGGCAATTGCATCTACTAACTAATTAATCCTAGGCAGTGGGAAGCTGTCTTTCGGGCAGACCTTGTTTAAATCCGTAAAGTCAATGCAAGTTCTCCGCTTCCCGTTCTTCTTTTTAACCAGCACAGGGTTGGCTATCTAGGCAAAGTACTAGACTTCTCGAATGAATTTGTTTGCCAGAAGCCTGTCTACTTCCTCCTTCAGGGCTTCACAGTGCTCCCGGGTCATCTACCTCCTTTTCTAGCAAACTGGCTTGTGGCGAGGATTGACATTCAGCTTATGAGCCATTACCCTCGAATCAATCCCCACCATATCCCCGTGATTCCAGGCGAACACATCTAGATTTGTTTTGAGGCAACTAGTCAGCTGGACTTTTATCTTTGGAACCAGGCTTTTGCCCAATTTAAGACATCTTACAGCATCTATCTCGCTAACTTAGATGTCTTCGAGCATTTCTACTGGACCCGTCATCTTGTATGCATCAAATTCTCTAGGGTCCAGATCATGGCTAACCCCTGATATGGTGATAGTCTGCAGCTCACGCTCCGGAACCACATCCACCTTCTTCCCTCGGACTCCCTTTCTTATTGCATCCACATAGCAACGACGAGCCAAAGACTGCTCGCCTTGCACGCACTCAATCCCATTAGGAGTTGGAAATTTTACTATGAGAGCTCTGGTAGAGGTGACCATGTCAAGATCATTCATTGCAGACCTTCCCAATACTACATTATATGCAGAAGGGGAATTAATGATAAGGAAATCTGTAAGCAAGCTGCATCTTCGAGGGTAAGGGATAATCTTATCTGCCCAATAGGAGTGACTGAATCTCCAGTGAACCTATACAAAGGCTCGGGGGATGGCTTCAATTGCTCATCACTGATCCCCATCTGGTCATAATACTCCTTGTACATCACATTTACTGAACTCCCGGTGTCGATAATTATCCTCTTGACTACCGAGTTTTCGATACGGGCTCGGATCACCAACGCATCGTTGTGCGGCCAGCGAACATCTCGGGCATCTTCTTCAGTAAAAACAATCTCTTCTGATATCTTTCTGGCCTTTTTAAAAGGTCTTTCTGACTCTCTTTGGCCTGCAATTTGGACGTAATTTGCCTCATGCACATATCGCTCCTATGATTTGTTAGACGTCCCGGCCACCGAGGGACCCCCATGGATGGTATGGATTGTTCTGATGGAAGGTCCCTACTGAGGGTCAGGCCCTAGTTGAGTTTGGGCCGGTGGCTCTTGCTAGCGTTGGTGAGGACGCTGCTGTTGGGATGGTCGCCCTGAAGGCCTCACAGCATAATCCCTCAAGCAACCATTTCTAATCATCTCTTCGATAGCATCTTTGAGCGCCCAACAATCTGAGGTATTGTGCCCTACTTCGTTGTGATAGGCACAAAACTTGCTCCTGTCTCGACGTCCTTCAGGAGTTTGGATAGAGGCTGGTCTCCCGAAGTTCTCCCTATTTCTTTCGGTTGTAAAGATCCTGTCTTGGGTGTCAAACAAGACGTTGTATATGTTGTAACGGCCTTGATACTGAAGTCACTCCCGTATTTGGTTACTCCTCGGCCTAGGCCCATTTTTGGCCTTCTTTGCAATCTGGTTATTGTTTCTCTGGCCCCCAAGGCTGTTTCCCTCATTGCTCATTTTCCTTCCCTGATTGGAGCTTCCAACTTCATCCTTTTGGGCACTAGCTTTCTTGGGATCGAATGCTTCTTCCCACCTGATTTCTTTCTCTGCTCGCTCGTAAAATTCCACTAAGCTTTTTACTGGGGATTTGTAGATGCTCTCATACAGCTTCCCGTCTTTTCTCAAACCCGCAGAGATAGCTGTCAAGACCCCCTTATTGATTGGGTTTTACACATTTGTCACCTCGCGCCTAAACCTGCTAATGTAATCCCTTAACAACTCATCAGAACGTTGGAAGATGGTAGATAGGTGGTAAGGTGGTGCGAGCTACCTCTTTAGCGTCTTATACTGGTTCAAGAATTTCTGCTGACATTCTTCCCAATTATTGATGCTGCGAGGGGGAAGGTTTCTGAACCATGTCCATAGAATATCCCCAAGTGTTGCCGGGAACACGCAACATTTTACAAGCGAGCTGGTGGTCTGAAGGTCCATCTGAATGTTGAAAGCATCGAGGTAGTCATAAGGGTCAGAATTCCCTTTGTATTGTGAGATGTTGGAAACTTCGAATTTTGGAATGAGTGGCTCTAGTTCAATTTTCATGGTAAACGGGGTCCTTTCCCCTCTCTGACTTTTCTGTTCCTAGGCTTCGAGACGAGCTTCAAGCTGCCTGATCCTTTGAAGGAGCTCCTTAACGAGTGGGCCCTGCAGCCCAGTTCTTCTGACAGTGGACTGTCTGTCCTGCCTGTCTAGCCTGCTTGGGGAATGATGGTTTAGAGCCCCCGGTCCCTTCCTATCCTCGAACTCTCTATCATTAGGCCTTTGCCCTGATCCACCTCAAAGGGTTGAGATCTTATCAGGATTGCGACCAGTTCGCACAAGCTGGTGTTCATTGCAAGCTCGCTGGAACCAAACGCTAGACCGCACGTTGGAAGAATGAACTGATCCCTCTCATATTGACTTCTTGATGACTCTTTCATTCGCGTCAAAGTCTTCAGTGTGTCGTCGTCGGGGAACATCCCTCCTCATAGTGGCCTAGGGTGGTCTCTGAACGGCCTAGACTTGAGCCCAAATTAATGTCCCGACTTTGTTGGCCAGCTGCGCCTCTTTAGTGCGAGCTACCTCTTTAGCGTCTTATACTGGTTCAAGAATTTCTACTGACATTCTTCCCAATTATTGATGCTGCGAGGGGGAAGGTTTCTGAACCATGTCCATAGAATATCCCCAAGTGTTGCCAGGAACACGAACATTTTACAAGCGAACTGGTGGTCTGAAGGTCCATCTGAATGTTGAAAGCATCGAGGTAGTCATAAGGGTCAGAATTCCCTTTGTATTGTGAGATGTTGGAAACTTCGAATTTTGGAATGAGTGGCTCTAGTTCAATTTTCATGGTAAACGGGGTCCTTTCCCCTCTCTGACTTTTCTGTTCCTAGGCTTCGAGACGAGCTTCAAGCTGCCTGATCCTTTGAAGGAGCTCCTTAACGAGTGGGCCCTGCAGCCCAGTTCTTCTGACAGTGGACTGTCTGTCCTGCCTGTCTAGCCTGCTTGGGGAATGATGGTTTAGAGCCCCCGGTCCCTTCCTATCCTCGAACTCTCTATCATTAGGCCTTTGCCCTGATCCACCTCAAAGGGCTGAGATCTTATCAGGATTGCGACCAGTTCGCACAGGCTGGTGTTCATTGCAAGCTCGCTGGAACCAAACGCTAGACCGCACGCTGGAAGAATGAACTGATCCCTCTCATATTGACTTCTTGATGACTCTTTCATTCGCGTCAAAGTCTTCAGTGTGTCGTCGTCGGGGAACATCCCTCCTCATAGTGGCCTAGGGTGGTCTCTGAACGGCCTAGACTTGAGCCCAAATTAATGTCCTGACTTTGTTGGCCAGCTGCGCCATTGTAGTCTCCAGCATCTCCTGTCATTGCTGCAATACCTGTATAACATCTCCTCCAGCAGCATTAGGCACAGGCTAACTAGTAGGAAAGTGAGGTATACCTTGAGTATCCCCAGTCATGGGTACATTAAACGTCCCTTTTTCGACATTAGACAGTCCCCCTGTAGGCACAACATTCCGTCGTTGATCCGAGGTCTCTAGGTGGTCATCGGTAGTGTCAGAATTCCTGGTGGTCCTTCCTTTGACCATGATGACTAATAAATGAGCTCTGTAAGCTAAGAATAAGGGTGGAGAAACTGCAAATGGACCCCTCCTTCTAGCGTTAAAAATATCAACGTCTGGATTTAGGCCCAAGATACAGTATTGGATCGATGTTGTTGTTGAGCAAGCAAAGTAAGAAGCGAAGGAGATGAGGTCAGAGAAGAAGGAGAAGACACCAAGAAATTTTTAAGTGGTTCGGCCCAAAAAGATGCCTATGTCTACTGTTCACTCTCTCACTATTTTGATAGGGTAACGGCACTTAAAAGATTGTCCTCTTTTTACAATTGGGGTCCTCCCCTATTTATAGAGAAGGGGATGAGCTACAGTAGAATCTAATAAAATAATATACAGTAGATTAATATTACAATGATGGATCGCATTTAATGCGTCTGAATTATATTTAATGCGACTGACAATGTTAGATTTATTCTACCCAAAGCATGGGTTTAGGCTGCTAATTCACGCGGGTTAGGTGAGAATCTCGTAATCCAAGCTGTAGCCTCTAACGGGATTGGAGTGGAAGGCACGCCTTGAGCTGTAATCCACCTGACAACTCTGATTTCTGTTGACTTGTGATTTGATAGAAGGGACAGAAGTGAACCTTTCCAGCGAACAAAATACTCTATCGAACTAGCTAGCAAATAAAGCTCAAGGTAATTGAATGCCCTAAGGGTCATAGGTGCAAATCATAAACGAGCTCTCAAGTGGTCAGATAACTTAATGGGCAAACGGCCTAAAAAACGAGCAGGAACACGAGCACGAGTAGGAAGTGACGAGCGGTTGATCGATCAAGCAAACGAGTCCCTATTCGATCTGATGGGCAAGCACAGGGATGAACAGATACTGAGCAGGATACCGAGCTTAATAGCGAACAGATTAACGACCAACAGGAAGACTTGGAATACGAACACAGTAGCGATTAGAAAAGCGAACAAGTTGGTAATCAGACAAGCGGTCAGAGAGATGGGTCGATCACTGGGTTTCCAGGGTCTTCAGGTCATTAGGCCCATACTGTGGGTCTTCCTCGGCCCAATCGGCTTGATCGTAAAATTATCCATAACGAATATAGACACATGATATACTTATAATGATATTGTTAAGAAGGTTTATTTTTTTTATGGAGTATAAAATATTGTTAATTAAGGACATTTTTGTAACTTGTAATTAATCTATTTCGATTCCGAAATAAAGTCAACAATTCAATGAAAATACTTCTGATTCTGATTCCGATTCTTATAATTAAAGTAAACAACTTATTCTAATTCCAATACATCATTCTAATTTCAAGTCATTTCGATTACAAATCATTCCGATTCTCGTAATTGAAGTAATTGCTCTATTAATAAGATGAGGTTGGCCCATATTATATTCACATGTTAACACAATTACACTATTAAGATTGTGAGTGAGTTCAAGTCATATCTTATTCAAGTAAATCTCAATTTATCTGTGATAATTAAAAAAAAAAAGAAAAACCCTAACATCCATCTACTTTTAATCTAGATAGTAGCAATTGTTAATTTGACATTAATTTGCTATGTTCGCCCTTAGTTAATTGAGAATGATCATTAATTTAGGTTACAAATTTGTGTACATATATCACTATGATATATCCTTCGTTTATGTCTTCGTATATGTGTGTGTGTATATATATATATATATATAAAGAGAGAGAGTAATGCTAGACTTTTTAAATATTTTATAAAAAATAATGTCAAAATAAAGTGACATATGAGTTATTAAAATCTTATTAATTATCACATCATCTCATGAATTATAAGATATTGACTATTCACATGCACACATTATTAGGTCATGAATTTGGATAAAATATTTGAGAAATTTAACAATCATTACTCATATATATATAAAACTTCTATGGTCAGTAAGTCGTAATATTTGAATTGTTAGAACCATAAATTTAAATCATTTATAGTATTCTCTCGTTTAAAAATATTTTTTTTCTATTTAATTCAAATATAATCAATAACTAAAATTAGTAGTGCTAACAATTTAAAAATTATGATGCACTGATCATAAAAGTTTCATATATATATATATATATATATATATATAATACTTTTCAATTGATGTAACCAAAATCAAAGGTACGGTATAAGTATATAACTCTCGATTCATGTAGAATATCATAGACTTACCAAGAATTTATCAATACCAATTCTAGTCATGTATTTATTTTATTTGTGTTTGTATCACATTCCAATCACCTCTTCGATTGCCTGTAAGATTAGTAAATCAATAACATGCTTCTGCTATGATTGAATCTGCTTTTGATGCTTCTATAACTCTTTTCTCCTTTTTCTTACTTCCTTTTTAAGCTCTTATGAGTGTGATTATTCTACTAGGGAAGTGGAACAAAGAAGATCTTACCAGACACTCCTAAATCTCCAAGGGGCAAGGCTACAGTAACAAGGGACAGAAAACTACTTTTGTCTTTTCTTAAGCCAATTTTTCCACGAGGATGGGATGTTTGGTTATCCATCTTATTGACCCTTTTATAATTTGCTTTCATGTCAATTTGTTAGCTGAAATTAGGTTGGATTACATTTATGAAATTGAATAAGAATGAATTGACTTAAATTATTATGGTGATATACTCAGTGTGGGACAAGATCGAACTAGTGATAGCATGTGCTCAGCACAATTTAGGATTTAACAAAATCATATTAAATTAAATTAATTTTTAAATAAAACAAATTTTAAATATTTTATTATTAAAATAAAATTGTCAAAAATAAATTAAATAAAATATGAATAATTTAATTTGTCTAACGTAAATATATTCTATTTACACCTTGTTGAATAAATTATATTAATTGAATATATTAACATTATATATTTTTAAAATATTTACAAATAAAATATATTTTATATATTAATAAAATAAAAGATAAAAGATAAAAAGGGAAATCCGCATAAAAGCATGGGAGGGGGCTAATTAGCTGTGCCACTCCGGAATAAGATTTTCTTCTCCACTGTTTCATTAGATCTCATAGTTATATGCTCTCAAGTTAGTTATTTTATTTATTTATTTTATTGGAATTGGCTCAAAGAAACTATTGGGATGAGACATTAGTGATGCGGTCTAGAGAGCTGCTCTCATATAGGGGGGAATTGACCCACACAGAGATGGAGAAGTAACCCACACAAAGGTACGGGGTCAACCCGCATAAACTGATGAAGAAATTGTTATTTCTGAATGTAGAACCCACACCATAATCATAGGGGCTATGGCGTTTTGCTCACGTTGTCAACAGCCATCTATTATATACTCTTAGTTTGATGAAAATAAATTAACCTTCCACATAAATAGAGACAAACTCCGACAGATATGGGTGACGCCTGAATCAAGTTTATATGCAACCATTTGTTCAACCTTTTAGTCAACCAGTAAGTCCATGCCATGTCAAAATCATTACTACTCAAGTCTCGACCTATAAGGTTCAATTAACAAGTAACATAATTTAAAATAAGAGTCAATGGTGTCATGAGATGAAAATTAAGGGAATAATTCTTTAAACATTTGTCATTATACTAGATATGACCACGGTTCGGTTCGGTTCCGGTTCCGGTTCTGAACCTACGGTTCCGGTTCTTAAAAAGCTAGAACCGGAACCTTAACCGAAATAAAACGGTTCCGGTTCGGTTCTGGAACCGCCGGTTCTATAACGGTTTAGGTTCCGGTTCCGGTTTCGGTTTTATAACGGTTTCGGTTCCGGTTCTGGAATCTTTTTTTAAAATGATAATTTAAAATTTAAAAATTAGTATTAAAATATATTTTAAAATTAAAAAAATAAATCGATACCGGATACACTCATACACAAACGAAATAAAAAATTTAATTATTTGAAGTCAAATTACTTATAATTACTAACTTTAATTTATAAAATTCATTAGGACCATTACCATTATCGAATTATCCATTTACTGATTTACCTTGGTCCCTCATCACTGACAGTCACAGACTGACTCATCACTCACGAAGTCACGTGACTCACGTCCCTCACTCACTAGTCACTAGTGTTTTCTTCTCTCTCTCAGTCTCTTCTCGGCTTCTCAGTTCTCAGTCTCTCTCTTCTCGGCTTCTCCTTCTTCTCCTTCTTCTCTTCTTCTCTTTGATTTTTTTGTTTCCGGGTTCTGGTGGGTACGTCTGGGTTGGAAACCCAGATCGGCGTCTGGGGGAAACCCAGATCGGCGTCTGGGGGGAACCCAGACGCAGATCTGGGTTTCCAGATCCCAGACGGATTTGGAAACCCAGACGGATCTGGGTTTCCAGATCTGGAAACCCAGACGCGTCTGGGTGATCTGGAAACCCAGACGCATCTGGGTTTCCAGATCTCGATCTGGAAACCCAGACGTCGTCTGGGTTTCCATCTGGGTTTGGAAACCCACGGCGTCTGGGTTTTCGTGGAAACCCAGACGCGGATCTGGGTTCCAGAACCCAGATCAACCCAGATCTGGGTTCTGGAACCCAAATCCGCGTCTGGGTTTCCAGCCAAAAGGCTGGAAACCCAGACGCGGATCTGGGTTTCTAGATCTCGTTTGGGTTACTCAGACGCGACGTCTGGGTTTCTAGTCGCGTCTGGAAACCCAAATCGTCTGGGTTTCCTGGGTTTCGAGGGGAAACCCGTACCCAGATCGGCGTCTGGGTTTCTGGGTTTCCATGATGTCGATCTGGGTTTCGGAGAAACTCAGATCCGAAACCCAGATCTGGAAGCCCAGATGATTTGCTGGGTTTCCGTTTGGATTGATTTATACTGTTTGTTGATGATGATGATTGTGTCTATGATGGTGTTGAACCATTGATGATTGTGTTTATTGTACATGGAATTGATATTTTGGGTCTATTTGATGCTGAATAACCTGGATTAATGTCTGTTGAGTCCCCAACGTTTTTTTTTTTTTTAATTAATTAATTTATTTATTTATTTAATTTTTTTATTTATTTAAAAACCAGAATCGAACCGGAACCGCCGGTTCAAGTCGGTTCCGGTTCCCCCGGTTCTTGAACCGACGGTTCCGGTTCTAATTTTAAAATAACCGGAACCGGAACCGCTACAGTGACGGTTCCGGTTCGGTTCCGAATCGGAACCAGAACCTTATGTTCTGGTTCCGGTTCTACAGTTACGGTTCGGTTCGAACCACATGGTTCGAACCGAACCGCGGTCATGTCTACATTATACATAGCAATTCGTCCCTAATGTTTGTCTTTTTAGAGGCGGATTTAACTTTACATATCAACTATTTGGTCAACTTTAACGGCAGAATCTGCATAAAAAACCTTGACTAAAAAAAAGAAGAAAGTGAAATAAAAAGGGAATGTGAAATCCTGATTGAATCCCCACCTTGACGTCCACCATATCTTAAGATGAACGATATAGATCTAATCTAAAGCTCCACCATCTTACCATCTTCATTTCCATGGAGATGGAGATTGACCTCTCTCCATAAATGATGTTAGCTCCATCATTAATGGAGGCCCAAATCCATCACAATGGAGATGGAGACCCAAGTTTGAATGGTGGAGATCCAGCATACAATGGCAGACCAAATGAACTAGGAAGGACATGCGTCTCTCCTAAATTTGTAAAAATTGTCAATAGCTTCTCCTTCTACTTCATATTTTTTTATGGAGGTTTTATTAAATGTTTTATATGTAATGTTAGATATATTAGTTATAAAGAAAAAATGTAGATTAATCATTTTATTAATTATAATATTTTTTTGAAGAAAACATGTTTAAATTAAGAAAAAGAACCACCAAAAAGGTGGGAAGGATGTACATCAAGAGCTGCCAGATTTTAAAGCCAAGCAGGAAAGACATGTGGCCAAGTGGTAGAACTATTAAAATCAAGCGTCCAATTAGCTATACCATGAGCAACTTTGTTGCAATCTCTATAAGCAAAAGTGAGTGGACCTATACTATATGTAGCAATGAGGGATTGAATGTCATGAACAATGTTAGCAGTATCCTGTCTTGTGTGGTCAGCCCCATTGCAGAATTTTACAAATTACAAAGCATCAGATTCCATTTTAACATGTAATTTCTATCATTTTCTTTATTTGAATTTCTGCTATTTGTTTGAATCTATATAATAATAATAATAATAATAATAATAATAATAATAATCAATGTAAATGTACTTATAATTTTTAATGAAGTATTAGTATATTCTTAGATATTATAAATATAATGTTAATATCTTTTACTTGACTCAAAATCAAAATTAATGCACCCTAAAATTTTAAATTTTATTTGTTATATCTAATTTTTAAATGTTTAATCATTATTTAATATTTAATTTTTTGTTTGTTCTTTTAATTTATATCTATTTGTAACTAATAAAGTGATTTTTTTTTTTTAAAAAAAAAAAAGGTCTCTTGTTAAACAGATATGTCATGTTATATTTATTTAAGTTTAATTTCCAACAAAATATTGATTTGTGATTTGAATATGAAATATTCATAATTTGATTGCCAACAATTACACTATAATCACAAATAAAAAGTTATAAAGGATTATTAATTGATAAAAACGTTGATCCATTTTTTTCTTATACTTTGTAATTAGAGATTTTTTAAATTATAAGATACATATGTACTTAATTAAGTGACTTATTAAAATTCATTTTTAATTATTCTAGAGTTGCTGGGAACAATTTGAAATTAACCAACAAGAAAACTTCATATTTTACTATTATGATTTTAATTATCCGTCACATTAGTGATAATTTATTGAAGTGCTCTCTCTAATATAAATTTTTGGATTAGACAATGCCTATATATATATAAATATATATATGCTTTTCATTTTTTCATTTTATTAATCGCTATGAAGATTACCTTTTCTTTTTAAATTCTGTTTTTTTTTTTTTTTCCATCCATATCATCCACAACAATGATGAATGGTGGAGACTATAATATTTTGTTTTAATTTTTTAAAACATGTGTATTCTTTTTTAAGGTCCCTATCTTCCATCTTTCATATAATGGAAATCCCACTTGGTTTATTTTTATTTATTTTTTTATTTTATTTTTAACATGTGTATTTTTTTTCAACGTCCCTATCTTCCATCTTTCATATAATGGAGATCCCACTTGTATTTATTTTTTTTTAATTCTGATTTTCCTTTAAATTAGTTTTTCAAATTTTTAATCATTTATGAGCATTTTGGTAATTTCAACTAAAAAAACTGCTCAACCGTCGATTGTTAACTCTAGATGAGTACCAGAAAAGGGAGTGTGGTGTAATTTAAACGTAAAGTTGCATATATCCCTATCTTAAAACATAAATCTTCTTAACATACATCAAGGAGAATATTAAGCAATTCCTTCTTTTATATAAGACAATTTTTGTTCTATCAGAGATTTTTTCCAAGTACTCAAATTAAATAACAATTTACAAGCTTTGTCCTGTATGGACAAATCGTTTACATTATGATCCCTTAGTTGTACAACACTATGGGGACAAATCGTTTACTTTACGATCCCTTAGTTGTACAACATTATGGGTCATTTGTTTTTTCTCGTTTATAACTAAACAATGCTAAATTATATATATTCAGTTATTTTCACTTATTTTTTAAAATGATCAAACCATTTAAAATTATTTAAAAATAGTTAAAAAAATAATTTTTCAATTAATCGCAAATCACCAAAAGATATTTAAAAAATTATATTCCAAATCTATCATCTCTAAAATAATATATTTTTAAATTTATCATTATTTTATATTACTCAAATTTTCTTTTATTTTTTTCTCTTGATAGTTGCAAAAAATATATTTAAAAACAAAAACATAAATATATCTCACAAATTATCTTGAAATTAAGTTACTGTATTTTAATTTACAATTTAAGCATTCATTTTTCAGTTATTTTCTTAAATATATTAATATATTTAAATATATAAATATAATTAATACTATTATATTTTTTAATCATATTTTAATTATGAATAAATATTATTAATATGTACATAAAATGTTTTAGAATTTATTAAATTATTTATTTTCAGTTATTTGTATTAAATTAATTAAAATTACATAATAACAACTAGTAAAAAATGTATAAATATCAAAATAGTAGTTTTCAAATAATTTTAATTTTAAAAAAATAAACAAGTTTACAATATATTAAAAGATAAGAAAAAATAAAAAATAAACATATAGTTCAAATTTCAAGTTTTAATCATTGTTCAATCTTTTATAATTTTCTAATACTGTTCAATACTCAGATATAAAATCAAACAATCCATTCATAAATCTACATCATTCAGTCAATTATTGTACCGCAACCCCATTCATGGCTAGCTTTTGTCCATACAAATGTTTGCTTCTGTCCTACATTTAAGAAATTTCAGTTGCTCATTTTCCACAACAATCGTGGCCCAAACATTACTTCACTCACCTAATCATTTGATCTGAAATTCAATTTTCATTTTAAACGACTCTTACAAAGTCATCTATCATTTTAATAGAGATGTCGATGTTCTTATTCAGATCTCAAAACTTGTCTGCCAGGAAAATAATTAGCTTTTATTTATTTGTTTATTTATTTTGGTTAATATTTAGCTTATTGGTTAATACACTTTCTATTTACATTCATGGTAAAATTTAACCATATACATTTATCAACATATACGAGGAGTCTTATCTTAAGAGTATATTCTTCATACTATGTAAGTAGATTTCTCTACCAGATATTTTAGAACTATTAAATTTGCTTTTTGAATTACTCATGTTAGAGATAACTCGAATATAAATTTTCACGGGACTAAATAATTGCTCTCTCCTATTTAACCTAAAATGGACGGTGGTTACTTAGAAGCCACTAAAATGTGAAACAGGCAAGTGAAGTATATGTGTTTGCTTTTCCATGTCCATGTCGGTTGAAAGATGCTCTCCACATGTGATATCTTCTAAAATACTCACGAGGGGATTTGTCTTTGTTATTTAATTATGGGCAAATTACACAAACCTACCCTGAAGTTTGATAAAATTACACAAAAATGACGAAGTTTGGGTAACTCACATTGACCTCCCTTAAGATTTCAAAAACTCAACACCAACCTCCTTTACTGTTAGTGAACCGTCAGTCAACCTTCATCAAGTCAAAATTATCATGAGCATAATGGTCAATACACACCTTATAAAAATTTTAATTTGATATATATTAAATTAATAAATAAATTATTAGAAAATTTTATTTTTAATTATTTTTAAAAATAATAAAAAAAATTTTGAAAACTAGATCTGGTCTCCGGTGGCCAGAGACCAGATCTGGTCTCCTGGTGCCTAGAGACCGGTGGTCTCAAGCGAAGGAGATCACTGGTCTTTTCTTGTCGACGTGCGAAGATTAATGGTCTCCATCGTCGGAGACCACCGATCTCCAAGTACGTCTCCAGCAATGGAGAGGCACAACTGCCTCCGTCGCACGTCTCTATCACTAGAGACGCCAGCGATGGAGATAGAGACATCATCTCCAGCGATGGAGATAACTGGAGACCTTTGGTCTCCATTTTTTTTTTTTAATTTATAGAAAATAAAAATTTTGACTTTAAATTTGTCTTTGGGGGTGTTTTAGTCTTTTTGTGTTTTTAACCATGAACCGTGTAAATTCAACTGGGTTTGACTAACAGCAGGAGAGATTGGTGCTGAGTTTTTGAAATTTTAAGGGAGGTCAATGCGAGTTACCCAAATTTCGTCATTTTTGTATAATTTCGTCAAACTTAGGGGGGTTTGTGCAATTTTCCCTTTAATTATTCAATTACTTTTAAAAAAAAATAAATAAATAAAAAGACAAGCATTTCTTAATATTGATCTACATATAAAATACGAATAAATTTACTTTTAAAAAGGACAGTTACTTTATGGTTCAAAAAAAAAGTTCATTTATTTATTTTTTTTCCAAATAAAACTTCAATCATTTTTAACTATTCATCTTTTTAAACATTTCACATACGACATTAGATATAAACTATTTCACGTATTAGAAATATTTGTACTTGAAAATATTTCTCATAATTTAAAACATTTCACATGTAGTTTGTACGTAAATTTGTTCATTTGAAATTATTTTATATAAATAAAAACATTTTATACGTAATATTACACATAAAGTTCATCTAAGTGAAATGGATAAAAATGATTGAAATTATGTTCAGTCTCAAAATAAACAACTTTATTTTTGAGCTAAAATCAAATTTTTAATTTTTTTCTCGAATAGTCTTTCAACCTTCAAAAGAATTGAAGAGAAAAAAAAAACTATTAATAATCATTGTGGTATGTGAGGCATTGGAAATAACAGGGAGTAAAATATTTTAATAAATTTTATTGAATAAATGTACGAATTTACGGTATTGAAAGTTTTTCCATATAGACATAGTATCAAGATCACTGGTACGAATTTGTCGTATTGAAAGTTTTTCCATAGACATTGTATCAAGATCACTTTAACACGATGAGCAACTAGATTTTGTCCTGACCTAAAGATATGCTGTTGGCCAATAATTTATTGGTTCTGCTTCAGTGCTTTGTCGGTGACAAAATGCTTTTATCACTTCTAAACATTAATTCTGTTAAAGGAAAATAGAAGAGTTTTAATTTGTTATTAGAAAATTAAACTTGAATTTATGTCTAAGAATTGATATTATATGCCATAAAGTTGAACCTTGTATTTATATAATTTAATTGAAACAAAATCTAAAAATTATTATTAATGAATAACTTTATCTAACCAGTAAACTAACAAAAACCTTACATGATCTACACTTAAAATACGTCAAAAACATCAAATTAATGATCTACAAGTTAGGTAGGGTAATTTATTATCTATAGAGTAGGTCATGGACATTGCTTGAACGAAACGGTACAGTATATAAAGGTCATCACAATCATAAACGTGAACCGTTAAAAATGAAATAGACATTGACAATATACTGACACTATAGTTTTCTATCGTATTTGCCACGACCAAGATGAGGAACAACGATTGACAATTAAAGGGTGTATATCATACCACATTAAATTTTATTATTGTTTTTTCCAATTTTATTATTAATCATTATAAAAATCATACTGTTCAATAATGGTTTTGTTAATTAATTGTTTCACTCTCATAGTAATCAACTTCTTAGTCACAAAGAGAGGTTTTCATATAGTCCTTTTCTAGGCTATTATTGAATTTTATTTGTTTTTTTAAACTTATATAATAATACATATAAAATATTGAGATAACAGATATATATATTTTATTATATTTTAAGCATATGTGTTGGGAGTATTATCATCGGTTGTTGCCGGAGTACTGTTGGGTTGGGTTTCCTTATATGTAAAGGCCCAACAAATCTTAACAAGTTAAATTGAGCTTATATGGAAATCCTAATATAATTAGGAATTATAACCCTATTTAAATCTACTTTCCTTAATCAATATAAATAAGAAAGAGAGGGTTTGGTGACTGTGAGAATTTAGGGTTTTTGGAGGCAGAAAACAACACAAAATCAAGTGTGAAGAGAGAAAATCGTGTGGAAGAGAGGAGGAAAGAAAAGAGTGAATTTTTTACACAGAAATTCATCCTGTACAGTTTTGGAGTTACTGCAATATCATTTTTGTTAACCGTTGGATCGTGCTGAAATTTATACAGCACATTCATCTCTTCTGGATCTTGATTCTGAACGGTGGAGATCGAAAACAGAGTTGTCATTTGTAAGATATACAGCCCGTAACAGAGCTGTCAGGTTTTCGCGGTCACTGTCAGCGCAGCAGTTTTGTAAGACCGATATCTCTTTCATTCACCGTTGGATCGAGCTCAAATTTGGATAGTATACTCAGCACCCGTGATTCTAAATTCTGACGGTGGAGATCGGATTTCGAGATCCCAGTAAAGAGCGACGCAGTCCAAAACGTTCTACTGAGTTTGTGATTTTTCTCTTCACTTGTTATTTAAACTTGAATTTGTGTTATTAGGGAACCTAGATAATTGTTGCTCGGTTTTGGTTCCTATTTGATGTTAAAACAGTTTGTTACTCTCACATTTGATTATTAGTGAAGATTTTTGGGTGGACTACGGTCCCATGGTTTTTACTCCTTGTATTGGGAAGATTTTCCACGTAAAAATTGGCTTGTGTTATTGGTGTATGTGGTGGTGATTTTATTTACTTATTATTTGATCATTGGTGCTTTATATTGTGGTGGATTTGTGCTCCCATCAAGTACATGTCTTCATATATTTTCATTTAAGAGTTAATATTGGGTTTTGCATGTAATGTTTGATTTGACAAATTTCAATAAATTTTTAATCCATTTCATAGCATGTTTAAATAAATGATATAAAAATTTAAAAATAGGGAGAGAGAAAAATAATACAGATGGATAATCTACTAATGTGTATATAAATTCAATTTTACCGAAGTCCATATCTTTTGAATAATTTATTACTTGCTTGCTTAGTTAAAACTCATGACTGAAAAGAGGCTTTCAATTCTTTATACAAAGATTGATGCGAAAGCAATGCTATCTAGGAGACATTTTTAACAAGTGGCTAAGAATAATTATACCAAAAAAGATTATATGTGAAGTATATGGATTAAATTAAGTTGCATGTAGTTGTCACTTGTGTTCATTCCACAAAAATAATGCTGAAGCTTGATGGTAGCGTCTACAGCGATCATGTCCTTCACTTGCACAACATTTTTCAAATCTCATATCTAGAGAGATCATGTCCTTCACTCGTACAACGTTTTCTCAATCTCATATATATATATATATATATATACACACACATATATATATATATATATATATATATATGTGCAAACATAAAATTTAGGGCAAAATATAGAAAGACCCTGACATTTACCATAATTATATAAAATTGGTAACTTGGACCCTTTTTGCACACACGCTTTGAACTTTTAAAAACGTAATAGAAACCTTCCTTGCCATTAGATTAGTCCTGCTAACGTCAAAACACTTATATATAAAAAGATCAAAATATCCTTAAAGTTGAAAAAAGAGAAATTAATTGATATGATAGGTGGCATGAGATGGTTCGCTATATTTGTGTAAACAAATACAAAATCTTCTTTGCCCTTTACAAATATTATAAATTACAAAATTATAAAGACCATTTGCTCTTATTTTATCATTATATCATTATTTTATTTCAAAAATTAATAAAATTAGTTAAATTATCATTATTTTATTTTTAATATAGCATTATATTATTTTTAAAATAAAATAAAATATAAAAAATAATTAAAATAATTTCATCGTCTTCGTCATCTATCAACCTCACCATTCTTCATCATATTTATCATCAATCAACCTCATTATCTTCATCCCTTTTTTTTCATCATTCATTTCCATTTTATCATCATCAACATCATCCATCAACTTCATCATCTCCATCCTTTTCATCATCTTCTTCACCTAACATCTCTCTTCTTCATCATTCATCAACAAAGATCACTTAAACTCACCCAAAACACAAAAAATAAAAATAAAAATAAAAATAAAAAGGAAATTCAATAAATAATAAATGTCTCTAAGTGGAGACACGCCAACAAAAACCTAGTCTCCAAAAACTTGGTCTCTATCATTAGACATCCAGATATAGCCCTAGTTGGTTTCCACTGAAGACCATCTGGGTCTCCATTTGAGACCTTTTGTGCTCTAATGGTGGAGACCCAACCGGTCTCCCAAACGATCTTCATCATATGGAGACTAGTGGTCTATGCATAGAGACCACTAGTCTCCGTATCTGGATGGAGACAATCTTCATCTGTTTTTTAATTATTATTATTTTTTTTAAATTCTTCAAATTGTAATTATTTATATGGTTAGAAGATAAAATTGCCCTCAAGCAAACAACAAAATTATCATCAATTATAAGTGATGCGGCAAAATTTGATCGGTTAGTTTTTTTTTTTTTTTTAATTTATTGAATGTAACTTCAAATGATTAAATTGCCCTTCAATGATTACTTTAAAGTTTGGTCAATGATTAGTTAACTAACGGCTGAAGTGTTTTTGTTGTGTTTATAAAACCTTAATTGATATCAATGCAAAAAGGCCATAGTTGCTATTCTTGTGTAATTATGGCAAAATATTAGGGTGTTTATGTATTTTGCCCTGTCGATGTTGGGATCTAGTTTACAAGGTTCTTCAAGCCCAAGACTATGAATCAATGGAAAATAGAACAAAAGCAAGAGAATGAAGGTAGAGAGGAAGAAAAAAGCGCAGATTTTATGTGGTTTGGCCAAGGGAAAGATCTACGTCCATGGTGCCTACTCCGGTGATGGAGAGAAAGTCACTATTATTGCTATATTTTCTGGTTATATATATATAGAGAGAGAGAGAGAGAGCAGAGAGAACTCTCCCATTTACAATAATTCTCACTCCTATTTATAAAAGGGGGAGATGCTACAGTAGCGCCTAATAAGTTAAAATACAATGATAATTACAGTTGGGTTACATTAAATGAGACTGACAGTTATTAAAGCAAGTTGTTTAGGCGGCTGATCCAAGTGGCTGATCCAAGTGGGCTAGTTCAAGTGGGCTAGCTCAAGTGGGTTAGATAAGATCTTCGTAATCCAGGCTGTAATATTTGACATTGCTGGCCATGCACGTCACGCCATCGCGTGAGCTGGTTCTGATTTGGACAAGATGGAGCTCATAAAACACGAGCTCATGAGGTCGTTTTGGGCGAAGAACTCGATGAGCTGGGAGCTGATGAGTTGGAAGCTGATGAGTTGGGAGCTAATGAGCTGGGAGCTGATGAGCTGGAAGCTTATTGCTCATGTCTGCGAGCTCGAGCTGGGAGCTCATCCTGAGAGCTAGGAGCTCATCCTGGACGAGCTGGTGTTCGTCCATCTGTTCGCTGGTCTGCTTGCATATGGATTGCTCGTCCAGTATTCTACTGGGCAGCTTTCGCGAGCTGGGGTTTGGTAAATTGAGAGATCCCAAAAATATACACAACATGCCCTATAATTGATTTTTATGTACGAGGATTATAATAAGACAATGAAACAACCACTCATAATTTCTTTTACTAAAACGAAAATAGTGGGAAGGAGTTTCAAAATATATATATATATATATAGGGGAAGAAAATAAAACTTAATTTTTAATTTATTGATTAAAAAATTTATGAAAACCATTAACTCCTCCCATAAAAATAAAATTAAATTCCTTTCTAATAAAATTTTATTTCTTTTATTTTTAGTTTTGATTCATAAAAATGTTTACATAGTTATACAATTTTTAAATTAGTAAATGGAGGTATTTTCAACGACTTAGATTTCATAAGCTCAAATTTATAAATACTATACAGAACATCCTTTAGCTCAATTAGTTGTGTATATCTCTAGCATCCAAGAGGTTGACAGTTTAATTCCTAATAAATGTAATATTATAGTTTGTGTGAATAGTTTTTCCCTCGAGAATAGTTGTCTCTCATTTATGAAAGTTGATTTCTTGACCGTGAAAGTGCGTATTGTTTGATTAGACTGTATATATAGTGTTGAGTCTTGATAGGTGTGTATAAAAATATATATATCATAATTATGTAAGTATTATTTAATCAAGTTGCATATGTAATATTTGATATTGGCAGGTTGCATTAGATTTTTTTGATATAATTTTTCCAAAAGAAGAAAATGTGTATAATTACTTCACGTTAAACACAATATAATTTATGTTAGTGTGTGTGTCTATATATATATATATATATATGCACCCACATGAGTTGAGTTGTGGATGACCATGAAAGCATTATTTGTCTCCACTACTACAGAATAGTACTTCCCTAACCAAGAAGAAATAATGTAGAGTCAATACTTGATAAAATAAATAAATAAAGACTAAAATGGGTCACTGCTAAAATATATAATTGGTCCAATGTTGAAGACAACCAATAAGCCAAAATGAGACCACTTCTTCGATAGATATCTACTGATAGTCAGAGGGTTGTTGGGGCATTTTTAACTCTCTGCACATGCTTGGAAAAGCGTATCATAAGAGTTACACGCCTCCTTCTCTTCTTCTTCTTTTTATTATTATTATTATTATTATGGATAGAAAGATTGATAACTACCTAAACAAAGAAATAATTTGCTTATAATAATTATCTTAATCGTTGTCATATTTTGTTTTTTCTTTCTACAAAAATAGCATATAAAAAGACCACATTTTTATGCAAGATTCTACTTGTAAAATATACACCAGCACATATACATTCACTTATGTGCAACGAATTACAATACTAACTCTCCTGAAATTAAATTAAAATATTATAGTATTAAACTAAACTAACAACGACAATCATTAAAACAAAAACAATTACAAGAGTTGATTTAATTTTAACCCAACATGTATCAACTAAATGTAATGGTGTCATACTTATCGAAAAAGTTTTTAACAAGATGGACCACTATCCAATATTACTTGACGATACAGAGTTTTTATTTTAATTTAACGGAGTAAATTATAATTTAGCTATCCAGTTCAAACTCTAATACAGACGGTGCAACTGTTTCGATGTTATTGCAATTTATCCCATATCGTTAACATTCTTAGGTTAAAATTAACTGTGTGAGGGGTAAAATTATTTTTTAATCTAACTTTTAATTTTTTTAAAATAAATTTTAAATATTTTAAAATAACTTAAATAAAAAAATTAACTAGATTTCCACTGCCCATCTCAAGATGGACGATGGAGACCAATTTAAAAAAATAAAAAAATTAAATAAAATCAAAATAAAAGATTAAATATTAACCAAAAATCCAACTTAAATCCATCATCATCCTTTGAACCCATCATGCTCATCATCCTCTTCACCAGTTCACCATCAAAAAATACCCATGATCACCAGTTAAACATAAACCAAAACAATCACCAGTTCAATCTCATCAACAAAAAATGAAGATCACCAGTTCAATTTAAATAATCAAAAGAAAAACTGACGAAAAAAATTAAAAAAAAAAATCATTCCTAAACCCAGATTCTAGGTTCACAAATGAACCTAGAATCATTTCTGGGTTTTCATGAACCCAGATCTAGGTTCATGAGCAAAGAATAAGAAGAGCAGAAGTAAAAGAAAAAAAATAAGAGAGGAAGAAGAAGAAGAATAAGAGAGCATGTGATGGTGTAGATGATGAGAGGAAGACAGAAAAAGGAAGAGTGAGAGAGAAGACTTTAAATTTGGTCAATTGGTCAGCTTCAATCACCAAGGGTAATTTCGTATTTTCGTCGTTTTGGTACTGGCCACCGTCAAATGTAACAGAATCCTATTAACGGCAGGAAGATAAATTATAATAATATCGAAATAGTTACTCCGTCTAAATTAGAATTTAAACCAGAGTGTTAAATTGTAATTTGCTCTAATTTAACACTATATTTTAAGTAGTATTTTATTGTGGGAAAAATTATCTCCCTAAAATCAAATTGAATTGAGCCATAAAAGACCTACAATTAAAAGTTAACCTAAGGGATAAGGCCTAAGGAACAAACGTAAAAGATGGATCGAAAGGACACAAAGGTCTAGGCATAAACGTCCAGGATAAGAGACCTAGAAGAGACAAAAATGCCATTAACAAGGTGACAAGAGGTGAAAAACAAACCAAACAAAGACTCAGCCCAGAAGGTCAAAATGAAGACCTCTGGGTTTGTCAACCCCCTGTCGTGTCAGATAGCCAGATGATCGGGCTTAATGGCAAACCTATGACTGATAAGCGGTCAAGGGCAATAGGCACCAATTTGTAAGAGGAAATAAAGGGATGATAATTGGCCACATAACCCATGACAAAAGGGACGAGTGTAAGGGTGCTACGTATCTCTCAAACCTAATTCGACTCGATAAGGAGTGAGAAGCAAAGAGAGAGTGAAAACAATAGGGTGAAAAAGAGTCAGACGATAAGGAGTAGATACGAAAACGAAGAGACATAAAAAGGGAAGTTGACCGCCAACAAAGGGAGTAAAAAGAAACCCTAGAACTAGAGAAGGGATATATATATAAACATATATATGCACACACTATTCAATAGAAAGGATAAGTCATTCTTTCCAACTTCGAAACACTCTAATATACAAAGGAACTCCTCATGGAAAGACTTTCACAAGTATTATGTGTTGTTTTAAGATCTTATTTGAATGAGTAATCTTCCCATTTTCTACCCTTCAGCTTCACCTAAAAGGAGTTATTCACGAAATGCCTACAAACTTGAGCATTGGAGAGATTTCACCAATGAATTATCGATAATCTCTGACCTCTTTATTTCAATTGACAGGTAGTTAAAGGGATCAAATTGCCCAGGAACGTCCCTTTGCCCGAAGGATCCTTGCCTCGAAGGGAGCATAATTCGGCTTTCAAATCTCTTTAGTTGTGTTCATTTCTCTATTCGATGTATCAATTAATTCAATAACCAATTTTTGTACAAACATATCTGAAAAAATGTTTTCAATTAAACAGAACACATGTTTGAAAAAAAAAATTATTAGAATAAAATATAAATTAAAGATAAGTCATATTAGTGCCATTGAAGTCTTCATTAAAATAAGAAAAAATTTTAATTTAGTCCCCTAAAATTTGACAAAATATTACTTTTTTATTAACGTTTGCATTTTAAATTTTCATCATCCTTAACGTTTTCGAAATGTATCAATTTAGTCCCTCTGACAAAAAAAATAACAGTCAAAGTGGCAGACGGGGCAAAAAGACGGATTTACCCTCGATATAATTTAAAAGAGTTAAAAATGACGTAATTACCCATTTAAAAATTGATAATTACAAAATAATCATCCCTATTATTACAAAATTGTCATTGACCACCTTTCAATTAAATTGTGACACATCATTGAATAATTTTTTTAATTCAATTTATTATTAATAAATATTTAATTAAAAATAATATTTTTAATGTAAAATAATACAAAAAAAATTCTTCTTCATTTTCTGCCTCTCATCATCTTCTGCCTCTCATCATCTTCATCATCTTTAATTTCATCTTCTACATTCATCAAAATCATGATCTCCATTATTTTCATCAAACAACATCATCCAAATAAAACATCTAACATTAAACCAAACATTTTTCAAATCTAAAAAAAAAAATGTTTATGCAAATTAAAAAAAAAAAAAAATTGTCTCCGACGGTGGAGACTACTTGGAGATGGTGCCATCTCCATTTTTTTTTTTTTTTACTCTGGTCTCCATCGTCGGAGACCAGATGATGGAGACTAGTGTTGGTCTTCACACTAAAGACTGGGTCTCCAGCGTGGAGACTTCAGCGGAGATGCGATGGCTCCAACGCTCCAGCGATGGAGACCAAGTCTCCAACAAGGAGACCAGGTCTTCGATAGAGACCTGGAGACCCAGTCTCCTAGAGACCCGGTCTCCTCGAGACCAGGTCTTCGATCTGGTGATAGAGACCAGTTTTCTGGTCTTCCTCGTCGGAAGGAGAATGGTCTTCATTTCTAATCTCCCCTGGAGATCTTTTTTTTTTTTTTTAACTTAAAAATATTTTTATATATTAAATTAAAAATATATATTATATTAAATATATATTAAATGTATATAAATATATTCAAGTTAAAATGATCAAATTAATACTCTTCCTATTAAGGTTGACTAATGTTTGATTAACAGAATGACTAAATTGATACATTTCCGAAACATTAAGGATAACAAGAATTCGAAATATAAACGTTAGTAAAAAAAGTAATATTTTATCGAACGTTAGGGACTAAATTAAAATTTTTCTTTAAAATAATTGTACTCAATAATTCTCAAACATGTACAACAGATAAATTCTTTTTCACATTTTTAAATTGGTGGCTCTATTGTCACCAAAAAATTTAGGCCTCACACTTATTTACTCATTACACCCAACATTAAGATTTATTATTCTTTTTTGTCTTTATCCACCCTTTAAAATATCCAAAATATCCATAAACCAATTTATATTTATATTTATATTTATAAATACTCTTTCCTTTTCCAACTTTCTTTCCTTCTTCCTTTTTTCTTTTATATTTGTTTTCTTTCATTCTTTTCCAATCCATCATCTTTTATTATTCTTTTCTTTTCTTTCCCTTTTCTTTTCCTTCATTATTTATTTATTTTTTTTGGTTCTCATCAATAGCTTCAAAATATGTTTGCAAAAAAAAGGAGAAAAAATTATTGTTCTTTACACATGCTTGCACTTATACATAGAGAAAATTTTGTGTAAGTATAGTTGGTAAGACCTAGATTTTTTTTTTTTTTTTTATTGGATCAAAATATATTTATTAATGTATTATTGAGATATGTTTCTTCCAAAAATCCAATTGATCAAACCTAATATCAAATACAAAACAAAGCAAGAAAAAATGAAGAAAAAAAAATATAAAACTTTACCATCTAGGTTCATTCGAGACACATATAATTTTGATTTTAGCTAATACTAAAGTAATTATATTTTTATTTCCTTAATTTATCATGTTCTTATAAGTAATTTTATGAATATTTTTGTAATTAAAAAAAATTATTTATAAAATAGTTTGGAAAAGTAGTTTCTTGGGTGTGAACATCCTTTTAAAATGCAATCATCATATTAATATTATTGGACCTCTATAATACAGCACATGATATTGACTTGTTGATGAAGACATAATGACTTATTCTAATTAGGTAGTGTTCCAGCTTCTTTTGTGGAATATATTCGTCAAACGCACATTTCTACATAAATTGCGACAGTCACGACGTAAAATTCGTTGCTTCATGCTGTGGTTTTTTCCCCTAAAATCTAATATTCTACATGCCTTTCTCACGTCTTTCAATTTTTTATCCAACACAAAAGCTGTAAAGATTCTATTCTCTTCACATATACTTTAATATAGACACCAAGCAAAGTAGAACAAACTTTGGAAAATTTTGAAATTGCAATAGAATTCGCATAAAGTTCACTTAATTTTCCATGCACAAGCATTGAATTATTCACTGGACATAGCATAAAGGTCTTTCTATGAGGTCGGTATATCTCGCTAGTCAGAAGCATTATTTCAATTATCATCATGTTGATAATTCATCTAGAAAGAAATACATAGTTATGTAACAATATTATCATACAAGATGAACTAAGATTCATTTAGTGACAATATACATCTTAAATTTCCTGAGTTTTGGGTAATGTCTCTCTTTCTCAAACTTCAATTTAATTGTGATAATTCATTAAATAATAATAAATCAATATTATCTCAACTGCTGTGTTGATTGTCTAAAATAACTGCGCATATAGATGCAGAAATTTACTAGTTTCTTAGAAGACTTTATTGATATATCGATTGACTTACATTAAGAAAGACTTTCTTTTTTTTTTTTTAATCTAAAATAACTTTAAATATTAGGATGAATTAAATTTATTAATGTCATTTTAAATTTGTAAGCAGTTGAATGCATTAACTTTTAAGCGTAATTTTTATATTTTATGGCTACTCAAATTCTCAATATTATCCAGTAATATCATCATCCTATGCACTTTGATGGTGAAAGCTTTCATTTACTGACATTGTTTCATGCGTAAATCAGTGCACTATAAAATAATCAAATTCGCAAATATGACCTCGTGATGGGACAAACAAGACTCCACGAAAGCTTTACGTTTGAAAGTGTAAAACAAAATCTTTATTTATTAAAGTTGTACCAGAAAAACTTGCACCAAAAAACACGCTTGTACCATATGGAATTTTAAGTAATAAACAATTGAATTAAAGGTAAAGAAAAATAATTATTGTAATTGTTTTGTTTCTTTTTGGTTCACAGGATGCCCATGATAGGTCTGTCTATGGAAAAATACCATATAAGACTTGCCGAGTTCCAAGTCTTCCATTAAAAAAAAAAAAGACTTTGTAAAGTCTAAGTCTGTTAAATAAAATGACCCCGACAAAAACATAGAGATAGATCAAGTACATTATGTACCTTTCAACGTAGTTTCGTGGTGAAAAAATCTCATTCATTTTAATAATGATCTAGATTCGAGTGGTTACACGATTAATGATATTAAAAAAAAAAAAAAAGCCATATATTCAGGTTTTTTCATATTGAAATAATTGGGAATATTAGTTTAATGCATTAATGATCTTTAAACTTCCATTTTGCAACAAGACTACATAACCAATCCCAAAACATAAAAATATTACAAAATACATCTTAAACAATGTGATATTTAAGATGTGATGATTATTATTATAATCAGAATATGTGAATAATATTTTGATACCGGAAAAATGTACATGGCACGACTTTCCATTATATTTTGCATGATTGATAAAATAATGGCTATGTTTAATTATATGGATGACAATTTTGTGATTAGATATCATAAACATAGATATGAGCGTAATGTAAATGTTTGCTATTCTAATTAGCTTTTCTTTTTGTTAACAAATTTGGTGGGATACATTACTGTTTGTGTTGTTTCTTTGGGTTGTACTCACGATTGAATTCCAATAACTAAACTCGTATTTAATGTCAATTGAAAACATTAGTTTAGGTTTAAGATTATTCAAAATTAATATAGAAGAAAAAGAAATGCTTCAGTGCAGGCATCAGGTGTATAAGATTAAGTAATTCGAAATGTTATATAGTAGGAGTCATCAATTATATGAGAGATTCATCTGCCATGACACAATATAAATGGTTGAGACTTATTGGCCCAAACTTCTCTCTAGGTGAAGAACATTTTGAACAACTCTAGTAAGACCCTTCATGTTAATTACAAAACATCAAATTCATATCCAATTATGGTTGCTTTTTCGCTTTTTTGAAATTTGAATAGGCATAAATTTTACTTCAATTTGAGTAGGTGATCTGAATTCATGAAGCCATCAAGCCTTTATGGTATTTAATTTTTCTTATTATATTGTAATAAATATATACCACTACTAATTAATGAGTGTCTGTTACCCTTGTTGATTCTTGGGAGTGTACTAGAAGCCATTTCTTGAATGATCCATCTATTTGGTGGATTTTTGTAAATTAATAAAACTAGAAAGCTTTTCTAATGATAATTTTGTAATAATACAAACGCATTGGACACTTGTCCAATTTCCAATGAATTTAACAAATTAATTAATTTTTAATGTAATTAATTTTTAATTTTTTTAATGCAATTATTGTGTCAATATTTATGTTATTTTGAAGGTTTAGGGGGACGGCCATCAACATATGAATAGAGAAGAAAAATGTTGTTGATTAGTTTCAGAAAGTGAAGAAGATAGTAGGTGGAATTTGAAGTTTTCAATGGGAAAAATGTGTTTGGTAGAATTTATTAAAACGTCTCTTCTTTCTTTCAAGTTATTTAGAAATCTTTTTTAAAAATATAATAACGAAAAATAATTTTATTCCACATCCACATAAAACAAGAACCAAAGGTGCAAAAGTATTTTAAAAAAGGGGAAAAAGTTCAATTTAATCCCAAAGTTTTGACGTTATCTTTACTTTTTAAACCTGTTTGATAAAATGTCTACTGTGGTTCCTAAATTATTAGAAAATCTATCAATTTAGTCTCTATTATCTACCAATTGTTAGTCAAACTGAATACTTTAGGAGTAATTTCGTCTTTAGACATCTACACATCATCGTGTCAACACCAAAAAATTAAGAAATTAAAAATATTTAATTATTTTATTTTCAATAGTTATAAAAATTTAATCATAATAATAAATAAATATTAAAAAATATAAAATAAAAATGAATGAAAACAAATTACAGGTTATTATTAAAAAAAAAAAATTGGAACCTCCACAATAGAAAAAAAATATATAAATATATATATATAGTTTCTTTTATATGTTAATAAGTTTATACATTTTGGTTTATAAAATAGTGACATATCAATTTCTGATCCGTTGTAAATTATTTTCTTTTGTTTTAAATTTTGGTGACACGTGTTTAATCTCTATTGGTTGAACAACAAGGCAAAATAATAGGTATTTTTTTTTTCTCTAATAAGGTAAAATTATCCTCTTAATATCTGCACAAATTGTCAAGGGTAATAGTATCTTTTTTGCCGTTTCCGTCATGGTCAACTAACGGAGAATTTGATACCAGACACTAAAATGAAGGTTTTTTTTTTTTGATAATTTTGGGACAATGAGACGTATATAAGTACATAGGTTTAAAAAGTAAAGATAAGGCCAAAACTTAAGGATTAAATTGAAGTTTTTCTTAAAAATTGAAGCAACAAAACTCATTGGGGTGGTCTTTGTGGGCTTAAAGTGAGGAGAAACTTCCTCTTTTAACATTGATTTTATCAATTTATTTGGGCTTAGGTCTTGTGGGCATAAAATTATCATTGGGCTTTTTAACTGATGTTAAACTTTTATATTTTATTTTTTAATTTTTAAAATATTTTAATTAATTATGATTTTATAGAGGTAAACTTAATTCAAACCCACAACCTCGTAAATATAGGTGTGAGGTCTATATTATTGAATCAATTTTATATTGTTACTGAAGATATAGTTAAAGAGGTAGTTTCATCTCTTGGTATAAGAAATAACTGTCTTTATTATTAACGATTTAATTTTGGTAAATTTATTAACAAGACTCAAAAATATTAAATTCTAGATACATTATATGTCTCATTGCAAACAACATGAATCTTTTAAGTGTCAGAATAACAATAAACAAATTTAAATGCTATGTAATTTGAATTCTTTTGAAATCTAATAATATTTATCATCAAATCAACAATAAATTTCAGTAAATTTGAGATATTTTATGAAATTCTTAAGGATAAATTAGTAAGAAGAAATTAAAAAAGTAAATATTATAGTGTTGGGTGCACATACAAAAATGTGAGGGGTGCCAATATCGTTACATACAATATTTTCTATCTACGTGAGCCAGCCCAACTCAAGCCCTTAAATATTGTCGCCTACCTCTATGATCCTTGTTTGTTAGAGTCTTATTAAAAATTAACTTAGAAAATCTTGTGAAAGAAGAGTGCTTTTACAAATCTAGAATTCCGTGGAGAAAAAAGAATTAGATTCCTTATTTATGAATTTTGTTGTTTGTCAAATTTTACAGGAATTAAGTTATGTGAACCCCACACATAAATCAGGAATCAAGTTCATGATGAAAAGGGAACCTGATTGCTTCCTCTCACCTTAGAAATCGAGTTCTATTTTTAAATTGAAATAGAAAACTCATTTATTTTTACAAAAATATCCTTGATCAAAATTATTTATTATATATATATATGTATATGCATTTAATGATAAAAGTAGCTGCCCCACAAAGCCTGGAAAACCATTCCAGTGTTTTGTTAAGAATATAACGCAATGTTTTTCTTTAAAGTCTTGGTTCTAGTAGAAAAACATAGTGGTTCCATGTCTAATAATTGGTTTCAGATAAAAACTTATTGGTTCTATGTTGTTGACAAATGGCCGTTTTCACATGTCTAATGTTCATGAGAAATTGCTTGCATTATTTATGATTATTTTCTTTTAAAAAAAATAATGTCATTGTTTATACTTCGTGTTTAAACGATGTCAAGTATTATAAATATACTGTTATGTACAAATCATTGAACTATAAATATTATTTTACAATATTATATATATAATACGGCGGTATAACAAGCTAAAATACTTGTATAATATACAACTAAGTGAACTATCTGCTAAAAAATTCTCATTATCACCTCGTGATGAAACAAACTAAACTACTTGGAAGCTTTACTTTTGTTAGAAAATGGTCATTTCATGGTTAATTTTTGAATATATTTTAATCTTGATTATGGGAGATTAAAAAATATTCATGTTCTTTATTGTAAGGGCAATGAAATAAAGTTTAATACATTCAAAATTAGGATTAAATGAATAAGAAATTGAATATCAAAATACACACTTTGATACAAGGAATGATCATTAATCCCACATTGGAAGATGAAAATGGATTTGTGTTGTTTTCCATCCAAATTTTTTTGTTTAAATTTAAAATTAAATTGTCATTAATTGATTTTAATAATTTTCGGTTGACAAATCAAATTAATTTTAATGATTTTGTAACTGAATTATGAGTTAATGGAGGTGTTTAAATTCTGATTTTAAATCAGAATTGTAACAGTCATGATGTTAATGATTTTCGGTTGACAAATCAAATTTTAATGACAAATTAATTTTAATGATGTCGACGTCTGGATTTAGTCGACTAGGTTCTTTCTGGCCTAAACTGCAGATGAGACGGAAAATGGTGCATGGAACAGAAGAAAAGCAAAGGTGGAAACAGAGGAAGAACACAATACAACAAGATTTTAAAGTGGTTCGGTCTAAAATATTGCCTACGTCAACTGTTCTTTGTGTGTTTTCTCTCTCTCTCTTTTTTCCTTTTTTTTTTTGTTTTTTTGTTTTTTTATTTTTTTGTGTACAATGAAGACCCTCCCCTATTTATAGAAGGGGAGGTGCTACAGTAGCGCATAATAAGTTAAAATACAATGATGATTACATTTAATGCTTCAGGATTACGTTTAATGCACTTGACAACTGTCAGGTTAATTTTGCCAAGGCATGTGTTTTAGGCGGATAACTCAAGTGGGTTAGGTAAGATTTTTGTAATCAAAGCTGTAATTTCTAACGGGATTGACGTGTACGATACGCCTTGAGTTGTAATCAGTCTGGTAGTTTTGACTGTGGTTAACTGGCAACCTACGAACTATAGCGGTTGATAACTTGTCTCAAGTCGCTCATTTCAACGAGTTGGAACGTCCGAAGTCTGACTGCGTTTTGCCTCTATGGACTGATCATGTAGCCTGAGTCTGCAAGCTGGACGTTTAGCGAGCTGTATGTCTGATAAGCTAGACCCTTAAGCGAGTTGTGCCTCAGCCAAATGTACAGTCTCTTCTTCTTGAAGGGTCTTGGGCTTTTACTTGTCTTGGACTTCTATCAATAGTACTTGACTTTTACCAGCTCATTTAAGTGACATAAAAATACCTATAACATCAGCCCCCTAGCTCTCAGTTAAATCTGCAGACTGAGAGCTGACAGTTCGCTGGTAAAAGCTGCTTGCCTGAGACTGTTTGGCGGGAACAGTTATTTAGCATTTTTCAAACTGTCATATCTCTGGACACGTGGCGACTTTTTTGGCTGTCGTGTAGGACACGTATGATACTAGGCGCATTTAATGTGCACGTCTATCAACTGACGGTGCATGATGATCAGATCCCCTGAATCACGCTGACCCGTTAGATCCGAGGTAGTTGAAGAGCCATCAGATCTAATGGCTAGGGTTTCAGTCTCGTACCCCTATATAAAGCAGATTTCTTGTCATTGTCAAATTCTTCTGGTCATTTTCAAAAAATGTAGACGCTTCGTCTTCTTCGTTCTTCTTCATCTTATCCTTACTTCAGTCTCCAGTACCAGTGTTTCAGAGTTTGAAGATCATTATCCAAATTTTAGTTCTGCTTCAGAGTAAGCTTTTTACACTTTTCTTGATTTTTAGTTTTCGCTTCTGATTTGCTTGAGTGGCGTATTTTCTGGTTTGATATTGAGTTGTTCATCATCTGATATTGTTTTTGAGGACTTGTTCTTTGTTGTGACTTTTCGTTTTTCGCTGTTTTGATCTTGTTGACTGAGTTTATGGGCATGATTTGTTGTTTGTGATACCGAGTACTCAAATTATAGGCTGAGACTTAGGTAGGTTGTTAGGTCGTAGTCCTTCTGAACTGTAGGTCGAACCATCATTCCTACAGTGGTCTGTGTGACGTTTGTGACCTGTAGACTTAGGAATTTATTAGAAAATAAGAAGCTTGAGTATAGGTATAGATGGTCTGTAGATAGATACCTAATTACTCCCTTTTTATATGTGTAGATGTCTTCAGGTCGCAGTCGCTAGGAACATAGAATAGACGACCTCTCTGGCACGGAGGACAATGAATCAGGAATAGCTTGTGAGGTCGAAGGGGCTACCTCTAGTAGTGGTGATGCCGCGGCTTGGGTGGATCCCATAACAACCATACCATCTCCAGGTTGGGAAGGTTGAGAAGTATTCGCCTTTCACCCCACTAAGCTACAATTGCATAAGTTGGGGGGAATTACATTGGAATACTGTCTTCCTAGAAGCTATCGTATTATGCTCCATTCTTCAAACGATCATGCGACCTTCCCACCACATGGGTACGTCGTCATCAACGTCCAGCACCTAAGGTATGGGCTCAGATTCCCAGTCCCTAGATACCTGGTTGATCTTTTGAATCAGTTGAAACTTAGCCCGTTCTAGCTGACTCCAAATTCTTACTCCCAGCTTACCTTGCTGGCACTGATCTTTATGAGGAACGGGCTGAAAGCCCAAACCCGTGCGTCTGCTCCCACTTGCATCTGTTGGCACTAATCTTTATGAGGGGAGCTCGCGAGGGAATCAATTATCTGATAACCCGTAAATCAGATTTTAAGGCCCTCTTGCCAAAGGGCGAGACAAAGGGCAAATCAAATGTTGGAGACTATAAGTTGAGATGGTTCTACATCTCTTGTCATTTTCTTGCACGCATCCAACACTATACCTTTGTCTTCACTCCATATAGGATTGGTAATTACAAGCTCTTTTATATTTATGTTGTTTCTAACACTTCTTCTTCTTTCTTGCAGAAGGGGGGAGAAGAGACATAACTGAGGAGGAGAGAGATCTTCTTAGAACACTAGCTGACTTAGGAGAGGGGAGCGTTGCTCACGCATTCGACAATGACCTTCTTACACGGTTCCAGCTCGCTCCTACTTTGGACAGTGAGCTAATTGACAGTAAAAAAGACATCGGCATCCTAGGCCAGTGTGAACTCCCCTCAGTCTATTAGGTCACTCGAGGAGAGTCCGATCCAGCCCCTGTACAAGCTCCACAAATGGGAAACATTTCCCTAACTTCATCCTGTGCAGCCTGCTGCACCCGTGGCCTTCGCCTCTATTGAAGCAACTACATCTGAATGAGCTGCAGGGCCTTCAGAAGCTCAAGACCCGACCTCTCAGCTAGAACCGATTGAGGTTGAGAGCGATCAGGAGAGAGCTGTCGATGAGGAGGCTGGAGCAGATGGAGTTGTGTCTAGAGGAGCTCCAGCAGGCGAGGTCCTAACAGTAGGGACTACGACGGGCGATGTTCTAGCTGCCCCTAGCAGGGGCATAAAAAGAAAGATAATGGCGAAACGAGCTCCATCAAAGTGCTTGTGAGCTGAAAAGGGCAAGCATCTCGCGGCCCCAAAAAGGAGCATCACCCCAGAGGACGAGGACGAGCCCGAGCGTATTTCTGGGGTGCTCTATTTCGAAGGGATCCTCGACCATCTGCCAGAATTTCATGGGGGTCATGCCAGGAAGCTGGATACTGACGAACTGGTTGAAGATCGTTTGTCCATCTGGGCCATACGCCATTCGATTATGGTAACTTTGACACTCAGTCTTTTTTCTTGCTTTCTTACTATTAATACTAACTTGTCATATTTCAGTCCGCCATGGGGATCAGGAAGCAAATGTAAGAGCTGTTGGTCTTGAGGGAGGAGAAGGAGCAGCTTCGGGTTGACAAATTGAAGCTCAAGGTTGAAAGAGATAAGCTCAAAATGCAAGAGGATAAACTGAGGGACTAGCTCATCTTCATGTCTAGAGAGACTTCGAGGGCGAAAAGGTCAGAATCCCTACTGGAGACTCAACTGAGGAATGCTCGAGTTACCTAGAATGAAGTCGAGGAAGCCTTAGTCCGCCAAGAGAATGACTATCAAGCTTCCACATCATTGCTGACTTCTAAGCTTTTGCATTCCGAAAAGGATCTAGATAAGGCAAAACATAACTTGGAGGAGGCTGTGCGGCAGGCTGAAGCTGCAGAGAAGAAGGCGGACAAGGTCACGTAGCGAGCTGAAGTCGCTGAAAAAGAAGTTGCTGACCTTAAGGAGGAGATCATTAGGGTCAGACAGGAGGTTGAAGATGAGACAGCTGCTGACTTCCTCTACACCCTTTGGCAGAATCATCCTAAGATGGACTTCACTTGTTTCGATGAGAGAGGGATCATAGAGGTAAAAAAGTTCAAAAAAAAGGCTGCTCAAGATTCAGCAATGCCTGGCAAGGTGCATCAGGGCACAACCTCCCAAGAAGAGACATGCCAGACTATTATACCTCCAGAGTCATCCTCTCATGATGGAGCTACTGATCCCTCCACTTCCTAGGGCGGAAAATAGGACAGCCAAAGTTGGCACTTAGAAAATCTTTATTTCTCTGTATTTCTTTCACCTCTTTTCATGACGTATTTGTAATGAACTATTGGACCTCGTTCTGAGGCTTTTTATATCATTTACTGATTCAAGATGATTTGTTGACTTGATTGCTTATACTTCATACAAAATAAATAATAAAATACTCTAACACTTGTAAGTGAAAAATTTAATATCTCGCGAGCCCATTATTATGCTGCTATATAATTTGCTAAATAATCTACAAAGCAAATATTAATTCATAGTGAGCTCAATCAGCAGGTAGAATAATAATTCTTTTGTAAACATGAATATTTATCAATTGTGCTCAAAAGGTAAGAACCTGAGCTAATACAACGAGCTGCGCTCGAAAGATCGGAACCTGAGCATTTACAGCTAGTTATGCTCAAAAGATAAAAACCCGAGCTGTATAGCATGATATCCTCTCGAGCTATGCTCACAGGGTCGTAACCCGAGCATCTATAGCGAGAGTTGAGGAGGTTAGAACTTTTGCTGTGCTCTAAGGGTCGGAACCCGAGCATATATAGCTTATCCTTACTAGTTAGGTCGCATATGGGCATTCAAGCTGATATAAGTGGACATTCTGGTCGTATACCATGTCTTGCCACTAGTGGTTTAGAAAGTGAAGTGTTTGGAACAATTTGAGCGGGGTAGGACTGCCAACGAGTTGCGATTAGGTGCGTAAGCTCGTGGCCTTATGAACCCCGAGCCCCTATAGGGCAGGTGTGGGGTCAGCTACTACGCTGATATTAAGCCCCTTATCCCTTTAGAGAAACTATATGTTTGAATCTTCAGGTCGTTCCTTGCTTTTAATAACTTCACACTTCACATAAGAAACACATAATCAATTTGTGTCAGTAATTTTGGTAATAAGTTTGGAGCTCATATTAAATATCTGAATTTACAACAAAAATATGAGAGAGTTATAGATAATAAGGCCTTAGGTGTTTTGCATTCCAAGCCTTAGGAAGCACTGCTCTGCTCATATGTGCTAAGTGGTATGCTCCGTTATTAAGATCTTCACTGATGATATAGGGTCAGTCCCAGTTAGGTCCTAGAGTGCCATCGCTGGGGTTCCAAGCTCTAAAAAGAATCTATCACAACACTAGGTCGTCTGGTCTGAATTTTCGAACTTGGACCCTTTTGTTGTAGTATCTAGCCATCCTTTGTTGATAGACAGCCATTCTCAAGCGAGCTGTTTCTCTAGTTTTTTCTAGGAGATCCAGGTTTGCGATCAGGAGTTGTTCATTCTCTTCAGGATTGAAACTTGATCTTCACTGGCTGGTTACCTAGAATTCAGCAGGGATCATGGCCGTAGATCCATAGACCATTGAGAAAGGAGTTTCTCCGGTGGTGCTGCGAGCTGTGGTTTTGTAGGCCCATGGCACCTTTTAAATCTCGTCTACCCATGCTCATTTCTTGGTTTCAATCTTGGTCTTCAGGATTTGTTTTATTATCTTGTTGACTGCTTCCATTTGACCATTGGCTTGGGGATGATCTATTGCTAAGAAGCTTTTTGTTATGTCAAGGTTGCTATAGAATCTGAGGAACTGCTCGCTGGTGAACTGGGTTCCTTTGTCCGTCATGAGCTGTTGAGAAATCCCAAATCTGCAGATAATGTTCTCCCACACGAATTTTTCTATCTTTGTCATGGAGATTTCAATAAGTTCCTTTGCCTTTGCCATTTTGTAAAGTAATCAACTGTAACGACGACATACTTACACCTACTCCGACCTGTAGGAAGAGGTCCTATCAGGTCCATGCCCTAGATGGCGAAGGACCATGGACTGATCATCTACTGTAGGTAGGCTGGCGGAGCTCGCGGGATCTTGACGAATCTCTGGCATTTATCACATTTCTTTACCAGGTTAATAGCATCTTGCTTCATCGTTGGCCAGTAGAACCCTTATCTGAGCGCCTTTTGAGCTAGGGACAGTCCCCCAACATGATTGCCACAATGACCTTCATGGATGTCTTTCAGGATGGTAGTGCAGTCTGGCTCATCGACACATCGCAACAGTGGGGCTAAAAAGCCTTTCTTATAGAGCATGTCATCATAGATGCAGTACCTTACAGCTCGAGTTCACAGATGACGTGCTTCTAGCTTGTCATGTGGCAGCTTACCCCCTTGTAAATAATTAATCAAATGACCCATCCATGAGTTTGCTCCCACGGTTAAGATCATCACTTCGTCATTGGGTTCTGTACTCGGCTTCGATAGGTATTCTACTGGTATGTCCCAAGAGAAGTTTGTGTCCTGAGCTGTTGCCAAGCTAGCTAGAGCGTCTACATAGGAATTCTGAGCTCGCAGGATTTGATTTATCTTATACTTTTCGAATGTTCTCAACAACTCCTGGACCTTCTGCAGGTAGATCGTCATACTTTCTCCCCTAGCTTGGTATTATCCCCTTATCTGACATATAACGAGCTGGGAGTCACTAAAGATTCGGAGTTGTTTAGCTTGCATCTTCTTGGCTAAGCGGAGCCTTACTAACAAGGCTTTATATTTTGTCTCATTATTTGTGGCTCAGAATCCAAACTTGAGAGCACAAAGGATTTTGTGCCCCTCCAGCCTGATTAACAATAATCCAGCTTCAGTTTTTTACTCGTTGGAAGATCCATCGACGAATAACTCCCAGAATGGACCTTCTAAAGATTCAGCTGCTTCATCCACAGGTCCTGTAAACTCAACAATGAAATCAGCTAATGCTTGCCCCTTAATTCCTGACTTTGGCTTGAATTCGATGTCGAACTGAGTGAGCTCAATCGCCCATTTGAGGAGGCAGCCCGAGGTATCCGACATTTGTAGGATCTGCTTGAGGGAATACTTGGTTAGCACTTCAATCTTATGCACCTGTAAGTATGGGCGCAGCTTCTTGGATGCCACCACGAGACAATAGGCGAGCCTCTCCATTAGGGTAAACCTCGTCTCAGCATCAACCAGCTTTTTACTGATATAATAAATAGGGAATTGCATCATGTCTTCTTCCCTAATTAGAGCTGCACTTAGAGCGTGCTGAGATACCCCTAGATAAATTGTTAGAGTTTCTCCTTCATTTGGTTTTGATAAGAGTGGAGCTCGCCCAATGTACTCCTTCAGCTGCTGAAATGTGACCTCGCATTCCTTTATCCATTCAAAATTCTTGGCCTTCTTCAAGATTTTAGAAACATTTGTTTGTGGCTTTAGAAACAAATTTGCTGAGGGCAGCGACTTGTCCGTTCAAGCTCTACACCTCTTTTATCTTAGTTGGCGACCTCATGTCGAGCAGAACTTTTATTTTCTCAGGGTTGGCCTCAATTCCTCGGTTATTCACCATAAAGCCCAGAAATTTACTTGAGGCAACACCGAAGGCACATTTGAGGGGGTTGAGCTTCATCTGGTATTTCCTCAGGATCCGGAACATCCCTTCAAGATCGCGAACATGGTCAACAGTCTGCTTAGATTTTACCAACATATCATCGACATAGACCTCCATTGTCTTCCCAATTAAATCTTCGAACATCATGTTTACCAGCCTCTGATAGGTCGCCCATATATTCTTCAGGCTGAATGGCATAACCTTGTAGCAATATAAGTCGTGGTATATGACGAATGAAGTATGCTCCTCATCTTTAGTATTCATTGGAATCTGGTTGTACCCTAAGTAAGCATCCATGAAGCTAAGGAGCTCGTGCCCAGCTGTTGCACCTATAAGTTGATCAATTCTGGGCAATGAGAAGCTATCTTTCGGGCAGACCTTGTTTAAATCTATGAAGTCTATGCAGATTCTCCATTTTTTGTTCTTCTTCTTTACCAGCATGGTGAGCTTCACGAATGAATTTGTTTGTCAGGAGCTTATCTACTTTATCTTTTAGGGCATCATAGCGTTCTCAGGTCATCTATCTTCTCTTTTGGTAGACTGGTTTATGGTGGAGGTTAATGTTCAGCTTGTGCGTCATTACCTCTGGATCAATTCCCACCATATCCTCATGGTTCCATGCGAACACATCCAAATTCGTCTTGAGGAATTCAGCTAGTTGGGTGTTTATTTTTGGGACTAAATTCTTGCCCAGCTTGACACACCTTTAAGCATCTATCTCGTTGACTTGAATATCCTCCAGCTCTTCAACTGGACTGGTAGTCTTGTTAACATCTATCTTCCTGGGATCCAGGTCGCAGCTCACCCTTGAAGTGCTGATGGCATGTAGTTAATTTCTTGAAGCTACATTCACCTTTTTTCCCTTAGCTCCCATATTCACTGCATCCTTATAGTAACGACGAGCTAGTTACTGCTCACCTCGCACACATCCTATCCTATTAGGAGTTGGGAATTTCACTGTGAGGGTTCTGATTGAGGTGACCATATTCAAGTCGTTCATCGCAGGCCTTCCTAGCACCACATTGTAAGCAAACGGGGAGTCTATGATTAGGAAGTCTGCTAGCACAACTGACTGTCGACCTGCATCTCTAAGAGTCAGAGGTAATCTGACTCGCCCAATAGGAGCGACTAAATCTCCAGTGAAACCATACAAAGGTTTAGGGAAAGATTTTAGCTGTTCATCTCCTATCCCCATCTGGTTGTAGCACTCTCTATACATTACGTTCACCGAGCTCCCTGTATCAATCATTATTCTTCTAACCTCTGCATTCCCAATGCGCGCTCGGATCACCAAGGCGTCATCATGGGGCCAGTGAACAACCCTGACATCTTCTTCTATAAAAACTATCTCTTCAGTTGTCATAATCACTTTTTTGGCAGGCCCTTCTAAGTTTCTTCGGCCGACGAGCTGGATATAGTTAGCCTCGTGCATGTAGCGCTCTTGCGACCTGTTTGAGGTGAGCGCTATGTGGGGTCCCCCATGGATAGTAAATGTGGTCTTCAATGTAGGTGTTAGTTCTTGATCATGAGTTGGCTGAGCTGGCTATTGCTCTTGCCGCTATTATTTCTAAGGACGCTGTTGCTGGGATCGCTGACCCCCCGATCGCACTATATAATCCCTCAGACGGCCATTTCTAACCAACTCTTCAATGACATCTTTCAAGGCCCAGCATTCTGAGGTGTTGTGCCTTACTTCGTTGTGATGGACACAAAACTTTCTTTTATTCCTGTATTCTTTTGGGGTTCAGATCGGGGCAGGCGTCCTAAAATTCTCTCTGTTCCTTTCTGTTGCAAAGATTCTTCCCAGGAAGTCTGATAGAAGGCTATAACTTTCGAAGTGACCTAGAGGCGGAGGTCGTTGATGCCCTTGGTCGTTTCTCATCCCAAGTCCGTTCCTGGCCTTTTTCGCAACTTGGTTGTTGCTCTTTCGACCTCTATTTTCATTTCCTCTATTGTTTCTTTTCTTTCCCTGGCTAGAGCTGGCAGCTTCATCTTTCTAATTGTTTTTCTTTTTAGATCCAAAAGCTTCATCCCATCTTATCTCCTTTGAAGTCCGCTCATAGAATTCCCCTAGATCCTTTACTAAGGATTTATATATGCTCTCCTACAGTTTCTCATCTTTCCTCAATCCGGTTGACATAGCCGTCAGAACCTCTTTATTAGAAGGGCTCTCCATATTATTTACCTCTTGTTTGAATTTGGTAATGTAGTCTTTCAGCGACTCACTAGGACGTTGAAAAATAGTAGCGAGGTGGCAGGGTAGAGCGAGCTGTTTTTTCAATGCTTTATACTAGTTAATAAACTTCTGTTGGCAGTCCTCCAAACTTTTGATACTGCGAGGTGGGAGGCTTCTCAGCCAGGCTCGTGGAACATCTCCGAGCATTATAGAGAAAACGCGACATTTGACTAGCTGGCTGGTGGTCTGTAAATCCATTTGGATGTTGAAGGCATCCAGATGGTCATAAGGATCTGAGTCCCCGTTGTATTGTGGGATGTTAAGGACCTTAAACCTCAAGGGGAGTGGCTTCAGTTTGATCTTAGAGGTGAATGAGGTTCTTTTACCATGTTGACTCCTATGCCCCTGGGTCCTAGGTTGCGCTTCTAACTATCGAACTCTCTAAAAGAGCCCCTCAACGAGTTGGTCCTGTGCCTCGGATCGGTTGACAATGGATCGTCTAGTTCTTCTACTACCCCTAACTGGTGAATTTCGGCTTTGTACTCTGTGCCTCCTTTCATACTGAAGCTCAGGGGAATGGCGCACAGGTTCATTCCCATGGTGAGGCCTATTTAACACATCTTTTCTATGAGAACCTCCATATCGGTGATGTTGTTCACCCTCATTTCTCCGAACTAGAAACCGCACATGTCCCTGGCTTGCCTCAACTTGCTGATGCCTATCCTAGCTCACTCTCACTCTCAATCCTACGGGATGAACTGCATCTTTATCACCGCGAGCTCACTCGATCCCACGTTGGAGGAATGGAATGATTCCTTAAGCGTTGGCACTTCCCTAGCAAGCCTTCCATTTGTTACTGGATCTCGACTGGTCTTTGAGGGACCTGGACCTGTGTCAACACCTTCACAGCCTCCGTTATTTGCGACATGGTATTTTCCAATAACTCCTGACGTTGCTGTAAAATTTGCATGGGGTTCTCTCCAGCGGTGTTAAGCATGGACTGGTGAGATAAGAGTGGAGGCATACCTTGAGTGCTTTCAGGAAAAGGCACGTTTAAGGTCTCAGCCCCTAGGTCTGCTGGTTCTCCAACGGGCTGGACACCTCTCTAGTGGTTTGAGTTGTCGAGCTGGTCAACAACCACACCTGAGCAATTGTGCCTGAGCTTCTGGTGGTTCTTCCTCTAACCATCGTGTCTGGTATGCGAACTCTGGAAATCAAAGATGAAAAAGACGAAACTACAGGAAAGGCCCTTCGTCTAGTGCTAAAAATATCGACGTCTGGATTTAGCCGACTAGATTCTTTCTGGCCCAAACTACAGATGAGACAGAAACTGGTGCAAGGAGCAGAAGAAAAACAAAGATGGAAACAGAGGAAGAACACAATACAACAGGATTTTAAAGTGGTTCGGCCCATAATATTGCCTACGTCCACTGTTCTTTCACTATTTTTGATGAGTAACGACACTCAAAGATTTTCTCTGCATGTTTTTTCTCTGTCTTTTTTCCTTCTTTTTCCTTTTTTTTTTTTGTACAATGAAGACCCTCCCTATTTATAGAATGAGATGTGCTACAGTAGCGCTTAATAAATTAAAATACAATGATGATCTCATTTAATGATTCAGGATTACATTTAATGCACCTGACATCTGTCAAGTTAATTTTGCCAAGACTTGTGTTTTCAGCGATTAACCCAAGTGGGTTAGGTAAGATTTTCGTAATCCAGGCTGTAATCTCTGACGGGATTGGATCGGACGATACACCTTGAGTTGTAATCGGTCTGGTAGTTTTGACTGTAGTTGACTGGCGACCTGCGGGCTATAGTAGTTGATAACTCGTTTCAACGAGCTGGAACATCCGAAGTCTGACTGGGTTTTACCTTTGTGGATTGATCATGTAGCCTGAGTTTGCGAGCTGGACGTCTGGTGAGCTGTACGTCTGGTAAGCTGGACCCCTAAGCGGGCTGTGCCCCAGGCAAATGTACAGTCTCTTCTTCTTGAAGGGTCTTGGGCTTTTACTTGTCTTGGACTTCTTTGTCTTGGACTTCTATCAACAGTATTGGGCTTTTACCAGCCCATTTAAGTGACATAAAAATACCCATAACAAATGATTTTGTAATCGTTAATGGAATGATTGATTAAATTGAATTATTAATTAATGGAGTTGTTTAAATTTTGATTTTAAATCAGAATTATAACAGTCATGATTGATGACCATTAATTGATAATTATAATAGCCAAAATAATGACCATAATTGATAGAATTTAATTCTAATTTGAGGTGATTAAATTTCAATTTTAAATCAGAATTGTAACAGTCAAAATAATGACTATAATTGATAAAATTTAATTCCCCAAAGTTGAATGATTTAAATTGGCATCCAAGTTGAAGAAGAGAGTTAGTGATAGAAAAATAATCTTCTTTCTTTACTTACAGCTTCCAACTCTAGTTTAGGCTTCTGGTGTGATAAAGATCGAATTCAATTCGGTTCCTTAGACAGTTTCAACCGTTGTATCATGGGAGACCAATACAATACATCGCGAATTCATTTTAAGGACACTATATTTCTTACAGGCCTCGACTGCTTCTACTTCTATTCAGAAATTTCTTCGCTGTATCAATTATGTAATTTGTTGTTTTTGTTTTGTTTTTTCTTTACTCTGCGTATGTACAGTAGCATCATCTTGTAATCTACACTCGACCAAGAACTTAAAACGAATTCCTAACTTACTAACAAGTCCTGGATTATGCTAATTTGTTTTCAAAAACCTTAGCTTCAGTTCTTGTTGACCATTGAAAAAGGAAAAAAAAAAAAATTTTTTTACTGCAGTTGGAATATTCATCTACTGGTTTTCTATTTGATTTACTGAAAAATTTATTTCTCATACAATCTATTGTATAAAACAAATTTCTTAACAATGTTTTTTTTTTTAAAAAAAAATTGATTTAAATTTTTTTAACAAATTTGTTTTCATTCAATCAAACATTGAAATTTTAGATTTCGAGTTTGATAAATATAATTGTTTTCTCAAGAAATTTGTTTTCATTCAATCAAACACTGGAATTTTAGATTTCGGGCTTGATAAATATTATTGATTTCTTAGTTTTCGGGTTTGAATTTAGTACAAATACTGGAATTGTGGTTTTTGGGTTTCATACATACACTAAAATTATGGTTTGAGTTTAGTACAAATACTGAACTATTGATTTTAGAAAAATTATGTTTATATATTAAATATTAAAATTTAAGATTTTGGATTTGATATAAACACTAAAAGAAATATATATATATATTTGTTAGATTGGTTTCTTTGATAAGAAATTGTCTTTCTGATAAATATTTTATTTATTTTGCAGAAAAATGACATCAACTTTTGCTAGTAATGATGCTGAAAACCAAAATGTGGTTCAAATGAGTACACCTATACTTACACCCGCACCTGCACAAATGAGTGCTCCTGTGATGCCGGTTAGCACTATACCTGTATCAGTTCCAGTGAATCATTTGGAGAAACCAGAAAAATTTAGTGGACAATTTTTCAAGCGATGACAACAAAAAATATTGTTTTACTTGACTACATTGAATCTTGCTAGATTCTTGACTGAAGAGGCTCCTAAAAAGAATGATGATGAGCTAGATATGCAAGTCATTCATGCGATAGATGCTTGGAATCATTCTGTTTTCTTGTGTAGAAATTATATAATGAATGGTTTAGTTGATTCCTTATATAATGTCTACACATCTAAGAAAACAGCAAAGGAGCTATAGGAGTCATTGAAAAAAAATATATAAGACCGATGATGCTGGTACAAAGAAATTTGTAGTAGGCAAATTCTTGGACTATAAAATAGTGTACTCCAAAGCAGTAATTAATCAAGTTCAAGAACTCCAAGTGATTTTACATGAGATACATTATGAGGGAATGAATCTTAGTGAAACTTTCCAAGTAGCTGCTGTTATTGAAAAGCTACCTCATGCATGGAAAGATTTCAAGAATTACCTTAAGCATAAACGAAAGGAAATGAACATGGAGGAATTAATTGTTAGACTTCGCATTGAAGAAGACAATAGGGGTTCTGAGAAGAAATCCTCAAAGTCTCAGGAAGTTAAGACAATTGTGGTGGAGCATGGTGAAAGCTCAAAAAAGAAAATTAATAAGACATACAAGGGGACCAAATTGGGGCCTAAATGAGGAATTTCCAAAAAAAAATTCCAAGGGAAGTGTTATAATTATGACAAGGTAGGTCATAAATAATCAGAGTGTAGGTTACCAAAGAAGAAGAAAAACCAAGAGGCAAACGTGGTTGATGATATTTTCAAGGATGTTTTTGATATCGTCCTTGCAGCAGTTGTGTCAGAGGTGAATCTAGTTGGATCAAATCCAAAAGAGTGGTGGATTGATACCAGTGCCACCAGACATATTTGTTTTGACAAAGAGTTGTTCTCATCCTTTCAAGCTAGAAAAGATGGTAAGAAGCTGTTCATGGGGAACTTGGCTACATCTACCATTAAAGGTCAAGGCAAGGTGGTCTTGAAGATGACGGAAAGAGTTAACTCTTAATGATGTGTTGTATGTATCAGAAATCCGCAAGAACCTGGTGTCTGGGTCATTACTAAGCAAGCATGGATTTCATATGATGTTTAAGTCAGATAAAATAATTTTGTCTAAGTGTGGAATGTATGTGGGTAGGGGTTATATTTATAATGGGCTTTTCAAGCTGAATGTAACCACTGTTAAACGTGATATGAATAAGAAAAGTTCTTTTGCTTATTTGCTTGAGTCTTCCAATTTATGACATGGTAGATTAGGACATGTTAATTATGATACTTTACATAAATTAATTAACTTAGAACTTTTACCCAAATTTCACATTTATTCAAAGTATAAGTGTGACACTTATGTAGAGGCAAAATTAACCAGGTCATCATTTCAAACAATTGAAAGGAATACTGAACCTTTTGATTTAATTCATAGTGATGTGCGTGATTTAAAATTTGTTCAATCAAGAGGTGGTAATAAATATTTTATTACCTTTGTTGATGATAGTATAAAATATTGCTATGTTTATTTACTTAAAAGTAAAAATGAAGCTATAGAGAAATTTATTCTCTATAAAAATGAAGTTGAAAATCAACTCAATAAGAAAATTAACATGTTAAGAAGTGATCGTGGTGGTGAATATGAAGCACCATTTGCAGAATTCTGTGCACAACATGGAATTATACATCAAACCACTGCACCTTATTCACCTTAACAAAATAGGGTTACTGAACGAAAAAATAGCACATTAAAAGAAATAATGAATGCAATGTTGATAAGTTCTGGGTTACCTCAGAACATGTGGGGAGAAGCTATTTTGAGTAGTAATTACCTTTTCAATAAGGTTCCCCGGAAAAAGTAAGATAAAACTCTATATGAATTATGGAAAAGTAGGAAGCCTTCCTATAAATATTTACGAGTATATGGGTGTCTTGCCAAAATGGTTGTACTTATACCGAAGAAGGTGAAAATAGGTCCAAAAACAGCTTATTGTATTTTCATTGGATATGCAGAAAAAAGTATTGCTTATCGGTTTCTTGTGCATAAATACGAAATTTTAGATATACATGAAAATATGATAATGGAGTCTAGGAATGCATCGTTTTTTGAACATGTATTTCCTTACAAATCTAATGAGGAGTCAAGTTCATCTAAACGAACATGTGAGACTCTCGAAGAAGAACAAGAAGTTGAGAATGAACCTCGACATAGCAAACGAGTTAGAATAGAGATATCTTTTGGTTCAGATTTTTTGACTTATTTGCTAGAAAGTGAGCCTCAAACTGTCACAGAAGCTGTAAACTCTCCCGAGGGACCATTATGGAAGGAGGCCATACAAAGTGAAATTGATTCCATCTTACAAAATCATACTTGGGAACTAGTGGATCTTCCTCTGGGATGTAAACCACTTTGTTACAAATGGATTTTTAAAAGGAAAGAGAAAGCAGATGGATCAATAGACAAGCATAAGGCTAGGCTTGTTATTAAAGGTTATAAACAACGAGAAGGCCTAGCTTATTTTGACACGTACTCTACTGTAACAAAAATAACGTCAATTAGAATGATACTTGCAATTGCTGCTTTACAAAATCTTGAAGTACATCAAATGGATGTGAAAACAGCTTTCGTAAATGGAGATTTAGATGAAGAAATCTATATGGAACAATCTGAGGGTTTTTTTGCTCTAAGATATGAGAAGAAAGTCTGTAAATTGGTAAAGTCATTAAATGGCTTAAAGTAAGCGCCAAAACAAAGACATGAGAAATTTGACAATGCAATGATGTCAAATGATTTTAAAATCAATTAGTGTGACAAATGTGTTTATGTTAAGGACACAAAAAATGGTTATGTTATTTTGTGTCTTTATGTTGATGACATGTTCATTGTTGGTAGTAATGATAGGATGATCAAAACTATTAAGAAAATGTTGAATTCAAATTTTGATATGAAGGATATGGGATTAGCTGATGTAATATTGGGAATAAAAATCTCAAGAACATCAGATAGGCTCATTTTCAGTCAATCACATTATGTTGATAAAATACTTCAAAAATTCAACAAAGAGATTCTAGTTTGTCCAAGACTCCTATAGACATGAGTTTACATCTCTTTAAGAATAAATGTGAGAGTGTCTTTTAACTAGAATATTCTACAGTTATAAGGAGCCTAATGTATTTAACAAGTTGTACAAGACCAGATATAGCTTACACAGTTAGTAAACTGAGTAGATATACGAGTAATCCAAGTGCTATCACTGGAAAGCAATGATTAAAATACTAAGGTACTTACGATTTACTCGTAATTATTAGTTGCACTATGGTAGATATCCTATTGTTTTAGAAGGATACAGTGATGCGAACTAGATATCTGATATGAAAGATTCTAAATCTATTAGTGGATATGTTTTCACACTAACAGGTGCAGCCATATCATGAAAATCCTCTAAACAAACGTGTATAGCCAGATCCACAATGAAATATGAATTTATTGCATTGGATAAGTGTAGAGAAGAGGCTGAATGGTTACGTCAATTTTTAGAGGATATCCCAATATGGTCAATGCCAGTTTCTGCAATATGCATTCATTGTAATAATCAGTCTGCAATAGGAAGGGCACAGAGCAATATGTATAACGGTAAGTCTAGACATATACGTCGTAGACAGAATACCGTGAGACAACTACTCTCAACTGGAGTTATCTCTGTTGATTATGTCAAGTCAAAGGATAACATTGCAGATCCGCTAACCAAAGGGTTAAATAGAGAGTTGGTTGAAAAATCATCCAAGGGAATGAGATTAAAGCCCATGAAAGAATGAGTCAATACAAAGAAAAACCCAACCTATGTGACTGGAGATCCCAAGATCTAGGTTCAATGGGACAACCTAACTGTAAAGACTTGGTTGTATCACTATATAGAGGTTATCCTCCATTCCTATGATGAGATAATGATACCCGTAGAGTTAGGATAAGCTATGATTTTAATGATCCTTATGCGTCGGGAATCCGAGAGAAGTTATGCGGGTTACTCTAAATTAAGAGATCACTTATGTGAAAGAGAAGTAGGGCCGCTTTTAAAAAGAATTGTGGGAACCTTAATTCTTTAGAAACTTTTACAGAACTAGACATATGTTCATGGCCAAAACGAACATAACAATGAGAATCGATTTGTGTCAGGAAGACATCTGTGTGGAGTATATAATCATTTACGCAAACGGCAGAATAGTTCAAGTACATCATGTCTACTGATCAGCTAGTAAAGTAAATATATTCTCACAAGGGAATGTTCAAAGATAAACACCTACCTATCCTCTGCAGATCTTGACCGTTGAGTTCTATCACCAAGTCATAAGTGTCATTGTGTTATAGTTTTATTTTATTTCCTCTGTCAATTTCATTTATGTGGGAGATTGTTAGAAAATAGTCATAAATAACCATTTTCATGGTTAATTTTTGAATATATTTTAATCTTGATTATGGGAGATTAAGAAATATCCATATTCTTTATTGTAAGGGCAATGAAATAGAGTTTAATACATTCAAAATTAGGATTAAATGAATGAGAAATTAAATATCAAAATGCACACTTTGATGCAAGGAATGATCATTAATCTCACATTGGAAGATGAAAAGGGATTTGTGTTGTTTTTCATTCAAATTCTTTTTTTTTTTAATTTAAAATTAAATTGTCATTAATTGATTTTAATAATTTTCGGTTGACAAATCAAATTAATTTTAATGATTTTATAACTGAATTATGAGTTAATGGAGGTGTTTAAATTCTGATTTTAAATCAAAATTGTAACAGTCATGATGTTAATGATTTTCGGTTGACAAATCAAATTTTAATGACAAATTAATTTTTATGATTTTGTAACCGTTAATGGAATGATTGATAGAATTGAATTATTAGTTAATGGAGGTGTTTAAATTCTGATTTTAAATCAGAATTATAACAGTCATTATTGATAACCATTAATTAATAATTGTAATAGCCAAATAATGACCATAATTGATAGAATTTAATTCTAATTTGAGGTGATTAAATTTCAATTTTAAATCAGAATTGTAACAGTCAAAATAATGACCATAATTGATAGAATTTAATTTCCCAAAGTTGAATGATTTAAATTGACATCCAAGTTGAAGAAGAGAGTTAGTGATAGAAAAATAATCTTCTTTCTTTATTTACAACTTCCAACTCTAGTTTAGGCTTCCAGTGTGATAGAGATTGGATTCAATTTGGTTTGCCAGACGGTTTCAGCCGATGTATCATGGGAGACGAACGCAATACACCGCGAATTCGTTTTAAGGACACTGTCTTTCTTATAAGTCTCGGCTGCTTCTACTTCTATTCAAAAATTTCTTCACTATATCGATTATGTAATTTGTTGTTTTTGTTTTTTTTCCCTTTACTCTGCGTATGTACAATAACATTATCTTGTAATCTGTACTCGATCAACAACTTTAAAAAAATAATAATAGTAAATAACATCACTGGACAGAAAAGAATAATAATTATTTTATATATATTTTTTCTTTTTGGTTCCCATGATGGCCATGATAGGTTTGTCGACTAGAAAATACAACATAAGACTTGCAGACTTCCAAGTCTTCCATTAAAAAAGAATGACTTGTAAAGTCTAAGTACATTATGTACCTTTCAATTGTAGGGATAGATCAACCACATTATGTACCTTTTAATGAAGTTTGATGGTAAAAAATCGTCATTCAGTTGGATAGTGAATTAGATTCTAGTGGCTATACCGTTAGTAGTATGAAAACCAAAAAACCACATTATTTAGTTTTTTCCAAGGGAATATTAGTTTAATGCATTAATGACCTTCAAACTCCCATTTGGCAGCAATACTACACAATCAATCCAAAAAGTATAAAAATATTACAAAATGCATCCTAAATGATGTGATATTTGAATTGCGACGATTATTATTATAATTATAATCAGAGATTGATATTTTGATATTGAAAAAATATATATGGCACGACTTTCAATTGTCTTTTGCATAATTGATAAAATAATGGCTATGTTTAATTATATGAATGATAATTTTGTGTTTAGATATCATAAGTGTCCATATGAGTGTATGGTTTGTTTATAAATTTGGTGGGATATATTACTGATTGTGTTGTTTCTTTGGGTTGTATTCACGATTGAATTTCAATGATTAAATCTGTATTAATGTCAATTGAAAACATCAGTTTAGGTTTGAGATTATTTAAAATTACTATAGAACAAAAAGAAATGCTTTAGTGTGTTAGGTGTATAAGATTAACCAATTCAAAATGTGTTATATAGTAATACTCATCAATTATATGAGAGAATCATTTGACGTGACATGATATAAATGGTTTAACTAAACTTTTATCTAGATAAGGAGCATCTTGAGCAACTCTAGTGAGACCCTTGTAGAGAATAAAGGAATTGTGCTAAATGTACTCCATTAATTTTCTAAACAACTCTTGATGATATTTTAGTTAGAAACTTTTTTGTAAACTTTGAATATAAGACGTTTGTATTGTACCTTACTAATATATTCATGTTAAATACAAAATATCAAATTCATATCCAATTAAGTTTACTTTTTATCTTTTTTGAAATTTTAATAGACATAAACTTCAATTTGAGTTAGTGATCTGAATTCATGTTGTCAAGTCTTTACGGTATTTAGTTTTTCTTATTATAGTGTAAAAAATATATACAACTACTAATTAAAGAGTGTTTGTTACACTTGTTGACTCTTGGAGTGTAGTAGTGGCCACTTCTAAAAATGATTTGTCTATTTGGTAGTATTTTGTAAATAAATAAAAATTGTAAGCTTTATAATGATAATTTTGTAATAATACAACCGCATTGTCCAATTGCCAATTAATTTAACAATTTCATTCATTTTTAATGTAATTATTTTTTTCGAAGGATTTTTAATGTAATTATTGCGTCAATATTTACAAGATCTTAAAGGTTTAGGGGGGAAGCCATCAACATATGAATAGTGTTTCAGACTCGGTCGAGTAGGATAGTAGGCCAAGTTCATAGCGAATACTCTCGGATCAATACCCTATCGATCTAAGAACACCCAGACCAAGGGTCATGCTCGGGCGAGAAGAGCACTCGGCCAAGTAGGTTGAGTATTTGAGCCAATTCGCTCACTTTTTTTTTTTTTCCTTAAATCTATGACTCTTAAATTGTATTGTTTTGGTGTGCAGAAGGCAAAAATATAAAAGTCGCAACCCTTTTCACTAGTTTCATTTCTTCAGTTCTTCTTACTTCTTTGAAACCCTTCTTCTCAATCTTGTTCTTAGTGCTTCTCTCCTGCTCACTGGTCTACCATGTCCTCACCGATGTGCCATCACCATCATCGCTCAATTGAGTTTTTTTTTTTTTTTTGCTTTTAACACTCTTTTTTGATTTTTTAGATAAATTTATTTAGGATACAAATTTGTAGGCTCTAGGATCTTATACTTCATTGTATTAGTTCTTATATAGTGATGGAAATTTTTTTAAGTTTATTAAACATATTTGACCAAGTTTGACCATTGATCGATGGTCAAACTAAGTACTTTCTAAGTAATTGAGAACTTGCTATTCAATGTCTCGTCGATCGAGTATGAATAACGAGTTCTGAAACCATGGATATGAAGAGAGAAGAAAAATATTGTTGATTGGTTTTAGAAAGTGAAAAAAATAATAGGTTGAATTTGAAGTTTTTCAATGGAAAAAATGTGTTTGGTAGAATTTATTAAAAAGTCTTTTCTTTCTTCAGAGTTATTTAGAACTCTTTTTTAAAAAATTAAAATTAATCATTCCACATAAAATAAGAACCAAAAGTGCTTTCAAAAAAATAAAATAAGAAGTCCAAAAGTACATTAAAAAAAATAAAAGCACCAAAACTCATTGGACCGTGGTCTTTGTGGGCTTAAAGTGAGGAGAAACTTCATCTTTAACTTTGATTTTATCATTTGGGCTTAGGTCTTGTGGGCTTAAAATTATCATTGGCTTTGTAATTAATGATAATTTTTTTTTTAAATATTATAGTTAATTATGATTTTAGAGAGGTAAATTTAATTTAAACCCACGACCTCCTAAATATAGGTGTGATGTGCATATTTTTGAATCAATCTTATTTTGTCACTAAAGATAAACTTAAGGATGTAGTTTTGGCCCTTATTGAATCAATCCTAAATGAATTGAACTTCGTCATCTCCATCCTTTTCATCATCTTCTTCACCCATCATCTCCTTTCTTCGTCATCCATCAACTAAGATCACTTAAACTCATCAAAAAATAAAATAAAATAAAATAAAAAAAAAAGAAAAAAAAAAGAAAAAAACTCAAAAGGAAATTCAATAAATAAATAAATATCTCTGAGTGGAGACCTACCAATGGAGACCTAGATATGGGTCTCTACGGTGGAGACTCGAAACTAGGTCTCCATCGTGAGACACCTAGATAAAGGCCCAATTGGTCTCCATTGGAGACTTTCTAGGGCTCTAAAGGTCAGTTCTCAGCTGATTTTCAAGACAATCTTCATCGTATAGAGACCACTAGTCTCCATATCTAGATGGAGACGGTCTCCATCCACATTTTAAAATTTATTTTTTTAAATTCTTCTAATTTTAATTATTTTACATGGTTGAAAGATAAAATTGCCCCAAACAAAAAACAAAATTATCATCAATTATAGGTGATGTGGCAAAATTTGATTGGTTATTATTTTTTTAATTTATTGAATGTAACTTAAAATGATTAAATTACCCTTCAATGATTTCTTTAAAATTTGGTCAATGATTAGTCAATTAATGGCTGGCGTGGTTTTGTTGTGTTTATAAAACCTTAAATGATATCAATGCAAAAAGGTCATGCCATAGTTGCCATTTTTATATAATATTAGGGTGTTTATGTATTTTGCCCAAAAATTTATTTTTATGTACGAGGATTATAATAAGCCAATGAAACAGCCACTCATCATTTTCCAAAGTGTATGCATTTTACTAAAACGAAAATAGGGGGAAGGAGTTTCAGGGGAAAAAAAAATTAGGGGGAAGCAAATAAAGCTTAATTTTTAATTTATTGATCACAAAAGTTATCAAAACCATTAATTCCTCCCATAAAAATAAAATTAAATTCCTTTCTAATAAAATTTGATTTATTTTATTTTTAGTTTTGACTAATAAACACATTTATACAGTTATACAATTTTTAAATTAGTAAATAGAGGTATTTTCAACTACTAAAATTTCATAAGCTCAAATTTATAATTAGTGTACATAACATCTCTTAGCTCAGTTAGTTGTGTATATCTCTAGCTTCCAAGAGGTTGACGGTTTAATTCCCAATTCCCAATAAATGTGGGTTATAGTTTGTGTGAATTTTTTCCCTCGAGAATAGTTGTCTCTCATTCGTGAAAGTTGATTTCTTGATCGTGAAAGTGCATATTGTTTGATCGCACCATATATGTAGTGTTTGATATTGATAGGTGTGCATAAAAATATATATCAAAATTATGCCAAGTATTATTTAATCAAGTCGTATATGTAATATTTGATCTTGATAGGTTCTATTAGACTTTTTTGATATAATTTTTTCGAAAGAAGAAAAAATGTATAATTACTTCACAATAGACACAATATAATTTATGTTAGTGTGTGTATATATATATTTATATACGTAGGTCTATTCACATGACTTGAGTTATGGATGACCATAAAAGCATTATTTGTCTCCACTACTACTGAATAGTACTTCACTAACCAAGAAGAAATAATGTAGAGTCAATAAGTGGTTAAATAAATAGATAAAGACTAAAATGGGTCACTGCTAAAATATATAATTGGTCCAATGAAGACAACCAATAAGCCAAAACAATACCACTTTCTTCTATAGATATCAACTAATAGTCAGAGGCTTGTTGAGGCGTTTTTAACTCTCTGCACATGCTTGGAAAAGCGTTATGATAAGAGTTACACGCCTCCTTTTCTTCGTTTTCTTCTTCTTCCTCTTTATCTCATTATTATTATTATTATTATTATAGATAGAGAGATTGATAACTACCTAAACAAAGAAATAATTTGTTTATAATAATTATCTTAATCATTGTCATATTTTGTTTTTTCTTTCTACAAAAAATGGCATATAAAAAGACCACCTTTTTCTACAAGATTCTACTTGTGAAATATTCATCGGCACATATACATTAACTTATGTATAATGAATTGCAATACTAACTCTCCTGAAATTAAATTAATATATTATAGTATTAAACTAAACTAACAACGACAATCATTAAAACAAAAATAATTATAAGGGTTGATTTAATTTTAATCCAACATATATCAACTAAATATAATTGTATCATACTTATCAAAAAAGTTTTTAACAAGATAGACCACCATCCAATATTACTTGATGATATAGAGTTTTTATTTTAATTTAACACTATATTGTAAGTAGTATCTTATTGTGGGGGAAAATTAGCCCCCTAAAATCAAATTGAACCGGGCCATAAAAGTCCTACAATTAAAAATTAATCCAAAGGATAAGACCTAAGGAACAAACGCAAAGGACGGATCCAAAGGAAGCAACGATCTAGGCTCAGATGTCTAAACAAGGAACGTTGAAAAGACAAAAATGCACTTGACAAGGAGTGGAAAAACAAACAAAACAAAGACCTAGCCCAGAAGTTCAAAACGAAGCCCTTTGCATCTGTTAGCCCCCTGTCCCAATAGAGAGATAGGATGATCAGGCTTAGTGGCAAATCTAGGATTGATAAGTGGTCTGGGGCAATAGGTACTAGTTTGCAAGAGGAAAGGAAGGGATGATAATTAGCCAAGTAGCCCATGACAAAAGGGACGAGCATAAGAGTGCCACGTATCTTCTAAACCAAATTCGGCTCGATAAGAAGTGAGAAACATAGAGAGAGAGAAAGCAACGGGATGAAAGAGAGTCAAACGACAGGGAGTAGATGCGAAAACGAAGAGACGTAAAAAGTGAAGTTGACCGCCAATGAAGGGAGTTGGAAGAAACCCTAGAACCAGAGAAGGGATATATATATATACACAGACATATATATATGCACACTGTTCAATAGAAAAGATAAGTCATTCTTTCTAACTTAGAAACACATTAATACGTGAAGGAACTTCTCATGGAGAGGCTTTCACAAGTATTATGTGTTATTTTAAGATCTTATTTTAATAAGTAACATGAGTTTCTTCCCCTTTTTTACCCTTTAGCCTCACCTAAAAAGAGTTATTCACCAAATGTCGACTAACTTTAGTATCGGAGGGATTTCGCCAGTGAATTACCGATGACTTTTGACCTCTTTGTCTTTGTTAATAGGTAGCTAAGGGGAACGAATCGCCCAAGAGTGTCCTTTTGCCTGAGGGGATCCTTACCCTGAAGGGACCATAATTTGACTTTCAAATCTCTTTAGTTGTGTTATTTTCTTTGTTCGATGTATCAATTGATTTAGCGACCAATTATTGTACAAATATATTTGAAAAAATGTTTTCAACTAAACATAACATGTGTTTGAAGAAAAAAAAAATTCAAATAAAATATAAATTAAAGATAAGTCATATTAGTGTCATTGATGTCTTGTCCTCGTCTTGATGGATTAAAATTATTGTAATCAATAATTCTCAAACTTGTATAATAGATAAATTCTTTTTTGTATTTTTAATGGGTGGCTCTATTGCCACCAAAAAATTTACTCCTCGCACCTATTTACTCATTGCATCGAATATTAAGATTTATTTATTTATTTTATTATCTTTATCCATCCTTTAAAATATCCAAATTAAATATAAACCAATTTATATATGTAAGTTATTAAATTTACATTATAAATACTCTTTCATTTGCCAACTTTCCATGTTATGGGTATTTTTAAGTTACCTTAAACAGGCTGGTAAAAGCTCAGTACTGTTGATCGAAGTCCAAGACATTCAGCTAAGGCACAGCCTGCCTAGGGGTCTAGTTTATCAGATATATAAGCTCGCTTATAAGTCCAGCTCATTAGACATACAGCTCACCGGATGTACAGCTCGCAGACTCAAGCTACATGATCAGTCCACAAAGCCAAAATACAGTCAGACTTCGGACGTTCTAGCTCGTGGGACGAGCTGTCAATCGTTGTAGCTCGCAAGTCGCCAGTCAACTAACAGTCAAAACTGCCAAGCCGATTACAACTCAAGACGTGCCCTACACACCAACCCTATCAGAAATTACAGCCTGGATTACAAAGATCTTATCTAGTCCACTTGGGTTAGCCATCTAAACAACATGCTTTGACAGCTATCATGAGCATTAAATGTTACCCAGACGCATTAAATGTAACTCTGGCGCATTAAATGCAATCATGAAGAATTAAGTGTAATCATCATTATATTTTAACTTATTAGGCGTTATTGTAGCACCTCCCATTTCTATAAATAGGGAAGGATCCTCCTTGTGAGGAGAGGGCGATTATAACCCACTATATTCGATTTTTACATTTCCTAGCTTTAGAAACTAAGTTACAGAATAAAAAGGGCAAAACGGTCATTTAATGAATAAGAAATATGAATGGATGGAAAAGTTGTAAAACTCTAATTAAGTGACTTTAATAAGTTAATTAGAAATGAAATGGTAAAAAGACTTAAAAACCATAAATGTTATTAGTAAATAACATCACTAAGGGCAATTTTGTAAATCCAATATGTCAAGAAAGGATATGGTGGTCATTTAGTAAAAGGTGGCCATATAAATACAACACTTAGTCACTTTTTCATTCAAAAAGAAGAAGTAGCCGTGAATGCAACAAAAATAGAAGAGAGAGTTGAGAGGGAGAGCATGATATGGACGACAATTAGAGGGAAAGAAGAACAAGTGATTTTTCAACTCATTTTCAAGCTTCCAAACAATTGTTCTAGTTGATCCCAAGCCAAAACATCAAACCCTAAGCATAGATAAGGTAAGATATCATCTTCTCCATGGACTTTAATGTAGTGGAAATGTGTAAAAGCATGATGTTGGGTTTGTATGATATGATGATGGATTAGTTTGTTTACTTGATGTGTTATTGGTGAGATTTTGATGTAAATCAATGTTATAGTTATGAGTTGTTAAAAAGGGAACTTGAATGACAAATAATGATGTAAAACTGGTAGGTTAGGGTTTATGGGAGAAACCCTAACTTGTGATTTAAGTTGTTGGAAAAGCAAAGGTAGTTGTAGATTAAATGTTTGATGAAATGGTTAAGAGAGATTGACTAGTAAAAGTGAAAAAGTAGTGTTTGTGTGTGTGTTAAGGACATGAAGAACAGTGGATAACCTCTGAGTTTAGATGGTTTTGAACTCAAATTTAAGCATGAATAAGGTTGGAAAAGCATCTAGAAATGATAGAGTTATCAAAGAGCTAGTTTTGGGCAATTTGGGAATCCCGAGCTCAAACCATGGGATAGAGACAACCTGTGCAAGTCTGACATATATGGGGTTGTTCTACACCTCAAATGATGCCTAGAAGTTATAGAAAACCATAGGTTTTGGAATGGATCGATTCCGATAATAATTGCGCAAGTTATGCTCAAAATAGTGTCGTTAGAGAGTCGATAAGTGAAATAACTATGTAAATGCAATTTTTATTGCATGGAATGAATTTAGTTGATCATATTTAGATAAAAGAAGCTTAGATGCGAAAGAAAAACCATCGCCGCTCGTTCGATGCAAAAAAATGCATCGAAAAGTGCCCAAAATAAGGTGTTTTTCTTAGATTTGACATAGCAAACAATAGAATTTTTTAACGAAATTTGACGTGTGACCAGAATGTGAGATAAAAGGACCGTAGGAAAAAGAACGAAAGGAAATGGAGCCCCGGGCAAGTTGCTGCATCTCATTTTGTTTTGGGGTGTCAAAAGTGGCTTAAATTTGTGATTTTTCGTTTCGGGCCTCTAAAAATTATACGGACTGCGTGAGGGTATCCCTAGGGGTCCAAAATTGAAACTTTTGTAAAGAAATCGGAATTGGAGAGTCTCGGTTGAGTTAGAAACAAGTTGGAAAGTTATAGTGTAAAAAGGGTCGTATTGGAGAATGTTAATTTAAAGTTAAAGTTGAGTTATGAGATTTTCACTAGTGATGATACGAAATTACCATGTAGGTGACGAGCGAGCGAGCGAAGTCCGAGAGACTAGTCGAGATGCTTGATTGAATTTGCGCGACTTGAAGGTAAGTGTTCTATCACTTACGTTATTTTCGTTTTTCGTTTAGATTTATATACATTGTTGTAACTAAGTGATTTCAAAAACGATTTTCAAAACCATGAGTTAAAGTATTGCAAAATAATACTTATGTCGGACTTAGAAAAGAGAAAGTGAAAATAAACTATTTTCGAAAAAGAGATGAGTAAAGAGTTTTGTAAGCCCATGTATACACTCTTAGCTTATTCGACATTTAGCGCTACGCGGCGATGTAGAAAATCCCGTCCGTAGTCGCTCAGTTTCAGAGTATTTAGAGCAATATGTACGATGTAGAAAATTTTGTACATGATCGTTGAGATATAAAGAGATTTCTAGCGATATATTGTGATGTAGTAAATTTCGTACGTAGTCGTTTAGATTTCAGTTTTGGCACTACATTGCGATGTAGCAAATTCAGCTCGTAGTCGCCCAAAGTGTTAGTACTACAATTGCGATGTAGAAAATTCCGTATTGTAGTTACTCAGATTTGAGATCGTCTTACTAGCTTCACGTTTGGCATTAGTTGAAAAATTGCCACGTGATGGTTCGAGAGCATTAGAGGTATACATGGTGTTTTTAGAAAAGGAAACTTTTAAAAAAAATCAAATATGATAGTTAACTAAATTATAAAGTGGTATGTGATTATATTACTAATATTTATATATCTTGAACTAACGATTTATTTTGTTGTGTAGCTTGTTTGTTCTAGCCGATGTTATTGTTTTTGTGGCCAAAAGAGCGACATTTTACTTATAGGTGGGCGTCGAGTAGATGATGTGCATAAACTCTGGATATATTTTGGATATTGTAAATAATATAATCAAAATGATAGCATAACTTGAATTGTGAATATGTGAATGATGGTTTTTAATGCAATGTTTTGCATACTTATGTATTTTAAGACAATTGCATATAATACGCACCTATATTTGAAATTTCTAATTGAGTTGCATGACAATACGATAGTTAAAATATGTGTGCACGGGAATTGTATGTTTGTAAGAATGGTTTGTGAGATTGCATGATTGTGGTTATAAGAAATTGAGAGGTAATTTGATATAATTCGAAGTGCGTTTTCTTTACAGGTTAATTTTAAAAATGTTCAAAATACAGTCGTTATGCTGTTAAAATTTTTACAAACTCATTTTACGGAAATACGAAAAATTTACATCAATTCCAACTATGTTAAAGAAAACTAAAGTTTTAAGTTTAAACGAGTAAACTGGCTAAGAAAGTTAGGGGTTTGCTTCCCGGATTTCTTCAATCCGACGAATCGAGTTCAGGAAGTCCGTTGAAGTGCCCGACAGGATCCTCCAAACAAAAGCCTAGAAAAGGTCTGGTTCGGGTCCCGTCAGCGATGACTCATAAAAAAATAGTGAGAGAATAGTGGACGTAGGCAAAGTGTTAAGCCGAACCACTTAAAAACTTTTGGTGTTCAGTGTTCTTCCTTTGCCCTTTCGTTACTTTCTCGTGTGCATTCGTTCAACTCACTTGATATCTGCAGTTTGGGCTTACAAGAATCTAGTCGGCTAATTCCATGCGTCGACATTTTGGCGCTAGAGGAAGGGCCATTCCTGCAGTTTTATCTTCTTCATCACTGACTTCCAGAGCTCGTGTACTAGACACCGTCTCGTGCACCAGACATCATGATGAGAGGAAGAACCACCAGGAGTTCAGGTGCCATCACTGGTCAGTTCGATAACTCAAACTACCAGAGAAACGCCCGTCCCGCTGAAAGAACAGCCGACTTGGGGGCTAGAACTCCAAATATAACTTTAGCCGAGAATACTCAAGGTATACCTCCATTCCCCCCTCATCAACCTGTACCTGATGTTGCTAGAGATGACACCATGCAAGTTTTACAACGGCATCAAGAAGTGTTGGAGAATGCTGTGTTGCAAATAGCGGATGCCGTCAGAGCATTGACCCAAGCTCAGACTCAGGCAGCTAAGAGGTTTGATGAAACCGCTACAATTAGGGAGATTTCACAGCGGCAGCGCGTTGAGATCCCAACCACAAATGGAAGGGTGGCCAAGGAAGTGCCGGCGTCTGAAGGATCAGTCCACTCCTCCAACCTGCGGCCTAGAGTTAGAGCTCAGTGAGCTCGTAATGACGAAAATACGGCTCATCCTTCGGGATTGAGGGTGAGCCAGGATGGGCGTTGACAGATCGAGACCGACCGTGGCCCTGTACGGGTTCCAGCTCGAAGGGTTGAAGATGAGCAACAACCCTGGCATGGAGGTTTACATAGAGAGGACGGACTAAATAGATCAAATCTAAGGCTCGAACCAGATCGTCGTTCTCCCGAAAGAAGACACGGGGAGCAAGATCGATACTTTACAAGCAGAGAAAACGGACGGAGCAGGCGATCCCCAGCTAGACGATCAGAGACCCGAGATCCAATTATTGAACAACTTCTCCAGAGGGTCTGACAGCTAGAGGCCAAACCAGGGACCCATGAAGAGGGGAATCAGTATAGTGAAAGGACCCCGTTCACTCCAGAAATAGAGTTCAAACCGCTCCTTCCCCTATTCAAGGTTCCCAGTATCCTGTAATATAACAGGGATTCCGACCCTTACGACCATTTGGATGCCTTCAATATCCAGATGGATCTCCAGACCACCAGCTCGCTGGTCAAATGTCCTGTTTTTTCTACAACACTTAGAGACGTTCCGCGAGCATGGTTGAGAAGTCTCTCACCTCGTAGCGTCAGCAATTGGGAGGATTGTCAGTAGAAGTTTATCAATCAGTACAAAGCATTAAAAAGACAATTCGCTCCACCCTGCCACCTCGCTACCATTTTCCAGCGCCTTGGTGAATCGCTGAAAGACTATATTACCAGATTCAAGCGTGGGGTAAATAACGTGTGGAGAACCCTAGTGATGAAGGGATTTTGACAGCCATCTCAGCAGGATTGAGGAAAGATAGGAAGCTGTACGAAAGCATATACAAATCCCTAGTGAAGGACCTAGGGGAATTCTACGAGCAAGCTTCGAAAGAGATAAGGTGGGAAGAAGCCTTCGGATCCAGAAGGCAAAAAATCAGAAAGATGAAGCTGGTAGCTCCAACTAGAGTAAGAAAAGAAGCAATGGTGGAGGCAATAATGGGGGTCAAAGGAACAATAATCAGGTTGCAAAGAAGGCCAGACCGAGGAGTAACCAGAGGCGTGAACGCCCTCCCTACTCAGGTCGCTACGAAAATTACGCAGACCTATCAGACTCTAGGGATAGGATCTTTGCAACTAAGAGGAATAGGGAGAACTTTGGAAGACTAACTCCTATTCAGACTCTTGAGGGATGCAGGGACAGGAGCAAATTCTGTGCCTATCACAACGAAGTAGGGCACAACACCTCTAACTGTTGGGCATTGAATAGATGATTAGAAATGGCCATCTGAGGGATTACGTAGTGCGACCTGTGAGTTGACCATCCCAGCAGCATCGTCCTCAACCTCAACCACTGCAGCAGTAAGAGCAGCAACCAGCTCAGTTAAATCATGATTAAGAGCCAGCACCTGCAGTGAGGACCATATTTACTATCCATAGGGGACCCCACATAGTAGGTACTTCAAACAGGTCGCAAGAGCGCTACGTGCACAAAGCTAACCATGTTCAGCTCACCGACCGAAGAAAGTCAGAGAGGCCTACCAAAAGAGCAAGGATGGCATCTGAAGAAATAATTTTTACAGAAGAATATGCCAGCGGTGTTCATTGGCCCCATAATGATGTCTTAGTGATCCGAGCTCGCATCGGGAATGTAGAGGTTAGAAGAATAATAATTGATATAGGGAGCTCGATGAACGTGATGTATAAGGAGTGCTACAACCAGATGGGGATTGGAGATGAATAGTTAAAACCTTCTCTTGAACCTTTGTATGGTTTCACTGGAGATTCAATCACTCCTATTGGGAAAATTAGATTGCCTCTGACTCTTGGAAATGCAGGTCGACAATCAACAGTGCTGGTGAACTTCCTAATTATAGACTCCCCTTCCACTTACAACATGGTGTTAGGAAGGCCCGCGATAAACGACCTGGATATGGTCACCTCAACCAGAGCCCTCACAGTTAAATTCCTAACTCCCAATGGGATAGGATGTGAGTGAGGCGAGCAGTAACTAGCTCGTCGTTGCTATAAGAATGCAGTAAACATGGAAGCAAAGGGAAAAAAGATAAAGTGTGACCTTAAGGTGCAAGCTGCAGACAGTCAGTACATCCAGGGTTAATCATGACCTAGATCACAAGGAGTTAAATGCAAACCAGACTACCGGCCCAGTTAAGAAGCTAGAGGATATTCAAGTCAGTGAGGTAGATGCTCAAAGGTGCCTCAAGTTGGGAACAAGTCTAGCCCCAGAAGTCAAGACCCGGCTAGCTGAATTCCTTAAGGCAAATTTGGATTTGTTTGCCTGGAACCATAAGGATATGGTGGGAATCGATCCAGAGGTGATGACGTACAAGCTGAACATAAACCCCCACCATAAACCAGTTTACCAAAAAAGGAGGCAGATGACTCGAGAACGCTACGACGTTTTGAAAGACAAAGTAGATAAGCTATTGGTAAATAGATTTATTCGTGAAGCTCGCTATTCAGTCTGGGTAGCCAATCCCATGCTGGTAAAAAAGAAGAACGAGAAATGAAGAACCTACATAGACTTCACGGATTTGAACAAGACCTGCCCTAAAGATAGCTTCCCACTGCCAAGAATTGATTAACTTGTTGACGCAACAGCTGGGCACGAGCTCCTCAGCTTTATGGATACTTACTCAGGGTATAACCAGATTCCAATGAGCCCTGAAGACGAGGAATATACCCCGTTCATCACGGACCGAGGCCTATACTGCTATAAGGTTATGCCCTTCGGACTGAACATTGCAGGGGCAACCTATCAGAGGTTGGTAAACATGATGTTCGAGAATCAAATTGGGAAAACTATGGAGATCTATGTTGACGATATGCTGGTAAAGTCAAAGCAAGCAGCCGATCACATACGCGACCTAGAGGGGATGTTCCAGATTTTGAAGAAGTATCAAATGAAACTCAACCCCCTAAAATGCACATTCGGTGTAGTCTCAGGAAAATTTTTGGGATTCATGGTGAACAACAGAGGAATTGAGGCCAACCCGAAGAAGATAAAGGCTCTGCTCGATATAAGGTCGCCAACAAAGCTGAAAGAGGTATAGAGCCTCAACGGCAAGGTCGCTGCTCTCAGTAGATTTGTTTCCAAGGCCACAGATAAATGTGTCCCATTCTTTGAAGTCTTGAAGAGGGTAAAAAATTTTGAATGGACAGAAGAATGCGAGATCGCCTTTCAGCAGCTGAAGGAGTATATCGGGTGAACTTCACTCTTGTCAAAACCAAACGAAGGGGAAACTTTGACGGTCTATCTCGGGGTATCCCAGCATGCTTTAAGTGCCGCCCTAGTTCAGCAAGAAGGTAGAGCGCAATTCCTTATTTATTATATCAGTAAAAAGCTGGTCGACGTAGAGATAAGGTATACCCCAATGGAGAAGCTCGCCTATTATCTTGTAGTGGCATCCAAAAAGCTACGCCCCTATTTCCAAGCACATAAAATTAAAGTGCTGACCAAGTATCCCCTGAAATAGGTCCTATAGAAACCTAACACTTCAGGCTGTCTTCTTAAATGGGCAATCGAATTCGCCTAGTTCGATATCGAATTCAAGCCCAGATTGGTAATCAAGGGGCAAGCACTAACTGATTTTATTGCTGAGTTCGCAGGACCTGTGGATGAAACAGCTGAATCTTCAAAAGGTCCGTTCTGGAAATTATTCGTTGATGGTTCGTCCAGAAGGGCACAAAATCCTATGTGCACTTAAGTTCTGATTCCAGGCTACAAATAATGAAGCAGAGTACGAGACCTTGTTGGTAGGGGTTCGTCTAGCCAAGGAGATGCGGGCTGAAAGACTCAGAATTTTAGTGACTCCCAGCTCATCGTTTGTCTAATAAAGGCAGAATACCAGGCCAGAGGATCAAACATGACAGTTTACCTGTAAAAAGTCCAAGAGCTATTGAGAACACTCGAAAAGTATGAAATAAACCAGATCCCTTGAGCTCAAAATTCTCACGCAAATGCTCTAACCCGCCTAGCAACAGCTCAAGATACTGACTTTGTTTGGGACATACTAGTGGAATTCCTATCTAGGCCAAGTATAGAGCCCAATGACGAAGTAATGATTCTGACCGTGGCAGCGGACTCGTGGATGAGTCCTTTAATTGATTATTTACAGGATGGAAAACTATCAGAAGATAAGTTAGAAGCATGTCGTCTACGAACTCGAGCTGCAAGATACTGCATATATGACGACAAACTCTATAAGAAAGGCCTCTTGGCTCCATTGTTGCGATGCATTGATAAGCCAGATTGTACCACCATCTTAAAAGACATTCACGCTGGTCATTATGGCAATCACGTTGGGGGGCTATCGTTAGCCCAAAAGGCGCTCAGACAGGGGTTCTACTGGCCAACGATAAAGCAAGACGCCATCAATTTGGTGAAAAAATGTGATAAATGCCAGAGGTTTGCAAAGATCCCACGAGTTTCACCAGTCTACTTGCAGCAAATGATCAGTCCATAGCCTTTCGCAATCTGGGGCATGAACTTGATAGGATCTTTCCCTACGGGTCAAAGCAGATGCAAATACGCTATTGTAGCAGTAGATTACATCACAAAATGGGCAGAGGCAAAGGAACTTGCTGAGATCTCTACAAGGAAAGTAGAAAAATTCATGTGGGATCACATCATCTATAGATTTGGAGTTCCTCAGCAGCTCGTTACAGACAACAGAACCTAATTCACAAGTGAACAGTTCCTCGAGTTCTGCAATGACCTCGGTATTATAAAGAGCTTCTCAACTGTAGATCATCCCCAGGCTAATGGCCAAGTCGAGGCCATCAATAAAATTATAAAGCAGATCCTGAAGACCAAGCTTGAAGCCAAGAAAAAAGTATGGGTTGACGAGCTGCAAAAAGTGTTTTGGGCTTACAGAATGACAACTCGCAATACTACTGGAGAAACCCCTTTCTCCATGGTCTATGGATCTGAAGCTATGATTCCTGCGGAGCTCGAAGTAACCAGCCAACAAAGAGTAAACTTCAACCCTAAAGAGAATGACTAATTGCTGGCAGCAAACTTGGATCTCCTTGAAGAAACCAGAGAAGCAGCTCGCCTTAGGGTAGCCGTCTACCAACAAAGGATGGTTAGATACTACAACAAAAAGGTCCAGGTACAGAAATTCAGACTAGGCGACCTAGTGCTGCGACAGATTCTTCTTGGAGCTCGAAATCCCAACAATGACACTCTAGGACCAAACTGGGAAGGACCCTACATCATTCACAAAGATCTCAAGAACGGAGCGTACTACCTAGTAGATATGAGCAGAGTAATACTTCCACGGGCTTGGAATGCAGTACATCTACGCCTTTATTACACATAAATCACTTGCTTGTATTTGCTTTGTAATTTCAAATATATGAGATAGGCTCCAAATTTCCCTCTAATTTACTGACATAAATTGATTAAGTGTTTTTGTATGTATGAAATGTGAAGCTATGAAAAGCAAGGAACGAGTTGGAGAATAAAAAATTTAGCTACCTTGATGGAAAAATAGGGTTAATATTAGTATGATAGCTGACCCCACACCTGTCCTATAAGATTAAGAGGTGATATGGCCAAGAGCTCGCACATCTAATCGCAGCTCATCGTCAAGCCTGCCCTACACAAATCGTTCCGAACACTTAACATTCTGATCACTACGTGGCAGGGTGCGATGTAACACCAGAGTGCCCACTCGTATCGGTTTGAATGCCTACATACACCCTAACTGGTAAGGTTGTGCTGTATATGTTCGGGTCCCGACCCTTATAGCGCAGCCGAGGTTACGACCTCCCCAACTCTCGCGATACAGCTCGAGTTTATACTCTTTGAGCATAGTTCGAGAGGAAAACACTATAAAACTCGGATTACGACCCTTTGAGCATAGCCCGGGAAACTTATCAAGCTGTACAGCTCAGATTCTTACCTTTTGAGCACAACTAGCTATATATGCTCAAGTTCTCACCTTTCGAGCGCAGCTCGTTGTATAAGCTCAGGTTGTTACCTTTTGAGTATAGCCGATAAATATCCGTATTTATAAAAAGAGTCAATATTCTGCCTGTTCATTGAGCTTACTATGAATTAATATTTGCTGTGCAGATTATTTAGCAAGATATAAGTAGTAAAACTGGGTGCTCGTGAGATATTAATAATGTTTCATTTACAAGTTTTAAGTGTTTTATCAGTTATTGCAGGAAGTACAAACGATCAAGTCAACAAATCATCTTGAATCAAAGAAATTATATAGCCTCAGAACGAGGTCCAATCATTCATTACAAATACCTCATGAAAAGAGGCGAAATCAATAACAGAAAAAATAAATAATTTTCTAAGTGTCAGCCTGGGGACATCCTATTCCATGCCTCCGCCCTGAGAAGTTGAGGGATTAGCAGTTGTATCGTGAGAAGTCAATCCTGGAGGAATATTGGCCTGAGTTGTTTCTGAGGTCGTACCTTGAGGATCCTCACCAAGGATTGCTGAATCTCGAGCAGTCTCCTCCTTGAACCTCTCGACCTCTGCGAGCCCTCCCTTGCCGAAGCATGTGAAGTCCGACTCAGGATGGTTCTGCCAAAGGGTATAGAGGAAGGAAACGACTGTCTCATTCTCGACCTCCTGCCTGACACTAACAATCTCCTCTTTAAGGTTAGCAACTTCTTTTTCAATGATTTCAGCTCGCTGCGTAACCTCGCCCACCTTCTTCTCTACAGCTTCAGCCTGCCACAAAGCTTCCTTCAAGTCGTGTTTTGCTTTACTAAGATCCTTCTCGGCATGCAGAAGCTTAGAAGTCAACAACGATCTGAAAGCTTGATAGTCATTCTCCTGGCGGACTAAGGCTTCCTCGGTTCAGTCTGGGCAGCTCGGGCATTCCTCAATTGAGTTTTCAGAAAGGATTCTGACCTCTTTACCCCCGAAGCCTCTCTGGACATGAAGATGAGCTCATCCCTCAGTTTATCCTCCTATATCTTAAGCTTATCTTTTTCGACCTCGAGCTTCAATTTGTCAACACGAAATTGCTCCTTCTTTTCCCTCAGGACCAGCAACTTTCACATTTGCTTCTTGATCCCCATAGCGGACTGAAACATCACAAGTCAGTATTAACGGCAAGAAAGCAAGAAAAGACTAAGTGTCAGAAAATTACCATAATCAAGTGGCGAATAGCCCAGATGGACAAGCGATCCTCAGCAGCTCATCCGTATCCAGCTTCTTGGCGTGAGCGCCTAGGAGCCCCGACAGATGGTCCAAGATCCCTTCGAGATAGAGCGCTCTTGGTATGCGTTCGAGCTCGCCCTCAGACTCTAAGGGTAGCACTTCTCTCTCAAGACGAGGGCTGTTTTCCCTTTTCTACTCGCGTGTGCTTTGTTAGAACTCGTTGCGCCACTGTCTTCCTCTTCGTGCCTTTACTTGGGGCAACTGGAGCATCACCTGTTGTAGTCCCCTCGGTTGGGACTTGGCCTAAGGAAGTCTCTTCCGTAGGAGCCCCTCAAATTGGAGCTTCACCTCCTACTACAGTCTCTCCAGTGGCCCACTCATAATCGCTCTCAATTTTAATGGGCTCTTACTGCGAGACAGAGGGCTGGGATTCAGAAGGTGCTGCAGCATGTTTAGATGCAGCTGCTTCAATAGATGCGGAGGCCGCAGGGGCAACAGGCTGGGTAGTGTGGCATTTGGGAGGCTTAACTAGGGAAATCCTTGCCATTTCTGGAACTTGTAAGGGGGTTGTATCAGTTTCTCCTTAAGTAACCTGGTAGACTGAGGTGAGCTCACACTGACCTCGAATGTCGATATCCTTTTTATTGTCTATTAGCTCGTTGTCCGAAGTAGGAGCGAGTTGAAATTGTGTGAGGAAGTTGTCATCAAATGTGTGAGCAACGCTCCCCTCTCTTGAGTCCGCAAGTGTTTTGAGAAGATCTTTTTCCTTTTCAGTTAAGGTTTCCTTCCCCCATTCTGCAAAGAAAGAACAAGACATGTGAGAATAAGCACAAATATAAAAATAGCGCGCTAAGTACTAACCATATGACTACCTGGGGTATAGACAAAGTTATAGTTTTGAAGACGGGAAAGGGATGGGTAGGAGATGTAGAACCATCTCAACTTGAGATCCCTTACGTTGGATTTGCCCTTTGTCTCGCCCTTTGGCAAGAGAGCCTTAAAATCTGATTCGCGAGCTATCAGGTAATGGATTCTCTCTCGCGTTGGCCCTTTCGCACTCGCTACTCCTTTTAAACTATACAGGTGGGAGCAAATGCGCCAGTTAGGGGCTTCAAGCCCTTTCCTTAAGAAAACCAGTGCTAGCGAGGTAAGCTGAGAGTAGGAGTTTGGAGTCAGTTGGAACGAGCTGAGCTTTAGCCGATTCAGAAGATCGATTAGGTATCTAGGGATTAGGAATCTGAGCCCATGTCTCAAATGCTGCATGCTGATAGCAACATACCCGTGAGAAGAGAAAGCTGCGTAGTCAGCTGAGGAGGGAAGCATGATGCGGTAGCCCCTAGAAAGGCGGTATTCCAAGGTAACTCCTCCTAGCTCATCCAATTACAGTTTCGAGGGGTGGAATGCAAATACTTAGTGACCCGCCTGACCAGGCGGCTGTATAGTAGTAATGGGAACTACTTGAGCCGCGAACTCCTTAGCGGCATCACCATTACTAGAGGTTGCTCTTTTGACCTCGTAGGCTAGTCCCGAATCTGAATCTTTCGAGCTAGAGGAGTCATCTACTCTATACTAGTCGCGACCTGAAGACATTTACACATAGAAATGGAGTAATTAGGTCTCTATCTACATACCGTCCCTGCTTATACTTATGATCTCTATTTTTCTAATAAACTTTCTAGGTCTACAAGTCATAAGCACAACACAGATCACTAAATCCGTGGGAGCTCAACCTACAGCTGAAAGCGAGCTACAATCTAGCAACTTACCTAAGCTTCAGCCTACAGTAAGAGTACTTGATATCTTAAACAACAAGTTATGCCCAGAAACCCCATTAACAAGATCAAAATAGCAAAAAATGAAGCGTTTCAGCAAAGAACAAAGATCTTAGGAACAAGAACATACAACGAACAAAACCAAAAAGCAAACCAGAAAATGCACCACCTAAACGAATCAGAAGCAGAAACCAGAAAACAAGAAAAGCATGAAAAGCTTACTCTGAAGCAAAAATTGAAGTCTGAATGATGATCTTCAAACTCTAAAACACTGGAAACAGAAGGTTGAAGCAAAGAGAAGGATAAAAAAGAAAGGAAGACAAAGCATCCAAGGTTTTAAAAATGACAAGAAGAAGTTGAAAATGATTGGATGTCTGCTTTATATAGGGGTGTAGGAATAAAACCCCAACCATCAGATTTGGTGGTTCTTCAATCGCCTCAAATCTAACGACTCAACACGAATATTGGGATCCTATCATCACGCGCCGTCAGTTGATAGACATGCCCATTAAATGCGTCCAATATCAGACATGCTCTACACGATAGCTAAAAAAGCCGCCATGTGTCCAGAGACATGACAGTTTGAAAAAAGATAAGTAATCGTTCCCGCCAAGCCATTGTCAGCTTCCAGTCCGCAGATCACACTGAAAGCTGGGGGGCTGATGTTATGAGTATTTTTAGGTTACCTTAAACAGGTTGGTAAAAGCCCAGTACTGTTTATCAAAGTCCAAGACAAGTAGAAGCCCAAGACCAAGACCTCTCAAGAAAAGACTACACATTCAGCTAGCTAAGGCACAACCCGTCTAAGGGTCTAGTTTTTCAGATATGTAAGCTCGCCTATGAGTCCAGATCATCAGACATGCAGCTCGCTAGATGTACAGCTCACAGACTCAGGCTACATGATCAGTCCACAAAGCCAAAACATAGTCAGACTTCGGACATTCCAGCTCGTGGGACGAGATGTCAATCACTATAGCTCGCAGGTCGCCAGTCAACTAACAATCAAAACCGCCAAGCAAATTATAGCTCAAGACGTGCCGTACATACCAATCCCGTCAGAGATTATAGCCTGGATTACGAAGATCTTATCTACTCCACTTGGATTAGTCATCTAAACAACATACTTTGACAGCTGTCAGACGCATTAAATATAACTCAGGCACATTAAATGTAACTCAAGCACATTAAATACAATACTGAAGTATTAAGTGCAATCATCATTATATTTTAACTTATTAGGTGTTACTGTAGCATCTCCCCTTTCTATAAATAGAGGAGGATCCTCCTTGTGAGGAGAGGGCGGTGAGTCATAAAAAATAGTGAGAGAATAGTGGACGTAGACAAAGTGTTAAGTCAAACCACTTAAAAACTTCTGGTGTTCTTTGTTTTTCCTTTGCCCTTTCGTTACTTTCTCATGTGCATTCGTTCAACTCACCTAATATCTACAGTTTGGGCCTATAAGAACCTAGTCGGCTAATTTTATACGTCGACACATTCTTTCTTGTCTTTTTCTTTTCTATTTGTTTTCTTTAATTCTTTTCCAATCCATCATCTTTTATTATTCTTTTCTTTCTTTTTTCTTTTGTTTCATTATTTTTTTCTTTCTCATCAATGGCTTCAAAATTTGTTCACAAAAAGAAAAAGGAGAAAAAACTATTGTTCTTCACACATGTTTGCACTTATACGTAGAGAAAATTTTGTGTAAGAATGGTTGGTAAGACCTAGATCTCTTTTTTTTTTTCCTCTTTTTTTAATTGGATCAAAATATATTTATTAATATATTATTAAGATATGTTTCTTCCAAAAATCTAATTTATCTAACCTAATATCAAACACAAAACAAAGCAACAAAATTGAAGAAAAAAACATATAAAACTTTACCATCTAGGTTTATTCTAGACACATATAAATTTGATTTTAGTTAAGACTTTATGAACTTAGACTGGTAGAAAATTTTGTAAAATTGAAAAGTAATTATATTTTTATTTCCTTAAATTATCATGTTCTTATAAGTAATTTTATGAATATTTTTATAATTAAAAAATTTATTTATAAAATAGATGTGAAAAGTAGTTTCTTGAGTGCTAACACCCTTTTAAAATGCAATCATCATATTAATATTATCGAACCTCTATAGTATAGCATATGATATTGACTTATTGATGAAGACATAATGACTTATTTCAATTAAATAGTTTTCTAGCTGCTTTTGTGGAAATTCGTCCGACACGCATTCCGACATAAACGGCGACAATCATGATGTATAGTTTGTTGCTTCATGCTGTGTTTTTTTTTAATCTAAAATAACTTAAAATATTAGGATGAATTAAATTTATTAATGTCATTTTAAGTTTGTAAGCAATTGAATACATTAACTTTTAATGCGTAATTTTTATATTTTATTGCTATCCAAATTCTCAATATTATCCAGTAATATCATCATCCTATGCACTTTCATGATGAAAGCATTCGTTTACTTGACATCGTTTCACGTACAAATCATCAAATTAACAAACCAGACTACATGTAAGCGTTACTTTCAAAAGTGTAAAACAAAATCTTTATTTATTAAAGATGTACTGGAAAAACTTGCACCAAAAAACACGTTTGTACTATATAGAATTTTAAGAAATAAATAATTGAATTAAAGTAAAATAACACCACTAGACAGAAAAGAAATATAATTATTGTAATTTTTTTTTGTTTATTTTTGGTTCACAGGATGCCCACGATAGGTTTGTCAATAAAAAAAAAAAAAATACAATAGTAGACTTGCAGACTTCCAAGTCTTCCATTAAACAAGAATGACTTTGTAAAGTCTAAGTCTGTTAAATAAAATGACCTCAACAAAAACGCAGAGATAGATCAAGTACATTATATACCTTTCAATGTATTTTGGTGGTGAAAAATTCTTATTCAACTTGATAATAATTTAGATTGAATGGTTATACCGTTAGTGGTATTAAAAAAAAAAAAACCATATATTTATCTTTTTCCAAGTTGAAATAATTGGGAATATTAGTTTAATGAATTAATAACCTTTAAACTTCCCATTTTGCAGCAATAGTACACAACCACTCCTAAAAAATAAAAATATAATAATATACATCCCAAATGATGTGATATCTAAGTTGTGACGATTATTACTATAATCAGGATATGTGAATAATATCTAAGTTGTGATCGATGCCCCCACAATAAAATCCTGTAATCAATAAAAGCTCATGTTTCTCAAACCTATATGATTTTCCACCGATCTCAAACTGCATTTCATCAGTGTGTCTACCCACCTCCACTTCTCTTGCAAGAACTCATAATATCATGGAGGCAGCAACCGTATTATTGGTAATCTTCAAAATATGTCCAAATGGGCACTCCTTTATGAAATCGTCGTACAACTTTCTTTTAGTAAGAATGGTCATTATTTTATTAACCAACCTTTGACCAATGTGTATATTCACATTAAAACCCTTCGAAAACTTTTGCAAGCTATATTTATATCTGAAATCCATCTGTAGAAAAGAAAAACAACAACAAAATATTAATATCAGCATGAAAAATCGAATCGATTTTTTACTATATTTAAAAAATCGAATCGGGTTTTTACTCAATCTGAAAAACCCAATTGATTTTTTACTGTATCTAAAAAATCTATGTATCAAAAATCGATTCTCCTAATCGGTTTTTCAGTTCGATTATTTACTTAGTTTTCATTTTGGTCTTCGACTTTTCATATTGGTTTTTCACTTCGGTTTCTCATTTCGGTTTTTCAAACAACCGAAGTGAAACCTAAATCGAAAAACTGAAATCCAAAAACCGATCCCATTCCAACGACGCTACAATGGTCGGAATTGGTCATGTTCAACATAAAATCAGTCCAAAAACAATCAAACCAACCTCCTCTAAACCAAATATTGATAACCCAACATCCATATTACACAAACATCTCAACATCGTAAATCAAAATAAAAAAAATAAAACCTCAAAACAAAAAATTATACCTTGACTTGAACACTTCGTCGTCGGCGGTCGTAGCTCCTCTGTAGAGGTATGGAACGTCACTATTATAGTCGGAATATGTTGGTGGTATGTCGTCGGGTCGCGATTGGGTTCGGATCGCGTCAATTTTTGCTTTTGGTCGATTTTTGGTTTTGCTTTTGGTTGATGATCCATTTTTGGCTTAATATATATATGTAAGGTCAGTTTCGTAATTTAACGTGTGGGTTTTTCATAAAAGTTATGATAGTTGAGGGTTTATGGGTAAACATATATAGAAGTATTATGGGTCATTTGGGTATACAATAAAATTAATTTGTTTGAGAGGTTAAAAACAAATAGTTTTAAAATATAGGGTAAAAACAAAATTGACCATTTTTAAATGGGCATTTTTTGTAATTTTCACTTATTATTATTATTATTATTATTATTATTATTATTGTTATTATGGATAAAGAGATTGATAACTACCTAAACAAAGAAATAATTTGTTTATAATAATTATCTTAATCATTTTCATATTTTGTTTTTTCTTTCTACAAAAAATGGCATATAAAAAGACCACCTTTTTCTACAAGATTCTACTTGTGAAATATTCACTAGCACATATACATTCACTTATGTATAATGAATTGCAATACTAACTCTCCTGAAATTAAATTAATATATTATAGTATTAAACCAAACTAACAACGACAATCATTAAAAAAATATATATATCATAAAGGTTGATTTAATTTTAATCCAACATATATCAACTAAATATAATTGTATCATACTTATCAAAAAAGTTTTAACAAGATAGACCACCATCCAATATTACTTGATGATACAACGTTTTTATTTTAATTTAACAATATATTGTAAGTAGTATCTTATTGTGGGGAAAATTAGCCCCCTAAAATCAAATTGAATCGGCCCATAAAAGTCCTACAATTAAAAATTAATCCAAAGGATAAGGCCTAAGGAACAAACGCAAAGGACGGATCCAAAGGAAGCAATGATCTAGGCTCATATGTCTAAAGAAGAAACGTTGAAGAGACAAACATGCCCTAAATAAGGAGCGGAAAAACAAACCAAACAAAGACCCACCTAGAAGTTCAAAACGAAGCCCTTTGCATCTGTCGGTCCTTTGTCCCATAAGAGAGATAGGATGATCAGGTTTAGCGGTAAATCTAGGATTGATAAGCGGTCTGGCGCAATAGGTACTAGTTTGCAAAAGGAAATGAAGGGATGATAATTAGCCACGTAGCCCATGACAAGAGGGATGAGCGCAAGAGTGCCATGTATCTTCTAAACCTAATTTGGCTTGATAGGAAGTGAGAAGCATAGAGAGAGAAAGGAAGCAACGAGATGAAAGAGAGTCAAACGACAAGGAGTAGATACGAAAACAAAGAAACGTAAAAAGTGAAGTTGACCGCCAATGAAGGGAGTTGGAAGAAACCTTAGAACCAGAGAAGGGATATATATATATACATATACATACATATATATATGCGCACTATTCAATAAAAAAAGATAAGTCATTATTTCTAACTTAGGAACACACTAATACGTGAAGGAAATTCTTATAACGAGGCTTTCACAAGTATTATGTGTTATTTTAAGATCTTATTTGAATAAGTAACCTAGGTTTCTTCCCCTTTTTTACCCTTTAGCCTCACCTAAAAGGAGTTATTCACGAAATGTCGACTAACTTGAGTATCGGAGGGATTTCGCCAGTGAATTACCGCTGACCTTTGACCTCTTTGTCTTTATTAACAGGTAACTAAGGGGAACGAATCACCCAGGAACATCCTTTTGCCTGAGGGGATCCTTACCCTGAAGGGACCATAATTTGACTTTCAAATCTCTTTAGTTTTTTTTTTTTTTTTCTTTCTTTCTTTCTTTCTGTTTGATGTATCAATTGATTCAGCGACCAATTATTGTACAAAAATATCTGAAAAAATGTTTTCAACTAAACATAACATGTGTTTGAAGAAAAAAAAAATTATTCGAATAAAATATAAATAAAAGATAAGTCATATTAGTGTCGTTGAAGTCTTGTCCTCATCTTGCTGGATTAAAATTATTGTACTCAATAATTCTCAAACTTGTATAATAGATAAATTCTTTTTTGTATTTTTAAAAACATTTACTCCTCACACCTATTTATTCATTGCACTGAATATTAAGATTTATTTATTTTTTTGTTTTTATCCACCCTTTAAAATATCCAAATTAAATATCTATAAACTAATTTATATATGTAAGTTATTATATTTACATTTATAAATACTCTTTCATTTTCCAACTTTCCTTCTTTCTCTGTTTTTTCTTTGTTATTTGTTTTCTTTCAATTTTTTTTTTTCCAATCCATAATCTTTTATTATTCTTTTTTTTCTTTTTTCTTTTCCTTCATTATTTTTTTTCTTTCTCATCAATGACTTCAAAATATGTTCACAAGAAAAAAATGAGAAAAAACTATTGTTCTTTACACATGTTCGCACTTATACATAGAGAAAATTTTATGTAAGAATGGTCGGTAAGACCTAGATTTCTTTTTTTTTTTTCCCCTCTTTTTTTAATTAGATCAAAATATATTTATTAATATATTATTGTTATTGGCGTTTTATGATTAGATCAGATGGGTTGTCCAAAGTCCAAAGTATAAGCCCAATGACCCGAAGGCCTAAGAAGCTCAGCAATTTGCTCATCTCTTTACTCATCTGCCTACTCGTTAACCGGCTCGCTTATTTGTTCGCCATATGTTCGCATATCAGATCATCCATGTGCTCGTTTATCAGCTCGTGAAGGAGCTCGTTTATGTGATTGATTAATCTGCTCGACCCTCTCTGTATGTAGTCATTAATCAATTCGTTCATCAGCTCGTCTATGAGGACGATTATATCTTAATTCATCAGATCGTGAGACAGATCGCTTATTACCTTTATCAGCAACCCTTAAGGAGATCAGTTCGACAGAGCCTTATTTGTTCATCAACTTGACAGAATATTCTTCTCGCTAAAGAACTCGATTCTGCCATATCTCTTAGACTACAAGTTAGCTACAGTTAGAATCGATTATAGTTCAAGGCGTATTGTACACGCCAATTCCGTCAGAGATTATAGCTTGGATTACGAAGATCTCACCTAACCCACATAGATTAGCCGTCTAAACCCATACTTTGATAGAATTAAACATGACATTATCAGTTGCATTAAATGTATTAAATGTAATACATCATTTCAGTTTGACTTACTGTATTTTTTCTTATTACGTTTTACTATAGCACCTCTCATTCTCTATAAATAGAGAAGAATTTTCATTGTAAAAAGAGGACAATCTCTTGAGTGCTGTTACTCTGCTAAAATAGTAAGAGAATGAACATTGGACGTAAACATCTTTTTGGGTCGAACCACTTAAAATTTTCCCGGTGTTCTTTGTTCCTCACTAACTCTTTCCTTTACTTTGTTTTCTACTCGTTTTTTATACTGCCTTTATCAAAACTATAGATTGGGCCTAAAAACAAACCTAGTCAGTTAAATCTAAACGTCGACAATTATTAAGATATATTTCTTCTAAAAATCTAATTTATCTAACCTAATCAAACACAAAACAAAGCAAGAAAAATGAAGAAAAAAACATATAAAACTTTATCATCCAGGTTTATTCAAAACATATATAATTTTGATTTTAGTTAATACTTTATGAACTTAGACCGGTAGAAAATTTTGTAAAATTGAAAAGTAATTATATTTTTATTTCTTTAAATTATCACGTTCTTATAAATAATTTTATGAATATTTTTGTAATTAAAAAATTTATTTAGAAAATAGGTGTGAGAAGTAGTTCCTTGGGTGCTGACACCCTTTTAAAATACAATCATTATATTAATATTATTGAACCTCTATATGTGCGATTGACTTATTGATGAAGACATAATGACTTATTTCAATTAAATAGTTTTCTACCTGCTTTTGTGGAATTCGTCAGACACGCGTTCCTACATAAACGGCGACAGTCATGGTGTATAATTTGTTGCTTCATGCAGTGTTTTTTTTTTTTTTTTTTAATCTAAATTAAATTTATTAATGTCATTTTAAGTTTGTAAGCAATTGAATGCATTAGCTTTTAATGCGTAATTTTTATATTTTATGGGTATCCAAATTCTCAATATTATCCAGTAATATCATCATCCTATGCACTTTCACGATGAAAGCATTCGTTTACTTGAGATTGTTTCACGAACAAATCATTGCACTATAAAATAATCAAATTAACAAACCAGACTACATGTAAGCGTTACTTTCAAAAGTGTAAAACAAAATCTTTATTTATTAAAGATGTACTGGAAAAACTTGCACCAAAAAACATGTTTGTACGATATAGAATTTGAAGAAATAAATAATTGAATTAAAGTAAAATAACACCACTAGACAGAAAAGAAATATAATTATTGTAATTTTTTTTGTTTATTTTTGGTTCATGATAGGTTTGTCAATAAAAAAAATACAACATTAGACTTACAGATGTCCAAGTCTTTCATTAATCAAGAATGACTTTGTTAAGTCTAAGTCTGTTAAATAAAATGAACCCAACAAAAACATAGAGATAGATCAAGTACATTATATACCTTTCAATGTAGTTTGGTAGCGAAAAATTCTCATTCAGCTTGGTAATAATTTAGATTCGAGTGATTACACCGTTAACGGTATAAAAAAAAAAAAAAAAAAACCATGTATTTAGTTTTTTCCAAGTTGAAAGAATTGGGAATATTAGTTTAATGCATTAATAACCTTTAAACTTCCATTTTGCAGCAATATTACACAATCAGTCCCAAAAAATAAAAATATAATAATATACATCCCAAATGATGTGATATCTAAATTGTGACGATTATTACTAAAATCAAGATATGTGAATAATATTTTGATACCGGACAAAATGGACATGGAACTACTTTTAATTGTGTTTTCCATGATTGATAAAATAATGACTATGTTTAATTATATGGATGACAATTTTGTGATTAGATATCATAAGCGTAGATACTAGTGTATTGTACATGTTTGCAATTCTAATTAGCTTTTCTTTTTGTTTAGAATTATGATGGGATACATTACTGTTTATGTTGTTTCTTTGGCTGTACTCATGATTGAATTCCAAATACTAAACCTATATTAATGTCAATTGAAAACATCAGTTGAGGTTTAAGATTATTTCAAATTAATATAGAAGAAAAAGAAATGCTTCACTGCATGCATTATGTGTATAAGATTAACTAATTTGAAATATGTTATAGAGTAGGAATCATCAAATATATGAGAGATTCATCTGACATGACATAATATAAATGGTTGAGACTTATTGGTCCAAACTTTTCTCTAGGTAAGGAACATTTTGAACAACTCTAGTATGACCCTTCATGTTAATTACAAAATATCAAATTCATATCCAATGAAGGTTGCTTTTTTTCTTTTTTGAAATTTGAATAGGCATAAATTTTACTTCAATTTGAGTAGATGATCTGAATTCATGAAGCCATCATGTCTTTATGGTATTTAGTTTTTCTTATTGTATTGTAGTAAATATATACAACTACTAATCAAGAGTGTTTGTTACACTTGTTGATTCTGGGAGTGTACTAATAGCCAATTCTCAAATGATAGTCTATTTGGTAGATTTTTGTAAATAAATAAAAATAGTAAGCTTTTATAATGATAATTTTGTAATAATGCAAACGCATTGGACACTTGTCCAATTGCCAATGAATTTAACAATGCAAAGTAATTAATTTTTAACATAATTAATTTTTAAAGGATTTTTAATGCAATTATTGTGTCAATAAATATGTTGTTTCGAAGGTTTAAAGGGGCAGCCCAACATATGAACAGAGAAGAAAAATGTTGTTGATTAGTTTCAGAAAGTGAAGAAGATAATAGGTTGAATTTGAAGTTTTTAATGGGAAAAATGTGTTTGGTGGAATTTATTAAAAAGTCTTTTCTTTCTTCCAAGTTATTTAGAGCTCTTTTTTAAAAATAAAATAACAAAAATAATTTTTAGTCCTTACTATTAGTTAATTGTTAATCAAACTTAATATTAAGGCATAATTTCATCTTTAGACATCTATATATCACGTGTCAACACAAAAAAAAATTTAAGAAATTTAAAACATATAATTATTTTATTTTCAATTAGGATTAAAATATCTAATTATAAAAATTTCATAATAATAAATAAATATTTAAAAATATAAAAATAAAAATGAATGAAAACAAATTACTGGTTATTATTAAAAAAAAAAAAAAAACTGGTATCTCCACCATAGAAAAAAATATAAAAATAATATATATATACATATATATTTTTTCTTTTATGTGATTATAGGTTTATACATGTTGATTTAGAAAGTAGTGATATGTCAATTTGTGATTGGTTGTAAATTATTTTCTTTTGTTTTAAATTTTGGGTGATCAAGGAAAAATCATAGTGTTTTTTTCCTCTAATCAGGGTAAAATTGTCCTCTTAATATCTGCACAAATTGTTAAGGGTAATAGTATTATTAGGCACTAAAATGAAGAGCTTTTTTTTGACAATTTTGGGATGACAGAAGGTATTTAAGTAAATAAATTTAAAAATAAAGATAACGTTAAAACTTAAGGATTAAATTGAAGTTTTTCCTAAAAATTGAAAGCAACAAAACTCATCAGGGTGCTCTTTGCGGGCTTAAAGGGAGGAGAAACTTCCTCTTTTAACTTTGATTTTATCAATTCATTTGGACTTAGGTCTTGTGGGCTAAAAATTAACATTGGCTACTGATAAATTTTTTTTAAAAAAAAAAAAAAAAAATTAAATATTATAATTAATTATTATTTTAGAGAGGCAAACTTAATTCAAACCCACAACCTCGTAAATATAGATGTGAGGACCATATTATTGAACCAATCTTATCTTATATTGAAGGTAAACTTAAAGAGGTAGTTTTGACCCTTATTTTGTATTTTCATCTCTTGGTATAAGAAATAATTGTTTTTATTATTTACGATTTAATTTTAGTAAATTTATTAAAAAAAATTTGAAACTATTAAATTCTAAATATTCTATTACATGTCTCATCGCAAAAACATGAACCTCTTAAGTGTCAGAATAACAATAAACAACTTTAAATGCTATGTTATTTGAATTCTTTTGAAATCTAATAATATTTATCATCAAATCAACAAGAAATTTCAGCACATTTGAGATATTTTATGAAATTCTTAAGGATAAATCAGTAAGAAGAAATTAAAAAGTAAATATCATAATGTTGAGTGTACATAAAAAAATGTGAGGGGTGCCAATATCATCACTCTAAACTTATTGTCTACCAGCCCAACTTAAGTCCTAAATATTGTCTGCCTTTATTTTCTACCAGCCCAACTTAAGCCCTAAATATTGTCTGCCTTTATATTGCTCGTTTGTTACATCATCTCTTATTAAAAAGGGTTTTGTTGAAAAATAACTTATTTTTTATGACCCATTGCAGCCATGACCTTTTTTTTTCAAAGCATTGCAAGTTGTCTTTTTTCGGACGAAAATGCCCTTCACCCTGTCGTTTATAATTTTTGTGTCTGTCACTCTCTCTTCACCAACCGATTCACTCTCTCTATTCCCAACCTTTTGCTGACATTCTCCGATCTCATCACCGTCGCATCTTACCGATTGCTGACCTACACCTATGACCGACAAGGCTCACCCAATGTCATTCTCTCTCTTGGTAAGGTTTTTGTGTTATTTTTTGTCAAAGAAACTGTAGGAAGCTAGACCCACTGTCCTACCTCAAAACCGTCACATGCCACCGATTGCTGACCTCCACCGACGATCGAGCAGGCAAGCCAGACCCACCCATCGTCGTTTACTTCTGTCTTCAATTAACATACATAGTCTCTCTCTCTCTCTCACTAAAACCAAAAAAAGAACAAGAAAAATCGAAGCTCTAAATCTGAAACCACAGACAGAGACACATCCACTAGAGCTTCTGCTTCAAAGTACTCATATTGGTAAACTTTAACTTTGTTCTTGTTGTTTTTCACTTGCAAAATGTGATCTTTTTTTCCTCATGTTTTTGTGTTTTGTGTTTTTTGTTTTGTGGGGTGTTGATGCTTTTTTGTGTTTCTGGGGTTGGAAGTAAGATCTGCAGTTTTTGAGTTGAGATTGTTGGGTGCAGTTTTGTGTGGAAATGAGGGTCCTTGAATGGTATTTGAAGTTTGTGAGACTGGGATGAGATCTTGTGGTTGTTGGTTAGTGTTTGGTTGTTGAGAAAACGTGGGTTAAATGTTTTTTGTTTTTGTTTTTTGTTTTCTTTGTGTTGAATGAGTGTTCGTGATATTTAATTTGTCTGGTTGGATATATAATTTGATGTTTTGAGCCTGATGCTGGCGAGGACTTTCAGCAAGGTTTGAGAAAATATAGGTGATTCTGCAAAGTTTGATACAACTGATGCTGGCAAGGACTTTCAGCCTCATCAAAACGATGAGTAAGTTTAAGTTTTGTTGACAAGATTGCCAAAACATTTTGTTAGGGGCTGATTGGTTTAACTTATTGCTTATTGTACTATATTATGGTTAGTAACTAATGTTATTTATGTGCCCTAAATTATTGGTATTCTCAACAATATTGTTATCTGAAATGGCTATGAGAAGTTGATACTGCAGGGTTAAACTTTTGCCTTAAGCCATTAGGTTTTATTTCTTTTTTCTGTTTTCTATAAGTAGGTCTAGAAATAGGTGGCGAGATGAATCTTGCTGATGGGATCCAGATGGCTCAACTGGCTCTTAAGTGTCGCCAAATAAAAAGCAGCAACAAAGAATTATTGTATTTGCTTGAAGGTGTGTTCTGTTTTGACTCTTTATCTATTATCTTTCTACTATTTCCATGTTAAAATTATATTGTTGCTTATTAAGGTTGTCTGTTTGAAGTCCTATCAAACATGAAAAGAAGTCATTGGAGATGATCGAAAGGAAGTTGAAAAAAAATAGTGTCACTTGACATTGTCAATTTTGGTGAAATGGACGATGGTAAGACAGAGAAACTAGAAGCACTTCTCGCTGCTGTGAACAATAATGGTAGCAGCCATATAGTTCACGTTCCTTTTGGTCCAAATGCCCTTTCTGATGTTCTTACAAGGTAAGTTGTTTTGCTTTAGTTTGCTTCTTTTGTATTGCATGGTAGTAGAGTAGTTGAATTTATTGTGATGTTTTGATTTAAGTTAAATATTACCTCCGCCATTGCAGCACACCCAATCATTTTGATAGAGTTCTAACTCCTAAAATAATATTTACCCACACATTAGGAATATGACATTTTCTTATCACTTATCAGACTATAATTTTGATAGAGTTCATAAAATGTTTCCCAGGTTTTATGCATATGCTAATGCATGAGAATTGTGTCTCATGGTTGTCAGACGTTGGCACCAAATATCTTGTCTAGCTTGTTATATTTTTAGAATATCAATTATTGGGAGTTGACAAATTAACTAAATGATTATTTGGCTTTAGTTTTACTTAAGTTTGTGTGGCAGATATAGAGCATATAAGGTATGAAGTTTGTGCCAGTCACTTATGCATGGCTATTGGAGGATAAATTCTCAAGCTTTGCCTTATTGTTATGGATGACTAGCTATTTATGTAATATTTCTCACTTATATATGTTAAATATATGACTGACTATTTATTATTTTTGAGTTTATGTCTTTTAAATGTTTCAATACCTTTGTTTAAAAGTACCATTGAGGTATTACCTATTGAAGACTATTCCTGTTATTTAATGAAATGGTGAGTAGGTTTCTTTGATTCACCTTTTTTTTAATAATATGTAGGCTTATGTGTCCTACATGAAAGGGAATTTGTTATTTGAACAAAATCAGAATTGGGATACAACATTGAAGAATTTCAAAAGTGCCAGGTTCGTCTCTGTTGCTAGACTATAATGTATATTGTTTATTGTTGCCTTTTCAATCAAGAGACTTGTCTGGTGTCTCCATAATATAAGTGGATTTCTATGATAAGTGGATGAATTGATTAAAAGTCTTATTTGCAAACCTCTGAACTATTGCAAATTGGTGAGATGGAAGGTCCTACCTTGGACCTTTTTAAAGCAAAATTGGAGGTAAAATTGATATTGTAAGCAGTATGCCATATGCTGGCATCAGCACTGATGCCTTGCACTATGTTGTTGCAGGCTGTTATGGCAGAGGAAAGATCTCAACAGGTTACATCCATGACAGAGTTTCATTGGCTTGGTCATAGGTTTCCGATATCCAGTGCAAAAACCCGGGTTGCTATTTTAAAAGGTTGATCATTGATTTCTATTAATGATGATTAAAGAATGCCAGAGTATGACATTGTTATTCATGTGCAACCATTTCTTCTAACCCTATCTATGTTTTTTATGAATGGTGTAAAAGTATGTAATATCAATGGTGGTATGTAATATCAATGGTGTAAAACTATGATTATGATTAAGAGGAATTGGTTTACATTTTAATTTTCTTCTTTGTTTTTTCGCTTCTTTATTTTCTTTCGTATGCAATCAAATTAATTTTTAGTGCTAAAGTCCATAAATTAATCAGATTAATGATATTCACAATATAATTCACTTAGGAAAATAGGTTAATGAAAATTAAACAAGTAAAATATAAACATAAAAGGGAAAATAGAAAGAAAAGGAAAAGGAAAATGATAACCCCCAACCCCCATTATCCAATCTGGGTACTCCCAATTGGAAGAATTTTAATATCCATTAGCCAAGATTTTTTGGAAGTACAGAAAAAACTTATTTGGATACTCAATTCATAATCTTTGGGTTGGGATTCTCAACCTTTGTATTGGGATTCTTAACCCACAAGTTGGGAATTATACCCTAGACCTTGACCTTAGATTGAGAATTCCAATTACACCCTAGATCCTGATTTCAGATTAGGAATCTCAATCCGGGGGTTGGGATTCCCAACCTCTATGTTGGGATTCCTAACCTAGAGGTAAGGAATTAGACCCTAGATCTATTAGGTTGGGATTCCCAACCTTTAGATTGAGATTCCAACCCGTCTCAACCCCTCATTAGGAATCCCACTGTAGAACCAACCCAGGTCAGAAAGTTAAGAATCCCAACCTTTAGATTAGGAATCTCAATGTCGAGGTTGGGAATCTCAACCTCAATAGAAAATCTAAGTTCACATTCTCAACCTTTAGGTTGGTAATCCCAACCTCCAGGTTGGGAGTCCAAACCTGGATTTCGAACTTGAATGTTAAATTAAGATTGGGAATTCCAACCTGAAAGTTAAGACTCCCGACATGGAGATTTAAATCCATATTTGAAATTTTAACCTCAAGGTTGGGATTCTCAACCTTGAGGTTAGGAAACCCTACATTGATTTTAATTCACGTTTGGATCTCAACCTCAGCGTTATGATTCCCAACCTTCAGGTTGGGAGTCACAACCTCTAGGTTTTGAAGTCCTAATCTTGGTTCAATTTTCACATTGGGATTCTCAATCTGAAGATTGAGATTCTCAACTTAATAGTTACGATACGCAAGCTAAGAATGGGAATTTCAACCTTCTAGTTGGGATTCTCAACTCAAAGGTCTAGCATTTTCAATCTCAATGTTTGGAATCTCAACGTAAAGGTTAAGATTCCCAACCTGAAAGTTGAGATTTCAAATCTAAAAGTTTTTCTTTTTTAATACGAAGACTGAACATCAAAACTTATCTCACATTCTGGTACAAATCTCACGCTCAAATTACAGATTCACATTACAACCACCAACAATCTAACTGTCACATTCTCATCATATCCACAAACCCATACATAATAGTACACCAAAATTCAAGCAGACAGTCTAGACAAGATTCAAATCATTAAGATCAACATCACCACCATTATTCTCTTAATCAAAAACATCATCACCACCATCAAATCCCAATTCTCTTACCATTTTGTCCTCACTGTCTCCATTCTATCTGAAACCCTTTATGGGTTTTCTTCTACACGAAATCCCCATCTAGGTGCTTCTTCGTTTTCGAAACCGCCCCTGCCTCCATCCGAGTTCTCCTTCCTGCTTCTTGATTTTATCGATTTGCTCGAATCTAAAGCTCATGTGACTACAGACTGAGAAGGGTTTCGCTTCAAAGTATAAGAGGATGTGGGGTTTAAAGTTGTAAGGTAGGAAGTGGAGAGAGATGAGGGTTTCTAGACGGTTGTGTTGTCAACGAAAAACTTTGAGGCGACTGGGGTAGAAAAAAGCTAGGAAGATTTAAGGAGATTGCGGCGAGAAGAAGCTGGGAACATTTGAGGAGACTGCAGCGGAAAGAAGTTAGGAAGAAGTTTGAGGAGACTACGGTGGGAAGAAGCTGGGAAGATTTAAGGAAAGTGGGGCAGGAAGGTGACTAGAAAAAGCTAGGAAGATTTTTGGACGAAGAAACTAGGCGGATTTTTGGACAAAGAGGTTGGGAGATGATGCATTTTAGCTGAAGACTCATTTCATTAAGGACATTTTTGTCCATTCATAATCATTTTTGTACGGTAAAAAACAAAAAGATTACTTTTGGAGTGAAGTTGCTGAAATGAGTCACTTTATACATTTTCCCTATTAAAAATTAACTTTTGGAAGAAAATTTTTCAAAAAATCTTTTGAAAGAAAAGTGCTTTTACTAATCAGCAATTCCATTGAGGAAAGGGAATTGGATTCCTGATTTGCGAATTTCATTGTTTATCAAATTTCATGAGAGTTAAGTTCGGTGAACCTCACATATAATCAAAAATCAAGTTTTTGATTGAAACAGAACTTGATTTCTCTCTCTCACTCTAGAAATCAAGTTCATTTTCTTGATTGAAATAGAAAACTCATATATTTATATTAAAATATCCTTAATCAAAATTATTTAAAAAGAAAACGCATTTATTGATAAAGGTGGCCGCCCCACAGAGTTTGGAAATGCATTCAAATGTTTTGTTAAGAATATATGGCAATGTTTTTCTTTAAAATCTAGGTTCTAGTAAAAAAAATAGTGGTTCCATGTCTAAGTTGGTTTGAGATAAAAACATATTGGTTCTATGTTTTTGACAAATGGCCATTTTCACATGTCTAATGTTCATGAGAAATTGCTTGTTCTTGCATTATTTATGATTATTTTCTTTTTAAAAAAGTAATATAATTGTTTATGCTTTGTGTTTAAAAAATGTTAATTATTATAAATACAATGTTATGTACAAATCATTGCACTACAAATATTATTTTACAATATTATATATATATATGTAACATGGTGATATAACAAAGTAAAGTACTTATATACTATACACCAAAAAGTGAACTATCTGCTAAAAAATTCTCACTATCGCCTCGTGATGCATGGAACAAACTAAACTACTTTGGCTGCTAACTGCCAGCGAAAGTGTGTTTGTATGATACAAACTACTCATAGTCAATTCCCTTCCCTCAAACCATGGCAAACCTTCTCTGTAGCCATCAGAAGCAGAAAGACATTTCTAAAATGATATTACAGCTGGACTTTGAAAGTGAAATGTTGCTTGTTAATTTTCCATGCACTGTTACTATAATAATGGAATGTATTCCTGCAACAGTTATCACAAATAATAATATCTCAAAATATTTCCTGCTGCTCTTTCTGTGAGTCCAATGCCATCTCTAACAATGGCTCATGCAATTGTTTCCGTTGTTCTTGAGCAATTGAATTCAATCATTGCTAAAGAAATATATCAAGAAGTGAGGCTAGTGACAGGCGTTTAAAAAGAGATTGAAAAGCTTACCAGCAACTTCCTAGCTATTCAAGCTGTGCTCCTTGATGCAGATCAAAGACAAGTGAAGGACAAAGCTATTGGACATTGGTTGGATAGGCTCAAAGATGCATATTATGACATGAATGACATATTGGATGAGTGAAAGTTTGCAATTTTTAAATTGCAGATGGACGGAGCTCATCAAAATGTGATTGTTCCCAAGAAGAAGGTATGTTCCTTCTTTCCTTCCCTTGGATTTTGTTTTCAACAAGTTGGCTTATGTCATGATATTACTCTTAGAATAAAAGAAGTAAACCAAAATATTGATTTTATTGCCACAGAGAAAGGTGTGTATAATCTTGTTATGAATAGGAGATCAAAGAACCGCAACAATTGAAAACTACTTTTTTTGTTAATGTGTCCGAGATATGAGGTCAAGATGAGAAGAAAAAAGACCTTGTAAGCAAGTTGTTAAGTGATGGTAGTGAAAAAGGAAAACACCCCCATGTCATCGCAATTGTAGGGATAGGTGGGATAGGCAAAGCAATGCTTGCCTACAATAATGAAGAGGTGATAGAAAAATTTGATAAAAGAATATGGGTTTGTGTCTCAAACGCTTACAATGAAATTAGGAAGGTCAAAGCAATCATCGAAAGTTTGACAAATAATGTGTGTACATATGTAGAATTACAATCTTTTTTAAAATATATATATATATATATATATATATCTGTGAGTTGATAGTTGAAAATAAGTTTTGTCATGTCTTAGATGATGTCTGGATAGAAAAGTACAATTGGGGACACTATTGTCTTAACAATGGTCTTCATGGAAATACAATTTTAGTTACTACACAACGGTTTCATATATGATGAAATCTTTTGATATCATTAAACTTGGAGAATTGATTGGAGAGGAAAGTTGGTCAATATTTAAACAATTGACATTTTCTAATAGACCCAAACAAGACTGTAGAAAGTTAGAAAAAATTGGTAGAGATATTATTTGTGTTATTGCATTAAGATAAAAACTCAAATTTTCCATTTAAGCCATTGCAGGGTAATAGAATACAAATTCGTTGTCTGGACACTCAAAACGTATATTAATTTATTTTCTCGTAAGTTAGTGGCCTGACATTTGACTTATGCTTCTACTTGTTTGCAGGATGTTATGATCCTTGACCAGGCAGTCTTCTTTGGGGGGTGACTGACATTCATGATCAGGACAAGTTGCTGATGTCGATAACGTCATATGTGGTAATATATGGAAAAAGTTTTATTTGTGTTCATAATGAAAATTGTTCGAATCACAGAAGGTTTATTGTAATCACAGAAGTTATTAGCTCTGGAGGAGCACATTGGGAACGTGAGTACAGGATTGAGTGTAAAAGCTATAATGAATTAATTGAAACAACAGAAATATATACTACTCCAGTAGTATCTCAATAGGAAACAGAATCTTGTTGTATTTGTCAAGCAATGACTTTTATCTTCTGCATGAGTTCCCGCTTCCCTCTTTGCAAGGGAATGATCTTATCCTGTCAGCAGATTGATTCATTGTTTTTATTAAAATAGTATTTATAGCATTATTTTTTTTATTCATAATTTATATATTTTTTTTTTTCAAAGAGTGGGGAGGGGAAAGCCTCTGAAAGTTGTAGCCATCATCAGACACTCTTGCCACTTGCCTATGAAGTGAACTACCCAATGAAGTTAATTGCCTAGATGTTTATCTTATTGTTATAACTGAAAAAACTTTCTATTCAAGCTTGGAGTGATGCTTCAATTCAAGCTGTGATTGTTGCATATAAGTACACATATACAAGTCTAATGGATAGTTATGTTATCAAAATTCATGCTAGACCAGTGACAATCCTAAGTATGGTTAGAATGCTGATAGGGAACCATAGGGATCCTATGGCTGCTGGTATTTATTATTGAGTCAAACATATCTCTAGGAAATGGAAGTGACTTGTTAATATGTGTAATATATAGTGAACATTATTATTACTTAGTCTTTATATCGTCCTGCCGACCAATGGTAATTATGTTTTGCCTATCAATAATTAGAGCTTGGATTCTTCGCTCACAAATGACAGAAGTATTATTGACATCAAGGATCATGAAGTTTTGGCTGCTAAAATGTCCATGGATAACTCAGATTCTCATCTGCAATGTTGTCTTTGCTATTTTGACCCTAGACATCTCTATGGGTTTGTATTCTTCATTTATTAATGAAATCACAAACTCATATTAGAAGCCACCACATTTGTTCGTTTTGGAGGCATTGGCAACACCATGAATGGAGGTGACCAATGGCATGGACATTTCTCCTTTCTCTGAGAAAAAGATTTTGCCTGCAATTTAATATCTTCATGTTTTACATTAGCATGCTAGTAAGTGCTTTACATTGTCTGCAATTCATGCCGTGTATCCTGAATCTATTGTGAACTGCTTCTTATTAAAGGCTATGTGTTTGCAATTGGGTTGAACTATTAGCTTCATCTGCTCACTTCTATCCTCTCTATTCTACAGTCAATGAAATATTGTACCTCGTTGGTGGAATTCTTGAGGTCTAAAAAGATTGCCATATATGAAAGGGAGCAAAATTAGTGGCAATACCAAACGTTTCTCCAAAGGAGCAGCTACCATTAGTTTATATTGCCGCTACAACATCCTCTGTGAAAAAGAAGACTTAACATTGGAGATTTTCATCTCACTCTTGCTGATAATTTTCAGATTTGCGATTCTGATCAGCTGCTTTCTTCTTCAAGATTTAAGCAAATTAATTTGATAGGAGAACATATTTGCTAAAGTTTTATTTTTCTCATTATCTTCCTAGCCCAAGTCTGTAGCAAGGGAAATCTTAATGAAGACCAACCATTCTGAGATGTTCAAGCACTCACCAAATTACTTGATCTAACAAGCTGATGACATAAATGCACAAATGCTAGAAGCAGAGCAAATAATGGTGCTATTTTCGTCAGTCCGTCTGTTGCTTGAGCTACAAGCCATTGTCATGTCTCACATGCTCACCACTACCCCACTTTCCGTCAACAATTAGCAGTTTTATGCACAGCAAATGTTCAGATATTTAGGTTTGAGAGTTCAACACCAATCATATTTGACATTGAATTTTTCAATATTTTCTCGTAAATTTTGCGTAGTTGGTTATGGATAAATTAGCGATCAGAATAATCGAGCCCAGACGGATTTACAGTACAGGCCCAGTAGCCCTGAAGCCCAACTATCCGTCATCCCTCCAGTCTGTTCTGCCGGGGAAATGGCCCATTAGTGGGCGCTTGTCGTGACCGCTGATCGCTATCGCTCAGCCTGACCGCTAATTCTAACCGCAGACGCTCTATTCCAAAAGCTAGCTGTGACCGCTATAGTCTCCGCCACTCAGACCGTCGATCTCTCCGACAGCCTTGATTGCTCAGTTTGACCTCTGGTCCTGATTTTTGACCGCCAGCTTCCGTTCCTCAGATTTGCCGCTGGCCGCCATCCGTGACGACTAAGCCTGCTCGTCAGATTATCCGCCACGATCGGCCAGCTGCCTCTCCATCAGTCCAGCTCGACCGAGGTATCCGCCAAGAGGAGCCGTCCGTCAGAAATATCCAACAAGTCCTCTTCGTCCAAGATTATCTGACTAAGCTGATCGCTAGTCTCTGAGCATGGCCGCATGCCGACTCCTCCACTCGTGACATCGCCCGCCTCACCGCCATGACTAGCTGCGGACATGTCTACTCATAATCCACCTCCTCAACTCTCCAGATAGGCAGACAGTTCAGAGATCCTCTTATTCTCCCATCTGACTCGGTACTCGATCTGCTGGAAGATCCGTCTCCGCCTTGCTTCTGAAAATCGCGAGTCAGCAGAAGTCAACAGCGCCATGCAGAGTACAGTCCCAAGGCTTTGCCATGCACGCTATATCCGTCAGAAACTGTGATCTCAACCTCGATAACCCATCATTGCATATCCGACCCAGTCATCAGAAATCTCCCTTGGGCAGACATCGGATGCGACGGATTCGGCCGCATTTAATGTATTTTCGACCGCATTTAATGCACTGTTAGCCGCATTAATTGAGATTCCGACGCATTAAATGCTGTCTGTCAGTGTAACTGTAGTTAACTGTTTACTTTTGTCTCATTATGTTTTACTGTAGCATGTCCTCTTCCTCTATAAATAGGGGACGATTTCTACTGTAAAAGGGATTCCAATTTTTCTGAGTGTCGTTACTCTGCCAAAATAGTGAGAGAGTGAACAGTAGACATATGCATCTTTTTGGGCCGAACCACTCTAAAAATGCCCTGTGTTTCCTCCTCCTTGCCTCTAATCTCCCTTTCTGATTCTCATTACTTTGCATGCATTCCATTGACTGTCCGAAACTGTAAGCTTGGGCCCGAAAACAACTTCGTTGACTAAGGAAACAATTTTCCGACGTTAACAGTTCTGAAAAAATACATTCAAATCTTGTCAGATTTATGTAACCATTTTTAATTTGCCTTTCATGTTCCCATCTATAATCTTGAGTAAATGTTTTGTTATGCAAAGTTTATGAGGAAAAGTAACGAAACATCTTATGTGAAGCTTGTTTGTTTGCATGGAGACAAGACGAAGTGTGTAGTTCTTTAAATAATGAGTTTTATCTTGATAGACCATAATGTTGTCTCCATATGATCATATTACTTGGTCAAGCATCTGTAACTCTTTTTCCTTTCATAGTCTATAACCCATACGATCATATTACTTGGTAAAACATCTATAACCCTTTCTCCATTCATAGTCTCCTACCAAACCTAATTAATCATATAACATGTTTAAAGGCATTAGATATAAGTGAGAAGTTTTCGTCTGGAGGTTTAGTTAAACATATGGCGAATGATAAATTTAAGATATTTTTGCATTTTCACTCTACAAATATAGAAATTTAATTAAAACATCATGCCACAAATGTTAGATTTAATGTATATACAAGAGCCTTAAAAATTTTAATAATTGGAAAATTTGGTCAGTTTGAGGTATATAATTAATACTTTGATCTAGTAGGTTTCCAACTTCTTCTTCTTTTATTTTTTTTTCCTTTTTTTTTATTTGAAATTAATGAGTCCACGACACGTCAACAAGTCAACAAGTTAAAATTGCCAATTGAAATTGTTTTATTTATACCCATGTTATTGAATGAAACAATTTGGAGTTTGGAATTAATTGTTATGAATTTAGTATTTGTTTTCCTTATCATGCACAATTTCTTTGTTTGTATAGCAGCTTTGTAGGGTATAAATGAAATTAGAATTTTTCACTTGCAGAGATTTTTGGTTGCATGGTTTACTTTGTTCTATGTATCTTCTCCTGAACCTTCTAACTGAGAGTTTGCTGATAACTCACTGGTTTGAAATGTTATTAAGGCTTGAGTTTGTTGATTCTAGGGTAGTATCTAGAAACCTAGTATTAGCATCTGGACAGGCATGGCTTGTCGCACTTCTCTGTCGTTAAACGTTGCAAATGTGGTTTCATCATGCAAGCCATATGGCTCTTTCCTTGTGACTTCGCAATTTAACTTGTTTAACTATGGCAAAATAAAACAAAACGGTAACTCACGGAAGAGGAGGAAATACAACTGATATCATTTCTGGGAAAATGGGGAGTTGTATTGATTTAATTATCTTATGGCAGACCAAAACTATTGAAAGTAGATAACAACAACCTAAACACGTTACTGTTTTGTGCTAGGCATTTTCAACCTTGGACTATGCTGATATGGTACTGTAAATAATTGGTGATTTTTTTCTAATCTTATGTCATGATTCTGCAAGACAAGGCTCTATAAGACAAGATTATGAGCTCTGTTTGATTTTGAACAGTTTGTTATTCATTCATTCTTGTCATCCGGTTGCATTAAATCGTTAGATAGAAATTTTTGGATTCTTTTATTTTAAGAAGTTTAGCTTATACATAAAGTCTTTGAAATTTGTAAAAAGCAATCTAATAAATCCTCAGCAACTCATGCAACATTTTCAATTTACAATGTAGGCCACCATCAGTCAAAATTAACAGAAAAGCAACAGTAAAGACTTATATATGGTCTTTAGAACTTTATTCTCAACTACCATCTTGTTGATTCCAGTTGTAAATAACACAACAGTTTCTGACAAGAGTGCAATGTCGTAGAATGCACACCTTAATACAGTATTAGAACTACCAATGGAAGTGATGAGAAGATACATGGAAAGCATGATCCTAGTCAAAGTCAACTGCAGAATGTAAGATCTGAAAACATCATTAAAAGTTTGTTTCTCATACTTACTGTGTACATGCATATTCTCACTTCTCAGTTGTTTTCAATAGTGAGACTTTGAAGCTATTATAAATGCATAGCTATAATTCCTTACAATGAGTACAATTTTAAGGGGATGGATCCAAGGGCTTTGTGCAATTGCGAGGAACGGTATACCCACTTTGATTTTCAACTACCATACGTAGGTGAGAGAACAACATGCAGGGACATTGATGTGGAATATTCATCATAATTTAGCACTAGAAATTTCTTCGAACTTGTTGAGAAGATACATGGCACCTGTAAGGATATAAGAGAAATGTTGCTTTGTTTATTTATTTATTTTTTCATAAATTGGTACTAATAAAGCGAACACGCGTGTACAGCTTTACAGTTGGACTTTACGTTGCTTTATATTTTTCCATGCAGTGTTGCCATGCAACCTTTTTTTTCTTTTACCACTATTATTGGTGAGAGTGACGGACACCTAAGACAGGCAATGATATCTGCAAATGTTTCCCACTGCTCTTTTCGTGAGTGGATCTCCAAGCATCAAAAGGTGGACGGAATTATTGCTATAAGAAATATCAATTAATCATACAAAATCGTGTCAGTTTAAAGTTCTTGTCCTTCCATGAAGCTTTTTAAATTTTCATAATTTTATAAAATTTTTATAATCCCTCGTATTTTCCTGATTGACTTTAGAAATTCTTATGATTTTATAGTGGTTTTTTATTTTTTATATATTTTGTTATATTACCAATATATCTTATGTCTACTGAGATCTCTTAACAATGATTTTAAAGTATAATCAGGAACACGATAATATAACTCTACTCTTGAATAATTGAGAGAGAGATTCATATTTATAGGAAAACTACTCTTTCAACATAAGGGTCTTGAACGAAATTTATCATTCATATATAAAAAGTTTGATTGAAACTATCTCCATGTGTTGTGGATGATGGTACTTGAACGTGGTTACACTATTAGAAGCCACTAGCTGTGCTTGCTTTATCACTAAAGCAAGCGACTTGTGAGTGATTTTATAACGATTTTATATTTACGAATATTTCATAATTTTGTATTGTCTCAAAACCATCAAAAATTAAATCTTCTTCTACTATTATTACTATGACTATTATTATTATTATTTCTCATTTGGCTTGCCCTATTCTTTTCGATTGTCGGCCACACGATTTATTTTTCTCTTCTTCCTTTTCACTGAAGTGTTTGACAATATCATACAATGAAGACAATTTAATAATTCTGATTTTTATTTGAAATTAATATATATTTGAATATTTTTAAAAATTTACTTAATTAATTCATATAATATAACAAGGTAATTTAATAAAATTTTGAATGGAAGGAAATAGGACATGTACATGACCGCTCACTTGTCAAGTCAATCATGCAGAAAAAGAAAGACTGAATTACTTCTAGGTACAAATCAGAAAAGGTAACTTATTCAAAAAAAAAAAAAAAAAATCATGAAAGGCAACTTGCAATTTAATAATAAAGAACGATGTGTACATCATGACAGCTGGCCTTTGAAAGTAAAATGTGGCTTTGTACATTTGCACGCACTGACATATACTACAACAATAAAATGTATTCCTGCAACCTCTACACGGTTATCATAACTAATAATATCTCAAAACATTCCCTGCTACTCTTTTTGTGAGTCCAATACCATCTTTAACAATGTCCGATGCAATTGTTTCCGTTGTTCTTGAGCAGTTGTATTCAATCATGGCTGAAGAAATAGGACAAGAAGTGAGGCTAGTGACGGGTGTTGAAAAAGAGATTGAAAAGCTTACTGGCAACTTCCAAGCTATTCAAGCTGTGCTGCGTGATGCGGATCATAGACGAATGAACAAGGACGAAGCTGTTGGATATTGGTTGGATAGGCTCAAAGATGCATCTTATGACATAGATGACATATTGGATGAGTGGAAGTTTGCAATTTTTAAATTGCAAATGGAAGGAGCTCATCAAAATGCTCTTGTTCCCAAGAATAAGGTATGTTCCTTCTTTCCCTCTCCTAGATTTTGCTTTAAACAAGTTGGTTTGCGCCGTGATATTGCTCTTAGAATTAAAGAAGTAAACCAAAATCTTGATTCTATTGCCAAAGAGAAAGCTATGTACAATCTTGTTAACAATAGGAGTATAGATAAACCTCAACAATTGAACACTACTTCTTTTGTTGATGTGTCTGGGATACAAGGTCGAGATAAGGAGAAAAAAGATCTTGTAAGCAAGTTGTTAAGTGATGGAAGTGAAAAAGGAAAACACCCCCATGTCATCTCAATTGTAGGGATGGGCGGGATAGGCAAAACAACGCTTGCCCAACTTGCCTACAATAATGAAGAGGTGAAAAGAAATTTTGACAAAAGAATATGGGTTTGTGTCTCAAATACTTTTGATGAAATTAAGATGGTCAAAGCAATCATCGAAGGTTTGACAAATAGTGTGTGTACGTATGTAGAATTGCAGTCTCTTTTAAATTATATATATGAGTCGGTGGTTGAAAATAAGTTTCTTCTTGTCTTAGATGATGTCTGGACAGAAGAGTACAATTGGGGGCCATTGTACTATTGTCTTAACAATAGTCTTCATGGAAGTAAGATTTTGGTTACTACACGTAAGGAAACAGTTTCGCATATGATGAAATCTTTTGATATCATCAAACTTGGAGAATTGATTGGAGAGGAAAGTTGGTGTATATTTAAACAATTGGCATTTTTTAATAAACCGGAAAAGGATTGTAGAAAGTTAGAAAAAATTGGCAGAGACATTGTTGACAAGTGCAAGGGCGTGCCTCTTGCAGTGAAGCTTGTTGGGAGTCTCTTGTATTTTAAAAAAACAGAGCAACAGTGGCAAAAAATATTAGATAATGATTTGTGGAATTTAGAAGAGCTAGAAAAAGGTCCTTTTCCACCTCTATTGTTAAGTTATAACGACTTGCCTTTGAGAGAAAAACATTGTTTTTCATACTGTGCTGTCTTTCCAAAGGATTATGTCATAAATAAAAATGAGTTGATTCAATTATGGATGGCTCAGGGTTACTTTGGTTTAGAACAAAATGAAGATATGGAAACAATTGGTCAAGATTGTTTTGACAATTTAGCGGCACATTCTTTCTTTCAAAAATTTGGTACAAAGTGGAAGATGCATGATATGGTACATGACTTTGCTCAATTTCTTGTTAAGAATGAGTGCTTTAATATGGAAATTAGTAGGCTGGAAGCACAAAGCCTAAATTCTTCTTATGTGAAAGTTCGTCATTTAATGTTGATCCTTAATTATGAAAAGGGTTCATTTCCTTCCAACATATACAGTGGTCAAAAGCTACGTAGCCTCTTAATTAAAGGTCAAGGTTACGATGACTCATCAATGGAAGGTGAGTGGCTACCACCTGATATGTTTAACAAGCTGACATGTTTAAGAGCATTTGAGTTACAACAGGATGATAAAAATAAAATGATTCCAAAAGAGATAGGAAAATTGATACATTTGAGGTATCTTAACATATCACATTTAAAAATAAAAGAAATACCCGAAACATTATGTGATTTATATAATCTACAAACTTTAAATTTGGATTGTTGTGCGTGCCTTGAAAAATTACCTCAAGGGTTGGGAAAATTAATCAACCTGAGGCATTTAATTACATCTAATTGTTTTAGGTTAAGTTATATGCCAAGTGGGGTTGAGAATTTAACCCGTCTACGAACATTAAGTGAGTTTGTGGTGGGTGGTGGTAGCCAAGTATGTAGCCTTGGGTCTCTTCAAAACTTGAACCACCTTGGGGGAGAAGTTAAATTGAAAGGGTTGGGAAATGTAGGAGACTCAGCTGAAGCTGAGAGGGCCCAACTCAACAACAAGAAAAACCTCACTGATTTGGGTTTACGTTTCAATGGTGGAGGAGTTATTGAGAAAGATGGAGCAGTTTGTGAAGCATTACAACCGCCTTCGAATTTAGAGCGATTACTTATACAAGACTACAGAGGCACATCGTTTCCTGTGTGGATCACGTGGTTGACTGATTTGAAGTCTTTACGTGTTAGCCACTGCATCAAGTGTGAACAATTGGCTGCTTTGGGGAAGTTGCCATCACTGGAATCCCTCAAAATAACAGAAATGGAGAGTGTAAAAAGAGTGGGTGATGAATTTTTGGGAATAGAAAACGCCACCACTTCATCTTCTTCTTCATTCATCGCCTTCCCCAAATTGAAGCATCTTAGTATTTGGGCCATGAGAGAGTGGGAAGATTGGGATAATCATGAGATTACGAGTCAAATCACAATCATGCCATCTCTTTTTAACTTATATATCAGTGACTGCCCTAAATTGAAGGCATTGCCAGAATACATTCTTCATGCCACTTCCCTCAACAAGTGCAATATCCTTCGCTGCCCTAAATTAGAGAAGCTGCCGGTGATCAAGAAGAGAAGTAGGTAATTGCTTCTACTTTCTCTTAGATAACATATTTTTTAAATACATCCTTCCTTGTTCTTTGCTTTGCAATAACTTAAACCTTTTTATTGTTTAATTTTGACGTTTTAATTATTATCTAATCATTTAAATGATTACATTATTAATCATTTAAATGTAATGTTTTAAAAGGCGAAAGGCGAGGCGAGGCGGTCGCCTTGAGGCGAACAAGGCGGCAGCCTCAATCCAATTGAGGAAAAAAAATAATTAAAAAGTTAAAACTCTAACTTGAAGTGTTTAATGGAAGAGGAACCTACCCCACTAACTTAATTTTTTTTTCAATTAAACTATTAATTTATTATTATATATATGATTTCTCATTATTATATACATAAACTATAAAACCCATCCCACATACTTAATTTTTATTTTTTATAATTATGTATATAAACTATAAATTTCCACCCTATTAATATATTTTTTATGTATTTCAAAAAAAATATTTTTTATTTTTTTAATCAATATATATATAAACATCTGCCGGCAGTCCACCTACTTTTCTTTCTTAAAACTGCCACCCCACTTAACTTTGTTTTTTTTTGTTTTTAATTTTTTATCATTTTATATATATATAAACTATAAAAATCTCACCCCACTATCATAGTTTTTATTATTTTTTTATCTTTTCTCGTTATGTTTTTTAAAACTTCCACCCCACTAACTTACTTTTTAATTTTTTATCATTTTATATATACAAACTATCACCACTAACTTAGTTTTTATTGTTTTTTATTTGTTATCATTATATACAACTGAGTCTCGGTTTTACTTCACTCTTCGCTCCCAAGTGCCACCGTCGACTAAACTCACATGCACTCTCCTCTCAGGCTCTCACTTTGTCACTCACCACCACAGTTCATCTTTCTAGTTTCTTACTCTGTCACTCCACTTTTCTGATTTCTTCTACATTTAGCTTTACTCTCTCTACTCTCTCTCTTAAAACCAGTGCTTGACTACTTCTAAAACTAGTGTGTGTGTGTTTTTTTTGGTGTGTTTATACGTTTTTTGTGTGTGTTTTTTTGGTGTGGTAAGCTGTTCTAAGCTTTCAATTCTAAAACTATGTGTTTGTGTGTTTTTTTGGTGTGTTTGTATGTGTTTTTGTGTGTTTTTTGGGGTGTGGGACTCTGTTCTAAGCTTCAATTTTTTTTTTTTTTTTTGCATGCGTCTAGACCGCCTCTGGACCGCCTCAGGGCGCCTCGCCTGGAGGCGGCCAGAGGCGGTCGCCTCACCCTCCAGAGGCGGGTTTTTCCAGCTTCTCCGCCTTTTGTCTGCGCCTTGAGGCGCTTTAGCCACCGAGGCGGCGAGGCGCCGCCTCAAGGCGTCGCCTCGCCTCGCCTTTTAAAACCATGTTTAAATGACATCTCAACTATATACCATATGAATATTTTGCTCTACTTGTTTGTAGGATGTTATGATCCTTGACCATTCAGCCTTCTCTGGGGTGGCTGACATTCATGTTTGGCATAGCGACAAGTTGTGCTGATGTCGATAACGTCATCTGTGGTAATATACAGGATCAATTTTGACTGATAGTTTGTGTTCATGATGAAAATTGTTAGGATCACACAATGTTTATTGTAATTACAGGAGTTATTTGCTTTGGAGAAGCACATTGGAAATGTGAGTACAGGATTGAGTGTAGAAGCGATAATGAATTAACTGGAACAACAGAAATATACTGCTCCAGTAGGATCTTAGTAGGAAACAGAATCTTTTTGTACTTGTCAGGTAATGGCTTGTATCTTCTGCATGAGTTCCCACTTTCCGCTTTTCAAGGGGCTGATCGTATCTTGTCAATAGATTCCCACATGTTCATTCTTAGCTTAATTGTTGTTATTATTTTGTTTTTGTACAGAGGAGGAATATGATGAAGAGGTACACCGTGGAACACTGGAAGGTAGTTATGCTTAATCCTATAACTGGTTAAAATAGCAATGTTTTAATTTTAATGACTTTATTCCTTTTATTAAAATAGTATTTATAGCATTATCTCTTATTTGTAATTTAGTTTTTCTCTCAAACAGTGGGAAGGGGAAGACATCTGAAAGTTGTAGCCATTAGACACTCTAGCCACTTGCCTATGTAGAGAAAAAGGTGATAAGTGTGCAATATGAAAGTGAAAGTCTCTATTGTTAATCTTAGGTGATGTTCCTGTTTCAAAATCCTAGTACGCACCGCAATTTAAATTTTCAATGATATAGTTGTTAGGTTGTGGCAAACATGGTTAAATGGGCATTGAGATAGTTAATAAAGTTGACTGCGAAAAATGTTGGGGTCAATAGAAGTAAGTAATTAAAAAGGTATGCAGTTCTAGATACATCTTAATTCATATCGGCATTCATAAACACAAGAATTCGATCATAATTTGAGCTACCTATTGAAGTTAATTGCCTAGATGTTTATCTTATTGTTATAACTGAAAAGACTTTCTATGTTATCAAAATTCATGCTAGACCGATGACAATCTAAGTATGGTTAGAATGCTGATAGGGAGCTGTAGGGATCCTATGGCTGCTTGTATTTTAGATCCAACAAATGTGAGACTGATGTTTATTGTTACGTCAAACATATCTCTAGGAAATAGAAGTGACTTGTTAGTATGCGTAATATATATTGAACATTATTATTATTTAGTCTTTATATTGTCCTGGCAACCAATGATAATTATGTTTTGCCTATCAATAATCAGAGCTTGGTTGCCTATCAACCAATGGTAATTATTTAGTCTCTCTTGGATGTTGATGGGGTTTCTTGCAGCCTCAATTTTAAATAAATGAACATGTATTTCTTACTAGTTGCTTTTGTTTGTGTAAGCTAACTGATAACTTGGCATAATACAAAGTTACAACTTAAATAGTTCTAGTTACTACTATTTGAAACTTGATTTCTGTTGATTTTACTCATATATGTGTTTAGATCTTTATCTCTTTGTCTCTTCGCATGTAACCTCAGCTGGTAACTGTGAATCATCTCCATTTTGAGTAGAACATGTTTGTGATCATCAATTTCTATGACTCCTAATAATGCTTTGTCTAACAATAAAGTAGTAGGATGTAATAATTTTTATCCCGACAGAGAAGTTGGGATTTCAATGTGTGACTTATAATTCTAAGATTCTAGTTCTGGGAGTTGGCTACAATCATATTTGTATTATTGCATTAAGATGAAAACCTAAATTTTTCATTTAAGCCATTGTGAAGTACAAAAATACAAATTTGTTGTATGGACACTGAAAAATGATATTAATTTATTTTCTTGTAAGTTAGTGGCCTCACATTTGACGTATGCTTCTACTTGTTTGTAGGATGTCGTTATGATCCTTGACCAGTTGGTCTCTTTTGAGGTGGCTGACATTCATGATCGGTACAGGGACATGTGGCTTGGTGTTGACAATAGGGATATGAGGTAATATATGGAAAGGCTTTGACTGGTAATTAATGTTAATCATGAAAATTGTTAGCATCATATAATTTTTATTGGAATTAGGAATTACTAGCTTTGGAGGAGGATTGGGAACATGAGGACAGGATTGAGTGAAGAAACTATGATGAATATTGAAAAAGTGGAAATATACTACTCAAGTAGGATTTCAGTTGGATGCAGAACTTTGTTGTACTTTTCAGGTAATAATTTTTATCTTCTGCACGGGTTTCAGCTTATCCTTTTGCAAGGGAATAATCTTATCTTGTTCGTGGATTCCCACATGTTTATTCTTTACTTAATTTTTATTATTATTTTTTTACTAGTGCAGTGGGGTGGGAAAGCCTCCAAAAGTCAATGCCATCACTGACACTGTTGCCACTTGCCAATGATGAGAAAAAGGTGGTAAGTGTGCAATTTGGAAGTCTCTATTGTTTATCTTCAGTGTGAAGTGCCTATTTCAAAATTTTAGTGTACTCCCTCAATTTAATTTCCAACTACTAATAGTTGTTAGGTACGACAAACATCATTGAACGGGCACTAATTTACCTGATAAAGTTATTGCAAAAATGATAGAGTTGGTGGCACTGTTGTCATTGAAAAGGTATGCGGATAATGTAGTTTATTCCTCATTTCCTTGATTGTTTGCTATGGCTATCTTTTTTATTCATTTATTTCCGTTTCATGTGGTGCAGCAATTTTGAAATGGCTTCAAGAATCAATGCCTAAATAATGTATGACCATATTTTCGAAATTTATGTACTTATTATTTCTTTTTCCACCAGAGGTTGATTCATCCTTTGATATTTTCTTCTGATTTGGCTTGTTTTGAACCAGGCTTCAAATGCTATCTATAGATCAAAGTCCATCATTCTTAACCAAATTGTCTGAGTTAGGTGAGTGGCTGTGCCTCTTTACTTACGTACACACATGTACACATATACTATGCAAGTTAGCTAATGCTCAGACATTTACAATTTTGATTTTTAAGCGGGGGAATTGCTTAAGACCAAAGCAAAGAACAGAACTTAAATAAGTTAAGGCAGAAACTTCATCGTGCCTCTTGAATATAAGAGAATGTAGTAGATGAAACTAGCTTGTAGTGTTGCTATGATTCAGGTCCTCCCCTGTTTACTTAATTTGGTTAAGTTTATGGATTTTTGTTATGTTTCTTCTTTCATTGATTCAGTTTTTTGTTGAAACATCTAGGTTCAAACACGTATTGGAAAGAGCTTAAAGGAATAAATTGAGGGTAGAGGAAGCTTTATGCAACAAAAATATTATACTTAAGGAGGTTATGATCATGACATCTCTTTCTTCCTTACTTATTGGTTACTGCCCTAAATTGAAGGCATTGTCAGAATACATCCTTCATGACACTTCCCTCAAGATCTACCGTATCTTTGGCTGTGCTAAATTAGAGAAGCTACCACCAATGGTGATCCAAGAGTAGGACAAATTTATGAGTGGTGGGTGCCAGGTTATTGCTTCTACCTTGTCTTAATTAGTTTTGGTTGTTGTTTGTTAGTTTGCAATAAGTGACAGTTTTGACTCAATGGTTAATCACTAAATCAATACCTCAACTATATACCATATGAGTTATTTTTTTATAGCTTTTCTGTATTCCTCTATATAGCTTTGGGATGTCAATGTGCGACTCCTAATAATAAGATTCTAGTTCTGGGAGTTGGCTAAATTCATATTTGTGTTATTGCATTACGATGAAAACCCAAAGTCTTGATTTAAGCCATTGTGGAATTCTAAAATACAAATGTGTTGTATGGAGATTGAAAAAAGATATTAATTTATTTTCTCGTAAGTTGGTGACTTGACATTTGACTTAAGCTTCTACTTGTTTGTAGGATGTTATGATCCTTGGCCAGTTAGTCTCTTCTGGGGTGACTGACATTCATGATCGATACAGGGATGTGTGGCTTGATGTTGACAATAGTCATATGAGGTAATATATGGGAAGGGTGTGACTGATAATATATGTTTATAGTCAAAGTTGTTAGTATCATATAAATTTTATTGGAATTAGGAATTACTAGCTTTGGAGGAATGGATTGGGAACATGAGGATAGGATTGAGTGAAGAAACTATGATGAATATTGAAAAAGCAGAAATATACTACTCAAGTAGGATTTCAGCAAACAGAACCTTGTTGTACTTGTCAGATAATAATTTTTATCTTTTGCACGGGGTTTCGGCTTCTCTATTTGCAAGGGAATAATCTTATCTTGTTCGTGGATTCCCACATGTTTATCCCGTGCTTAATTATTATTATTATTATTTTTATTTTACTCAAGCTGTAGGGTGGGAAGGCCTCCAAAAGTTGATGTCATCACAGACACTGTTGCCACTTGCCAATGATGAGAAAAAGGTGGTAAGTTTGTGATATGGCAGTCTCTATTCTTTATCTATCTTCAATGTGAAGTTCCTACTTCCTATTTCAATGTCGGTAATTGCTTCTGCCTTCTCTTAGTTAACATTTTATAGTTACATCCTTCCTTGTTCTTTAATTTGCAATAACTGAAACTTTTTTATTGTTAATTATCAATTATTAGGATGGCTCTATTTTATTAATTATTAGGATGGTTTTTTTACTTCTAAATGTGAAAATTTGTGATGGTAAACATATCCTTCTTCATTTCATTCTCTTATTATGATATATAATCATCATTTCACAGTTCCCACCTTCTAATACACCAATCATCTTCAGGTCCGGGTCGTCAAAATATAAACTTGTGTGTTTAGTCGAAACTTTTTTCTTGCATGTTGATGGGGTTTCTTGCAGCATCAGTTTTAAATGGATGAATTTCTTACTAGTGGCCTGATTCTACTTGTTTGTAAGACGTTATCATGATCCTTGACCAGTTAGTCTCTTCTAGGGTGGTTCACATTCACGATCGGTAAAGGGACATGTGGCTTGATGTTGACAATAGTCATATGAGGTAATGTATAGGAAATGTTTGACTAATAATTTATGTTTATAATCAAAATCATGAGCATCATACAATTTTTATTGGAAATTTGGAATTAGGAATTACTAGCTCTGGAGGAATGGATTGGAACATGAGTACATGATTGAGTGAAGAAACTATGATGAATATTGAAAAAGCGGAAATATACTTCTCAAGTAGAATTTCAGCAGGAAACAGAACTTTGTTGTACTTGTTGGTTAATAATTTTTATCTTCTGCATGGGTTTCCGCTTCTCTCCTTGCAAGGAAAAATTTTATCTTGTTCGTGGATTCCCACGTTTTTGTTCTTTGCTTAATTATTATTATTTTTTTTTTACTCAAGCAGTGGGGTGGGAAGGCCTCCAAAAGTTGATGTCATGACAGACACTGTTGCCACTTGTGAATGATGAGAAAAAGGTGGTAAGTGTGTAATATGGAAAGTCTCTATTGTTTATCTTCAGTGTGAAGTGCCTATTTCAAAATTTTAGTGCACTCCCTCAATGTTATCCAACTAATAGTTGTTAAGTAGGGACAGATATCATTAAGAGGGCACTGATTTAATCGATAAAGTTAACTGCATAAGTGGAAGAGGAGGTGGAACTGTTATAATTAAAAAGGTATGCAGATAATGCAGTTGATTCCTCATTTCTCACAAATTCACTCTTGAGAAATCCTTGATTGTTTGCTTTGGCTATCTTTTTGATTCATTTATTTCAGTTTGATGTGGTTCAGCAAGTTTGAAATGACATGTTTCTTCAAGAATCAATGCCTAAATGATGTATGAACGTATTTCTGAAATTTATGTACTTATTATTTCTTTTCCCACCAAAGGTTGGTTCATTCTTTTATATTTTCCTCTGATTTGGATTGTTTTGAACCAGGCTTCAAATGCCATCTATAGATCAAAGTTCATCATGCTCAACCAAATTGTCTGAGTTAGGTGAGTGGTTGTGCCTCTGTACTTAGTCTTTTTCTTCTTATACACACACATGTACACATATATTATGCATGCTACCTAATGCACAGACATCTATGATTCTGATGTTGAGCAGGGGAATTGCTTAAGGCTAAAGCAAAGAACAGGACTTAGATAAGTTAAGGCAGAAACTTCATCCAGCCTCTTGAATATAAGGGAATGTAGTAGATGAACTAACTTGCAGTGTTGCTCTGATTCAGGTCCTTCTCTATCTACTTAATTTAGTTAACTTATGGATTTTTGTCATGTTTTTTCTTTCATTGATTCAGTTTTTTGTTGAAACATCTAGGTTCTAGCACGTATGGGAAAAGAGCGTAAAGGAAGTAAATTGAGGGTAGAGGAAGCCTTATGCTACAAAAGTATTATACTTATGGAAAAAAGTGCAAGTATGTTCAAGTCTCCATCATCTTTAGTATAATTGAAAAGCCTAATTCTTGTAACAAATTCTGATTCATATATATTAGTTTGATGCATTGAAACAAGTTTGCTTGGAATCAATTGTTTGAAGAACCAATGCTTAGGGACGTAGGTCAACAGGTCAGAAGAATGATATACCTTTTTTAACATATTTTTTCTCCACCAAGAGTAGACTAATGTTTAGATATTCTCCTCTGTTTTACTTGTTTGAACTAGAAATCAACTGGCATCTATGCATAAGAGTGTATCTTACGAAACCAAATTGTCTCAAGTTTGGAGATTCGTCTTTGCATTTATTTTTGTTTTATATATATGCGTACATAACTCATCATTCACCAGATGCATGTGCTGGATAATGCACTGAAATTTGCAGTCTGTAGTAGAGAAGAGGAATTGCTTAAAGCCAAAGCAATGAACATGACCTAACCTAATTATTGAAGGCAGACACTTCAATGAGGCTTTTGAAACAAAAGGACAATGTGATTGATGAAAATCTACAGTGGTGATGCTGTGATGCAGGTTGTTCTCTATTTACTTGATTAAGTGAAATTTACGTAATTTTATTCCCTTTATTTTTTCTGATCAATTCAATTTTGTTTGTTGCACAAGTAGGTTTGAGCATAAACTGAAACAGAGCCCAAAGACAATAAATTGAGGGAGCAAAAGTGTTTTGTTTTTGGAGGTTATCTTACATTTGTGATTTACATTATCACATCTGAAGTTAAGGTATTATTTAGAATTTGAAAAACTTTCTCTGGAGTCTAGTTGAAGGCCTTGATACCATTTAAACTTGCAGCTTGAAGTAAATGCTATCACAGAAACTCTTGGATCAGCAAACTAAAAAGTGGTAAATGTTCAAATATGGATAAGCCTCTAAAATTTATCTTTAAAATGAAATTGATATTTCAAAATTTTAATATAATCTGCTTTGATTACCAATGAATAATTGTTAGGTTGGTGTTAAAAGGGCATTGAGCTACAGATGAAGTTAATTTCTTGGAGTCCAAGGGTTGATGGAAGTTTTGTAATTGAAAAGGTGTGCAGTTCTAGGAGCACTTGTTAATTCAAAGAAGCATCATAAGTCTAATAGTCTAATCATGTTGTGTTGTTTCCCATTTTCTCCATAGAGGTGCTATCTGTCATAATCCTAAGTGCAGTTACAATACTGCACACAAAATAATAATAATAATAATAATAAAGAGGATTTTATGGCTGGCTGGTGTTAATTGATCCAAAAAGGCAAGAGTTATTCGTTCTTTAGCTGAATCACAAATTTATGTATCAAGTCTTCTGTGGACTTTTGTTGAGGTTTTAATATTGCTTAGTGCAGACTGCAGACTTCCTGAAAGTAACAGAATTAGCTATCATGTTGAATAATTTTATTCTCTTTTAAAGTTTAGTAACAGGAAAAGAAAAACACCATTTAATCATATTTCAAATTTTTTAGTTCAATTCTCTTACGTTGATGTTGCAGAATAAGATGAAACATTGTAATCTCATTAGACAATGATAAGCTAATCGTCTCCAAATGAATGCATTGGCAAAATTCTTGCTGAATCATGTGAAGCACAGTCACTAGCTATATAGACAAGCACAATATGCCTGTAATACAGAATACAGTTTATTGCAAAGCTGTTGTAAGGTAGAGCTGGTGCTGGAATGACCTCTTATCTGTGATGGTGTGAATCTAGAGAAAATTCCCTGGCAATCAAAATAATTGAATTTTGAGAATATGAGTTTGTGGCATTCTAGTTCTAGTGGACATGTAAATTTATATTTGCATTCAAAAGTCTAATAGTTCAATCGTAACATTAAAGGACATTGAGGTACACAAATGAAGTTAATTGCCAAGAATGCAGGTGTGAGTTGGTATTATTGTAATTGACAAGACATACAAAGCTGCTGAGTGTTGGTTTATTAAACATATGCATTAGTCTAGTAACTTTAATCGTGTTATCATAATTATGTATGAGGATCTTATGGTGAGAGTAAGAGGTTTTGCTTCAAATATAAGGAAATGGAAGTGATAAGTTGTATATGTAATATATATTACAATAATTTATATCAACAACTTATTTCTTAGTGTTTATATTGTGCATTGGATAATCTTGTTTTGCCTATAGATGATAATTATGATCTTAAATTACAGGTTTTAACATGTTGCTTGGTGCATGCAGTTTTTGTTGCGAAAAGAATCCTAGCATCAGACAATGTGGTTATTGACATCAACGAACCCGAATGTGTGGTTATTGAAAACTCTATCAGATAACTCAAGTTCTCACTGGCAACATTGTCTTCACTATTTTGACCCACATTGACGTGCTTGTGAGTGTTTTATATTGTTTACAATTGTAAGAATGTCTGCAACACGTCGACACTTGTTTATGCTACTGATGCCTTTGGTCATGAATTCATTGTGAATTGCTTATCAAATGCCATGTTTGCATTGGGTTGAACATCTAGTTTTGTCTGCTCACTTCTTCGATCTCTTTGCTGACATTTTTGGGGTCTAAATAGGTTGCTTCGTGAAGAAGCGGAGAAAAATTAGTGGATTTACCAAAAGTTCTTCTAAAGGAGCAGCTACCGGAAGTTCAAATTGCTGCTACAACATCCTTTGTGAACAAGAAGTATAACATTGGAGATGTTCACCTCACTCGTCAATGATCTTCCGGTTTGTGATTCTGCTCAGTTGCTTTCTTCTCTAAACATAAATCAAATCAATCTGTCAGGAGAACATGATTGCTAAAAAATTCTCCTTTTTTCATCTGTCTAGGTCTGTAACAAGAATAAGAGAAATGATAATGGAGCTGCATAACTTAGAGATGATGAAGCACTCACCAAATTCCTTAATCAAACAAGCTGAAGACTTAAAATGCACAAATGCTAGTAGTAGTGCAAGTAATGGTGCTTTTTGCTTATATCTATCCATTGCTTGAGCTACAAGCCATTGTCGTGTCTTACTTGCTCACCACTGTCAACAGTTAGCGATCTTCTGCACAGCTGATTTGCAAACTTTGCTAATGACTTGGCTAATTTCCTTTCATCCAAATAGCTGAGTCTCTGAAATTGAACTCTTTTATCTTGTAAATTTTTGCATAGTTGGTTATGAGGGAATGCATTCGAATCTTCTCTGATTTATGTGACCATTCTTTATTTGCTTTTCATGTATCCATCTATTACTTTTTGTAAATGTTTTGTTATGCAGATTTTATGAGGAAAAGAAACTAAACATCTTATTTTGGGTTTTTTTACATATAAAAATGAAAATTCCTTAAACAATGGCAAATTGATTGAAATGTTTCTTGACAGACAACAATCACATTACTAAGTTAAGTCTCATATTATAATATGATCATATTATTTGGTAAGATATGTATTGCTCTTTTGCTGTTTTTTGTTGCCTAAGGTTACATCATTGGGCTTGTTTTCTGTAGAGGATTGGATCAAAATATTTTAAGGAGATGCAATTAAATTTGATTTGATTGCATACGATAAGATAATACTACATTAATATTGTAATGTGTTTAGTAGAGTTGAACTTGAATTAAAATGATATTATTTATCTCCTTGCCCAACATGGGATTGAAAAAAATAATAATAATGATATTTATGTTTGTTAAGGTGTATGATTAGGTAGCATAAAATTATAATAAATTAATATTTGAAAAATAATATAAAATAATTTAAATTAAGTTTACTTATAATTAATTTATATTTTAAATGTATAAATTATGTTTTAAAGCTAAGATAAAATTATTCTTAATTTATTTTAAATAGCTATTTGTCTATTTTTAATTAATATGAATATTATTAATTTTTTTAAAAATTAATAAAATATTTAAACATACTTTTATAAAATAGATATATTTAATATATACATTTATAAAAAAGTAAATATACATCATTTTGCATAAAAAAATGAATTAAAAAGTAAAAAAAAAAATAGTCTCATCTCCTCTGACTAAAAGAGAGAGAAGACTAAATATAATCCAATTTTGTCTCCCTATCAAACATCGGATCAAACTGAGATTTGTTTAATCCCAATTCAATCGGGTCCACCAAACAACGCTTACAAAGATAATAACAAGTAACAAATGGAAAGAAAAAAGGGAGAACAAATGTATAACCAATAATATATATATATATATATATATATATATATTTTTTTTTAAAGAAAGGATCAACCTCATTATAACTAAGTAAATATTGATACAATATCTGATATATTTTTAATATTTTTCACATTTTGGGACGATTGATATTGAAAATATTCCTAAATATTTCCAATATTTTTCATTTGTTGCTAAGTGGTCCTTGGGTCGGTTGAGTTATACGAATAGAGATTACTGTTACAGGCTGTTAACTTGACGCCACTTTCTATCATACTTGCTATAGCTGTTTGATGAGTAAATGACTGCTTCTCTTTCTTCCTAATATTGTTACTGTTAGATATCAGTCTGATGATTTAAAGACCTTATAAATTTTTTTCCCTTCTTACAAGGAACATAAGCAAGGATAAATCCTCGTGCACTGATATTTGTTTCGTTATGACTACATATCCATAGTTATTCTTGTTTAATGTGGCTTTACCTTCTGTAGTGTACTTTAGTAGATCATTTCTCTCTCAATTATGGAGTTAAGTTGAATGATGAGCTTTCTTTTAAACCCAAAGGGGGACAAGGTGAGGTGCAATTATAACTACCCAAGATTAAGTTTATTCTGTCTGTAATAGAATGCTATCAGTGTCTCAAAAGTTGATTGTGTTGTAGTGTTAGATGTTTTAATTTGTGGTAATCGATTCAGGTAGTTAACGTTTTCTTGTACCAGCGATTTGGCAGCTATAACAACAAATTTCCTAAGTAGTCTTTGTGTCTTATAGTTTTCTTGTATACTTCATCGTATCTTGTCCATAAATTATCTTGATGGACTTTCAGAATTTTCATGCAGGCATTATGTGTATCTGGGTTGACAGCTTCAAGACATGTGAACGGTATCCAACTACGTAGAGCTGATATGATTATTTCTGTAAGTATTAGCTAAAGTTCTTGTAATTATTTCGCATGCACGCAATGATTGTATTTCTCTTTAATTCATGTTGATACTGTTTTTGGTCAACTCGGTTCTTGAAGCCCAATACCTACGAAACAACAAATAACTAAGAGAAATATGGAAAATCAGGATCAAAACGGATAGAACACACTGATTTTTACGTGGTTCGACAAAGTAATGGCCTACGTCCACAATTGTTACTCTTATTTCTACAGAGTAACAATATATATTTTCTTCTTCTCTAAGCACTTCGTAACGTTTCTCCGTCATTGGCTTCCTCTCCTGGCAAACTGACCGATGGTTAGGATTGATATTTAATCTGTGTGACATAATATCCAAATTGATCCCCATCATGTCTTCATGATTCCAGGTGAAGACGTCTAAATTCTCCTTTAAAAAGTCAGTGAGCTGTGCTTTAACATCTAGAGGCAAATCCTTCCTTACTTTCAAGTACCGCTCAGCATCTTGCTCACTAACTGGCACCTCCTCGAGCTCTTCCACAGAACTTATTGCTCGTTCTACTTCTATCTCTCTTGGATCCAGGTCCTGGCTTACCCCCTTGTACTAACTGTCTGTGGCTTCTCCTTGGCTACCATGTTGATCTTCTTCCCTTTAATCCCCACCTTTACTGCATGTCTATAGCATCTCCTCGCCAATTCTTGCTCTCTTTGCACACATCCTACTTTATTTTGGCGTTGGAAACTTGACTGTGAGGGTTCTGGTTGATAATGTCATGTCTAGGTCATTCATGGTTGGTCTTCCGAGGATGACATTGTATGTCGATGGACTATCAATGATTAAAAAGTCAGCCAACGTCATAGCTTGCCAATCCGAATCTCCAACAAAAAAAGGGGGTCTGATTTGCCCCAATGGCACAACTGCATCTCCAGTAAATCAGAAAAGAGGCTCAGGAGATGGTGTCGTTTGTTCGGGCTTCAAGCCCATCTGCTTGAAGCAACTTCTATACATCACATTTACTGAGCTGCCTGTATCTACCATGATTCTTCTCACTTCGACATTACCAATCCTTACTCTGATGACCAACGCATCATTATGAGGTCAATGTACTCTTCTAGCATTTTCTTCATTGAACACGATACCACCTGAAGTCATTCTGGCTCTTTTTACGGGTCCCTTCGCCTTATTATGCCCCATCAGCAGAATATGACTAGCCTCCTGCACATAACGCTCGTGCGATCTATTTGATGTCTCTACTATGTGCGACCCACCATAAATAGTAAAAATGGTTCTTACCGCAGGCATATGGTCTTGATCGACTATTTGCTGAGATTGTTGTTAGGCAGGTTCCTGAGCCCGATCAGGACATTACTGCGCTGGCTGATGTCTATGCTGGGAACGCTGATTTTCTGGTCGCACCATATACTCCTTTAAGTGACCTCTTCTGATTAAGTCTTCTATTGCGTCTTTGAATTCTTTGCACTGAGAAGTATAGTGCCCGGTTTCATTATGATAGGTACAATACTTCATTGGGTCTCAAAATCTGCTCGGGATGTTTGTGGGATTTGGCCTCCCAAAATTCTCATATCTTTTCTCTGCTTCATAAATTCTGTCCTGCCTATTTGTCCGGACGCTATAATTCTAGTAGCAACTTCGCGGTGAAGATTGCTTTTTTTTGGGCTCATTCCTTGCCTGCTTTGCTACTTGATTGCTGGAGTGACTTCTGTGACTGCTCTCCTCATTCCCACCTTGACTCCTCTTCCTTTCTTGGTGAGAACTACTCGCTCCGTTCTTCTGATCGTTGGGTCTTCTTTGCCCAAAAGTTTCTTCCCAGCGGATCTTCTTTGCTACTAACTCGTAAAACTCGCCAAGATCCTTTCCCGGGGACTTATAAATGTTCTCGTAGAGTTTCCCATCTTTCTTAAGCCCCGCTGAGATTGCTGTTATGATGCTTTCATCTTAGGGATTCTCCACGTTATTTACCTCACTTCTGAACCTAGCAATATAGTCTTTTAACGGTTCATCCCGTTTCTGAAAGACTATCACTAGGTGACAAGTTGACGCAAGCTGCTTCCTCAGTGCCTTGTACTGATCGGTAAACTTCCTTTAGTATTCTTCCTAGCTATTGATATTGCGAGCTAGAAGACTCCTTAGCCATACCCTCGGCACATTCCCTAACGTGATTGGAAACACTCGGTACTTAACCAGAGGATTGGACGTCTGCAGGTCCATCTGAAGTTGCAAGCATCGAAATGATCATATAGGTTACTATCCCCGTTGTAGAGTGCGACACTTGAGAGCTTAAATCTCCGTGGTAATGGCTCTATCTCGATCTCCCTTGAAAAAGGGGTTCTTTCTTCTCGTAAATCTGCTTGACCCTGAAATTCAAGTCGCGCTTCCAGTTGTTGGACCCTTTGTATTAATTCTTCCACCATTGGGTCTTGCCGTTCCATTCTTTACATAGGGGATCGACGACTCCTCCTACTCTCCCTATCTCTAGAAAGTCGATCGCGTGACCTCTCTTGGTCAACGGGAATCCTTTCGCGTGACCTATTTCTTCTGCCTGAGCTCTCTGCTCGGTGTGATTCTCTTTGGCGCACATGTTCCTCATTGCGTCCACGAGCTCGCTCATTACCACAACCAGCCTCTACATGGCGGCTCCTATCCTAACTCACCTTGACCCTGCTACTTCTTCATGAACCTAACGTCCACCTCCCCTAGAACGCAAATTTGAAGAACGGACCAAAGCTTCTAGTTGTGCCCTCTCTCTAATAGCTTCTTCCCTTCGAGCCGGAATCTCCTCAAGTGGCCGGCGTTGGGGATCTGCATTCCTAGGGACTGCCTGAGCTTAGGCCTGTGTCAAAGTCCTAATCGCCTCTATCAGCTATGCCACCATATTCTCTAGTGCTTTCTGGCGCTGCTGCCAAACTGGTGCAACATCCCCACCGATGGTAGCCTGATGCGAGGGAAGAGGAGGCAAAACATTATTAAAAGCTCCTGCAGCGTGACCTTGATCCTGATGACCCTCTAATTGGTCAATCTTGATCTTAGCCATATTTGCGAATCACTACTACAACAAAAAAGAAGTATTAAAAAAAATTGCAGAATCGCAGTCTGGGCCCTCCTTTTAGCGCTAAAGATGTTGACACTGTTTTTTGGTCAATTCGGTTCTTGAAGTCCAATACCTGCGAAACAGCAAATAACAAAGAGAAATATGAAAAACCAGGATCAAAACGGATAGAACACACTAATTTTTACGTGGTTTAGCAAAGTAATAACTTACGTCCATGACTGTTACTCTTATTTCTGTAAAATAGTAGTATATATTTTCTTCTTCTGTTCCTTTACAATGAATTTGATCCCCTATTTATAGATGGAGATGTTACAATTTGAATTAATTTCAGAATCTTATAAATAAGGTAAAAAATAAAATACATTAATTAAAATAATATCTTCCAAGATTCTCTCCACCATATTAGCAATGATTGCCAAGAATATCGTGATTTGATTTGTATGAAAATAGGCAAGTTGAATTCTTCTTTAACTGAATCACTCTAGGCTTTCTAGAAAGTCAACTTATCAAATTTAGTGAGTACTTTGAAATGAGCATATTATTTAGGCAATCAGATATTACTCGCAGCGAGCAGATGAAGAGATGAATAGTTAACCCATAACTTGTCAAACATTCTGGAAAGGTCATGACATCTGGTCGCATAACGGACAACCTCTTGATCGCTCTAATTGCCTCTTGAAGAATACTACTAAACAGTTCTTGACCCACGATCAAATCAGCTTAGTGATCACAACTCGTAACCAGGCTGCCACACGATCAAATGCATAATCGAATAGACTGCTAAATGATACGATCAGCCATACAGCAATTAAAACGATCAGCTACACGATCAGATGTGCTTAAGTTCATAGGCTAAGAAACGACCACACAATCCCTCCTAATGGACCAACCTCCTGGGCTTCTTCTTGTAGGATAACATATTGGGCTCATCCTTGGGCCTTTATCAGCCCGTTTTCTATGATCGCAAAAATGCCTATAATAATTCCCTTTTCGGATGAGTTTAAATTCACAAAAGTACTGAGAATCTTGTGGAATCACATCTCTGTCACTTCTATCATAGTCAAAACTTTTACCTTATTAAACTTCAGTTGTAAGGTGCTAATTTAGATTCTGTTAGTTTTAATCTTACCATGGTTGCTCACTGCTTTTTTGCCTTTTTAGTTGTGGAACTATAATGGCACAAGTTAGTAGCTGCATTGAGCAATCAGATAACTAGATCCATGTTTAACTTGCTTATAGTGTTGAGGCTGGGAAGGATATTGGACTCTAAAACTATCTCCAATACAAGTATGGATTGTGAAAAAATGGAATGCCACATAGGATAAATTGATAGAGTATTAAAATTAAACTCTCCAATGCAAACTTCTGTAACCACTATCAAGCTGATGTAAAAAAAAAAAAAAAGTAAAGGCTGTCAACCTCAATGTCTATTTCTAGAGAGCCTCCTTGACAGTCATGTCAGCAATAAATAATTGAAACTTTCATAAAATAATATTTTATAATAATTTGCTTTAATGATATATTATTCTTTGACTATTCATCATTGAAATGAATAGAATAGCATTGGAAAGTCTTTTTAGACTTGAATGTCTATCAATTCATATTTATGCCACATATGATGTACATTTCCTTGACATTAATGATATGTCCATTTTTTTTAAAAGACAATCCACATTTACATTGGAGATGCTCTAATAGTTGCATTTGTTCTTGGAATTTCCTCCCATTTGCTAACATCTTAACTTTCTAAACATATTTGGAGAGCATTTAAGTGGCTTGGATTTTTATTTGCTGTTGAGAAGAATATCATAGTTCTCCATTTATTTTTTTGTCTCTAAAACAAGTTTATCTTTTCTCAGCTATAGAACTTGTTTGGCTAACTCTTCTAGAAACATTTTCAAGAAAGATTGTTCCAAATTTCCTCTACTTTTGACAACAATTATTTGTTTTTTTCTAATGCCTCCGTGACTGTTTGGAAGGACCACATAAGAAATTGTTTTTATGTTTTTGACGTACAGGACCAAAATATTCGTAATCCAAACTATTGAATAATTTTAAACATCTGAATATATAATTCTTCTGAGAACAACAAAAACTGTTTGTACTCATTCTCAAAGGCACATTTAGAGAAAAGAAATCAGAATGCTCTAGCAAATATGCCTTAGTATTTAACTTAGTTCAAAGCAAGTCAATCCCATCAAATCTAGGTATGTTATTTACTTTGTCTTTTGCTAAAAGCTAATTGAAATTTTATTTTCAGATTCTCTTATCTTTGTAAGGGATAAGGCAGAGAGTTTTAGACTAATTTGTTGTGGTGTTATTATTACACTTATGTGTTATGCTTACAATATTGTATTTGTTAAAATGAATTTGATGTTTAAGACTAACATTTAGAAGACAAGCTATATAATATTTAATTAATAATTTGTGAGTCTACATACAAAATGTTTACTCTTTTAGTACTTTTACTCAAGAATTATATTGGATATTAAATATATATGTATATATATTAATTTGAGGTGTACATATGAATTTTTGGGGGTGCAAAAATTGCCACTCAGTAAAAGAATTGCCCATTCCAAAACTGTTCCATTGCAATGTCTAACCCTCGACCCATTGATTTGGTTACCAGTCATGTGAGCCCAAATCTTTCTCCCCACAACATAAAGACAGTAAAGGACTCAAGTCCATTTAGGAAAATAGTGATATTACGTTTTGTATTTTTTTTTTTTTCAAATTTTATTTTAATTTTCTCTTTTTTTATAAAAAAATAGAAATTGATTTTTATATTTTTATGTTCAAAAATACGTCTAGCATCAATTATTGAAAACGATCAATTATTTGCCTACCAATCTGCATGCTAAACAAGGTTTTGAAAAGGCCATCAAATCTAGTCAACAGTAACTCCCTAAATAGCTTCAATGATTCTACGCACATTCCACGCACAGCAAGTGATCGATCATCACATTATAAGAAACAACATCAACCTCTATCATTTCGTCAACAAAATTTATAGCTTCGACTACACAATCATGTTTTGAGTGAAAATCAAGCACAAACACGTTCCCAACAAACAAGAGAATGAATCAGGTGCCCTAATGCAATGTCATGCAATCTAATACCAGCGCACAAAGCAGTCGCGAAAGTAAAAGCTAGGTTTTCCATCTCGTAAATTGCATGTTTTTGACGGTTAATTATTATTTCTTTGAGGATAGAAGTGAACTTTACCCTCTATTGTTATTGACTAATGATGATAAGGTATTAGTCAATGATTCAAAGTGAGACTTTGGATGATAAAATCATTTTTCAGATGCCAAGTACATTTTCACCTATTATCAAGATATTGAAGTGCAATTTCTCCTTTCAGATATTTTAAAAGTTCCAAATAAACTTCTTAGAGATCTAAAATTTTAAATTTTGAAAACAGAAGCTTTCAAAATAATCTCAAAACTCTTTATAATTACACATCTACCAAAAAAATCTAAATGACCTCATAAATTTCCATAATCATACATGAATACAAAATAAGATAAAAAATCCCATCATTAAAACTTCACAAATCATTTATCATATAGTGAAGGAGTTATGACTAAAATTCACGACCACTATTGTTCAATAAAACTTCACATATGATTTATTACATATTGGAGTCATCGGAGTAATCTATTGGTGACATCTCTAGATGAGACAAGTACAATTGGGAATTACATAGTTTTTTAAAAAACAAAACACTGATATCCGAAGGGAAGAGCTAAACCTTCATACAGTGATCATTAAAAAGTACTCTCATATGCATTAGCACTTCTGCAATTGAATGCTTATTAGTCTCTATAGCACCTTAGAGACTTCTCATCATGCCACATATATAGATGCCTACTAAGTGTAATGGAATTTAGATTCTCAAATTGAACAAAGTTTCACACCCTTATAACACATTCTCAAATTATGAAGGCCCATTTCACAGTTGTAAAAGTTCTATCTTATGGCACCTATAATAATTCACCATATCACAAATCTATATATTTGAAGTATCATAAAGTGTCATATTACAATAACATATAATTAAAACATTGAAACTACATAAACAAAAACAATTAAATGTGTAAGTCCAAATATCAAATAATCACCACTATCTAATGTGATTTAGTGATAGAGAATACTCATTCAGTCTAATAATGACTTAAGTTTGAGTCGTTCCCTTCGCACATGTATTTAAATTAAAAATCAAATAATTATAAATTGTTATCTTTGAATGAAACTATAGTTAAAATGTCATAGCACATAAAAAAATCACTTAGGAAACAATAGTTACCATGGTACCAATATTGGCACCTATAGAATTTACTTACAGACCTAATAATTATTAATATATATAATATTACGAAAGTAACCTTTAATAGAATTACTTATAAGGACCATATACAAATGTTAGAAACTATCTTGGTGGTTCAAGACATTGTTTAGCTTTTGATTTCCTTCCCATTTTTGGGTGTATTGCTTGTTCCAGCAGGACAAGCAAACTGGGTTGATGCTCTAGCAATCCATATATTTTGTCAAGCTCTTATGATTTGATTTGAATAAAAGTTCTGATGTGGATTGATAGGTTTGTTTTGGAAGATATTCCCTCCCTTTGTAAACTAGTTTTGTTGAACAAAGTCTCTTCTCAAAATAAGAAAAAAAAATTGATTAATCGGAGAGCAATTCAGCAACTAGTTTGGTGTAAATATTATTCTTTTAATTTATTGTTATATTTTTATATATGCAATTTCTTTTAGATTGAAAAATTGCTTATGATGTTCATGAATTTCTGTTAGTTTGCTCAAAATTAATGAGGGAGTGAAAATTGATAATTATAAATTTGAAAGAAAAAGTAAATCTAACAAACATTATTACAAACACCTAATTAGCAATATTAAAGTTTATATAGTCAAGATGAGGTTGGTCTAATGGTATACTCTTCATACTTACATTCAAGAGATTGTGAGTTCGAGTCGTTCCTCTTTTCCCCAACCCTCAAATTATTGTAATTTTTCAAAAAAAAAAAAAAGTTTATTTGAATGATGGGTCATTAATGGAATGTATTTGGGTGCTTATACTAAAATCTAAATTTTCAAATTTTAACCACTGGTTTACTTATTAATTGTGTTCATAAATAATTATCCTAGGTGACAATGTGGTATTGTAGTTACAATCTATCGTTAGATGGATATACATGATAAAATTGTCATCCTTAGTTTAGAGTAAGGATTCTCTGACATGGTGCTAAATTTTTTATAAAAGAAATTCAAATTTGAATGATGTAAGAAATAAAAAATATATAAACGTATATAATAATTTTGGTCATTCATTATTTTTTATACTGATGTATCAATAGCTTAAAAAAAACTCAAAAAAAAAAAAATGATAACAGAAAATTCTTACTTCATAGTTTAATGCATCAACGAGGATTGTTACATGACTCTTTAAATTCTGTTATGGCCCTATTTGGTATACGGGATTAGATAGGATGAGATGTAATTGGATTGGATTAACTTAATTTAATATTTGTGTAAATTAAATTTTAAATAAAAATATAATAAATTAATCATTAAATATATTTAATACAAATACAAATAAAATTTAGAAGTTAAATAAGTAAAAATAAAAAATTACTTTTTAATAAATTCTAAATGTACAAACTTCATAAAACTATTAAATAAATCAGAAATTATTAAGTATATTTACTATTACAATAAATTTATTATGTTTGGACTAGGATTTTTAAAGTTGAAGAAAACTGTTTCTTAAATAATCCTTGGCGCATTAGTATAAGATCTTCAAAATATTCCTTTCACATTTAGGAAATTATTTCCGCCCCCGCTTCGATCCAAAAACAAATCTTGTACAACTCTGATTCCTAATCCTACACAAATTCAATCAAACCCTCCCTCTCTCTCTCCTCTCCATATATATACAGACGCCGCAAGTCACAATCACTCCTCAAAGCTTTCCAAAATCACTCTCGCAGTTCTCAAAGCGACCTCTCTCGTATTTCTCACTCACTCATTCATCAAAGCTCCAAAGAAGACAACGATGAATCCTCCTACTAGCAACGCGACTTATCCACCTCTCTGCGTAAAGGGATGCGGCTTCTATGGCTCCGAGGAGAACAACAACATGTGCTCCAAATGCTACAATCACTTCCTCAAAATACAACTTATTGATCACACAACCAAAGCACTAGACACCTTGTCAATCCAAGACACTAAACCATCAAACACTTCTGTTTGTTCATCCGACGACACATTGGTTAAAGTAGATTATGTCTCAAACGTAATAAATACTGATGGGTTTAGTTCTGATTCGGGTTCAAGATTGAAGAGTAGATGCAAGAACTGCAATAAAAAAGTTGGGTTGCTGGGCTTCAAGTGCCGGTGTGGGGACCTATTCTGCTCTAAGCATCGTTACGCAATGGAACATTCTTGTACTTTTGATTATAAGAAGTTTGATCGTGAAATCTTGATTAAAGAAAATCAGCTTATCAAGGCTGATAAACTATCTGAACGAATCTAATAATGATAATTGTAGTTTTCTTTTTTTTTTGTTTGTTAAACAAATATAATTGTGGGGGTTTTTTTAGTTAGGATTTTTGGTTGGTTTTGGATTTTCAAAGAATGTGTTGTGTATTCAAAATCTAGTATGAGAACAATATATATATATGTTCATTTTTTATTATACCAAAAGTTTATGTTCTTGTTTTTTTTATTGTACCAAAAGTTTATGTTCTTGTTTTTCTTATTTTAAATAGTGTTAATTAAGTTAACTAGTTACTATTGACAATATTTGATTTATTGTAGCACTTGGAAATTGGATACTAGAAGAGCATATAAAATCAACTATTATTATTGTTATTTAATATAGATTCTTACTTTTAGTTTAAAAAATCGATTTAGCTTATTTTTATATTGAATGTTTACTTTTTAAAAATTATGATAAAAGTGTTATGGTAATCCCCGATGAAAACAATGATATTACTATTGACAAAATATATTTAGTTTTGCTCAAAGTGAGTTGGTGTAATGGACAACAACCAACTGCCACTAACAAATGTATATAACAATCTTCCTACTAATTAGACCTCTCCTATTTTTGGAAATAGATTTTTAGACCGTACAATAACGTCTTATCGCGGTATTATTTGACATAGTGTCAGACCGTCAAAAAAAATTATCTAGTTTTTTTTTTTTTATGATTATTTAGTTATTACAACTATATAATTATTTAGCTATTATCTTTTAAATGATGAGATAATATTCACTTATGCATACAAACCTTTTTCTTAAAAAAAAAAAAAAACTAAATGGAGACATACTCATTTAACAGGGGCTGATTCTATTTATCAAACTAGTAAAATTGAAAACAAATGTTTAAAATAATGAAAACATTAGATGATTAGAATGATGTTTATCATGTTTTCTTAACACAAAAAATATATGTTTATCAATTTTAATTCCTTTTAAAGACATGGGCGGTGAATATATTTCACATCATTTTTCAATTTGAACAAAAAAAAAAAAAATTGAAATTACATTCGTCCAATGATGGACATACTCTAATTATGCTTGTCATAACTCAAATTCCAGGTATGTGATTTTTTATCATTTTTAGAAAAGTAAGTTAAAAAGGTAAGTCCTAAAAACGTTCTTTCGTGAACTTCAAACCCAAAATTTATAAATTTTACAAAACTTTTGATAGAGTTTCCCTTGTTTTGTAACTTTTCTAAAATTCTAATTACCTACATTTATACACTAGTAATACTTCAAAATAATTCATAGTGAAATCCAACACAAATAGAGATTTCTTCTCTGCAATTTATATTCACATAGTTCAACCATCATATATATACATTATATGATACCTAAATACTCCATTTTTTTTTATCACATTTTAAGTAATTACAATCCTCGATAACTACATAAAAAATGAGGATTTACAAATGTTAAGCTATCCGTCTATATAATTGTAGCACCTTAATCTTTAGCCCGTAAAATATTCGTAAAACAATGGCCATTATAACCTAGGGAAAATTAAAGGGTGAGCTTACCAAGCTCAATGGGTTGTGTCCTAAATTCTAGATATTTATAATCAATTAATATTCTTCTCTAATATAATAATCTTAATATAATGAAATAAAACTGTATTGAATATTAATCACATGATTAGACATCAATTCAAGCAATACTAAATAAAATAATATTGATTTTTCAGTATCACATCAATGAACAATTTTACATCTTTTAATTAGTAGGCCATGGATCCGTAGAATTTGTTAGTAAACAAGCACAACCATTCAAGAATACTAATAAACAAGCACTAATAAGGGTACTACCTCATTTTAGTTGGCATGAGAAGGGTCACAACTCTTTCTTTCGATGTCATTCCTTGGGGCATTAAAGATAAAACTCAAGCACAACACTATATATTGTAATTCTCTCTTTCAAGGCTGTTCACAGGGCAACAAGGGTAAAACCCTTACCACAACACTAGACTTACAACTATCTCTATTATTAATATTATCACATTCAATTTATTTCACAAATTCTATATATTTCACGTTTCCCAAAATGCAACATACAAAATCATAATTTCAGGATTTTCCATTCATTAAATCAATGATTCCATAAAAGATATACATAATATAACCATAATAACATTCAATCATTTAATTAAATTCATATACTCAACTAGAGTTTAGAATTCCCCCTACTTGGATCACTTGACATTGGGATTTCGTGTCTGTCCTATCAGATACACTCCTCCTACTACCTTATCCTAGTTGGCATGAGGAGCTTAATAATTTTATATTTCTTTTTCTTTTCCTTTTTTTTCTCTCTCTCTCATATATATATATATATATATATCTATTTGAACAAAAGGGGTACACTTAAAAAACCAAAGGTGTATTCAAGCCCACTTTTCTTTAAAAAAAAAAATCTAACTTCATGGGCTTGTATTTTAAGGGCTTTGATTTGGGCTTATCAAAATTCATAGCTTTTGGGTTCATTTCCGACTATTTATATATTGAGAGTCGCCATTTACACCCTTCTAAAACTGCGTATGCACTCCTTCAGTAAGTTTATCCTGTTTCATCAAATAAGTTATAATTATAAGAGCAAATCGCATTAACATCTTTGAGTTTTAGGTGTAACTGCAACTAAATGGTAGTTTTGATTATAAATGCACAATCATCCTCTATTGTCAAGTATCAATTGACTTTTGCAAACTCAAAACTGTTGACCACTATTTCAATATAAATTAACTATTATACCCTTACCTATTATTTTCTATTTTTATCTATTATTTAAAATAATAATTTATACTAGAAAGTAAAAATAATTAAAAAAAAATCAACTTATTTGATGATGAAGGATGAAATAATCATAAATTGTTGTCTTTGAACGAAACAATAGTTAAAATGTCACAACACATACAAAAATCACTTAGGAAACAACAGTACCAATATGGGCACCCATAGAATTACAAAAGTAACCTTTAATAGAATTACTTGGACGGACCATATACCAGTGCATCTACTATACCTCCTTTGTTAGAAGCTTTCTTGGTGGTTCAAGACATTCTTTAGCTTTTGATTTCCTTTCCATTTTTGGGTGTCCTGCTTGTTCCGGGACACTCAAACCGGGTTGATGCTCTAGCAATCCATATATTTTGTCGAGCTCTTATGATTTAATTTGGATGGAAGAAGTTCTGATGTGGATTGATAGGCATGTTTTGGAAGATGTTTCGTTTAAAAAAGTCTCATTTTCAAAGTAAAAAAACAAAAACTAAGATTAATTTGAAAGCAATCCAGTAACTTGGTGTAAATATTATTCTTTTAACTCATTGTTATATTTTTATGCAATTTCTTTTAGATTGAAATATTGGAGAGCAATCCAGCAACTTGATGTAAATATTATTCTTTTAATTTATTGTTATAGTTTTATGCAATTTCTTTTAGATTGAAATATTGCTTATGAAGTTCATGAATCTTTGTTAGTTTGCTCAAAATTATTGAGTGAAAAATGATAATTATAAATTTGAAAGCAAAAATAAATCTAATAAGCATTATTACAAACACTTAGCAATACTAGAGTTTATATGGATAAGATGAGGTGGTTCAGTGATATATCTCTCAGACTTGCATCCTTAATAATATCAGTTACAATTTTATTCATATTTGTTAAGAATATTTTAATTTTCTTGAATGTATTAGGGTAGAATAATTTAAAATTTTGACTTAAAATGATAACTTCATAATTTATTCATTCATTTCACTTAATCCACTTTTTTCATTTTTAAATGGAGTGAAAATGAATGAATGAATATTGATATCATTTTTAAAAGAACAAATTACAATTTAGTTACCCAATTAAAATACATTCATATGCGGAACAACAGTTTCGCTTTTATTACAGTTGATCCTCTACCGTTAATGAATCTCTGTTAATCTTAACTAGCTTAGGGGTATAATTGTCATTTGATGTTATATTTTATTTTTTTTAAATAAATTTTAAAAAATTTAAAATAAATCAGTTTCTCTCTCTCTCTCATCCCTCAGGCTTCTTTCTTTTTTCGCATTCGATGTCGCTGTCCTTGTCTTGTCGTCCCTATCTCTCATTTCTTCTTCATTTTCTTAGTTTATTGTCTCTCTTCGCCACTCTCATTTCCTCGCCTCTCCTTCGTCTAACGTGCTCATCTGCTCTCCTCTTCCTTCTCTGTTGCCGCTCTCTTTTTCACCCATGTTCTCTTCCCTTTTTTTTTTCTAATATATATTTTTAAATTTTTTTCTAATTAATTTTTATTTAATTAATTAATTTTAAGAGCATTTTTATCTTTTCACTATTTTATACTGTTTGTTGTTAGATTTAACAAAAAATTACTAAATGTATGGAAGTTAATTGTAATAAAAGTGAAATAGTTGTTCCGTCTATAAATGCGTTTCAACTGGATAATTAAATTATAATTTACTCTTTTTAAAATTAAAATTTGATGTTATTCTAGTGTAATTCCTTTAGAATTCATTCCTCCAAAAAAAAATAATAATAATAATTCTGGAGCGGATTTGAATTTTGAGATTTTTAATTTTTGAGGTTCATCTCAAGAGCCAGCATTTATTTTTTTATTTATTATTTTTTTTTGAAAAACATTTATTTTTTTTCGAAGCACTCAAATTTTATGATTTGATGTTCTTCATTGATTCATTCAAATAAACCAAAACATTAAACATTCTAACAAAGACAAACGAAACGTGTTTCGCAGCCATTGGTCACAACTTTGAAACAGAAAGTAACAGCCAGTCACTCTAAGTCTTCTCTCATAACCCTCAAGTGAACGGTCAAGATCGGTCCTCAAATAAAAAACAAATCACAACCGTTTAATAAACACAAGTCCAAAAACACAATATAAACCCTAAAAAACCCTAATCGCACACTCTCCCAGGTCTCTCCTCCTCCTCATATATATCTTCCTTCGGAGCGGCTCCGTTGTTTGGTTACTTCGATCCTCTGCAGCCCTACACTAACAAATCCGCAACTTGGTGAGTCTACTCAGTTCACTCTCTGACTCATTTCGCTGTCTGTTCTTGCTTGATCTCTACGTACTTAGCAGCTTTAGACTTCGTTGAAACTTGATGGGGTGTTCGTGTTTTGGTGATTTTTGTGCCTGTTTGTTGTTTTCTCGATCTGGGTATCTTTCGTTTCTGGAATATTTTGATTCTGTCTCGTTATGTTTGTATTTTGTATTCTGTTTGGCTGGTGGGAAAATTCTGATAGAGAGAAAAAGAAACCAAGAAATGATAGCCTTTTCTTTTGTTGATTTGTTTGTATGTATATGTGCAAAAAGAAATGAGAAGCCCCCATTGTAAATATTTTATTAGGTTATGATCGTTTTGTTTTGTTGAATGAATGTTCAGATTCTGTGATGTTTTGTTGATTTTATTTATGTGTGTATGTGTTTTTGTTGTCTCAGATACTAACAAGTTATGAGCTTGAAAGTGTCTCTGTTTTGGTGAACCCATATAAGTTTCAATTTAGGTTTGTTAGTTGGTCTAATTTTGTTTGAAGATGGAAGTGATGAATATTTCCCCAGATGATCGACGCTGAACAAAACGTGCAAGTTTTCTCATTTTTGAGAATCCAAGCCAGTGTTCTGATCCATCTTCATAGTAGTTCTGTATTTCTTTATGTCTTGGTTTTGTTAATTCTTTAGTTTCGGTATTGTTTTAACCTTAGTTTAAGGATGAATGAACGAGTTCTGTAGCCTGGTGTTGTAATTGAAACAATGAAACAATGGATTTTTTTTGTTTTTTTGTGTCTGTTGGAATTTGTTTGTTTCATTTGGAAATGTCATGGAAGGTACAATGTTGTTAAATACTGCAAGGGATTATGTTGGTTTAATTTTTTTTAATGCTCACTTGAAAACGGATTGTAGGATTTAATAGTGTTTTGAGACTCTTTGATTAGTCTTATTGTGAATTTGTGATGAATTTACCTTATGTTAGTGAATCTAGTGGTTTTTGTGTTGACTTTGTTTTTGTTATTATTGTAGAGATGGCTCAAGTAGAGGCCAAGGTGGTGGTCCCAGAGTCGGTATTGAAGAAGAGGAAAAGAGAAGAGGAGTGGGCCCTTGCAAAGAAGCAGGAGCTTGAAGCTGCTAAGAAGAAGAGGTCTGCAAACCGGAAGTTGATTTACAACCGGGCTAAGCAGTATTCGAAGGAGTATGAGCAGCAGGTATTTATTGTGTACCTTTTTTGGCATTATGTAATATTTCTGTTGCAGTATTTATTTATTGATAGTTTTCACTATCCAGGAAAAGGAATTAATCCAATTGAAACGTGAAGCTAAATTGAAGGGAGGATTTTATGTCGAACCTGAGGCTAAGCTTTTGTTTATCATTCGTATCCGTGGGTATGTTGGTGTTTCTTCCTTCTGTGATTGATTTTGACCTGTAGTATGTGGACTCTTATTTTTTTTCCTATTCAGTATCAATGCCATGGACCCAAAGACAAGGAAGATCTTGCAGCTCTTACGTTTGAGACAGGTACTTACTGCATTCATACGCCTAAACCAACTGAGAAAATTTGGTTAAGGACTATATAATATGCCTTTTGTCTTTTAGCAGTTTTACCTTTTATTTTGTAATAAATTGTGGTACGACATGTCTCCTGCAATAGGAAGGCCTGTTGTATTATATTTATGTAGCAGTGGAATGCTTGTGAAAGTGGTAGACTTGATTTAGCTAGGAATTATTTTGTTATTGCTTTGTTGTATTGTAGTTTTTATGTTTTGCTATGTATTCATGGTCTATGTTGCTTGGCTTTGTTTCTTTATCAAATTATTTGGAGATTAGAAACTACGCATCTGTTGATTTTAATAAATTCTCGTCTATATGTTACAGATCTTCAATGGAGTTTTCCTCAAGGTGAACAAAGCCACAGTGAACATGCTTCACAGGGTCGAACCTTATGTTACTTATGGGTAAGTTTATATCCATCTTATTTGTGAACCTAATTCGTTCCTTTCCACTTTGTTTATCTATGCTCTTTGCTGATCCAAAGCTGCATTTTTTCAGATACCCCAATTTGAAGAGTGTGAGGGAGTTGATTTACAAGAGGGGATATGGTAAGCTGGACAAGCAGCGAATTGCTTTGACTGACAACTCAATCATTGAACAGGTTTGTGTTTATTTGTGTTTTTAATTGTGTTGCAAGTACGTTCGACGAAGTGCCCCCCTAACATTTAGTGATTTATCAGGCTCTGGGTAAGTATGGAATTATCTGCGTGGAGGACCTGATCCATGAGATCATGACGGTTGGCCCTCATTTCAAGGAGGCTAACAACTTCTTATGGCCATTTAAGCTTAAGGCTCCATTGGGTGGTTTGAAGAAGAAGAGGAACCACTACGTGGAAGGAGGGGATGCAGGAAACCGTGAGAATTACATTAATGAACTCATTAGGAGAATGAATTAGGCTGTCCTTGTCATTTAGAGTTGGTTTTAATATGGTTGAGATTTACTAGTACGAGAATCAACAACGGGTTTTGAAATTTCTTTCGAAGTTGGACACATTCTATTTAAAAGGATTGTAATGTTGGAAATTTTACTCTTGACTTTCAATTTTGGACTTATTGTTTCAGAAACTTATATACCTGTCGAAAATCTTGAAATTATGCATGGTTTCTTTGGTGTTTATATTCTTTTTATATCTTTTTAGTAGTTGTGCTTTCGGAAATGGTTGATAATATTTCTACATAATGATTATTTCCATATGTTTCAATGGCCATAACTCATTGTTTTATTTTCCATCCAGAATTTGTTAGTCATTAGACAATTATGTCCATCTAATCATATCTGAGATATGCATGTGTGCAGTGCTGTAAATGGATGGTTTATCCAATGTTGAGTATTCATGAGATGTTACAAGTTACAGAGAGCATGTATGAAAGTTATAACTAAAGAGGGAAAATGACTTACCTTGTTTTTCTTAAGCTCTTCCATGAGTAGTATGAAGAGTTGGGTTTCTCCTGGAAGGACTTTCAAAAGGTACTTTAGATTGAGAAGACTCGAATGCTGTTTTGATATTTCTGTAGTTTTGCTCAAAGAACCCATAATGAAGCCTTTTTTTTTTTTTTTTCAGTTGTCATGGGGTTTGAATTTGTCGAGATTTGTCAAAGATTAGTAATTATTTATATGGATTGGATGTTATGTTCATAATAATTGTGGGAAAGGCTTGTGTCTGATTGGCCTATCAAAAAAATTTACTGATACCTTTTAAAGGAATTTTACGTTTTTCTTTTTAATCTTAATTTTTCCAACCGAAGGAAGATATTTGGAGTAGGACACATAGCATAAGGATTAACAGCAAACCAGATCAGTTATAGTTCTACAATATTATTATGCCAAAACACTATCATAAAATGGCCCATCTCATTCATTATCTAAATAATTCTTACAATGAATCTGAAAACATTCATGTAGAATAATGATCTTCGATAAGATAACAATGTAGTTCTTTTATAACAAGGTTTTATATATATGATATCATCTACTGATATTTGTAAAAGCTGAAGATAATTGTTTGTAGAACATGATTGTCAATATTGTACCATATTTCTAGAAGATATTCCAGAGTGACCTATAACAGAAATTTCTCGTCTTATAATAAATTACATAAATTTTAAATTATATTTCATAGAGTTATATATCAAGAAAAGAAAAACAATTAAGCATATTTACAAAAGTATGTATTAAATGCCTTCTTCTGAAAATCATTCAATGGCCACTTCTTCCAAAAATGAATGATCCCAAATATGGCATATGCACTTCTTCCACTGCTACCATTACCAACAATATAATGGCCGTCATCGCCGCCACTGCTGGCAACAGCGTGGACCGCTATTCGGTCCTACTAACCCGGTCTGGATTGGAACGCTTGACCCGTTTGAGGACTCTTATGCAAATCCTAGACCCTGTCAAGAATAAGCTCGTCTTCTCTGAAGAAGCGTTCAAGGTCGTTTGTGATGCTTGGTCTGTGTTGTCTGACCTACAAAAGAAAACCCACGACGACAAAGATACCAGCTTTGTTGAAAATGAACAAAACAACAAAGAAGAAGAAGAGCCAGAGAGTGTTTGCACTGAAAATGAGAGAAAAAAGAGAACCTTTTTTTTAAATGAAAAAGACAATGCGTTAAAAAGAGAGTGAAGATCGAGGGTGGTGAAAACACGAAGAAAGATGAAAAGGAGACGTTTTGGACAGTGTGTCCCTAATCTTACAACCTGTTTGAGTATGAGAAATTGTATGAAGGGTGTTGTTTGAGGTGTGAAAACTGTAGGAGAGGATTCCAAGGGATGGCCGTGGCGGAACCCAAAAGTGACATTTTTGGTGGAGGGTCGAGATGAGTACTTTTTGCGGGGTAGGGCATACGTATTTTGCATCAAACTATTATTGGGATGCTACTACTAAGACTCATGGTGGTGGAATGTGTGAGAGTCATAGTGGGGATGATGTCATTGTGATTTCAGACAGTGCTGATGATGATGATAATGGTGGTGATGAGTCCATGAGTCTGCCATTGGCACAGCCACTTGCCTTTTGGCATCTCCTGCAATATTTCAAATGCATTCGCCTTGTGATGGTTTTGGTAAATTATTGATCCGATTGGAATTAAACACAAGTACGTTTAGTTTTATAGTAAAATGTTGGAACAAATAATAGAAACGGAAATGTTGTACCCATATTTATTAGTTCTTCCTATATATGCTCAGAGAGAGTTATTGTTTAATTTTAGGAGAGAGTCTCGAGGGAAGTCAAAAATAAAAGAAAAAGAACAAAAAATATATGAACAGAAGTGAAGGGAGAGAGGAGGAATAAACATAGGTTAAGGGGAGAAGTGGTTGGTTTGATGAACAATGCTCGAAACTAGAACAGAATTTATATTGTCATTATAGCCAAATAGCATTGATGAATAAGATATGACTGAATCTTTTTTAGATTTTGCTTGATTAAGTGATAGATTTTAGGAAATGATCTTGTGACAACATATCTATCATAATGATATAATGATAACATATCTCCGGATCTCCATCATCAGTGATGGAGATCCCTTTTATGACAACATATTTCTGGATCTCCATCAGCAATGGATGGAGATGAAATCCATCTCTATACATGGTTGATGGAGATCTATATTGGATCTCCATCGTTTATTCAATTTGATGAGCAGAAGAAATTCAATCAATCTGGATCTTCACTTTTTTTATTCTCCTTTTGCAATTCTTTTTTTTTTTTTTCAGATTTTTTACATTTTGATTTTGTGGTTTGATCTTCATTATCTATATCATGGTTGGATGTTGGAGATAACTTTTTATTAATTTTCTTTTCTTAATTTTTAAATAAGGGTAAAATCGTTATTTTATAGAGTTTATAAATAGTTAAGGGTAAAATAGTTTTTTTATCATTTTTTGTTAATGTTGACCATCAAATGTTTTTGTCAAAGGGACTAAAATGATCACTTTTTAAAACACATAGGATCAAGGGAGTCAAAGTAATTAATGAGATATGAGAATAAAATTCTACCTATTAATATACTAGATTAACTATAATAGAATTTATATTATCATTAAAGCCTAGAAGCATTACTAAATGAGATATGATTGAGTCTTTTTTAGATTTTGTTTGATGAAGTGACAAATTTTTAGGAAATGACCTAATGACAATACATCCGTCATAATGATTTGATGACAACATATCTTTGGACCTCTATTGTCGATGATAGAATCCCAATGGAGATCCCTTTAGATCTCCATCGACAATGGATGAAGATGGAACCCATCTCCATACATGGTTGGTAGGGATCCAAATTGAATATTCACTATCCATCCAATTAAATAGACAATTTAAATATAATATGGATCTCCACCTTTTTGTTACTATTATTATTTTTTTTTTTTGCAATTTTTTTTTAATATTTTTGTGGCTTGATCTCCATCGTCCATCTCATAGTTAGATGGTAGAGATCAATTTTTATTAATTTATAATTTACTTATCTTAATTTTTAAATAAGGGTAAAATAGTAATTTTATAGTGTTTATAAATATTTAAGGGTAAAATAGTCTTTTTAACATTTGTTTTTTTGGTTAAAGTTGATCATCAAATTTTTAGTCAAAGGGACTAAAATAATCCCTTTTTAAAACCTATGTGTTGACGTGATAAACCAGCCAACCAGATTCTTGAGCCTAATGCCGCACAGATAAGGAGACCTGCAACAAGGAGACCTGCAACAAACAGACCCAATAATGGCAAAAAAGAGGAGAAGGAAGCAAGAAGAACACACAAAGTTTGAAGTGGTTCGGCCTTTTTAGAAGTGTCTACGTCCACTTTATCTGTTATTAATAGCAGACTCTCTCTAAAGTGTTTACTCTCTCGGTATTTTGACAGAATAACAGCTCTCTCAATCTCTCAATTTCTGGATCCCTTTACAATAAATGCCCTCCTCTATTTATAGAGGAGATGAGGCTACAGATGGAATAAACAGACAAAAAATGACTGATCTTGTCGTAATTAATGCTGCTGAAATACATTTAATGCTTCTGACTTGTGCCAGGTCAACTCTGGCTTTACGTGGGCCGACTGCTAACCCATACTGGTTTGGTGAGATTTCCCGAAATTAAGCTGTCATTAGGTGAGAAACCCTTACTTATCGTGCAAGACACGCCATTTTACTGTCTTGCACTGAAACTGGACGAACTGGGTAGAAAGCGAACTGAATATTCGTCGTGACGATCTTGACTTCGAGCCACCCGACGATCTAAACGTCGCAATGACCGGTATGCAACCTCAACGTCGCTAAGATGGCAACTGGCGTCCGTCCTTGTCTTCGCTAGTCCCTTTACGGGCTCGACCTCGTTGACTACTGGAGCGATCTCACGATCTGATGAATAGTGCTTCATACCTAGTCTTGGTGACTTGGGCCACTGTCTTGATGAGCCTTTGCCAGCCCATTTTAGGAATCCGAAAATACCCATAACAATATGGAATCACAAGACTCAAAGTAATGAATGAGATATGAAAATAAATTCTCCCTATTAAAATACTAGATTGACTGTAACAGATTTAAATTGTCATCAGAGCCCAATATCATAAATGAATGAGATGTGAATGAATATTATATTTAGATTTTGTTTGATGAATTGATAGATTTTAGGAAATGATAGAGCACCAACACATCCATCATAATGTTGCGACAACAACACATCGCTGGACCTCTATCGTCGATGATGGAGTCCCAATGGAGATCCCTCTAGATCTCCATAGGCAGTGGATGCAGATGGAATCCATCTCCATACATGATTGGTGGAGATCTAGATTAAATTTTCATTGTCCGTGATGGACGGTTGAAATCCAATATGGATCTCCATCTTTTTTTGTTTTATGCAATTTTTTTTTCAATTTTGTTTTTTATTTTTTATATTTTATTTTTATGGTTTGATCTCTGTTGTCCATCTCACAATTAGATAGTGGAGATTAGTTTTTATTAATTTATAGTTTACTTTTCTTAAATTTTAAACAAGGGTAAAATAGTCATTTCATAGAGTTTATAAATAGTTAAGAGTAAAATAGTATTTTATTCATTTTTTTATTGTTGACCATCAAATTTTTGGTCGAAGGGACTAAAATGACCCCCTTTTTAAAACCTATAAGATATTAGGAGTCAAAGTAACTAATGAGATATGAAAATGAAATTCCCCCCATTGAAATACTAGATTTGACTCTAACAAAATTTATATGGCATTAGAGGCCAGTAGCATTAATGAATGAGATGACTCAATCTTCTTTTTCTTTATATATATATATATATATATATATATATATATATATATATATATATATATATTTTGCTTGATAAAGTGACAAATTTTAGGAAATGATCCAACGACAACACATGCGTCATAAGGATGATGATCGTCAAATGAGAGTGTTCAAAAAACTTGTAAATTTCTTAAATTTGGTGCAGCATGAATCTTGTTAGGTTGATTAATATACCGTTTACAAAGTTAAAAAGAAAAAAAAAAAAAAAAAAAAAAAAGGAGCAGGAAAAGTTTTAAATTAAGAATCTAATTCCTTGGAACAAGTTAAATGGAAGAAAATTATAATTTTCAATCGATAAATATTGGAATATGAAAAAAAAAAAAAAAAGGAGGAGCAGGAAAAGTTTTAAATTAAGAATCTAATTCATTGGAACAAGTTAAATGGAAGAAAATTATAATTTTCAATCTATAAATAAGAAAATAATTAGATTCTGTTTATAATATATTGACGGGATATTTCTGAACTATGCCCCAACTTTAGCTCATAATAAGAAAATGCTCCATAAAGTTTTGTAATTAGTATTTTTTTCACTCTACAGTTTAATTAAATAAGGAAAAAACACCTCGTTATTACCAATTTTGTTCATTGCCGTTAGTGATAGAAGGGTAAAATGGTAAATGAATATTATAATTAAAGTTAGTTAAAAAAATGATTAAAAAATTAATAAGAAACCAATTTTTTTAAAAAAATTAAAATTTTCTTCATCTTTACTAGCTTCACCAACTTTTCTCTCTCTCTCTCTACCAAGTGAACACCACTGCCACCACCACTGTCTAAGCTCATCCACATGTCACCTACATCCATCGCCACCAACCATCGCTTCTATATACTCTTCCTTTACTCCACTCTCCTTCCTTCGTCGTCACCACCAACCCCTGTTTCAACCTACTCTTCCTCTACTTCCACTCTCATTCCTTTATCACTGCCACTCTCCTCCATCTCTCTTCCTTATCTTTGCTCTCACCAGAACTGGGACTCTATCATTGGATATCCACTCCAATTTAGGTCTCTAACGATGTAGACCTGATCAGGGTCTCCAACCAATTTAGGTCTTCAGCAATGTAGACCTAATCGGGGTCTCCAACCAATTTCTAGTGATCCGGCTTGAATGATCCTAGTAGAAAGGGAGACCTTTGTGGTTGTTGCAATAGAGATGGAGACTAGCGTGTTTGTCTTATGGTGTCGTTGGTGTGCTGATGATGGTAATACATGATAATGAGGGTGCCTAGAGTGGTTACATGACGGGACTCGCCCTGAATTTTTCTTTTCGAAGCTCTTGTGATCTCGTCGAGTACCCTATGAAACCCTTTTGAAATTTAGCTAGCATCATCAAAAGGATGACGTGGAGCAAGCCCTTGAATTTAAATCAATTTGTAAATATATAAATTATCAATTATCAAATTTCATAATTAAAATTTTCTAAAAATCTTGATGGAATAACCGTTGTTTTTTTAAGGTTTTCCAAATTTTCAAAACACTTGTAAACAATTTAAAACACTTCAATATTTTAAATAATAATCTCCACTATTATGTGGACCTCCGGTTCATCTCAAAACCATCATCTGGCCACAATAAATCTATTTCCACAAAATTATTTAAAATTTCAAACACATTTCCAAGCATAAAATCAAAATCATTTAAGCAAAGTCCAAATATTTACAATAATATAAATAAAGGTATAAAGACATTTCATGTACATAAATACATCACATCACCACAATTGTGGTAAAGTTCATAAATTCTTTACAACAAAAAAATTTATACAAATGTCAACTTCCAATTGGAATAAAATATACAATGCGTGACTTCATAGAACATCCACAGAAGATCATATAGCCAGCTTACCTAATTCAGGGTGGGAGAACGAGTACCCTGACTGCTGATTCCTATACATAGGGAGGTTTTTATAGCATAAAATAAGCATAATGAGCTAAAAGAGCTCAATGAGTATTATTATTTTTTAATTAAAATAGTTTATTTTAAAAAAACAAATCCCTCCCAAAGCATTTTTAAAAACATGTGTGCTATTTTGTAACATTTTCGTAATTGAAATCATAAACTTTAATATATTTATGGAAAATCTTTAAAACTTGGTTTCATGCATAAAAACATAATGATAATTTGATTATTACATAAGATTCTAACATTTCCTTTTCTCGCTTAAATCGCACCGATGGAACCTAGAGAAGCTATCATAATATGGTCACATGACGATTCGATTAGCGACGCTCATCGTGATAATACATAAGACATCTCACAACATGTAGCGGAATTTTCGTACATTGCATACGCAAGTGAGATAATACCCCACACGTGTAGAGAGCGACACAACTCAATTGTCTGACTCAATCCCCTAAATGTTAGTGATACGTCCTCTCAACACTTGCCATATATATATGGGGTATACCGGCCGGGTCTAAATTATAATTTGTGAATCTATAACCCAGTTCTTAATGAAGATAAACATTACTAGAAACTCAATTTTAACTCTAAGGTAATTTGTATCTAACAAAAAATAATAATAATAAACATACTTTATTTTCATAGTTAATCATATTTTACAACAAATAATATTTTCAATAAAACAATATATTATATATAGTTAAATCTCTGTTCACTCTAAATTGTATATGATAATATAAAAGTTGAGTATGATTTTTAAAAATAGAGGATATTTGATTTAAATAAAAGGAAATAAGAATAAAGATTATTTTGATAAATTTAATTTAAAAAACTGTTTAAAATTTTTTAAAAAAACAATTTTTAGGAGCCTACCCTAGCCCTAACATAGTTACATCCCTCTATATATATATATATATATATATATATCTATATATATATATATATCTATATATATATTTTTTATTAAGATTTAAGAACAAAGTGCAAAGTGTTTACTGTTTTGACTCATTTTAGAGTGGTAAAAGTCCAAGAACCTTTTTCTGCTTCTAGTTTTGGAATATCTGTTTTAAGATAAATTAAATAAGTAATAAATAATAAATCAAAAATCAAAAATCGACAGTGCTCAACAAAAATAAAATATATCAAACGAACACACATGGTCTAAACTCATGTTAGATCCCACATATTCAGTGGCGGACATGGCATTAGGCCAACCAGGGCAAACGAACCACCTCAAATTTTTTGAAAAATTTTTTGGTTTTCAAGTTTTATATATTTAATTTTTTAAATAAATTTAATATTAATCTACTTTTCTTCATTCTTTCCTAACTCTTATGATGTGTTTCTTTATCTCTTTTATTTGTTAACATTTTTGCAATATTTGTTTTCAATTATGATTGTAGGCATTGCCTAATTAGTAATCACAGCTCTCAACAAAGCCAAGGCTCAAGTTTAAATCTCCTATTCTCCAAATAAGGGAAAAAAATATTTTTAATTAGTATTTTCTTTATTAATTACCATTATTCTTTTGAATATTTTTGTTATTTATAATATTTTCGGCTTAACCAAGGTCTTATTCCTAATTGAATTTGCAGTATTAATATTGTGCATTTATAATATAAACTTGTTGCATCAAAACTCAAGGAATATATTATATTACTATAAGTTAAGTTATTTTATACCATACAGTTTTGAGAACTAAATCTTCATTTTCTTTATTAACAAAATATATGATATATGATTTCCTTTATGTCACATGTCTTAGTTCAATAATTAATTTTGTACTTTATATAAATATAAATAGTTTTGACTAGATAATCAAATAGGAGATTAATAAATGAAAAAATTGATAGATGTGGTAGTTTCAAATCGACATCAATTGTTTTCGTATAATATAAAATTCTTTAAGAGATAAAATTCATAAATAGAAAATATATATGATATCAATTATAATTATTCTTAAATATTGTTCTTTTTTAAAGTGTCCTCTCTTATAGCAATTTCTAGTTCCACCATTGTCACATATTATGTGTTCAAATTTACAGACATATACATGGATATATATAACCGCTTATCATGCAACTTCACAAACATAAAAACTATATTATACTGCATAATCTTTATTAGGGAGTATATGTAGCGTTACAAATTTGACATTCGACTTCCCAATGTTTAGATTGGAAACATTGGGATCATGAGAAAGTAGCATGACTCAAATTATGCATGGAGAGTAGAAAAGAAGCAGATATGAAAATCAGTGGGCAGGAACCAGGCGTCTGGAGCAAATGGTGCAGTAGAACTTCTTCTTGATTTTGTGTGAAATGGGAACAAAACAGAAAAGCAAATGAGCATCAAAATCAAAAGCCATTACAAGCCCTCCACAATATGGGCAAGCCGCATTTACGCCGTTTCTGTCTATAATCTTTTCTTGAACATCAAAGTTTGACACCACACTCATTTTATATTATATATATGAGCAAATTACAATTTAGCTACCCAGTTCAAACGCATTCACAAGCGGAGCAATTGTTTCGCTTTTATTACAATTAACCCTCTGCCGTTAGTGGACTTCAGTTAGTTTTAACTGGTTCGGGGGTAAAATTGTCTTTTCATATTTGATTGTTTAAAAAAATAAATTTTAAAAACTTCTAAATGTTTTATTATTTAAAAAAATAAATTTTAAAAACTTTAAAACTACTCTCTCTCTCTCTTCCCTCAGCCATTCGCCGTTCGCCGTATCTCTGTCTCTTCTGCTTCTTCTCTTCTTCTGCTTCTTCTTCTTCTCGAACCATTCTTCTCTTCTTCTTCTTCTCGAACCCGATCTGTCATCATCTTCTCGAAACCGATCTGTCATCATCTTCTCGAACCCGATTTATCATCATCTTCTTCTACTTCTTCTTTTTCTCGATCTGGGTTCATCACTAACCCAGAAATCTGGGTTCGTCGACCCAGATTCTGGGTTCGTGACGAACCCAAAAATCTGGGTTCTTCACGAACCCAGATCTGGGTTCGTCGACCCAGATTCTGGGTTCGTCACGAACCCAGAAATCTGGGTTCGTCACGAACCCAGAAATCTGGGTTCGTCACGAACCCAGAATCTGGGTTCGTCGACTAACCCGAACCCAAATCTGGGTTCATTGACGGACCCAGATTCTGGGTTCTCGCGAACCCAGATCTGGGTTCGTCGACGAACCCAGATTCTGGGTTCGTGACGAACCCAGAATCCGGGATTTGATTTCTGTTTATTCTTTTCTCCAGTTTGGTTGGCAGTTTTGTGGGTAGTTTTGTGGGTGATTGTGAGGTTGATTTCAGTGATGATGTTGGGTTTGATGGTTTTGTGGGAGATTGATTATGTTGAGTTAAATTGATGATGGCTGAGGTCATTTTGTGGGCTTCCAGGAGTTGTTAATGATGTTGGGTGATTGTTGATGATGTTTAAGATCATTTTTTGGATGTTTGGGATCATTTCTGGAAACCCAAATAAAATCTGGCTTTCCAGTTAGGTTTACTGGAAACCCAAAATCTGGGTTTCTAGTTCTGAAAATCCAAAATCTGGTTTCTAGATTCTGGAAACCCGGATTCAAAAAAAAAAAAAAAAAAAAAATCAATAGGTCAGCAACTACACAGAAATTTTAACAAACACAGAAACTTTAAAAATTTTTCAGTCAATTCAATTTTTTACTCGGTCAATTCGGTCTAACTCCAACAGTCAAGGGTATTTTCGTCTTTTATTTATTTTACATTATTTTCAGTTATATATAACGGAAATCTACTAACGGAAGGGGGTAAATTGTAATTATATCAAAACAATTACTTCGCCTGTAAAAACGTTTCAACCGGGTGGCTTTTTAGTAATTTGCTCTATATATATATATAAACTAAAATACTTCAACTTCCTCCAAACCACCCTACATGCAATATTGTGAGTTATGAGATGTTTATGTATGTGTGTATATATATATACACACACAATAAATATTATGTGCAACTTCTTTGAAACCTGATTGAATTTGCTTACTAGGCTGTATATCATCGTTTCTGTGTTTGGGAAAGAAAATGGAAGCTACAAAAAGTGAAGAACTTTGACTAGGCAAAGTGTAAGTAAGACCAAGTATACAGCCTTTCAATTACTAGGAAATTTAGGATGCCATGTTCAACACTCCAAACATGCCAAATGGCTTCATGGGTCAATTCAAAATGAATTCATCCTATCCACCGGCGGACCCACTGTGTAAGGAGAGGAGGAACAAATGCCCCTCCCGGATTTTTTTAAATTTTTAATAAATTTTTTCGTCTATTACATTTTACAAAAGTTTTAATAAATTTGTTAAATATCTTAATCACAAAAACAAATGAGAGATTTATCATTTTATTAATTTTTATTTTTTAATCATTATCTTTATTAATATTTAATTTCTGATACTTTCTTTAATTTCTATTCATATATTTATATGTTATTTGTAATATCTCTAGTGTAATAATAATGATATATATAATAAAAATTAAATGTAAATATATTTCTAGTTTTTATTGAAAAATTGGTATTTAATCGTACACGTTAAGTATTGATATCTCTAACTTATTTTAAAAATCAAATCAATAGATCTTAAAATTTTAATTTGTCATATATAATTCCTCAATATATAATAATGATTTAATTTTTATTTCTTATTTTTTTTCTCATTCCTCTACTGACCAAAGAGATATGATATATATTAATTTGATTGCTGATGGTTATACTAAAATCACAATCTAACAATTAAGTCCTCTTTCCTTTATATGGATTATCAATAAGTGATACAAATTATCAATTGGTAAAACTGTTATTTGATTTTCTTTTATACTTTAAAATTTGAGATATATATATATGTATGTATGTAAAATAAATTTTACATAAAATAACAAGGGGAATATAGCAAAAATGCCCCAAATGCACTCAATAATTACGTAAATACCCTTTAGAGCAACTAAATTGCAAAACTGCCCTTAATTTATTAAAATGCCATTGAACCATGCTAGCCCCTTTCGTTCTGTCATCAGCCACCATCAGCCACACTAACCCGATGCACATCACACCAACCCGAATAGCGGCGTCATCGTCTTTGTCAGTGACAACATCAACTCCTCTGAACTCGAACTGCGAAAATGACGATTGCCATTCTCAACCCCTCCGAACTTGAACCCGACAACTCCTTCAAACCATTTCAACCCCTTTTCAGGTTTGTTATCTACTCTCTTTATCCATATCTGTTTGCCATTGTCACAGTCTACGTTTTCATCGTAAGTATGTGTTTGTACAATCCCTGAAAATATGTGGAATGTGGTGAATGAGTGTTGTGTTTTGTTGGTTGAAGAGTGTGAATAGGGTTAGCACTTTCAGCATATCTGCTCATATTTGCACCCCACTTCAATTATTTTTTATCTCTTTCATGTGGATTCCATCCTCCACACCCTTGATTTGATAAATTTTTGTTTGTTCTTGGGTGGTTTGTACATGAATACCACCATTTACAATCATCTGGGGACAAATCAACTTATGTTGTAATTTCAAAAAAAAAAAAAAAATCAAGTTATGTTGTATTGGTTCTGCTGAGTCTGACCCTTTTCCTATATGTGATTTGGATCTCATGTACTCATGTTCATGTAATCAAAACATTACTTGTGTGTTTTGTGCATATATATAAACTTGCATGACAGACATGTGTTTCAAGTGACTTGTAATCCAATCATGACATGAGCACTTGCTTGCCTTGACATGTGTTTGACATATGCTAATGAATGAATTATTTGCTATGATAAACAAGGGCAAGTCTTGGTAAGGAAAAACAAGATTTACATGGTCTTAGAATATGCAATCGGTGGAGAGTTTTTTACAGAATTGTAAAAAGCCTTTTGTCATGTATATGTTGTGTTCAACGAATTGCAAGCATCCCAAGTATGTGTTGTGTTTTCTTAAATTATTGCAACCTGCTACTACCTGGAAATCATTTGCCATTAGTTTAACCCTCTCCTTCATCATGTGAGTATCTGAAATATTCATAATGTGGTGCTTTATATATGTTGATTATAGATTAAAAAGAAAAAAACCCAATTTTTTACCGGTATTATTTGAGGAATAATCTGTGTTGTTATTTTTGCAATGATTATTCATATTTGTTATACCATTTGCTCATTTCTTAAAGGTCTTGTTGATGCTTGTTGAAGTTCGAATCTGGTCAACAAGATTCTTCGAAGCCCAAAACAGTAAAACAATAGAAAACAAGCAAGCAAAGGAGAAGGAAGAAGGGAGGACACAAGATTTATGTGGTTCAGTATTAAGAATAGGCCTACATCCACGGCGCTGGCTCCGATAGGAGCGACAATCACTGTTACTATGTTTGTTCTGTATTTACAGTGAGAGAGATATCGAGAGGCCAGTCCTCCTTTACAATAATTCTCACCCCTATTTATAGAGGGGTAACTGTACAATTTTAGTCCAACATAAATAGGAAAGCAATAAATTACAATAATGTGTCCTTGATTTTCGGGATTTGATCTGATCCCTGGATTCGGTAGTTGACTTTTTCTTAAATAGTATTACTGTCATTTTGGAAAAACTTGACGTGCACGCCACTCTTTTTCGCAAGCTGCTTCTGCTTTGGGCGAGTTGATGCTCATGAGGTGCTAGCGACTTGATCAGCGAGCTAGTCGCTGGTAAGATTGGAACGTGCAAATAATGGACTGCCTGTTTGAGCTAGTATGAGAGCAGCTATGTGGGAAGTCATACAAGCAGGTATGTGAGCAGGTTGCTGGTCTTGCTTGTCCATCTACTCGTTCATCATCTTGTCGACCCTGCTCGTTGACATGAACAGGATATTGTGTACAGTCATGCGAGCTGCACATGCGGCCGCTCGCTCATCAGTCCGTCTGTATGCTTATTCATAAACTATTCGTTCAGTGCTTTTTGACGCAGAATGGAAGAATAAGAGGATTGCAAACGTAAACCTCAAGAACACATCCACTAAAACTAAAACAACAACTTTTAGGATGTCAATGGTATCAACCAGGATTTTGCACATGCACGCCACTGTTTTGTCACTTTGGCTTGTGAGAGATTTGCCCATGCAACCACACGATTAGACTTCGGATTTGGTTGGCGTGCACTGGTCGGTGAGGTGGACAAGCACTAGGAGTATATTGCCTGATTCTCCTCATTTGCGAGGTCTGCTCAGCTTTTTGCTCACTTTGCTCTTAGCATTGACCTTGTGTTTTTACTCTATGCAGTCTTTGGATTTCCCTGTGGACTCAAAAATAATCGTTAGTAACAATTAACCTCTCGAGCTACACCCAGTAGGTATAGGAACCCGACAACATAGCGAGAGTTGAGGATGTCGGAAATTCTGTTATGCTTTAGGGGATAAAAATCTGAGTTGATATAGCTTACTTACCCGCGAGCTGTCATAGAGGTCGTACCCAACAACATAGTGTAATTATTTGCAGGCTACGTTCAAGAGGTCGTACCCGATAACAGCATGAATGATTAAGGCTGTCCAGAAGGTTGTCACCCGACAACAGCGTAATAGGTCGCAGGCTACACCCAAGGGGTCGTCACCTGACGACATAGCCCACATTGTTTGTTAGCCAAGGGAATTTATCATAAAGACAATAATAATCATGGCACAGCAAATATAATTTATTCATATTCATAAATTGAAATATGTTAACATGTAAGAGCATGAGCTCAAAAAGTTACCAAACATGGAGGCGTAGGGATTTTTCTTACAGCAGGTTCATGTTCTGGATTGGGAGCTCGCTGGGACTGCTGCCATATTGGCCGCTGAGATTGTTAAGGTTGCTAGTTTATCTGCTGGACCACATAGTCAGTCAGTCGATCCTGCTTGATCACATTTTCAATGACGTCTCTCAACTCTCGACAATCCAAGGTGTCGTGCCCAACCTCGTTGTGATACTCGTAGAATTTCTTTTGATTTCTACTATGGACTTAGGATCTCATGGGATTGGGCTTCCCAAAATCTTTCCTATCCTTCTCGACTGCATAAATCTTATCTTGAGTATCCGATAAGGAGCTGTAACTGTTATGATGAGGTTGCTTAGGCCTGGGCTCTTTTCTGACCTTTTTAACGACCTAAAAGCTCAAATGATCTCTTTTCTTGGACTGATATGAACTATCAGCTTCATCCTCCTCGTTAGACTTCCTTGAGCTAAAAGCTTATTCTTATCTGACTTCCTTGGCAGCTCGCTCATAAAACTCGCTTAAATCCCTGACTTGAAACTTATATATATCTTTATACAGCTTTCCATCCTTGTGAAGATCAGCTGAAATTGCTATCAGGATGGTTTCATCTGAAGGACTGTCTACCTTGTTGACCTTGCATCTAAATCTGGCAAGATAGTCCTTTAGCGATTCATCTCGTCGCTGAAAAACTGTGGCGAGATAACATGAAGGTGCGAGCTACTTCTTCAAAGCCTTGTACTGGCTAATGAATCTCCTTTGAAACTCCTTCCAACTGCCTATGCTACGATCTAAGAGACTCTTGAACCAAACTCGTGGAATGCTCCCAAAGATTACTTGGAAGACATGACACTTGACCAATGAGCTGGTGGTCTGCAGATCCATCTGAATGTTGAACGAGTCCAGATGGTCATACAGTTCTGCATCCCCATCATATTGAGGGATGCTAGGGACCTTCAATCTGGGAGGCAGAGGCTCGAGATTGATATCCAAAGCTAGAGGAGTTCTTCCATTGTACTGACCCTTTTGCTCATTACCTCAAACTGGCAGATCCTTTTGAGGATCTCTTCTACCATTTGATTTTTTGGCTTGAACTCCCTTAAGTGCTCATGACTCGGAGAACAGTGATTCGGTAAGCTTCCATGGTCGTGTGAGCTGTTTGCTCGGTACGATTCTGCTCGTCGCTGATTTTTCACTTCTTTTGCTTAAGCTCGACAATTGTTAGCTCTTAAACGAGAGTTAAGGGGAATGAGAGAATTAATAGATCACGAGGCTCCCCTGGCAGGCCTTTCCCGAGCTAAAACCTGTTCTCACGATTATTGGGAATTTCTGGGCTCAGCACTTTCAAGTCTAGGTGCATTCTGAGCTTGGACGTGAGCCAATAATTTGACTGTTTCTGCGAGTTACTGCATCATGTTTCCCAGTGCCTCTTGTCGCTAGTTCCATTTCTGAATCCCCCCAACTGCAAGGACGGTTGATGGTGGTTGGCGAAGGGCCGGAAGGTTTTCTCCTTTAGCAGTTGCATCTGCAAGGGAATGAGATGCACGGTGTTGCTGTTCTGCTTGCCTTTCAGGCCGATCAACCACTGAGCTACGACTCCTGGTTCTTCCTCCTACCATGGTTGTCGAAAACTAAGAAAAAACACTACAGTTTTGGGCCCTTCTTTTAGCGCCAAAATGTTGAAGTTCGGATCTGATCAACGAGGTTCTTCGATCTCAGAACTGCAAAACAATAGAAAACAAGTAAGCAAAGGAGAAGGAAGAAGGGAGGACACAAGATCTATGTGGTTCGACCTTAAAAATGGGCTTACATTTATGGTGCCGGCTCCGATTAGGGGCAACAATCACTGTTACTATGTCTATTCTGTGTTTTCAATGAAAGAGATCTCAAGAGACCAGTCCCCCTTTACAATAGTTCTCACCCCTATTTATAGAGGGGTAACTGTAAAGTTTAGTACAATATAAATAGGAAAGCAATAAATTACAATAATATGTCCTTGATTTTCGAGATTTTATCTGATCCCTGGATTGGGTAGTTGACTTTTTTCTTAAATAGTGCTACTGCCATTCTGGAAATAATTGATGTGCACACCACTCCTTTTCGTGAGCTGCTTCTGCTTTGGGTGAGCTGATGCTCGTACGGTGCTAGCGAGCTGGTCACTAGTGAGATTAGAGCGTGCAAATAATAGACTGTCTTCTCGAGCTTGTACGCGAGCAGCTATGTGGGAAGTCACACGAATAGGTATGCGAGCAAGTTGCTAGTCTTGCTCGTCCATCTACTCGTTTATCATTTTGTCGACCTTTCTCGTTGACGTGAATAGGATATTGTGTACAGTCATGTGAGTTGCTCATACGGCTGCTCGCTCATCAGCCTGTCTGCATGCTTATTCATGGATTGTTTGTTCAGTGCTTTTTGATACAGAATGGAAGAATAAGAGGATTACAAACGTAAACCCCAAGAACATATTCACTAAAACAACAACTTTTAGGATGTCAACGACATCAATCGGAAAACCCTGGTTGCCACATTATGGAGCACAAAAATCTAATTTCAAAAACATATTATAATAGGCAATCTGATAACCGAGCACAAAGTTATGCCCGTTTCTTTAGACCAGTAACTTGGACCCTTATTTATTGGGACGGTTTTAGTATATTATCTTACTGGACCTTTGGACTTTTACTAGCCCATTTAGGACAGTCTAAAAATATATACAATAATGCTGGAGTAAATACATCAGATTCCTTCGATGTTGATCTATGCTTAGTAAATGCAGTTTTCATTTCGTCAATTATAAACTTAGATTTGATTCTAGATTTCACAGCTGAATTTCTTTCGAGTGTCTGTCATCATCAAACATTGTCAACATACATTAAATACTTTTGTTTCCTAGCGAATATCAATCAGCTTACGATTGTGTTACTCTTTTTTTGCAGTTTCTGTAGGTTGTACAACTGTTCAATTGGCATATTCACTCTTGTTAGCTATTATCTTACATTTAAAATGACAGAGAGTGGAAGGACCTATTTTCTAGTTAGATTACTTCTCTAGTATTAGTAGGAAGCAATTGCAATTATCAAACTTAAATGAAAAAGATAAATTGGAGTTGTTTTGTAAGTGAGAGATATGCAAAGGGCATGTCTCACAATCTGAGTGGATATATGTTTTGTACGTTTAAATATTTGATTAAAAGTTCAGCTGAGAAATACATTTTCAGGTCAAAGTCGCAAATGACGCAAGCCCTTGCTTGTGTGCAATTACCCCTATTTTGTGTATTTCATTATTTTCAGGTCCTGTGAGCCAATCAGATGGGAAAATAATTAGAAGGTTTATGACTTGATCGGGTCAAGAAATAGGTTCCCATAAGTCATGCCAAATATTATTTCTTTTGACCCGAATTCGGGTCAATTTCTTTTGACACCAACCGAGCCAAATATAACTTTAGAAGGGTTATATTGACCCGAATCGGGTTAATAGTACTTACTGACCCTATTTGGGTCAAAAAGCAAGCTTCAAGTTAGAATCCACCTCATATTAATCCATCATCCGTCACAATTTTATTTCAACAACAATTAATTTTTCCTTAAATTTTAGTTTTGAGTGAGAAAACTGACAAATTTGGGTGTTGATAAAAATTAGTATTTATAATTAAGGTTTTATTTGAAAAACAATTAATGAAAGTTGAAAATTTGATATTCGGGTCAAATTCTGACTCGATGTCGGGTCGACCCGAAATCAAGTTAGAAACTGACCCAAATTGAGGAAAGTTTTATTGACCTGAATCGGGTCAATTAACCCTTCAGGTCAAAAGCTGACCCGATATCGAGTCAGATTCTGACCCGAAGTTATAATTTTGACCCGAGGAAATTATAATTTTGACCCGAATCGAGTCAAAATTGTAACTTCGAGTCAGAATCTGACCCGATATTGGGTCAACCCGAAATCAAGTCAAATTTGACCTGAAGATCAATTCTTCAACTTTCATTATTTTTTTCAAAAAAATAATCATCTCATCCCCTAAAAACTTAATTATAAACTATACATTCATACCAGTAAACCTCACGCTGGCTTTTTCATTGTCCACCTCAATTGAAAATGAATTGTACAGTAGATATTTTCAATCCTAAAAATTTAATAACACATAATTATTACTATTAAACGGCTTAAAGGGTAATTCAATAACATATAATCAGTATTTTTGAATCTCAATCGATTTTATTTCTGGCAAGTTGAGAGTCTCTTCGGGTCAGAGGGAAAAATTTCTCTTCGAGTTAGAGGGTGACCCGAAATCGGGTCACCCTTTGACCCGAAGAGGAACTTCCCCTCTTCGAGTTAGAGGGGTGACCTAAAGAGGAAATTTTCTTTTTGGGTCAGAGAGTGACCCGATTTCGGGTCGATCTCTGACCTAAAAAAGTAATTCTGACCCCATTGGGTCAGAAATCAGAATTAACTCTTCGGGGTCAAAGGACGACTTGAATTTAGATTGACCCGATTTCGAGTCATCCTCCAATTCGAAACTGTAACATCATTTATTTTCTTTTTTTTTTCCCAAACATATCAAATGAAATTATTAACTCAAACATAAATATACTAACCTTTATGCAGAAATTCCTTCAACTTTTCTTCACATTATTTTTCACACAAAACTAAAGTTAACAAAAAAAAAAATGTGATTGTTTTGGACAAAAATTGTGATGGAGGAAATGAGTTATATTATTTATTTGATGGTTCGATTTGTTGATTTTATTATTTTAATTAGGTAGGTAAGTAATTAATATGTATTAATGAGTTAGTTTGTGTATTAATGAGTTAGTTTTAATTTATTAGGGGTATTTTGAGTAATTTAGGGTGATTTTGTGATTTTTTTTTTTATTGAGACAATGAAAAGGGTTTGTAGAAGGGTCATTTTAGTACATTAGGGGCAATTTTGTAAATTAATTGTTGAAAGGATAATTACGTAATTTTGATATGTTTTTAGGGCATTTTTGCTAAATTCCCAATAACAAGGTAAAACGAGGTGGCAAGTCCAATCCGTGTGGGCAAGCCTACTCCAAATAGGGTAGGGCCTAGCTTTATGTAAATATTTAAAGCGTGTCTTATAACAAGCCCAAATTGAGACCCCTAAAATTAAGAAAGGAGCAATGTTACTTAGACCTTCACTGAGAGTTAATTATAAAGAGGGATTTCTTGTTATTGCATAACTTGCTTCTACTTCTAACAGAAATCTCAAGGCTTTTAATTTGAATGCATGGTAAATTCAGCTGCCAAAAAGGCATCAAGCTCAACAACCAACCGAAATTATTTGAAAATAATTCAACTAATTTAATTGCAAGAACTTCACCTTTAAATCAAAACCTTCTCACAACCAAAGTTCTCAAAATGTTTATATCTATGAAAGCTTCTGGCATATCAATAATTGTTAAATCTTGCTATGATTATATCTACTAATACCATTGTAGACTGCCTTCATATATTGCATAAGAAGCCGAATATTATTTTTGGATGGACAACATGTAAAATACCCAAATTAATCTCTCGAATTTCCCTCTCTAGCCTATCAACTTCACTTCCTTAAGCTGTAACTAGTTTTTCACCTGCATTAGGCACTTTTAGTATTTTTCATGTCATAAAGTTCAAGTCATAAATCACTGATGCAATTCAATAGGTGATTATAACTTGAACTTTAAGGCATGATAAATACTAAAAGTTCTCAATGCAGGTGAGGAAATGATTACAGCATTAGGAAGTGAAGTCGATAGGTTGGAAAAGGAAATTCAAGAGATTAAATCTAGGTATTCGACATGTAGATTTCGAAGTCCACAGCCCAACAAATCTATCATTGTGATTTAACACAATATTTGAACAATATGCAATGCGTATCAATCGTGGATTTTAGCATAGTGGAATCATCCTTACGAAATTGAGAGCCTCTACATTATTGGAGACCAAAATCTCTAATGAAAGAGACCAAGGGCCTTCTTCGTGAAGACTCAAACTAATCTCCATTGAGTGATGAAGAAGACAAATGTGGGTCCCTATCATTGACGACTGACTTCGACGATGTAGATCCATGACTCCATCGTCAATTACAACAATATAGAAACGAAATCAAAGATGGATGTCCATCTCCGAATGAATGGCCTTTGTTTTGATGTATGGATTTTTTTTTTCATCAGTTTTTATTTTTTAAAAATTTTTAAAGATCTTTATGATATATATATATTTAATATTGTTGGTGGATCTCCATCGTTGAATAGGATCTATCCAACGGTGGAGATCCAATATTCCACCACTTTTTTTTTTCTTTTTTGTCTTATTCATGATTAAAATAATCATTTGACGAACACCCTTGATCAACTATTAAAGTTAACAGGATTGGACAAACTAAGTGGAGGGTGTTGTGTAATAAAAGGATAAATATGTTTTTGCATGTTTTTTTTGGCAAACCCCAGGGGTATTGTGCAATTACTTCTATATGTACATATATTTGAACATATAATATGTGAATTTAACATGAGTTAGGCCATTTAAGTTTGGTTGATATATTTTTAATTTTTTCTAGCATTGTCGATCTTTGATTTTTTTTTTATTTAATTTATCTTAAAACGAATATTCTATTTTGTAACTTCTTTAGCCTCTGTTCTATTTTAAGAAATATGTGACATCAATATTTAAAATAAATAACAGAAGACATTAGAAAATTCAAGCTCAAATGATGTGACATGTAAGTTATCAAAATCTTATAAATTATGCGATAATAAGATAATTAATAGAATCTTGACAACTCACATGTCATATTATTTGGACGTGAAATTGGACAAAATATTTGAGAAACTTAGCATTACTCTTAGATTTATAATTAGACTACGCATTAGAGTCATACTATAAAAACCCAAAAAATTAAACCAAAATTCAATCAAAATCAATAGTGTTTTTATAATCAAGTATACCTGATTTTAAAAAGTACGAACCAATTAATTAAATTCATCTATTACATTCTCTCTCCTAAAATAAATTTTCTCTCCTATTTAATTTGAATAAAATGGATAAATTTGATAAGTTGGTCTTACATTTTAAAATCAGGTATACATGATTATAAAAATACTAATATATATATAATAGATATAGATATATTTCTTCTTTGTTCAAGCACCAAAGAAGGCTCAAATTTGAAAAATAACACTAGAAAAAACTGAATTAAGTTTTTTTTAGCACTCCTACAAATATTGTTACTTCACATAGAAATAATAGTTCACGAAAATAATTCGCAATTTTCACTAACTATTTTCACAAACTATTGTTTCTACGCGAATTATAGTTCACAAGTGCATTAGAAAAACTCAATTAAGTCTTCTGGTGTTATTTTTTAAATTCACTTTTTTTTTTATTTTTATTTTATTTTTTTTTTTTTTTTATGGTGCTATTTACTGGAATTCTCTGTGTGCATGTCTATTGTGTTAGGACTTCCTTTGCTCTGATTTTCAGAGGTGAGACATTTTTCCAATCACATCTCTTTTTGGTCATGGTTTCATAAAATAACAATTTACTCTTAACTTTTCAGGTTGTGGAGGAGGCCTGTTCTTCTTTGCTGCCAAATGTGTTGTGTGACTACCTCTACAATTTATCTGAATACTTCTCAAATTTTGACTCAAGCTGCCAGGCATAATAAAACTTATAATCAGATTATATGATTAATGAGGATTAATTAGATTGCAAATAAATATAGCATATTGTAAAATCCAATGATTCTTCTCTCTTGTTGTAATTAGATGGTGGGGAGACTTGATGGGAATGCATTTTTAAAAATATTTTTCTCTTTTCAAAATAAAAAGCATTAAAATTAGTTGTTTGTTCACATGTATGAAAATAATAAAAAATAGTTTCGAATTCATAATTACAAAATTGAAAGCAACAATTTTTTATAATAAATCGTTATTTTTTCTTTCTAATTAAATATTTTACCTATTTTAAAAATAATGTCGAAAACATTTATATTATATAAACTTTTGTGTTATGTTTACTTCGACGGATTGTTGGGTCCACTGAGGAAACAAGTAGACTTCTACCATGTGAGGCTACATTAATTGTTATAGGAATGAAATTGTAGATCTCATATAAATTTGAGATTATGAAATGAAATTTATCTTTCTCCCACCCACTTTGGATTCCCGTTCTCATTCATTTTTATAATTTAAAAAGTCTGTTATACCCCTTATTAAAAATAATAATAAAATGGAAATAAAAAATTGTTAAAAAATAATAATCAAGAGTATTTTTGTAACCGTAATTAATTCATTTAGATTCCAAATCAAAGTGAACATTTCAATGAGAATAATTTTGCTTTCGATTCTGATTTTTGTAATTAAAATAAACAACTTATTTTGATTGCGATACGTCAATCTGATTCGAAACAATTTATTTTTCAGATCATCCTGATTCCAAATTGTTTCAATTACGTGTAAATAAACGCATTGGTGTATCTTAATTGATGAATAATAGACCCTATTTGAAAATGCTTTCACATTGGCTTGAAATGGTACAAATGTAGAGGTTAAAATAACGGGACAACATCACTCTATGTATTGATATCTTCGGTTAGTATGAATTGCAAATGTTTGATCCATCAAATTAGATCGAAATAGACAAACTAGGTCGTGATAATTTTGCAAGGGCTGTTGGGTGTAGGCATGATGAGTTGGCTGTTGGGTGTAGGCATGATGAGTTGGCTGATGGTGAAATGCAAACTTTAGATAATTAATCGTAAAGTGTGTTAACGTCAAAATTTATTGTAAATGTGTGTTACCTTTTTATTTTTGTATATAAAAGACCAACCACTCACCTTTCCTCTACAAACCAAACATTTCCAATCAAACTTCTTAGATTTTTTTGAGTATGAATGTGGATTCAACGGTAAATTCAATACAATTTATAAATGAGTTGGGTGTGGGTATAGGGGAAGCTGTCTTATATCTATTTCTCCCAAATTATTTTTTAATAGATAATTAAATATATATATATGATAATTATTAAATTATTCATATATATAGGATTTTTTTTTTTTTTTTAATTTTATCATGAGTTGTTTTCATGTAAAATTGAATTGTAGCGAATGATGAGGTTTTTTTTTTCAAGCTTTTTGTGGATTTTATAAGTCGATGAGATTATTTAGGGAATTATGTTTATATGTATACATTTGATTCTATGAAATTCTTTTAATTTTTTGGTCAAATTTAGTCAAACTGGGTGAAACAGGTACCATGGATAGTATGGGGGGAGTCATCTCCAAATAGCCTCATACCTATTTCCCATAAATTGAGATTTGGGTGGGTATAGGCAAAGAGATGATGAATGGTTTGGCCACCAGAATACCAATCCTTTTACCCATTTGACAATATCAGGTGAGAGTGACTATCTTGGTGGATAAGATTATATATTTTAACACCATTTTAAATACTAGTTAGATAGTTTCAAGTTATTGTTTATCTATCAAGATTTCCTCATATTATTTGAGATAATTACAGTTGGCTGTTCAATTTAATTCTTGTGACTAGGTTAAAACATATGTTTTAAATAATCAATTAAAACACACAAGCAGTGGAAATCAATTTATTTAGCAATTGATTCAATTTAAGAGATAAAGTAAAATATGGTGACAAAATTAGAGCAATTTTTATGTGGAAATACCCAACAGGAAAAAAAAAAAAAAATCACAAGTCACTCTTGGCTAGGTCTTAAAATCCCACTAATTGATAAATATGGATGTCCTTATACTTGGTGAACAAGTATATATTCCAATTACATTATCCCACTTAATCTATCATCGGGTTTTTTTCTTAATAATCTTACAAGACATATTAGGCAACTAAGTGTATATCCTCAAGCTATTCTTGAGCTTAATACTCCTTTTAGCAAGAGTTATATTTATTAACTTATAAACATATGATATATATCTTAGTGATTTTCAGATACATCAAGAGGTAACTATCAATTTTAACTCAAAACATAGTTAGAAACAATGTTTCAAAAATTATCACTCACAAATTGATTGGTGAGGCAACGGTAAGTGATTTATTAGTTATTCGGTGATTAATGATCAAGCACCGGTCACAGCGGTCAAACTTGGCCAAGTTTTTTTATTTTTAAAAAAAGGATGTTAATGTTATTATGGGCAAAATTTGGATGTTGATGTAATTCCATTAAACCTTAGGGGCAATTTGATAATTCTCCCTACTATATATGTACACATCACGCACACTCACGTAAACCCTAGCCGTCCATCCAACCCTCCACCTCTTTCTCTGTCTCTTACTCTCATCTTCTCTCTACAAACCCTAGCCGCCTCTCACGCCGTCCCATCTTCTTCCCCATTGTCTGCCTCGCCATCATGTCTCTCGGCGCCGTCATCATCACCACCGCCAAGCCTCTCAACACCCCACGAGAAATCGCCAAGCAGATCGGCGATTCAAAACCTGCATCGCCTTCACCATCCCCGAGCTCGTCTTCAAAATCGCGGACTCAAACCTCCCTATCGTGCTCCTCTCACAGCAAGTTGACAGCGATGATGCAGACCATCGTCGGTTGTTTCAAGGTAGATGAAGAAGAGCAGGGAAGTGATAGAGGGATCCGAGAGTCAGTATTCTTCAGGGGTATGGTGTGATCGAGTCAACCAAGATTGGAGCGTCGACGGACTTGTTGGATGAGAGCAGGAGGTATGGGACGGCTGGGATGTTGTCACCGAGCATGGAGGCCAAGACATTAATATCACTTCTTTGAGGCTCCTGTAAGTTGGAATTTGTATGGTTTTAGTCTTGGTCAAATATATAACGTTGCTGTCAATTGCCTTGTATGACAAGATTACTTATTAATTGTTCTTGGTGGCAGGCTTTTGAGCGGAAATCAATTATCCGGGCCTTTACCAGATGAGCTTGGTTTTCTCTCTAACTTGACAATATTTAACCTGGAGCAGAACTTTATATCCGGACCACTTCCCGTATCATTTGCAAGTTTAAGAAATGCCAAGCACTTGTGAGTAGCTTCTGGTTAGCCAGATGTTTTTCATTTGTTGGAGGTGTCTGTTTAGTAGTGTTTTTGGTGCTTGTAGTGATTGATTTTATGTTTGTGTTAGTCATTTGAACAACAATTCCATCAGTGGTCAGATTCCACCAGAGTTGTCTGTGTAAGTTCCCTCTCCCTCTCTTCCCCTGGACATTCAGTAAATTTTTTTTGATAGCTAACAATGACTGCTATTTAGATGGAGGAAAAGTTAATGAAATTTGGTTATGTGCGGATACCGTTATGTGCGGATACCTGCTCTTGATTCTTACTAATCTTCGGACTTGTGGTTTTTGTGAAAATTTTAGTCATGAGAAAGGACGTTCATTTGTACCTTTGAATACTAAATATTTTTGTGTGCTAATTACATATCAATTACTTTGCAGGAGTCTAAGAAACTGCAACTTGCAAGGAGAGATTCCCGATTTAAGCAGTATACCAGGCCTTCTTTTCTTGTAAGTCTCAGGGCATTGTTAAGATTGGTGTTTGTGTTATTGTTGATAAGGCGAGTTGTAACTATAAATCAGTTTATAAATTTCCTTTGGCGTTTAGATAAATGTGGTTTGCAAATAAAATTTCTCTAAATTTATGGGCACTTTTAAAGGTTTTCCATTGAGCAGTTGCTGTTAACATATGGAAATCTTAAAAATAAACTAGCAATTTCCATAGAACTTGTTTGATTGTATCTAATTTTCATTACTTATTATGTTCCAGAGATCTTAGCTTGAATCAACTTACAGGCGGCATTCCAACCAATAGGCTTTCCGACAATATCACAACTATGTATGTCATTGTTGATGTTCATAATCACTATGTTGTATTTTGTATCTATTCCATTGGCTGAGCTTGGCCTCTCTTTCTGTGTTTGTGTGCATTCATGTCTAATATTTCTTCATATAGATATATTGCTACTACTGTATAACTATTATTTCAATATTAAAATTATAAAGTAACTAATCATGTTTTTATTTGTGCAGTGATCTATCCAACAATAAGCTTACTGGACCTATCCCCTCAAATTTTTCAGGCCTATCTCATCTGCAGAGATTATTTGAGCAGGAGGTGGGGGACGGCTGGGATGTTGTCACCGAGCATGGAGGCCAAGATCTGAAATTAATGTCTGTCTTGGCCAATGATATGGATGGCTGTTAGAAGAACATGGATGCAGTATGCTTCAGTGCGTTCAGGAGCAGTTGCAATGCGCTTTTTTGTGGGTTTGGTGAGCTTCAACTTTTTTTTTATTTCTTTTATATTTTATTTTCTCTGTGCGTAAGTGTTATAGTGGTGATATAAACTTAAAAGTCTGAATGGTTCTGTCTTACAATGTACTCTGATAATCATTCAGTGGTTAGTCAATGTAAAGTAATTAAGGAATGATCATGCTTAATTTGGATAGATTTTGAATTTTGGATAATTTTACCATTTACGTTAATTTTTAATTATGTAATTTAAATGATGTTTATATATTAAATTATATAAATTTTTATTGTTTCTATACGTTGTTTGTTTTATTGTAATAAAAAATTGTATATTTTATAATTTTATTTTTTTTTTAAATTTTACCAATATCAATACCGGGCGCCTGCCCGGTATAGATATTAGTAATGTCACGGGTCAACCCGTGGGTCGACCCGTGAATTGAATATATCCATACCGGGTTATGTCCGGTATGGATAGCCCGATATGGATACTGCCAGTATCCATACCATCAATAACCACACTGGGCGGTCGCCCGGTATGGATAGTCAACCATACCGAGCATTGCCCGGTATGGTTGACTGATTTTGTTGCAGTGATGGTCGAGTTTCCGAGTACGCTTGGATCGTCTCCAAGTCGGGTTCTTGGACGACTCGGTCTTGCTTTCTCTATCTTGAAGAACAACGGACCCTACATCAACAGCTGCAGCAGGTCAGGATCTACCGAGCGAAAGCTTCTCTTCGCATTCATTCATGAAACTTGAGGTCTCCAATTTAATGTTAGTTAACCCATCCTATTCTAGGATATACTAACATAAACTAGTTTACAATGTAATGAACAAATGTCAATTATCATATGCACTTTGTTATCTTTAATGTGACTGCAACATTATGGTTTTATCGCTAGTGATCTGTTCTCTAATTATGTAGATATCAAATATTGCTCTAATTTTAGTCCTTGAACCATTAACTAATTATTTAAATTTTGCAGGATGGCATAACTGGAAATTCGGTTTATGATGAACCTTCTCGAATCGGTACATAATATTTCAACCTTCCATTTTGTGTGTCTTGATCAGATTGTATGTGATTACTATATGATTGCTTGCAAACAAATGATAGTATCAGTTAACTATTAGATCAAAAACTTGAACTTGTAAGTTACTAAGTTAGTGCTCAAACAACAATATTAAGTTATGATACATTTACTTATGTGTTAAATAAACGGATTTTGCATGTAACAGAGCCTAAGTAGAAACACAAATACTAATACAAAACAATTATCAATTGTATAGTGGTATTAGAATTCAACAACTTTAACCAAAACTGTCTTTCAGGTTATGTTAAGTAATTGCTAGATAAAAAAGCTTTAACTTGCGGCAGGCAAGTGGCTAAACGATAGTTTTGAGCTCTGAAAATTTGTAGAGGACAGTAATTTCTTTATGCATTATAAGTAGTTGCCATTAAAACTCACCAATTTGATGTTATTTGAATATTTTTTTTAGTTTCCCCCTCCTTGTTTTTGAGGGTATTTTAAATGTTGTATCTTGTGTGTCCATTGTTTTGATGTTCGGTTACATTGAAGTAGGACTAGGACTAATGGTGGCCTTATTAACATCCCTAAAAATGGGCAAACAAGATATAAATGGCCTCATTTGGATCAATACTCACTAACTTTGACCTACATCGCTTTTCAACTGAAATGTTTAGAACTTCGAAATTATGTTTTTGCTGTTTTGAAAAATTCTACGTCACTTATTACTTTCAGTCGGAAAGTTAAAAGTTGTTACCGTTTGTTTTGTTAAATTTACAAAGACATTTACAATTCCGTGATATCTATGATTTTTCGTTATTAGTGTTTTGAGTCAGTTTATTATTTCTAAAGCTGAAACATTGTATTATTATCATTGTTATTACCATGCAATAAAATTTTTATGTTGAGGAACTTTATATTTCTTTCACCTTTTACGTTTTCACTTTGTCAAGTTATGTTATGGATTGATTATGGGAGTTATCATTGTATATATTTTTGTTTAGTAAATTTTATTGGGAAGATACTAGAGGTATGAGTGTAAATTGTGTAATTTTTTTTTTCTTCTTCTTCGTGGTTTATCTATCCATTTGCAATATGCAGATGCACGTGATCTTATATATTTGACAAAGACGATTGAGCAACTGTTGTTGCTATCTTAGTTGACAAATTCTATTATGCAGGTAATTATGTTTCTTTGACATGTGAATCGAGGTTGTTTAATTGGTAGGGAGCCATGTACAAGGATGATTTGGATAAGATCCTTCATTTTCTAAAAAATGATTAGGTATAATCATGTTAAATCATTGCACTTAATTTATCTTTTATGTTTGTCCATACTTACCCATTTTGATCAATTTGAAATTTTTTTATAGGTTATAGATTCTATACATTATTTTAAAAGTAAGGTGATTTGATCTGGATTATTTTGATTCGTGGTCGAAATAAGTGACTTTTCTTAGGATATCGTATTATTTTTTGTTTTCTTTCAACTTGACTTTTTAATCATTAAATTGATATGTCCATCAATGTTTCTGATTTTTGTGGTGTTGATTGATATTTTCTACTGAGACTAAAGCCTCAAAAGAATAATTATGTTATCAACATCACCAATTTTGAAAAAAACAATTTAATTATTAGAAAATCAAGTTGAAGGAAAACAAAAAATAATATAATATCTTAGGAAAAGTCACCTATTTCGGTCACGAATCGAAATAATCCAGGTCCAATCACCTTACTTTTAAAATCATGTATAGAATCCACAACTTACAAAAAGTTTCAGATTGATCAAAATGGCTAAGTATGGACAAATATAAAAGATAAATAAAGTAGAGAATGATTTGATATGATTATACCAGATCATTTTTCAAAAAATGAAAGATTTTATCCAAATCATCCTTACACATGGCCCTACCAATCAAACAATCTCGATTCACATGTCTAAGAAACATAGATACCTACATAAAAGAACTTTGTCAATTAAGATAGTGACTAGTTGCTCAACCCTCTTTGTCAAACACATACGATCACATGCATGTGTATATTGTAAATAGATAAATAAACCACGGAGAGGAAAAAAAAGAAGCATTACATAATTTATACTCATATTTTCACTGTCTTCCTAATAAAATTTACTAAACATATACAATGATAACTCTCATGATCAATCCATGACATAACTTGATAATGTGAAAGAAAAATAAAATTCCTCAATGAAAAATGTTATTGCATGGTAATATCAATTATAACAGTACGATGTTTCAGCCTTGAAAATAGTAAACTAACTCAAAACACTAATAGACTAAAAATCATAGATATCATGGAATTGTAAATGCTTTCGCAATTTTAACGGTAACAATTTTTAACTTTCCTAATAAAAGTAATTGGTGATGTAAAATTTTTCAAAACTGTAAAAACACAATTTTGAAGGTCTAAACACTGAAATTTAGTTGAAAAGCGATATAGGTCACAAGTGAAGTTGATGAGGCATTAGTCCTACTTTGGTGTAAGTGAACATCAAAGCAATAGATACCCCCATAAAATACCCTTAAAAATGAGAGAGGGAAACTAAAAAAGTATTCAAACAACATCAAATTGATGAGTTTCAATGGCAACTACTGATAAAATGCATGAGGAAATTCCTACCCTTTGCAAATTTTCAAAGCTTGAAACTATCGTCTAGCCACTTGTTTGCAAGTTAGCTTTTTTATTTAGCAATTACTTAACATAACTTGAAAGGTAGTTTTGGTTAAAGTTGTTGAGTTCTGATACCACCATATGATTGACGTTTGTTTTGTGTTTCTATTTAGGCTTGGTCATGTGTAAAGTCCGTTTATTTTGTACATAAATAAATGTTAATATTGTTGTTTGAGCACTAACTTACGAGTTTAAGTTTTTGATTTAATAATTAACCAGTACCATCATTTCTTTGCTAGTAATCACATACAATCTAATCAAGATCCAAGAAGGTTACCAATTATGATTGAACCAACGATATCATAAACCGAATTTTTGGTTATCTTCACAACAACAAAGGATGTTGTAGCAATAATCAAAACAGTAACTGTGGTGCCATCCTGCAAAATTTAAATAATATGTTAATGGTTCTAGAGCAATATTTGATATCTACATGATTAGAGAACAAAACACTAGCGACAAAACCATAATGTTGTGGTTACATTAAAGATAACAAAGTGCACATGATAATTGACACTTGTTCAATACATTTGTAAACTAGTTTATGTTTGTATATCCTAGAGTAGCATGGTCAACTAGCATTAAATTGGACCTTGAGGTCATTCTAAATATCATGAACTTTATCTGTATTGGCCTTAAATTAAAATTGTCATTTGAACATAATAAACCAAGCAACCTAAAGCACCAAGAGGCAAATTTTTAAAAATATGTCCAAGTACAGTAGTGGTAGACAGGAGGCAAAATTTTGAATCTTCTTGGCTTGCGTTTTTGCACCTGGACGGCTGGACCAGAAATCTCAACTTTAAGGTAAACTATCCAACAAATTTTGAATCCCACACGCATTGATTTCTATTAATGCAGAACTGGTGTAAGTTATTTCACGATGACACCAACTTTAAGATAAACTATCCAACAATTTTTAAATATAATTCAGTTTAATTGGTATTTTTTTCCCCAATTTGTATATACATAATCAATTTTTTAGATGAATCAAATTTGTTATACAAGCTATAATAAAATGGATACATTTTGACTTACTGATCACTATCATGCGATCTGTCGTCTTGCTTGTGTAGTCAACATCTTATGATGTTTTGTGGTAGCTCCAAAAGTACAATAATGTTTCATTTTAATATATTCAAATTATCTCATTGCTTTGGAGACATTATTTTTTTTCAATAATTTCATGATAAGCCAGAATAATGCAGAATCCAAGGACCTTACAAAGAGATTATCGATATAGACAATCAGTAATTTTCTTGACCCATGACACATAGCCGAAGTGATATTTGACTAATTAAATATATCAAAATAAACTCGTTATAGGATGCTTATTAACAAATTATATCTAAATAAGTATTTGCTGTATACGACCTTCTAAAGCCAGTTGTTGTTGTTCAAATAATAGCATATGAAAAGAGCATACAAATGTACAAATCACTGCCACATGAAGTGTTTCTGGTGATTATCTTGAAGACAAACCCATCCGCGTTTTTGTAATAAAATCTATTGTTGTAAAAAACTCTAGCCGTTCCAAAAAGAAAAACAACTCTAGCCGCACAGCAGCAGTAGTCAGCCCATAATTCATGACAAAAGAAAAAGGAAAGTTCCTAGAAACTTCAGTCAAACGAGTTGCTACTAAAACAGGCCATTGAACAGAAACAAACTGAGTCTTGCAAAATTTGAATACAAAAATCGTTAAAATTTTAAAATCAATCGACTAACAAAACCACTTACCGGGCACCACGAGTTTTTGGACAGAGAAATCGTGATCAATCCGGTGAGCTGAGAGCCCCCAAAATTAAAGTCATAAAACTACAACATGCAGATTATCAGTAGAAAACTTAAGTGAAACAAATATTTGAAGAAGAGTTAGAGAAAGTGAAAAATGATGAAGAGTCAAATTCTTTGAATGAATGATAATATTGGCAGTTGACTTTCTGAGGTGCCATTAAAACTCAAGTTGATTTTCTAGTTTTAGTTACAAACTCGATGATGTTTTGTTGCTATTAGGTGAAATTTACAATATGTATATATATATATATGTATGTATGTATATATATATATGCATGTGTATACACATATAGAGAGAGAGAGAATTCCAGTAAATAGCACCAAAAAAAAAAAGTGAATTCGGAAAATAACACTAAAAAACTGAATTGAGGTTTTTTAAGTACTCCCGTGAACTATAATTCGTTTAGAAATAATAGTTTGTGAAAATAGTTCATGGAAATCATGAACTATTGTTTCTATACAAAGTAACAATATTCGTGGGAGTGCTAAAAAAACTCAATTCAGTTTTTTCCAATGTTATTTTTCAAATTCGACCCTTCTTCGGTGCTAGAGCAAAGAAGAAATATATATATATATATCTATGTGTGTGTGTGAATGCGCGCGTGCGTGTATGTGTCTAGGATTGATTTTGGTTGAATTTTGTGTTAATTTTTCGAGCTATATAGTATGACTTTAAAGTGTTTCTAATTATAAATCTAAGAGTAATGTTAAGTTTCCCAAATATTTTATCCAAATTCATACTCAAGTGATATGATATGTGAGTTGTCAAAATCATATTAACTATCTTATCATCTCATGATTTACAAGATATTGATAATTCATATGTCACATCATTTGAGCATGAATTAAAAAAAACTTGATTTGATGATAGATAAAGAAGGCGAAGTTCAAGTTCTGCTTCTATGGAGGAGTTGTGATTTTTTGCACAGGAAACTATCTGGAAATTTCTTAATATTTCTTTTTTTTCTTCATTGATGCAATACTAAGAGTACACTTATATACAAGCTTGAGCTTTTGATCTCAGCTATACAATCATAACTGAATCATTTACAACCATTGATCTAATAATAAATTCCTAACACTAAACTGGCTCAACAAGCTAACTAAATAGCAACTGATAAGTATTAACTTCGTCAGCTTCATTGAACTGACCAACAACTTCTTTACTTAAGTAAGCCTAACTTGTTACTGGCTGCTGATTGTGAGTGACTGAAATCGCTTGAGTGGCTTGAGCTGAAGGCACTGCAACTGAGCTTGAAGGACTTGAAGCTGCTAAAGGAAATTTATGTTAAGAGGTTTGAGAGTTAGAATTAGGTAGCCTTACATCCCTCCTCAAACTGAACTAAGGTGTAGTAACCAAGTTCAATTTGGAACATAATGTCCAGCAGAAAGAGGCTTAGTAAAGAGATCTGCAAGCTGATCAGTTATAGAAATATATCTTACCTCCAACTGTCCTATGGCAACTCTGTCTCGGGTGAAATGCACATCAACTTCATTGGGCTTTGTTCTGGCATGAAAAATTGGATTCTAAGCTAAGACTTTGGCACCTGTATTGTCACACCAGAGGATTGGGCAGCGGGGAAGAGGAAAACCAATTTCAATAAGTAAATATTGTAGCCAAATAAGTTCAGTAGAAGTTGCAGACAAGGATCTACACTCAACTTTAGTACTTGAGCTAGCCATTACGGTTTGCATCTTGAAACTCCAGAAGATCAAGCTATTACCAAGAAATACACAACAGCCACTTGTAGACTTCCTATCATCAACAGAACTTGCCCAATCCACATCTTAGAAGGCCTGCAGCTGAATGTGAGAAGAGGGTCTAAACACAAAACCATGTCTTGCAGTACCCTTGAGATATCTAAGAATCCTCTTACAAGCTTGCCAATGTGTGATGGTAGGAGAGACCAAGAACTAACTCAATTTGTTGACAATGAAACTAATGTTAGGTCTGGTGTGTGTTAAATACTGTAGAGCACCATGACACTCCTATATAAAGTGGGTTCAGAGAAGAGTTCACCATCATGAAGAGATAGCTCGCAGCTGGTGCTAATTGGAGAGGAACAAGGCTTGCTAGCTAACATGTTGGTCTTTGACAGCAAATAAAAAATGTATTTGGTTTGTGTGAGATACAAACCAGATTCATTTTGAAATGTCTCAAAGCCAAGAAACTAGCCTACTGCCTAGTGTTTTGAGAGCAAAGTTGGTACTGAGATTTGATATGACTTGCTAAATTTGCTTAAGATCATCACCTGTAACTAGGATGTCATCAACATAGACTAGAAGTAAAATTATATATGAGTCATGACGTTTATAGAAGAGTGAAACATCTGACTTGGAATTGATAAAACCCCAGCTTGATAAGGTTGTCTTTAACTTGTGAAACCAAGCTCTTGGAGCTTGCTTTGGGCCATATAAAGCCTTATTTAGCTTACATACAAAACTAGGCTTTCTTGCATCTTCGAATCCTGCAGGTTGATGCATAAACACCTGTTCTTGAAGCTCTCCATTCAAGAAGGCATTGTTTACATCTATCTGCTGAACATCCCAGCCTCCTGAAACAGCAAGAGCAAATATAACCATTATAGTAGAAGCTTTAATAACTGGACTATTGGTATCAAAGAAGTCTAAGCCAAGAGTTTGATAAAACCCTTTGGCCACTAACCTTGCTTTATGTTATAGAATGCTTCCATCTGGGTTGTACTTTGTTCTAAACACCCATTTGTTGCCAAGTACACTCATATCTTGAGAGAAGGGTACAAGAGTCCACGTATTATTTGTTATCAAGACTTTGTACTCTTCTTGCATTGCTTTTGACCATTTAGGATCCTTAAGAGCCTGTTGAACTAATGTTGGTTCTGATGAGCATGAAGCTGTGTAAGCAGAAGTAATAGATTTTGATGATAAGGCACCAGTTTTGGACCTAGTTAGCATAGAATGTACTGACTTAAGTGCTGTAGGAGCCTCTTTTTGTAATAAATGAAGATTTATAGGTTGCATGGAATCAGGATTAGAGAGATCCACCACCAGCTTTTATAGAGAAGAATTTTGAATTTGAGCAGAAGCATTAGAGTTAGAACTTGCACTAGCAGAACTTAAATCTAGCATAGAGCCATGACTAGCATTAGTAGTACTAGATCCCGACTTAATAGCACTTTGAGATGAAGCCAACTGTAGTAAAGACAATGGTAAACTAGAAGAAGCAGCTTGAGTGTTAGTAGATCGTGAAAAAAGCTGAGAGTAAGGAGACTCAAGTTCATTAAATTCTGCATGCCTTGATATGTATACCTTTCCTGATGGATGAAGACATTTATATCCTTTATGAAAAGGGTTGTAACCAACAAACACAAACTTGGTTGTATGAAAATCAAGTTTATGTTGAGAATAGTACCTCAAATAGGGAAAACAACTGCATCCAAATGTTTTCATGAATGCATAGTTTGGTTTCTTGTGAAATAACTTCTCAAAAGGAGAGATCATCCCAATTACTACTGAGGGCAAATTGTTGATCAAAAAGATAGCTATGGAGAAAGCTTCAACCTAAAAATTTAATGGCATCCTTGCATGAGCAAGCAAAGTTAACCCAATTTCAACGATGTGTCTGTGTTTCCTTTCAAACACACTATTCTTCTGATGTGTGTAAGGATAAGAGAACCTACCTTGAATTCCTTGACTTTTCAAATAAGGTAGAAAAGCAACATATTCTCCTCCCATATCAGTATGTACTACCTTTATTTTCTTATTGAATTGGAATTCTACAAACTTTTTGAAGTTAATAAAGTATAAAGGTTTGCAGAGCTTCAGACTTCAACTTAATAGGATAAAACCATGTAAATCTTGACCAAGCATCAATGAAAACTATATAGTATTTACTGCCATCAATAGAAGAATAAGGTAAAAGACCCCAAATGTCTGAGTATATTATTTCAAAAGCATCCTTTACAACAATATCATGTCTTACAAAAGGCATTCTATGCAACTTTCCCATCTTGCAAGAGCCACAAAATGGTATACCCTTTACATCAAAACTAAAATTCAAATAGTCTATAACCTTTTGTAGGATAGACAATGCTGGATGGCCAAGCTTTGCATGCCACAACCCTGAGTTAGTTTTGGCAACAAGCTGAGCATAAAACTTATTCTTTTCTATACAATAATTGTTTGATGAGCCATCTTTCCTATTACTAGTACTATTAGCATTATCTACTGTTATCAAGGCAGAATCATGAGGTCTAAAAGTAAAATTTGCTAAGGCAGTACCAAAAGCACTTGAAGCTTTGTAGCTTTCTTGAGTTGAATAGGCAATCTAAGACTGAAGAGCCCATCCTTGAGAACTACTTTAAGTAAAATTGTCCTTATTTTCTTGTCCTTAAACACATAAGAACTTCTATCAAAGTCAGCTATAATATCATTGTCCTTTGTTAATTTAGATATACTCAACAGATTCTTTGTTATGCTAGGCACATGTAAGATTTGATTAAGCTTTATCGATCTCAAAGGCTTAGAATTTGTATGTAAAACAGTGCTACCAGTATAAACGATAGAAAGCTTGTTACCATTACCAACAGCAAGCTTTTCTTTCCCTTTATACTCTGAGTGAATTGCCAGATCAGCAAAGTCGGATGTGACATGATTTGTGGCCCCGTTATCTACATACCAAGAGGAATCATTGACCACATCTGGCGAAGTAATGTGAGCTGAGTGTTGTGCTATATTAACTTGAGCTGGAGCTATATTTTGCCTGTTGGACTTGTTGTTAAAATTGCCTCCTTGCTGATTTTGTGTGTTAGAACTACCAAACCAGCTTTGATCAAACCTTTTGTAGCATTGAAGTGCTGCATGTTCTGGTTTCTAACACAATTGACGAAACACCCTTTGATTATTCCATCTGCCAAAGCCACTCCTTCTGCCTCTATTTCTTCCTGTGTTTGAACCTCTACTAACCTGATATCCTCTTCTAAACCCTTTATTTCCATCATAACTACTTGCAACATTCACATTTGTTGAAGAGAAATTGACCTGAGAGGCTAAGTTGAGCTGTTATATACATTGTTCATGCATCATGAGCAGATATTATATATCTTGCAAACTCAAGGTTTGATTTGCGATGAAACTAACACTACGATTGGATCATATTAGTGCCCCAAGCCACTTAGCACACTCAACATTTCATGATGTGAAACTGGATGTCCAACCGTTCCCAAAGCATCACCTATGTTTTTTAACTTCAAAAGATAGTCACTGATTGACAATGACTCCTTTTTGGTTGTTTGCAATTGTTGTTTGAGTTGTAAGACTCTCGCAATTAATTGTCGAGCATAAAGTTTCTCAAGTATCAACCCAGTTTCAAGAGAGGTCTTTGAATGATTTACCTGTCCAAGAATTCCTTCACTGATGGTTGACAGAAGCCAGCAGAGGAGTAACCAATCTGCTCACTTCCAAGATCGGTACTTAAGATTGACTCGAGTTTCTTTAATCACTCCATTCTCATCACGATCTACAATAAACTACTTTGGTTTTGAGATACTTTCAGTGATAAAATCTTCCAATTCTAGAGCTCAAATAACAGCTGACACTTGCGCCTTCCAATTGACATTATTGAGCTTATGAAGCTTGATCGGCAAGTTGAAATTCAAGGTTTTGGCTAGGGATTGAAAATCCATGCTTGTAATCAAAGAATCTTGGTTGTTGTGAAGCGAAGAAGAAGATTGAGGACGTCATCTATCAAGGCCTTGATACCATGAAAAAAACTTGATTTGATCATGGATGAATAAGGCAAAGTTCAAGCTCTGCTTCTAGGGAGGAGTTGTGATTTTTTGCATGGAATACATATGGAAATTTCTTGATTTTTCTTTTTTTTTTTTTCCTTCATTAATGCAATACTAGGAGTACACTTGTATACAAGCTTGAGCTTTTGATCTCAGTCATACAATCATAATTAAATCATTTACAACCATCGATCTAATAATAAATTTCTAACCCTAAACTGACTCAACAAGCTAACAAAATGGCAACTGATAAGTATTAACTTTGTCAGCTTCATTGAACTGACCAGTAGCTTCTTTACTCAAGTAAGCCAGACTTGTTACTGGCTACTGATTGTGAATGACTGAAATCGCTTAAATGGCCTGAGCTGAAGATACTGCAACTGATCCTGAAAGACTTAAAGCTGCTAAAGGAAATTTATGTTGAGAAGTTTTGAAAGTTAGAATTAGGTAGCCTTACATGAATTTTCTAATGTCTTCTCTTATTTACATTAAATGTTGATATCACATACTTCTTAAAGTAGAATAGAGACCAAAGAAGTTAGATCGTAGAATATCTATTTTAAGATAAATTAAATAGAAAAAAAAATTCAAAAATTGACAATGCTAGATAAAATTGAAAATATATTAACCAAACATATATGACCTAACTCACGTTATATTCCATGTATTATGTGTTCAAATATATATATAAGTAACTGCATAATACTCCTGAGGTTTGCCAAAAAACAAGCAAAAACATATTTATCCTTTTATTATATAACACCTATCTAATTCTGTTAACTTTTACAGTTGATCAAGGGTATTGGTCAAATGACCATTTTACCCATGAATAAGAGAAAAAAAAAATGGTGGAATATTGGATCTCTACTGTTGGATAGATCTCATCCAATGGTGGAGATCCACCAACAATATTTAAATATATATATCATAAAAATCTTTAAAAGATTTTAAAAAAATCAAAACTAATGAAAAAAAAAATCCAAACATCAAAATAAAGGCCATTTTTCAGAGATGGATATTCATCTCTGATTTCATTTCTCCATCATCATAGTCGACGATGGAGTTATAGGTCTCCATCACCGATGTCTGTAGTCAGCGATGGGAACCCACATCCATTTTCTCCATTGCCCGATGGAGACAATGGAAGGTCTCTGTGCACAATAGAGACCAGATCCAGTTTTCATCATGCATAGAGACCAGTTTGAATTCTCTACCATAATCTTATTCGTTGAAGACACTCTTGGTCTCCAATAATAGAGAAGCTTTCCTTCGTGGAAGATCTCTAGTCTTCATTTTTTTGGTTTTAGTAAAAGGAAACATAAGATTGATGAGGCCTTTTGCCGGTCTAGGGGCGCTATGGTAATAACAAGAGGTCGTTAGTTAGATTCCATCTTTAGGCGAGGCTTTTCTTTTATTAGGTTTTCTTTGTATTTTTTTTTTTTTTTTAGGTTAACTAATGATGATGATGAATATGCTCGAATGTTGATGTGATGATGATGCAAATTATGCTAAGGATCTTTGTGTTGATGGATGATGATCTCCAATCTTCTTTTTTTTTTTTTTCAATGAAAAACCCAAATCTTCTTGTTCTCTTTTTTCTGGTTTTTGTTTTTTTTTTTTTTTTTCAAAAGAGTTAGGTTTAAAACTCAAATCTTCAACTTGAAATTTGGGTTTTAAACCCTGAAGATCTTCAAGTTATGAAGATTTGACCCAAGATCTTCAAGTTATGAAGATTTGACCCAAGATCTTCAAAAACTTGAAGATCTTAATCATTCTTTTTAAGAAAAACTTCATTTTAACTTTTAAGATATCGAAAAATATTAGATTTTTAAAATTCTTTTAAAAACAACTTTATTGACCTTTAACTCTTCCAAAACTCTTCAAAAAAGTTCAAATTATCATTCAACTAATGGTCAACGTTAACATAATACATAGAAAAATATTTTTACTCTTGATGGTTGTTAGTGGTACGTAAATTACCAAATTATTCTCATAAAACAATAAATTTATAAATTAAATTTTCTAAAATATCTCTAAATTTAAACTATTAAATTATAATTTAAATTATCTAAAGTCATTGTTGACTATCAGTTGACTGATGATTTAGATTTTTTTAAAGAGTTTTGAAAAAGTTAAGAGTAAAAATAATTGTTTCTAAAATAGTTTTAAAAACTTGATGCTTTTCAAAATCTCAATAACTAAAATGAAAATTTTCTTTTTTTTTTTTAATTTTTATAATTTTTTTGTTCTTATCGATGTGGAACTCAAATCTTCATTCTCTATATTTCTTTTCTTTTCTTCTTCTTTTTTTTTTTTTTTAAAGAAATGAGTTCACCACGTTTATTTTTTTTTCCCAAATTTTTGTAATTTTTTTATTTTTAAATTAATTCTCACTACCCATGACTGCATCACATGATGAACGAAAAAGATTTTTTTTTTTTTTTGGCTTTAATTTTTATTACTTTTGATTTATTTTTTCTTTAATTTTAAATTTTAAAAACAATTAAAAAATTACATAATGAAATTGCCCTTAGAATCAACTTAATTGAACTAACTTTATAAAAGTAGACTAAATATTGTGTAATAAAAAGATAAATATATTTTTTACTTCTATTTTTGACGACGTGTTGTATAACACAATTACTTTATGTATACTGTTGTACAAGTAAATATATATATATATAACTAACAGCTTATCATGCAACTTCGTAAATATAAAAACCTTATTTAAATTGCATAATCTTTATTAGAGTACATATGTAGCGTTAATTCCAAAGTTTAGATTGTAAACATTGGAATCAGGAGTTGAGTAAAATTATGCATGGACAGTAGAAAAGAAGCAAATACGAAAATTAGTGGGCAGGAACCAGGCGTCTTGAGCAAATGGTGCAGTAGAACTTTTTCTTGATTTTGTGTGAAATGGGAATAAAACAGAAAAGCAAATGAGCATCAAAATCAAAAGCCATTACAGGCCCTCCACAATATGGGCAAGCTGCATTTACGCCTTTTCTGTCAATAATCTCTTCTTGAACATCAAAGATCGACACCACACTCATCTTTTTAAAAAACAAAACTAAAATATACTTCACCTACCTCCACGCCACCCCTCCATGCGATATTGTGAGTTATGAGATGTTTATGTATGTGTTCATGTATATATATACACACATACACACACACCAACGATAAATATCATGGGCAACTTCTTTGAAACTTGATTGAATTAGATTACCGGGATGTATATCATAGCTGTGTCTGGGAAGGAAAATGGAAGCTACAAAAAGTAAAGAACTTTGACTGGGAGAAACGTGTAAGACCAAGTATACAACCCTTCGATTACTAGGAAATTTCGGATGCCGTGTTCAACATTCCAAACATGCCAGGTGGCTTCCTGTCATTTGTTTTATCTCTAGCATAACAACAATGATATATATATATAAAATTTATAACTTTAATTGAAATATTATTATCTTATTATACATGTTAAGTATTAACATCTATAATTGGATTTAAAAATTAAATCAATAAATCTTAAAATTTTGAATTTTAATTTGTTACATATAATTTCTTAATATACTACCATGATTTTTAATTTTTAATTTTTAATTTTTTTATTTGTTCTTTTCTGACTAAAGAGGTACGATCTGTTTAACTTCTAACTAAAACCTAATTTCTAATTTGAATGTGAAATTTAAATAATTTGATTGTGAATGATTATATGATAATCACAAATCAATAATTAAGTCATCTTTCTTTTAGCTGGATTATCAATAGATGATCCGAATTATCAATTGATAAACTTGTTATTTCATTTTTTCTTATACTTTAAAATTTTGGATATATATATAAATATGCATATATATATACACACACACACATATATATATATATATATTTGTAAATCTAAAATAAATTTTACTTAAAATAAACATGATAAAACCAGATGTCAAGTCCAATAGGTGCGGGCAAGCCTGCTCCAAACAGAGCTCATGGGCAAAACATGGTAGGCCTAGCTTTATAAAAATATTTAACGCCTGGCTTATAACCAGCCCAAATTGAGACCTCTAAAATTAGGAAATGAGGAATGTTACTCAGACCTCCTCTGAGAGTTGATTATAAAATGAGATTTCTTGTTATTGCATAGCTTGCTTCTACTTCTAACAGGAATCTCAAGGCTTCTAATTTGAATGCATAGTAAATTAAGCTGCCAAAAAGCCATCAAGCTCAACAACCAACATAAATTATTTGAAAATAATTCAACTAATTTGATTGCAAGAACTAGACCTTTAAAATCAAAATCTTCTCACAACCAAAGTTCTCAAAATGTAAACCATATCTATGAAAACTTCTGGCATATCAACAGTTGTCAAATGTAGCTATGATTATATCTGCTAATATCATCATAGACTGCCTTCATACATCGTATAAGAAGCCGAATGTTATTTTTTTGATGTACAACATGTCGAATCCCTAGATTAATCTTTCTAATTTCCCTCTCTAGTCTGTCAATTTCACTTCCTAAAACTATAACCAGTTCCTCACCTGCATTGAACACTCAATATTTTTTACGTCATAAAGTTCAAGTCATAAATCACCGATGCAATTCAATGGGTGATTAATGACTTGAACTTTATGGCATGATAATTACTAAAGTTCTCAATGCCAGTGAAGAAATTATTAAAGCATTAAGAAGTGAAGTGGATAGATTGGAAAGGGAGGTTCAAGAGATTAATCTAGGCATTCAACATGTAAATTTCAAAGTCCACAGACCCAGCAGACTTATCATTGTGATTTAACACAATATTTGAACAGTATGTCATGCTTACCATAGTCAGCCATGGTTTTTAGCAAAACGGAATCATCTTTCTGCAGCTTTATGGAACTGTGTATAATAGGTTGCAATCAATAAGTGAAAAAAGAAACAACATATACATTGAAATTCAATAAAACATGCTTGAAAGACAAAAATCTATGCATATATGATATATATAAACATTAAAGCGATACACATATGTAGTAACAAAGTTTTCATTAAAAATCGAGATAAAAGATTAGATTATTAACCTGTCTTGTCCATTCTCCACATCCAGACCTCTCTAAATAAATCTGTACAACTTTCTCTCTGCTAAAATCTGTTTCATATAGTAAGCCATCATTGGATCATTTTTAAAGGTTAATTTGACTAACTTTGTTAGCATATTAAACATAAACCGAAGCCATCAAACCCAAATATAATTGATAATCAACCGATAGATCACATTAAAAAGCATTAATACAAGATCGATTATACCAAATTTCATGAGGAGAATTACATTAATCTTCAGGAAAATAATCGGCATTGGCACAATTGTATGCTTATAGGTTTCATATCGATAACCCCCTTGTACATCTTGCAGTTCTAGAACTACTTATCATGACACTATCCCAAGAACTTGATTTAATCTGTCCAACTGAAAACTAATCAAATTTTATCATAACAAAATTTAAGATATTGATGCAAAACCACATATTTAGGACCTTTTCAAGCATGATTTCATGAGACACTTAGAAAGCACCTAAAAAATAGAAAGTTAAATATAAAAGGGTATATGAGGAGATCTCCAATCTGTTTGCAAAAGCAAATATGATAAAAGCTAATGGCAGCCTACCTCATAACATGGCCGTTGTAAAACCTCACAAAAATAGACCTCCCAAAATAAAAGAGATATCAACAGAGAATATGAAATATAAAACTTCTTGTTTTTCCTAAGAAATTCATCCTATATCTAAAATTCAACATCAAAATACCATTCTTATAAGTATATCTAACATAAAATTGTAGTATTTTTGTGCTTTCTAAAACACACACACATATATACATATAGAAAATAAATCATTTTCAATTAATAGAAAATAAAAAAAGTCATTGTTATTTCTTTGGATCTCACCCCAAAAAAATACATCAATGACAAGTTTGACAAATTTAAGCAAATCTCACTTTTTAATGTAAGTGTAATTTTTCAATTAATAAAAAGTAAGAGAAGACATTGTTATTTCTTTGGATCACAACCCAAAAAATACATCAATGACAAGTTTGACAAACTTAAGCAAATCTCTTTTTTTCTTTTTTAACGTAAGTATATGGTAAGAGAACTAACCAAACTCATCAATCTTGAAAATAGAATGAAAAGCTCCTTCGAAAGGAAAAAAAAAAATCCATATTAACAACATTACGTAAACCTCATTGTTATATGAATATTACAAGACCACTTGCCAAACTCATCTTTCTTAATAATAAAAGAAGAACCACTAAGAAGGGATAAAACTTCACATTGACGAAGTTAAGAGAATCTCATTTTATATAACAATATTATAGGACCGCTGGCAAAACTCATCTTTCTTAAAAATAAAAGAACAAACCCTTAGAAGAAATCTCCATTATTCATGATAATTATGACTAGGCAAATTTTTATAGGATCAAATTTCTAGAACATCTTTCAAATATAAATAAAAGAAAAAAGAAGCCTTTTGACTAAAGAAACAACAATAGATTTGACTTCACAAGCTTTTAATTAGAAAACCTTAGTAGGTTAATATAATAAAGTATAACACTAAAAATGTCATTGACAATATTTTGATATTGATAAAATAGTTATTCTTTTAAGGTTTTAATTTCAGCAGAAAATATCAATCAACACCACAAAAATCAGAAACACTGATGGACATATCAAATAAATGATTAGAAAGCCAAGTTGAAAGAAAACAAAAAATAATATAATATCCTAAGAAAAGTCACCTCTTTCAGTCACGAATCGAAATAATCCGGGTCCAATCACCTCATTTTAAAATCATATATTGAATCCACAACCTACAAAAGGTTTCAAATTGATCAAAATGAGTAAGTATGGACAAATATAAAAGATAAATGAGGTGGAATGATTTAACATTATTATACCGGCTCATTTTTTAGAAAATGAAGAGTCTTATCCAAATCATCGTTATGCATAGCCCTACCGATCAAACAACCCCGATTCATATGTCCAAGAAATATAGCCACCTGTATAAAAGAACTTTGTCAACTGAGATAGCAACAAGTTACTTAACCATCTCTATCAAACATATACAACCACCTGCATCTGCATATTGCAAATGGATAGACAAACCACCAAAAAAAAAAATAAGGGAAGAAGTATTACACAATTTACAATTATATTCCCAATCTCTCCCCAATAAAATTTACTAAACAAGAATATATACAATGATAACTCCCATGATCAATCGATGATATAACTTGACAAGGTGAAAACATGAAAGGTGAAAGAAATATAAAGTTCCTCAACAGAAGATGTTGTTGCATGGTAATAACAATGATAACAATACGATGTTTCAACCTTGGAAATAGTAAACATACTCAAAAAACTAATCGACTAAAACTCATAGATATCACGGGATTGTAAATGCCTTTGCAAATTTAACAAAAAAAATGGCAACAAGTTCAAACTTTCCTACTAAAAGAATTTCATGACATCGAATTTTTCAAAACAGCAAAACACAATTATGAAGGTCTAAACACTGAAATTTAGTTGAAAAGCAATGTAGGTCACAAGTGAAGTTGGTGAGTATTGATCCAAATAAGGCCATCTATATCTCCCCGATAATATTGTTGTTTGAGCACTAACTTACAAGTTTAAGTTTTATATCTAATAGTTAACTAGTACTATCATTTGTTTGCAAGCAGTCATAGAGTAATCACATACAATCTGATCAAGACGCACAAAATGGAAGGTTGAAATATTATGTACCAATCCAAAAAGGTTGCCAATTATGATAGAACCAATGGCATCATAAATTGAAGCTATAATCAGGACAGTAACAGCAGCACCATCCTGCAAAAATTAAATAATTTGTTAATGATTCAAAGACTAAAATTAGATCAATATCTGAAATATACATGATTAGAGAACAAAACACTAACGACAAAACCATAATGTGGTAGTCACATTAAAGATAACAAAGATAACAAAGTGAATATGATCATTGACACTTGTTCATTACATCGTAAACTAGTTATAAGTTTGTATATCCTAGAATAGTATGGGTCAACTAAAATTAAATTGGAACTTGAGATCCTTCAATCATGTTTTTCTAGTCATTCTAAGTTTAATGATCTTTATCTGTATAGGCCTTAAATAGGCAAATTTTTTGCCTGCTTTTTGCACCTCAATGGCTGGACCAGAAATCTCTAACAACAAAACCAGCACCAAATAACAAATAAGTCATTGTTAACTAACGGAGTGATCTCAAACTGTCAAACGAGTGGCTGCGAAAACAGGCCATTGAATAGAAACAAACAAAAAATCGTTAAAAAATTAAAATCAATCGACTAACATAACCACTTACCAGGCACCGAGGGTTTTTGGACAGAGAAATCACGATCAGTCTGGCGAGCCGAGAACCCCCAAAATGGGAGGAGGCGTGAGGCAGTGGCATACCAAGAAAGTGAAAATTCTTCACTCTCTCTTCTGTCTCAAACCTACACATTTTGGCGTAAACCCTATCGCCGCCGCGGGCTGTCACCGGCATGCATTCCCCGTCAATCTCGAATGCATAACTCGACAAAATCTTTTCCCCCACGACTCTCACATCTTCTGTATCCACCGCCGCCGCCGGCGAGTATCGACTCCGATCCTCCTCCACATCGTCGAGATCGACAATTTTGGTTCTCTTCTCGTCGGAAGGGAGTTGAGTGTCGTCAAGTGGGGAATCGGGAGCGTCAGATCTGGGACGCTCGTTGTGGCCGTTGATTTGGGGGTCGATGGAGGGTGGTGAATCCGGTGGCTGTTGTTCAGGTAGGTCGAGATCTGGGGTAAAATCGTGGTCGTCGTGGAAATAGGAGTTGGCTTCGAGCGATTCGAGTTCTTTGGGGAGAGGGATGTCGTAGTCCATGTCCATTTTGCTGGCTGCAGAGGACTGTGTCGCTGCTTGCTTTGTGTGAGAGGAAGCACAAAGAAAGTGACAGCGAAACCTTGGCATGCGTGAGAGAGTGAGAGGAGGCGTGAGGCGAGGTGATCAACGTCGTGGCTTTGAGAGAGAGAGAGAGAGAGAGAGGTTGACGGCCAGGGATTGTGTGAGGCTGTTATGTTTGTATATATAGTACGGAGAATTATAGGAACGGCCTCTAGTTCAGTGAAATTACATTAACATATAATGTTTGACTATAATGACATTGACCTTCCTTATTTATTTATTTATTTTTTAAACAGATTTGATCAAGTTTAACTATCGTAAATAATATTTATCAATTAATCACCGAATAATCTATAAATTATTAACCGCTACCTCACCAATCAATAGTGAGTAATGATTTTGGAACCTTGTTTCTTACTATGTTTTGGATGAAATTTGATAGTTACCTCTTCATGTGTCTAAAATTTAATGAGATATATCATAATATTTGTAAGTTAAATAAATATAGCTCTTGCCAATAGAAGTATTAAGCTCAAGAGTGCTTGAGGATATATACTTAGTCGTCTAATATATCTTGTAAGATTATTAAGAAAAAACCAAACGGCAGATTAAGTGAGATAGTCTAATAGTAATATATTCTTGTTCACCAAGCTTAAGGATATACATATTTATCAAATAGTGGATTTTAAGACCTAATCAAGAGTGACTTGTGGTTTTTTTCTGTTGGGTATTTCCAAGTAAAAATTGTTTTAATTTTGTCACCATATTAATTGTTTTAATTTTGTCACCATATTTTACTCTATTTCTTAAATTGAATCAATTGCTAATTTGCATCGTGTGTGTTTAGATTGACTATTTAAAAAATATATTTTAGCCTAATAACAAGAATTAAATTGAACACCCAACCATAATTATCTCAAATAACACAAGAGGCAATCTTGATAGATAAATAACAACTTGAAACCATCTAACTAGCATTTAAAATTGTGTGTTAAAATATATAATCCTATCCATCAAGATAATCACCCACTAAGGATGTCGTCAAACGAGTATAAGGACTGGTATGCTCATGCCCAAACTATCGATCATCTCTTCGCCCATACCCATCCAAATCTCCATTTAGGGGAAATGGGTATGGGGCTATTTGCAGATGACTGCCTCCATATTAATTCATGTTACCTGATTCACTTGTTTGACCCACTTTGACTAAATTCGACCAAAAAAATTTAAAAGAATTTCATAGAATAAATATATATAAATAAAAACATAATTCCCTAAATAATTAATTTAATCAACTCATAAAATCCACAAAAAAGCTTTAAAAAAAATCTCATCATTCGTTACAATCCAATTTTACATGAAAAAAACTCATGATAAAATTAAAATAAATAATAAATCCTATATATATGAATAATTTAATAGTGATATATATAATTTAATAATTATTATATATTTATTTATCTATTAAAAAATAATTTGGAAGAAATAGATATAGGATAGCTTCCCCTATACCCATACCCATACTCATTTATAAATGGGTATTGAATTTATCCTCAAATCCATATTCATACTCAAAAATCTAATAAGTTTAATACGAAATGCTTGGTTTGTAGAGAAAATGTGAGTGGTTGGTCTTTTTATCTACAAAAATAAAAGGCAACACTGGCAGAGCATTTTGTTTTATTCCATCTAAAGCATTTTTGGTGTGTTTACTTCATGGATTAAACAAAGGGAATGAGGAATGGGATTGATTGATGTTGTTTACTTGCTTAAAATCCATTCCGTAATGGGAATGAAAATGTGGGCCCCACATCAATTTGGGATTGTGGAATGGGAATCTTATTCCCCCCAACCCACTTGGGAATCCCATTCCCATTCACTTTGTCAAAATAAAATGTCTCTTATACCCCTTTTTAAAAAAATAAAGAAAAATCTATTTATTTGATGTTAAAAAAAAAAAAACTACATATTGTAATAAAAAATTGTGCACTATTAATTTTTCATCACCAATTTCTTAATTATCATGATGGACTAATAAAATAATATGTAATTTTTTTTTATTATTATATGTAGTTTTTTATTTAATATTAAAAAAAAATTACATATTATAATAAAAAACTACACACCAAGTTAGTAAACTATTAAAATAATATTAAGTTTTTTTATTATAATATGTAGTTTTTTATTTGATATTAAAAAAAAGAGCATATTATAATAAAAAACTACACATTATTATAATTAATCCATAATTTTAATTAAGAGTATTTTTGTAACTTATAATTAATTCATTCCGATTCCAAAGTAAAGTAAACAGTTTAATGGAAATAATATTGATTCCGATTCCGATTCATGTAGTTGAAGTAAACAACTTATATGATTCCGATACTTCATTCCGATTCCTCTAAGTGAAGTAAACGTATCAAAATTTATGTATTGTTTTCCCTTAGGATTTGTAAGAAATTTCAATTTATGTCCGCCTTGGGGCACAAGTTGTCTTAAAAAGTTTTCAAAAGTACTTGTTTGGTTGTCGAGGTTGAATTGTCAATGTTGAAAGTTACTTATTCGGTTTGCTATCCTGCTTTGTTTGTGGAAGTTGGAGTCTCTCCTAATAAAATTTTAATCTCATTCATATTACAATAAAAAGAATTTTGACGTTAGCACACCTTTACGATTAATTATCTTAAGTTTGCAATTCACCATCAGCCAACTCATCATGTCCACACCCAACAAACCTTGCAAAATTATCATGACCTAGTTTGTCTATTTCAATGTAATTTGATGGGTCAAACATTTGCTATTCCCACTAACAGAAAACGCCTATACATAGAGTGATGGCGTCCTGTTATTGTAACCTCTACATTTGTACCATTTCAAGCCAATGTGAACGCATTTTCAAATAGGGTCTATTGTTCGTCAACTAAGATACACTAATGCATTTATTTGCTTGTAATTGAAATATTGAAATAGTTTGGAATCGGGATAATCTGAAATAAATTGGTTTGGAATCAAATTGATGTATCGCAATCAAAATAAGTTCTTTACTTCAATTACAGGAATTAGAATTGAAATCAACAATGTTCTCATTAAGATGTTTACTTTGATTTAGAATTTGAATGGATTAATTATAAGTTATAAAAATATCTTTGATTATTATTTTTTTCACAGTTTTTTTATTTTCATTTTATTATTATTTTTTAATAAGGGATATAAAAGACTTTTTAAATTGTAAAAAGAATGCGAATGAGAATACTAAGTGGGGTGAGGGGAATGAAAATTTCATTTCACAATCTCAAATTTGTCTGCGACCTATAATTTCATTTTCATAACAATTAATGTAGCTTCACATAATATAAAAGTCTACTCGTTTCCTCAGCTGACCCAACAACTTGCCCAAGTAAACATAACACAAAAGTTTATAAAATAAAAATTTTTTTGATATTATTTTTAAAATAGGTAAAATATTTAATTAGGAAGAAAAAATAACGATTTATTATAAAAATTTACCGTAAGAAAATAAATTGTTGTTTTCAACTTTGTAATTATGAGTTCGAAAATATTTTTTATCATTTTCATACATGTGAACAAACAACTAATTTTAATACTTTTTATTTTTGAAAAGAGAAAAATATTTTTAAAAATGCATCCCCATCGAGTCTCCCCACCATCTTATTACAACAAGAGAGAAGAATCATTGGATTTTACAATATGCTATATTTATTTGCAATCTAATTAATTCTCATAAATCATATAATCTGATCATAATTTTTAACCATACCTGGCAGCTTGAGTAACAATTTGAGAAGTATTCAGATAAATTGTAGAGGTAGTCGCACAACACATTTGGCAGCAAAGAAGAACAGTGCCTCCTCCACACACTGAAAAGTTAAGGGTAAATTGTTATTTTATGACACCATGACCAAAACAAGATGTGATTGGAAAAATGTCTCACCTCCGAAAATCAGAGCAAATGAAGCCCTAATACACGTTTAAAATATTGTGTTACAATAAAAATATTTATTATATAACTTGTAGAATTATTAATGGAGAGTTTTTAGAATATATATTTATATATATATATACACACTTTGTTTTTTTTTTTTTTTTAATTGAGTACTGAAACTTAGAGGGGTGTATTCAATCATGACTATAAAAAACTTTTATAGACTTTTTTTAGTGAATGACTTTTATAGAATTTCATAAACTTTTAATGACTTTACAAATTTATGAAAAACTTTTAGAGACTTTTATAAATTCTTTTTAAAAAACTTTCATTAACTTGTATAGATTGTTATAGACTTCTAAAAAAAATAATATAAAAAACTTTCATAGACTTCCAATAGACTTTCATAGATATTAATAAACTTTCACTAATTAATATAATATTTACTTTATAAATTAGTAAAATTATATTCATCATGTCGATAATTGATTAAAAAATATGATACATAAAATATAAGTATAGTCTATTACAAAATAATAATAAGAAAAGTATAGTCACCTCAACTACATAAACAGATAATCAAAATATCAAATATTTCAAGTATTTTATGATTTAATTTATATCTTTTATGAAAAATAAAATCTTTAATGTCCGTTATTGTTAATAATCTCAACATTGTTCCACATATTAGCAGTTATAATAGTCTTTCATTCATTAGCATGCTCTCTTTTTTGTTCTTAAGTTTCAAAAAATGAGTTGAAATCGTCGTCTACATTAACTAGTAATGATGCTTAAGATAAAAAAGATTCATAGATATTAATAAACTTTTATAGATTTTCATTTACTTCTAAAATAAAAATATATTCCTTTAACAAACTTGTACAAATTATACACTTTATAAGTTATATTTTTCATCTCAATGAAAATATTTTTCTTTTGACATAATATAAATAAACAGGTGGAAAACAACTATCAAAATTAATATTTTACAAAATTCAAACTGATTAATTTTATAATATTTTACAAATATTAAAATTGATTATCCTATCCCAAATATTAAATAATCAAAAGTAATATGCATAAAAATTGAAAAAAAAAATCACAAGTATAAATATAATTAAATTTAAAATTTTAATTTTCTTAATTAATTACTAGCTAAAAAATCATCAAATATTAATTTATTTTCCTCTTTTAATTGAAATAGAAGTTTTTCTTTTTATTTTGTAATATAAAAAATAAAGATTCTATTGATTAATTTCATCAATGAAGTAATGAGATTTTTTATTTATATATTACGAATTCTATTTTCATCATTTATACATAAGAAATACTAAACTGTTAGCTTACAATATAATTATTAATAATAGTTGTATTGTTTATTATAAGAATAATAAGATAATTTAGATCAATATTCATCTAAATATTTTTTTTTGTATTGTTTTTATATAAATATAAATTATAATATTTTTTAATTTATTTTACCAAGATCTAACGCCTCAATTTTGATCCAAATTTTAAATTTTTTACAAAATAATAAATTAGTGTCATTTGGAAAAGAATGAGTTTAATAAGAAAAGCTAACAATTTGAACATAGAAAGAAAATATTGACCATTATAATTCACAATAAAATAGGAGTGAAATATATATGTATGTGTGTGTGTATTTTTAAAATAAGTGAAATAGTTTTATTTATGGGAGATTCAAATATAAAAGTAATAGTGAGCTTTACTTCTATAGTCAAAAACAAAAGTCTACAAAAGTTTTGAAGATGAGTGGAGGAAAATTTATGGAGCTTGATTATTATAAATTTAACATAAAAGTCTACAAAAGTCATTAAAATTTTAAATTCTATAAAAGTCATTGACATTTTAAATACCTCATAACTTTTATAAACTCTTAAAAGGTTTTGATTGAATACACCTTAACTTTTATAGACTTTATAAAACTCTTTAAAAGTCTATATTGAATACCGGATAACTTTTGCAGAGTCTTTAAAAGTCTGTATTGAATACATACAAACTTTTAAACTCTATAAAAGTCATTAAAAGTTTAGATTGGATACACCCCCCTTAATTTCTTAGTAGGAGAAAGGAATTAAGTTCCCCTGACAATATGAACTTGACTCTTGATTTGTGCGTGACGTTCACGAAATTTATTTTCTAACTTAGTAAACATAAGTATTCATTAAAAATCAATTAAGTTCATTTTCTCTCATTAAGATTTCTGATTAGTAAATACCCCTCTAAAGTGTGGTTAGTAATATAACACACTAATGAGCGAAATGAAAGTTGTTTGACTTTTAATAAATTCTCCGGTTTACTAAAAGCTTGAAAAATGAAATTATGTAGACCTTATACACAAATCAGGAATGAAGTTATAGATAAAATTAAGCTTAATTCACCCTATTGCCTTAATAATTAATTTATCTTCCATGAAAAAAAAAAAAAAATCAAATATTTCATCTAACAATGATGTTATACATCTCATCTCTTATATTTCACTTACAATTCAACCAATGATATAACAATTGATAAGGACATTTTACTTCACGTAAAAAAAATAAAAAAATAAAAAATAAAAAACCTGCTTTTCAAACACAAACACACATCTAACCAAACCTAGTTCTTCGAACACTTAGGCTTGTCATTAAACAAATTGTTGACGTTCGAATCTGATCAATAAGGTTCTTCGAAGCCCAAGCTGCAGATATGTTGATTACAAAGAGATAGGGGAGAAAATAGAGGCAGAGAGGAAGAAGAAACTGAGAGAAGCAAAGCACACAGAATCTATGTGGTTCGACTAAGGGAAAGGCCTACGTCCATGACGCCGGCTCTGGTGAGGGACGACAATCACTGTTATTATTGTTTATTTTGTTACAGCTGTGGAGAGAGAGAACAGTAGAGAGAGAGGAAAAAAACCCCTCTTACAATAAAACTCTCCCCTATTTGTAGAGAGGGTGAGAAGCTATAGTAATAGTACAACTCAAATAAGAAAACATTAAATGTTGATAAACTTGCTATAACTGACACCTTTGACTTTTAGGACTTGGGCAGTATCTTTTGACATAGTAGATGAGATCTGAAAATCACACTACTATAATTCTGAGAAAGGCTTAGAGTGCATGTCATGTTATTCGTGAGCTGGAACTGTTCTGAGCGAGCATGAGCTCCCTCGGAAGCTGGAGCTCGTCAAGAGTTAAGTAGGTGTATGAATATGTGTGGGCGAGTAGATCTGGACGAGCAACTCTGAGCGAACAGATCTGGATGAGCAGACCTGGGCGAGCAGATCTGGGTACCTTGTTGCTGTTGGTTGCTGTCAGAGCTTTTTGGAGAATAAGGGAATTTCAAACCTAAACCTCAAGAATACATCCATTAAAATAACAACTTTTAGGATGTAAACAGTATCAATCGAGACATCCTTGATTGCCACATCATGGAGCACGAAAATCCCTTTTTGAAAACATATTATAATAGGTAATCTGACGACCGAGCACAAAGTTATACCCGTTTCTTTGGACCAGTAGCTTGGACTCTTGTTTGTTGGGACGATTTTAGTAGGTTATCTTACTGGACCTCTGGACTTTTACCAGCTCATTTGGGATAACCCAAAAATACATACAACACAAACTTACTTGGGTTCGTCGACAAACCTAGTAGGTTCATTCAACGATCTAGGTTTCAAACCTAGATCATCAAATGATTGATTTCCATGAAAATCAAATTGATAGTTATTGATCTAGTTTCCATGGAAACCAGATCTGATTAGAAAGTTCTCCTAATCGATGATAGTGTGTGAAAGAGAGAATGTAAAAGAGAAAATATGGTTTTGTGTGAGAGAGAGAGAGAATCAATTTGTGAGAACTAGTTGTCCCCAATTCACTAATGTGGAATTGACATTATTACCCTCAAACCCTAACGACACCATTGACTTTTTAAATGGAAATTAGCATCTCACTAACATCTAGAATTTTTTGGATAATATTTTCAAAATCAGGGGTAGTTTATCTGACAAAGAGTTAGAAAGTGAAAATTGATGAAGAGTCAAATTCTTTTAATGAATGATAATATTGGTGATTCACTTTTTGAGGTGCCATTAAAACTCAAGTTGATTTTCTAGTTTTAATTACAGACTCAATGATGTTTCGGTGCTATTAGGTGAAATTTACAATATATATATATATATTATGTAATGTATATGTTTATATATGTATACACATAGAAAGAGAGAGAGAATTCCAGTAAATAGCACCCAAAAAAAAGGTAAATTTAAAAAATAACACTGAAAAACTAAATTGAGGTTTTTTTAGTGCTCCTGTGAACATACAATTCGCTTAGAAACGATAGTTTATGAAAATAGTTCGTGGAAATCGCGAACTATTTTCATAAACTGTTATTTCCATGTGAAGTAACAATATTCACGTGAGTATTAAAAAAACTTAATTCAGTTTCCAATGTTATTTTTCAAATTTGAGCCTTCTTTGGTGCTAGAAAAAAGAAAATATATATATATATATGAGATTGATTTTGGTTGAATTTTGTGTTAATTTTTTGGCTATATGGTATGACTCTAAAGTGTTTTCTAATTATAAATCTAAGAGTAATATTAGGTTTCCCAAATATTTTATCAAAATCTTTATCCAAATGATATGACATTTGAGTTTTTAAAATTTTATTAATTATCTTATCATCTCATGATTTACAAGATCTTGACAACTCATATGTCATATCATTTGGACATGAATTTTCTAATGTCTTCTCTTATTTACATTAAATGTTGATGTCACATATTTCTTAAAGTAGAATAGAGGCCAAAGAAGTTACAAAGTAGAATATCTATTTTAAAGATAAATTAAATTAAAAAAAAAATAAAAAATTGACAATGCTAGATAAAATTGAAAATATATCAAGCAAACATGCATGGCTTAACTCATGTTAGATTCCACATATTATGTGTTCAAATACATGTATATATAGAAGTAATTGCACAATACCCCTGAGGTTTGTCAAAAAAATAAACGGAAATATATTCACTTTTTTATTACATAACACCTCAACTTTGTTTGTCAAATTCTATTAACTTTAACAGTTGATCAAAGGTATTGGTCAAATGACCAGTTCACCATGAACAAGACAAAAAGAAAATAAAAAGAAAAAAAAAATGGTGGAATATTATATTTCCACCATTGGATAGATCCTATCCAATAATAGAAATCCACCACAATATTTAATATATATATATATATATATAAAATCTTTAAAAGTTTTTAAAAAAATAAAAACTATTGAAAGGAAAAAAAAAATAAATAAACAAAAAATTCAAACATCAAAACAAAGGTCATTCGTTCAGAGATGGATATTCATCTCTGATTTTGTTTCTCTGTTATTGTAGTCGATGATGGAGCTATAGGTCTCCATCATCGACGAGCTGATATCCGTCATCAGCAATGGGGATCTACATCCATTATCTTCATTGCGCAATGGAGACGATGGAAGGTCTCCGTGCATGTTATAGATCAAATCTAGTCTCCATCATGCATGGAGACCAGTTCGAGTCTCCAATTTGGTCTCCTTTGTTAGAGACTCTTGGTCTCCAATAATAGAAAGGCTTTTTTTCATCGAAGATGCTTGGTCTTCAATTTTTTTTTTTTTTTCTTTTTTGGTTTTAGAAAAAAGAAACCCAAGATCAATGCCATCTTTTGCTAGTGCTATGGCATTAACTAAAGGTCACCAGTTAGATACCATGCCTAGGCAAGGCTGTCTTTTTTTTTTTTTTTTTTTCCTTGGTTTTCTTTGTGCTTTTTTTTTTTTATTTATTTTCTTTTTTGGTTAATGATTGATGATGGTGAATGTGCTGGAATGCTATGGGATGATGATGCAAATTAGGCTAAGGATATTTGTTTTGATGGGATGATGATCTTCAGTCTCTTTTTATATATATATATATTTTTAATGAAAAACTCAAGTCTTCTCATTCTCTATTTTTTTTTGTTTTTATTTTTGCTTTTGCTTTTGCTTTTTTTTGTTTTTTTTTTTTTTTGTTTTTTAAAGAGCTGGGTTGAAAATCCATATCTTCAATTTGAAATCTAGGTGTTAAACCCTGAAGATCTTCAAGTTTTGAAAAGTTGGCCCAGATCTTCAAAACTTAAAAATTTTGGTAATTCTTTGTTGGAAAAACTTCATTTTAGTTCTTAAAGTTTCGAAAAATATCAGATTTTTAAAATATTTTTAAAAATATTTTTTTATTTTTAATTTTTTCAAAATTCTTCAAAAAAATCCAAACCATCAGTCAACTGACGGTCAACATTAACATAATATATAGAAAAATATTTTTACCCTTGATAATTGTTAGTGACATATAAATTATTGGATTACCCTTATAAAATAATGAGTTTATAAGTTAAATTTTCTAAAATATCTCTGAATTTAAGCTATTAAATTACAATTTAAACTATCTAAAGTCATTGTTGACCATCAGTTGACTAACGGTTTAGATTTTTTTGAAGAGTTTTGAAAATATTAAGGATGAAAATAATTGTTTCTAAAAGAGCTTTAAAATTTTGATATTTTTGGTAAACTTAAATTTTTCCTTTTTTATTTTTTATTTTTTGGTTTTTGAAGATCTGAAACTCAAATATTCTTTCTCTTTTTTTTTTTTTTTTTTTGAAGATATGAGTTTGTCTAGTTTATTTTTTTTTTCAATTTTTTGGTAATATTTTTTATTTTTAAATTAATATCCGCTATCCATCACATAATAAATGGTAGAGCTTTTTTTTTAGTTTTAATTTTTATTATTTTTGAATTGTTTTTCCTTTAATTTAAAATTTTAAAACAATTAAAAAATTAAATAACAAAATTGCCCTGAGTCAACTTAATTGGACTAACTTTAATGGAATTGGATTAACGGAGTAGAGTATTGTATAATAAAAAGATAAATGTATTTTTGCTTGTTTTTTTAACAAAACTCATAAGAGTATTGTACAATTACTTTATATATATATATATATAACTGCTTATCATGCAACTTCGCAAACATAAAAACCGTATTTAAACTGTATAATCTTTATTAGAGTACATACGTAGCGTTATAAACTTAACATTCAACTTTCCAACATTTAGATTGTAAACATTGGAATAATGAGTATAATATAATTATGCTTGGAGAGTAGACAAGAAGCAAATATGAAAATCAGTGGGCAGGAACCAGGCGTCTGGAGCAAATGGTGCAGTAGAACTTCTTCTTGATTTTGTGTGAAATGGGAATAAAACAGAAAAGCAAATGAGCATCAAAATCAAAAGCCATTACAGGCCCTCCACAATACGGGCAAGCTGCATTTACGCCTTTTCTGTCAATAATCTTTTCTTGAACATCAAAGATTGCCACCACACTCATCTTTTTAAAAAATCAGAACTAAAATACTTCAACTACATCCAAACCACCCCTACATGCAATATTGTGTGTTTTGAGATATATATCGATACACACAAACACAATAAATATCATGGGCAACTTCTTTGAAACTTGATTGAATTTGCTTAGTAGCTGTATCATAGCTGTGTCTGGGAATCAAATTACTGGATGCTACAAAAAGCGAAGAAAATTGTTGGTCATTGAGTCGTCCATTTATGTAATCTTGAATTGTCTCAGCAGTACACATCAGGTCTCATTAGTCATTATTAAGTCGACGCTTGCCTTTTTGACTGGGCAACGCGTAAGACCAGCTGTACAACCTTTCAATTACTAGGATTTTTTCTTTTCTTTGGAAGAAATTACCAGGAAAGTCTGGATGGCATGTTCAACACTCCAAACATGTCAATTCAAAATGAATTCATCCTATCATATAAAATGTTGGAATCAAGTGGCTATGCTTGAGTGGACGAATATGATAGCCCCAAAATCCCATGATTTACTCCTTATTGGGTGTCGACATACCATAACGTTTTGAATTCCAACTTGTGATCCAACTAAATATGTGAAATTATCCTTTTAACCCATATATGACCCTATATCGACAAGTTGAGGTTGATCTAGATGGAGACAACTTGTACTTATGTCTAGGAGTTTATGATTTTGAACAATTTTCCCTTCCATAAATCCTGAACTTACCATAATAATTCAATACAAATTCACATATTGACAGGTTAAGGTTCAAGTTCATTTGTATACCTATCACACGGTATACCTATCATACTTGCAGCTAAGAAGTTGCAAATTCAAACTACTTTGTCTTTCCCAAATCCTGAGTTTAATATATATATATATATAATACTATATTACCTAAAAATTTACTTCAACTCATTATTTAAATGATATGACAAGTTTATATATAATTATCATATTATCAATACATTATCTTCAAAATTAATGTGGCGGTTACAACTCAATTTGCCACATAATTTGAACTAATTTTTAGACCCTCTAATCACACACACATATATATATATATATATACACACACTCAAGCTCGATCCAAACTAGTCTTAAAATTGGGAGGGACAGGCTTTAGGACAACACCAAATTGAAAGATTAGGAAATTTTAAAAATTTTATGTTAAAAAAAAAAAGGATAAAACCACGTGGTTAGCCCAGGCCCGTGTGGGCAAGCCTGCTCCAAATAGAGCTCAAGTGCAAAACAGGGTACGCGCTTGCTTTACAAAAATATTTAAGGCCTGCCTTACAACCAGCCCAAATTGAAACCTCTAAAATTGGGGTAGGAGTTATGTTACTTGGACCTCCTCTGAGAGTTGCTTCTAAAGGGGGATTCTTGTTATTGCAGAACTTGCTCTAGTTCTAGCAGAAATCTCAAGGCTGTTAATTTGAATGCATAGTAAATTCAGATGCCAAATGCCAAATAAGCCATTAAGCTCAACAACCAACAGAAATTATTTGAAAATAATTCAACTAATTTGATTGCAACAATTTCACCTTTAAAATCAAAACCTTCTCACAGCCTAAGTTCTCAAATCTTGCACATCTATGAAAGCTTCTTGCATATCTACAATTGTCAAATCTTGCATATCGATGAAAACTTCTTGCATATCCACAGTTGTCTACGGTTATATTTGTTAATATCATTGTAGTTTGCCTTCTTGTACTGAATATTATTTTTGGATGTACAGAAAAAGAATGATATATAATACACTGTTCAAATACAAAGAGTAAAATCACTATGTTAGGTCTGTTGGGTTATGGGCTTCGATATCTACATGTCGGATACCCGGATTAATCTCTCGAATTTCAATCTCTAGTCTGTCAACTTCACTTCCTAAAGCTGTAACCAGTTCCTCACCTGCATTAAGAATACCTAGTATTTATCATACCATAAAGTTCAAGTCATAAATCATCAATTGAATTGCTTGATGCAATGCTTACCATAATCTGCCATGGTTTTCAGCAAAGCGGAATCACCTTTCTGCATTGCGGCTTTACGGAACTGTGTATCATCGATTGCAATCAATAAGTGAAATAATAATAATAATATATACATTCAAATTCAACAAAACATGCTTGAAAGATAAAAATCTATGCACATATCATATATGTAAGCATTAAAGCAACACATAGACCTAATAACAAAGTTTTATATAAAAACGGAGACAAAAGATTAGATTATTAACCCGTCTAGCCCATTCTTCACGCCCAGACCTTTTTAGATAATTCTGCACGACTTTCTCTCCATTGAAATCTATACCATACAGCAGCCACCATTAGATCACTTTAAAAGTTAATTTGATCAACTTCGTAAGCATATTAAACATAAATTGAAGCCACCAAACCCAGATATAAGTGACAATCAATCATTAGATCACATTAAAAAAGCATTAAAGTAAATTTAATATAAGATCAATTATGCCAAATTTCATGAGGAATTACATTACTGTTTAGGAAAACAATTGGCATTGGTAAAATTGTATGCTTATAGGTTTCATATCGGTAACCTCTTTGTACATCTTGGAGTTCAGGAACTACGTATCGTGACAATATCCCAAAAACTCCATTTAATCTGTCCAACTGGAAACTACATAAAATTTTATCATAACAAAATTTAAGATATCGATGCAAAGCAACATATTTAAAGACCTTTTCAAGTATGATTTCATGAGACACTTAGGAAGCACCTAAAAAATAGCAATTTAAATATAGAAGGGTATACGAGAACTCCAAGCTGTCCGCCAAAAAAAAAAAATTCTATCTGATAAAAACTAAAAGCAGTCTGCCTCATAACATGGCCGTTGTAGGACCTCGTAGAAATAGACCTCCAAAAATATAAGAAATACAAACAGAGAATGTGAATTATCTACTTGTAATATTTTAAAAGAAATTCATAATACATCTGAAAATTCCACACCAAAATACCATTCTTATAAGTATTATATATAATATAAGCAAATAAAATAATTTTTCAATTAACAGAAAATAAAAGAAGGCAATTGTTATTTCTTTGGATCTCAATGTAAAAAATACATCAATGATAAGTTTGATTGCTGGCAAAACTCATCTTTCTTAAAAATGAGAGAAGATGCCCTTATAAGAAATCTTCATTATCCATGATAATTATGACTAGAAGAATTTTTATTGGATCAAATTTCTAGAATATCTTTCAAATATACATAAAAGAAAACAGTAGCCTGTATAGCTAAAGAAACAACAATTGATTTGACTTCACAAGCTTTTAATTAGAAAATCTAAGTAGGATAAGATAACATAGTTTCATTGACAATATTCTGATATTGATAACATAGTTATTCTTTTGAAGTTTTAATCTCAGCAGAAATATCAATCAACACCACAAAAATCAAAAACATTGATGGACATATCAAATTAATAATTAGAAAACCATGTTGAAGGAAAACAGAAAATATTATGATATCCTAAAAAAAAGTCACCTATTTCAGCCTTGAATCGAAAGAATCCAGGTCCAATCACCTCACTTTTACAATCATATAGAGAATCTACAACCTACAAAAAGTTTCAAATTGATTAAAATGTGGAAGTATGGACAAATATAAAAGACAAATGAAGCAGAATTATTTAATATGATCATACCGGATCATTTTTTAGTAAACAAAGAATCTTATCCATATCATTGTCATCCATTGCCCTACCAATCAAAGAATGTCGATTCCTTTGTATGAGAAATATTGCCACCTGCATAAAAAGATTTTGTCAACTAAGATGGTGACACGTTGCTCAACCCTCTCTCAAACATATACAATCACGTGCATATGCATATTGCAAATAGATAGATAAACAATGAAGAGAAGGGGGAAAAAAAAGTATTACGCTTAGATATCCCGTCTCTCCCCAATAAAATTTATTAAACAAAAATATACACAATGATAACTCTCATGATCAATCCATGATATAAATTGACAACGTGAAAGAAATATGAAGTTCCTCAAAGGAAATGTTATTGCATAGTAACAACAATTATAACAATACGATGTTTTAGCCTTGGAAATAATGAACCGACTCAAAACTCCAATAGACTAAAAATCACAGATATCACGAAATTGTAAATGCATTTGTAAATTTAACAAAACAAACGGCAACAAATTTGAACTTTCCTACCAAAAGTAATTGGTGACACAAATTTTTCAAAACAGCAAAAACACAATTTTGAAGATCTAAACATTGAAATTTAGTTGAAAAGTGATGTAGGTCACAAGTGAACTTCATGAGTATTGATCCAAATGAGGCCATCTATATCTTGTTTGCCCATTTTCAATGATGTTGATAGGGCCACCATTAGTCCTAGTCTTACTTCAATGTAATTGAACATCGAAATAATGGATAAACAAGATATAGCCCTTAAAATACCCTCAAAAACAAGGAGAGGGGAAAACTAAAAAATGTTCAAACACGTCAAATTGGCGAGTTTTAACTTTCAATAGCAACTACTTATAATGCATCAAGAAATTCCTACCCTTTACAAATTTTCAGAGCGCAAAACTATTGTTTAGCCACTTGCCTGCAAGTTAAAGCTTTTTTATCTAGCAATTATTTAACATGACCTAAAAGCCAGATTTGGTTGAATTTGTTGACTTCTAATACCACCATACGATCGACACTTGTTTTGTATTGTATTTGTGTTTCTATTTAGGCTTGATTACGTGTAAAGTTCATTTATTTTGCACATATATAAATGTATCACATTTTAATATTGTTCTTTGAGTGCTAACTTACAAGTTTAAGTTTTTTATCTAATGGTTAACTAGTACTATTATTTGTTTGCGAGCAATCATATGATAATCACATACAATCTCATCAAGGCTCACAAAATGGAAGGTTGAAATATTATGTACCAATCCGAGAAGTTTGCCAACTACAATTGAACCAATCGCATCATAAATTGGATTTCCTGTTATATTCACTGCAACCAAGGATGCTCCAGCTATAATCAGGCCAATAACCGCAGCGCCATCCTGCAAAATTTAAATAATCTATTAATGGTTCAAGGTTTGTAATAAAGCAATATTTGAAATCTACATGATTAGAGAACAAAACACTAGTGACAAAACCATAATGCGGTAGTCACACTAGAGATAATAGAGTGCACATGATCTAATAGACTGCACATGATCATTGAATTAGGTATGTCCTAACTGGCTCTCTCCCTCTCCTCTCTCTCTCAACCAACTTTAATTAGGTATGTCCTCTCTCTCAATCGGCTCCCTCCCTCTCCTCTTTCTCTCAACCGGCTCTAATCAGGTTAAAGTTGAGAGAGCTCGAGTTGAGCGAATTTTAGTGACTTGATTTCGTGATGGATGGAGAGGATTTCAAGAGAAAAATCACACCAAGGTGAGAAAAAAGGGAGAAAATCTCACCAAAATGCGAGGAAGGGGCAGACTGGGTGGGCGTTATACAGTAAGGTTAGGGTTTTTACGAAAAAAATAATTTAAATGTCATTTTTGCCCTAAAATTTACCTATTGACTGCCTCTGGGCGCCTGGTCGCCTCACCCTCTAGAGGCTAGGTTTTTCAGGTACTCCGCCTAAGGCGACTGCCTTGAGGTGCCTCAGGCCCCGAGGCGGTGAGGTAGCACCTCTCGCCTCATCTTTTAAAACCATAGGGTCGACTACCCCATCACTCTCTTTTTCATCTTCAACCTTAAACCCTACATACCCAAGAATAAAGAGGGCAATCGGCCATTTTTTTATTGATTTTGTTTTATTTTGTTTGATACTTATTTCTTTTTTCCTAATGCTATCGATGACATCTATATCAGGGTTTCAAATTTTTTTTTGTCATTTCTAAAGCAACATTCAATAGGTTTAATTTCTAAGAACTGACTTAGTTTCAGCAGCTAACAGTGAGTTCAGACACACACATACCTCTGTCATGACAGCAACTGATGTGGGATCATGACCACGCCAAATATAATCTCTCACTTTCATTCCTTCAGCAGCTGCTCCTTTCTTGACAGATTGTATAGCAATAATAAGAGAAGCACCTGTGGAAAGTTGTTGGTTAGATGGAAAAGCTAACGAAAAGTTTGAAACTAAAACAACAATCAATTGATCTAAAACTACTATGTGATGATTATACCTTCAATAATAAGCGAACCCCCAATCACTAAAGCTGCATATTCAATATGTACAGGTTGCTGATGAGAAAACACAAAATATATAAAATCTGATTGCATTCACCATGGTAAACAGCTAGGTATCAGAAAAAGAATTTTGGGTAACATAATTTGGTTCCATTACCTGTTGCGACCACAAGTTTTGAATTCCATTAAATATTGTAGCACCAGAGCCAAGACAAAAGATACCAACAGCAGATATCAAAGACCAAACAAATCTTTCCTTGGAATAGCCATAACTGTACAAAAAGATCAAAAATGATATCAGTGCAATAGTAAAACAAAAAGAATGTCATTGCATCTTCACTCTAAACATTAACCAAACCCTCTCTAGGTGCTTAAACGTGCTCACATTTCAAACATAGGAAGGAAGCACAAGTTATTGGCAGTCATGCACAAGAAATCTCAGGATTTTCCTAAAGGAAAAAAAAAATTAATTATTATGTAGCATGACCAATGCTTTAAAAGGCAAGGTGATGCGCCGCCTCACCACCTTAGGGCCATAGGCACCTCAAGGCAGTTGCCAAAGGCGGCGGGAATGAAAAATCCCGCTTTGCGAGCATGAGGCGGTCGCCTCAGGACTGCCTTAAAGCGAGGCGCCTAGAGGCGGTCAAAGGGATGATGGGAATATAATCCGATATGTCAAAGCTTTTAAACCAATCACAACCCACAAAACCAAAACCTCTCTTTGTGTCTTTTTAATGATGCAAATTTGTGAAGAAAGCCAAATAAGAATGGTAGAAGAAGAGAAGAGGAAAGAAGGTAATGTTTTCATGGTAAAGACGAGCAGAAAAATAGAGAATGCGGAAGAAAAAGCTAGAAGATGAAAAGTTAGGCTTGATTTGTTTTAAAGGAGTTTATATAATTTTTAATTAAGTTGTTGTCATTTCCCAAAAAAAAAAAATGTGCTGTCACCAACTCCGTTTCTCTCAATTGAGTACTGACCCCACATTTCAAAAAGAAATAAAAACAATCAAAATTCCAATTCTAACCACTTTTTTTTACTACATATCTTACAATGATATCTACTTTTAAATCCAAGGATTTAATAGAAAAACATATTTTAATATAACACTATTTTTAATTTAAAACCACTGTAAGATGAGATTTCAGAAACAAATTAAATTTTTTTAATCCCCTCCACCAAAAAAATTAATAACTTTTAATTTTATTAATATTTATTAAATATTATATTATCACTTTTACTAAACTAACCCTTCATATTTCATATAATTACACTTTTTAATTGTTTTAAAATTTTTCATTATGTTAGCCTAACTTAGGATTTTGTATGTTCGGGTATTATCATTAGATTTATTCTATTTTATTTTATACTTATGTTTAATATTGATTTTCACTATCTTTTTAAAGATTATTGATGATTTTGTAAGTTAGGTTTTTCTCTCTTTTTTTTTTTAACTTTTTTTTTTCCAATTTAGAAATCGAGGCGACCTCCTCGCTTCGCCTTTTGAAACATTGAGCATTACAAATATATACATTCAATAGGGCAACTATTTCCTATAACCACATCCACTTTTGTCACTAAAACATCTAAGTAAAAATTCCAGATTCCAAATCAGTTCAAGCAATGACTTCATTACAATGATGAGTAAACCAACGACAAATAAATTTTTCAAGAAAGGCTCTGTTTTATTTCAAACATCTTCCTTTTAAAACAAATAATGCATATATCCATCTAAAAACTACATACAATTAGATTAATGAGGCCAATAGATGACAATAATGGAAACAACAACAAAACAATACGAGTTGTGGTGGCGTATGATACAAAAAACTTACGGATGAATAGCATCTGGTGCACGCCTTGAGCTAATCAAACCATAAGCTAGAAGAGCCTATAATTTCAATATAAATTAGCTTCTCCCGTATTGAATAATCAACGGACTAAGTTACATTTTAAGCAAGAAAGAAAGTACATCCTTAACAGCCTAGCAATTAACATCATTGACAAAAATACCTGATTTGCAAAATCTGCAACTGAGTGCACTACTTCAGCCAGCATAACATGGCTAGAGGTTGCTGTCCAGACTCCAAACTTGAGAGCAAAGACAAGGAAGTTGCCACACAATGCAGTTGTAACCGCTCTTTGGCTAGAACAGGAATTTGAGGGCAACAACCAATGGATAAAAACAGATCAGATGACTAAAACGGGGGACTAAATTTATCAGTGTTCTAAACAATCCAAGTATGCAACCAGTGGAAGTAAAAACTAGTACAAGGCAGTATAGAAGAACCACATGCCATCTTAACTGTGACAAATTAGATTGATCATACCCTTGATCATGATGATAAATATTATTTGCTGTGCAATTACGAGAATCGTCATTTTTATATTCATTTGTTTTAAAAATGTATGAATAATTCATTAGTTCATTCATCTACATAAACAAGTATACCACATGAATCGAAATTAGAATTTACTTTCTCAAGGAAAAATCTCTACTCCTTTCTCACATGTTGCTGTGTCATTTTATCCATGAACTTATATAACAAACACAAGAATACTCAAAAACAACCCAATTTGCGCTGTAATGGTAGTCAAACCACACAAGATGCGGTAAGACACAACAAAAAAATAAAGTGGGCAGTCATCATAACATACATGTACAAAAAATCAGCATCCTTACAATTCGACATTGTCTATACTTGTTGACATGCTAATGCCTCTTCCAAGATCTTCTCTCAGCATTTTTCTAAAGTCAATTGGCTAAATATTCATGGAAAAAGTGGTTTGAGTTATAAAATAGCTAGATTAATTCAGACAAAGTTTGAGAATGATGTCATTGTCCTTTCATCATCAGCTTTCAGTAAAAGCCAGCATCCTATCACAATGCTTCTCACTTCAAGATAATACTGATAAACAAAAATTCTTAAATGCTCACATTTCCTACAGTTCCACTTGCCACAATTCTACTTGCACGTTTATTAAGATGAGAACAGCTATTCACTAAAGACACTCAGCACAGAGTCTGTACCAGCTAGTACATCAATAGAAAGACCCCTTTTTTCCTAATTAAAATTTAGCAATACTAATAATGTGTCCAACAATCCACATTACATGTCAACGCCGTTTCCCAAAGACTATAGGGTTCGCAAAGGGCCCCAGTATTGAATTCAGGTTCCTTAAGTGAGTTCAGGGGACTGTGTGTGTGTGTGAATGTGGCGGCCAAGTTTTTAGTATCTAGTGTGTGCATGCATTACTTATGCATATTAAATGTATTCTCAACATTTGAAAGAACATGATGCAAGTGGTCTAAAATAAGAGCAAACTAACTAAAAAAACTAACATTAAAAAAAAAAAAAAAAAAAAGATACCTGTGTTCATCCCTAAACTGAATATTATTGGCTTGCTTTTTGGACCTGGACCAAAAATCTCAAACAAAAACAAGCACCAATCAATCATTTTGCATACACATTTTTATACAAATTCAAGCACAAAAAGGAACTTACTGCGATGACAAGAGTAGTGATGATGATGGGAATCATTGTTCTCCAAAGCAAAACGTTTCGGGAAATGAAGAGAGGAAAAGCATCTAAATTGAGTTACAAAGTTGAGATTTTTCTTCTGATCAGTGTCAGTAGTTGTAGTGGTGGTGGTGGTGGTGAAGTGTAACAAGGGAGACACAACAACAACCACACCATGATCATTGTAGACAGGATTGCAAAGCAAAGATGGCTTTGAAACGGCGTTGCGTTTGGTGGGGTGAAGGAGGCGATAAAGGAGACGGTGAGAAGATTGCATCATAACGGAGGAGAGGGAGCGGCGGAGGAGGCGGTAGAGGATAGGGGTAGAAAAAGGGCGGAAGAATTTAGGGTGAAAAGTGAAGTAAGAAAAAGCGTGAGTTTAGGTTTTTTTTTTTTTTAAAATAAAAATCGGTTTTTCGTTCGGGTCATTTTCTCGATCCACAACTGGCCGGGGATCAAAAATAATCAGATTTTTTTTTTTTTTTTTCCTTTTACTTTCGAAACCGATCTAACTCAAAATCAAATTAAAATCTGACATTTTTTGGGTTGAATCGGATCGGTCTCGAATTTTTTTGCCCACCCTTAACTATGCATAGGGGGTGACAATTTGAAACTCGACACGACGGGTCGACACGAAACCGATACGATTATTACGGGTTAAGGTTAAGCTTAAACGAGTTGCGTAAATTAACGGGTCAATCCGTCTAACCCGTTAATTTATCATGTCGGATTAATCGTGTCACGGGTTTACCGGTTAAATGAGAGTAAAAATGTAATTTAATATCTGAGGGGCATGCTTGTAATTTTTGTAAGTTGTATATATACCTTTAAAATCCAAACCCTAACCATTCCACACATTATTGCAGCCGCTGCACCCCTCTTCTAGCCCACCCCCATAGTCCTCCACACGATTCCACCTCCACGGCTCCATCGATCGCACGACCGCATCGATCATTTCCTCCACGGACCATGCTAGTCATTTGGTCGCCGCGCCGGTCACACATCTGCTTCGTCACTTGTCTCCTTTGGTCACCGTGCCAACTGCCACATCCCCTTTGTCACCCATAGTCTCCTTCAGTCGCGGCCACGGGTCTCCTTCTATTGCCGCGCCGGTTCTCCTTCCATCCATCATCTCCTTCGATCTGTAATTTCGGTCACTGCGAGATCTATCACCGTCGCATGTCCTTCCACGCCAATCTCTTTCAGTCACTGCAAGATCTATCGTCGCCATATCTCCTTCCACGCCGATCTCTTTCGGTCACTGCGCCGCATCTCATTTCGCCATCCATCATCTCCTTAGGTATGTAATTTCTATTTTATTTCTGATTTTTGATATTTTAGTTATTGTGTTGATATCATTTGTGTGTTTATTATTGATGTTTGAATATTTGATATTATGTTCATATCCCCTATTTTTCCCCCTTCTCTGCCAACTCGCCCCCTGCCAAATTTCATACCTTGTAGTTTGTAGATCTTCAACTAGCAGTGACACTGTGACAGTCTGACAGATTCATGTATGGGTTTATCTTCAACTTGCAGTGACAGATTCATGCATTGTCCTTTTCTTAATTTTTTAAAAAATTGGTTTAATTTTTGTTATGCGAGTGTGAATCTGGTTTTGTATGTTGGCTTAGTTCGTTTGGAGATTTGTTGGTTTGGTTTCAAGCTGTCGAATGAGAGAGCAAAATAGGATTGTGTTGGTTGACAATCTTATGCCATGTAGTGTAGTGGTAAAATTTTATTGGTTTTGATAAAATATTTGTTAATTTTTATTTTCATGTTTAAATGTAGCTAACTTTTAATTATTATCTTGTGCAGGTTTAGTTTGATGGATGCAAATCATGCAATCAACAGTTGATGATGTTTCTCTATCACGAAGGACTACATTTGTAGATTTATTTTTTATGTTGTTGTATTTTTTTTTTTTAAATATGAAGGATTATATTTGCAAATATATTTTTAACATTATTTTTGTGAACATTTGTATTTTTATGATTTGGATTGTATTTATGGATTATTATATTTGTAGATGATTGTATTTTTTAGATCTTATGTATTTTTTATTTTGATCTTATTTTTTATTACATCCCTATATTAAAATTTAAATGTATTAACTATCATTAAATGGGTTATAAATGGGTTAATAAACATGTCGAATAACGGGTCGAGAAACGTGTTGACTAACGGGTTATTATTCGTGTCGGATAAATGGGTCAGTAAACGTGTCGACTAACGGGTCATTATTCGTGTCGAATAAACAAGTTGATAACGTGTTGATTAAACGGATCATTAACGGGTTGATAAATAATCCGTAACTAAACGGGTTAATCGGGTCGTTTTCGTGTCAACCTATTACTATTCGTGTCGTGTTCGTGTTGAAGGGGTTCAACCCGTTTAGTTATCGTGTCGTGTTCAGATCGTGTCAAAAATTATCGTGTCGTGTCCAACCCGATCCATCAACCCGAATTGTCACCCCTAACTGTACATACTGAATTGTAAACTCACAAAGTTTATCAATTTCATTTTTAATTTTTTTTTCCAGTCTAAGATGAATTAAGATAATTAAGACAATGCTCCTACATATATGCATTAGCGGACCCAGCAGTGGTCTGGTAAGGCCACATGCCCCGCCTGAACTTTGAAAAATTTTCAACTAGTTTATATATTTACTATTTGTTATTTTTGTTTTCTTTACCTTTTAGATTTTTTTCTTTTTTGGTTTATTTCACTCCCTTTGTATTTGAAGGGAAATCTAGTGCAAATTTACATTTCTTTGATGAGTTATTATCATTTCTATTAATCTGTTTTAATTCTAATATGTTTGGTCAAGTATACAAATTTAATTAATTTAATAAACCATAACATTATCAATTTGAATTAGTTACATCAAAATTGTTTCTCATTTTTTTGTATAATTCATTCTATTTGAATCTATAAATTGTACCTTGATACTGTTAAATATATTTTTGATTAGATACCGTCTTTGTTTTTAACCATCTTTGTTGTTGAAGGTCATGAAATAAATTCGTTTTTATTATAGTTTTAGTTTTTCTTTTTCTTTCAAAAATTACTATTATTGTTGAAGGTCATAAAATAAATTTGTATTTACTATAGTAATTTTAGTTTTTCTTTTTCTTTAAAAAATTACTTCTACATTATAGGGTTGGGTAAGTATGAGACATAGCATGAATTTACGATATTATTAACGTGAGTTCGGTACAGGTCATAATTTAAGCATATAGTTCCATTAATATAACCTTGTCTTCATTTAAAATGAATTTTTGTTATTGTCATTATTTTTAAGTGTCTCCTCTAACATGAACTTTTGGGTGTGCCATTGTATGCAAGTATATTTTGAAGAGGAGAGGGATTTTTTGGTACAAATAAACTTTTTTAAAAATGTTTTTATTCAAATACCATTTTAGAGACTAATCAAATTCAAACTATTAAAGTGATGTTAGACTCATGAAGCAAGGGTGCCAATGTGCAATCGATTTGAGAAGTCTATTATTTAATGGTTTCGTATTACAAACTAGTTGGAAACTTTTGACAGACATTAACATATGTCTTGATTTTCATTTGTTTCCACCAAATTCTAGAAATGTATGATTTAATGATTTCTTATTATAACTTACCACTTTTTTTTTAACATTATTTATACAAATTAAACTACTGAGACCATTAAGATAGAACACCAATGATACGATCTGGAATACAACACTTTTATTATAATCTACTCTCGAATGATCGGAAAAGAAAACCCTCGTTCTAAAGGGAAAACTGCTCTTACTACTTCGAGAGAACTTAAACGTAATTTATCCACACACATAAGAGGGGTCTAATGATAATTTGACTGTATTTATACGGTCTGATACCCGAACCCGAACCCAAACCCAAACCCAAACCCACACGCTCTTTATTAGACAAAGGCAATAAGAGGTGTGTTGTACTATCAGGACACTACGACTTTGTGTTATTATAACTTAACACTTGTTGAAAACGTTTGATTGATATTCACATGTCTTAATTTTTTTTTTTTTTGGAAGAGGTGTCTTAATTTTCATTTATCGAGAAATGTATTATTTAATGGTTTTACATTACAATTTGTTAGAAACTTTTGACCGATATTCACTTTCCTAGAGTAAAACATATGCAATATTAGTATAAAGTGCTTCAATAACTGAGAAAGACAACAGATATTAATTTCTAAAAGTATTTAGCTTTCCATTCAGTTGGGATGTTCCTATTCCTGTTCAAATTATGAATCTCTGCTTTAAACTCATTTTCTATTCTTTACTCTCTAATTTTTTTTATTAATAAAATATTTGCTTAATTGAACAAATGCAATCTAAAAACAATTTTATTGTGTTGTGACTTGACACTGACAAGTAACATGAAACTAATGTGTTGTTTAACAGGTTGGGAGTGGGGACAAAATCCACATTCCTGTGAATAATAACTGTTGGCAATAATAACCTATATTCTATGTTACATGTCCATTTTGTAAAAAGTCTATACTCAATTTTTTTCTTTTTTTTAATCATAGGATACAATTACATCTACCAACTAAAGTGGCGAAAAATCTGTCATCACCGTTATTTGTCATGGAGGGAACAGCATGATCCATCAGGCTCTCCATCCGATTTTGTAACTATAAATTGACTCTTTGGCTCCTCATCTATTGGGAGCCTTTGCATCATGTTGTCTTTGACACTAGTATTGACCTGTACAAATGACAATCATAGATAACTAAAATAGCCAATGTTAGCTGTAAAAGCATAATCAACTCGCAAACTCTGTTTCTGAAAGCAAAATGGATGGTGATAATTATTTAAGATTGCATGTGATGAGAATGATAACTCTACTAATGACTACATGATAGCATCCAACATCAATTGATGATGGGTGAATGATCACTCATGGAACTAACCAATCATGAACGCTGCCTGTCGGGTGTAGACTCTTTGTTAGCAAAGAATTAAATCAAAAGATTGAATGTATTGTAGGTTAAAGGTGATTTAATTGATCATGAAAGCAGGTAGAGGCCACAATTTCTAACATACATCACTAACTTATACAGGGTTGGGCTATGGTCGTCGATTTGATTCAGATTCAGACTCAATAACAAACCAGTCTATTTTTAACAGAGCTCCATTTTCATTTAAGTTCCATGGATTAAAAAACAAGAAATCTCATAATTTTCAGATGATTAACACATCACAACCCAAAAATGTCTATCAATATCCTTTTCCATTCGTCACACGGTCACACCTACTATCTCAATTATTTCCAATTATCATGCAAGCAATCCACAAATTGCTTTCGAGATGGATCAATCCATGAACAGAGAAAGCAAACAATTATCCAAATCAAATCAAACATTTTAAATTTTAAAAACTAATCTAATTTCACTGTGCAAAATATATGAAACCTGATTGGATATATATTACCAAGATATTAAATGAAAATTTAGGAGAAAAAAATGGGGTTGTAGGCATTGTAAAACTGCAATGGCAAAAAGTGATGTAGGAGGTTTGTGGTGTACTTACATCCTTCAACCCAAGATATCCTGATTCTATGCAGGAGTTCTTTCAAATGCCTGAAATATATTCCAGCCCCACTCTTTGTAGGTCTGGTTGCCAGTTAAATGCCATAGGTAAAAAGCTGATTCAACTGTCTCCAGTCTCAATAAGTTCCACGATGTACCCACACTCATGTCCTGAAGACGAAACATATCAAAACTGTCAGACAAGTGAAGTTTAACTCAATGCACAAAATGAAAATAAGGATGACCAACCAACCTCCCCAGAATGAATGAAATAACTCTCTCCAGCCAATTGTTGGTGTGGACTGGTAAAAGTGATAGCATGTCCAAGCAAGCTGCAAAACAAAGAAGAAAAGCGAATTAAGTCTTTCTTCAGGTAATAAAAAGACAATAGTACACACACATATACACTATTTAAGAAATCAAATCATTCAACAACCTAAATTAAAATTAGTTTTTAACCCAAGATTTTCGGCTTCTGCTTTTCATTTTTCATAAACAACTAGATATAAAATAATAGAGGAAGTGAAATGAAACACTTTTAAAAATGAACTCAAATATGAGATTCACACAAAAACGTCTACAAAGCAATATATAATTACATATATTCATACACTTGAACAGATTTAAATTTAGTCCGTACTAAAATGTTATTTGCTAAAAATAATGTCAGTACATATACAGATTCCAGGTATTCAGAATAACACAGAGACACACATATAGAAATGCATGTGTATGTTTGAAAAAACCTACAAACTTATCATTGCAACACCTTTGCTAGCCTCAGATGATTCTATATCAAATAGGATTCAGACAATATGAGATCAAAACTTCACCCAAATTTCAAGAAACCATGTCAAAATGTACCTGCGGTGAAGAAAGTTTTTTATTGTAATCAAATATAATGATAGTTTTGTATTGTCAATCAAATATACGAGTTCATAAAAAATTTTGCTCCTCCTTCATCTTTCACAGAGATATTTAAAGTTTTTCATCCTAAGTTCTAGTTGATCCTCTTTTGTACTTACACAACATATTTACAGACGTTATGCTTGTCTTTTATTTATGTTATAAGTAGAATTTACTCTGAAGTTAAAGTTAGAATGTAAGTTCCGTGAGTCATTATGAATAGCTCTTCTGCAAGTGAGAGAAATTTCTCGGGATCACCAGGCCCATAACCAAATGATCCTGAAGCCAGCATTCCCGGAGCAAAGCATGCTAATTCATCCATCCGCATACACATGGAAAAAAGCAATCAACTTCTCCTAGTTAATATTAATGAAGCCATACTTAGGAGGTAAACAGGTAATACTGTGTCCCACAATCCGCATTACATGTCAACATCGTTTATATATATATATATATATATATATATATATATTTTTGTGTGTGTGTGTGAATGTGGTGACTAAAAACTATATATATGTGGATGTGATGGCCAAGTTTTTAGTATCTAGTGTGTATATGCATTACTTATGCATATCAAATGTATTCCCAACCGCTGAAATAACATTATCCAACTGGTCTACAATACGAGGTGCCACTAATCATGCCCCTATATTCACTTCAACTATGTTTGTTTGCCAACCAATCTTATCCTAAGCCCACACCACATGGTTTGCTTGTTTTCCCACTTCACACAAATTCACACTCTAATACAAACACAAAAAGAACCAAAATTTGCAACCCCATTACAACAAACAAAAAAAAAACACGAACATTAGAACAAAAACATGATACCTGTGTTCATCACTAGTCTGAATCTTCTTCGCTTGATTTTTGGACCTGGACCAGAAATCTCAAACAACAAAACCAGCACCAATCAATCATTTTGCATACACATTTTTTTATACAAATTCAACAACAAAAAAGAAACTAACTGCGATGACAAGAGTAGTGATGATGGGCATCGTTACTCATTCCCCCAAACGTTTCGCTTATCATTATTCTCCAAGCGAAACGTTTCGGGGAACAGAGGAAAAGCATCTAAATTGAGACTCTACAAAGTTGAGATTTTTCTTCTGATCAGTATCAGTAGTGGTAGTGGTGGTGATGTGTAACAAGGGAGACGCAATAACAACAACACCATGATCACTCTCCCTTGTTACACTTCACCACCACCACCATGATCAGTGTCAGTAGTAGCGGTGGTGGTGGTAAAAGAGGTTGTCGGCGACATTTTGAGAGTAGAGGTTTGAGGGCTGAGACTGAAGAGTGTGTGCGACTAGGATAAGAGTGAAAGAGTGGGGGAAGAGTCCTTGTGAAGGGATTTTTTCAACTTTTATAATTCATATTTTTTATTTCTTAAGGGTAAAAATCATTTGCTCGTAAGGTTCAGAAGATTATCAAAATTTTAATTTTGGACAGTCAGATTTCAAATCACCCCTAATACTTAAAAAGTATCAAATTAATCCTTTTTATTAATTAATTAACGATTAAATTTAATAAAAAATATGAAAATATTCATTTCCTCTTAAATTCTATTAAAATGAACAAAAAAAAAAGTTATATTCCTTATTATAATTAAATATTTATTTATAAAAATATTTATTTATATCTTTTTATATAATTATAATAATATAGTATTAAATATTATTGTTCACGTCAAAATCTGGTAAGATAATCCGGATCTCTAGTCAACGAGATTCTTGAGCCCAATGCCGCAAATCAATAAGAAACAGAACAAAAACAAGAGAACAAAGGCAAAGAGGAAGAAGAAAAGAAGCAGAGAAAGAAGAAAAGCACACATAAATCTACGTGGTTCGGCCCTTAAGCATGGCCTACGTCCACGACGCCTCCACCGTTGGTGGTGGTAGTAACTTTTATTGCTGTATTTTCTAGGTACAAAGAGAGAGAGAGCAGAGAAAAATCACCGTCCCCATTTACTAAGATTTTACTCCTATTTATAGTGAGATGAGAGGTGCTACAGTAATAGGAAAGCATTAAATGCATAATACAATTTTCAAAGCCTACTGTCAAGAAGTCTGAGTCTTCTGACACTACCCACGCTGTAGTGATTGAGTAAATCACGCTGCTATTGATCTGAAATGGTTGACCGTGCACGTCACGTTATTGTACGAGCTAGAGCTGCGACATGGAGCTCATCCAAAACGAGCCTGAGGAGCTCAGCGACCTGAAGGAGCTCACGATCTGAGGAGCTCACGACCTAAGGATCTCACGACCTGAGGAGCTTACGACCTGAGGATCTCACGACCTGAGGATCTCACGACCTGAGGAGCTCACGACCTGAAGGAGCTCACGACCTGAGGAGCTCACGACCTGAAGGAGCTGGAGTCTGGTAAATTGGGCTTCTGTTTACTAGGCCATTGGGCTTTTACCAGCCCATTTAGGGTATCCCAAAAATACATATAACACAAGCCTCTCAGCTCCTAGTTCGTTCTACGGACTGGAAGCTTGAACTTGCTGGTAAAAGCTATTGTGCACAAGAGCTTGCTGTCTCGATGAGATGGGGAAATACTGGAAGCATGTTGCTGATCTGTCTCGCGGTGAGGTCTATTAGGCATTTGCTTCATCTGAGTTTCCTGTGGACTCAAGTAAAAATATCAGTAATAACAAATATCTCGCGATGTGCCGAGGAGGCGTAGGGGCCCATGGCATGGTGAGAGGTGAACAGATAGATATATAAACTCCAATCGTGCTCAAAAAGTAGTAACCTGAGATGTATATAATGAAAGTTATCGAGGTCGTAACCTTAACCATGCTTTAAGGGTTATAGACCGAGCTGTACAACGTAATGCTGACTAGGCTGACTGATTAGGTAGTTTGGAGGCCTGCCGGTCTGCACACCTTTTGGCCATATGGCGTGGCAATTCGGACCCTTTCACCTTTAACCCTTACCCAGGGGACCCTTAAAGGTAATTCAGCCTCCAAAGAGAAGGGTTCGTCAAACCGAGGGTTTGGCCACGACGTCGTCGGTCTCTATTGATACGTCTCAGGCAACGGCGAAAGAAGGGCAACAGGCCGCGAGCACGGCTGAATCTCCAGCTCCTAAGGTCGCTCAGCCCGTATCTCAGAAGGCACCTAAGGGTAAGGAGGCTACTACAGCGGGGAAGGGTAAACAGGACACGACGATTTCGTCCAAGATTGCTGATAAGTCCATAGGAGACCGTCACTCCGTCCAGAGTGTTGCGAGCTCACAGGACTCGACGGTTCCGTCCAAGACTGCTGATAAGTCCACAGGAGACCGTCGATCAGTCCAGAGTGTTGCGAGCTCACAGGACGCGACAGTTCCGTCCAAGACTGCTGATGAGTCCACAGGAGACCGTCGTTCCGTCCAGAGTGTTACGAGCTCACAGAACACGACGGTTCTGTCCAAGACTGCTGATAAGTCCACAGGAGACCGTCGCTCCGTCAAGACCGTTGCGAGCTCACAGGACGCAACGGTTCCGTCCAAGACTGCTGATAAGTCCACAGAAGACCGTCGCTCCGTCTAGAGCGTTGCGAGCTCACAGGACGCGACGGTTCCGTCCAAGACTACTGATGAGTCCACAGGAGACCGTCGCTCCGTCAAGAGCGTTGCGAGCTCACAGGACGTGACGGTTCCGTCCAAGATTGCTGATAAGTCCATAGGAGACCGTCGCTCTGTCCAGAGCGTTGCAAACTCACAGGACGCGACGGTTCTATCCAAGACTGTTGATACTCGGAACAGAACCCTTTCACCTCTAACGCCTTCCATGGGACCCTCAGGCGTAGGCAGAGCGCTGATGCTCGGAACTGAACCCTTTCACCTTTAACGCCTTCCATGGGACCCTCAGGCGTAGGCAGGGCGCTCGCGAACCTGATCAATAAGAAGAAGAAGCACAGCGCATAAAGTATATGATAGAAGCTCAGAATGTTACCGTACATATAAATATGCTTCTACAGTGAGGATGAATGAGTGGCATGTTTATGCTTGTTGTTCGGGAGCTCGTGGCTTAGCTGGTTGAGAGCTCATTGAGGTTAAGAGCTTGAACTGAGCATCTTGAGACCTGAGAACTCATACCTGCGAGCTGGGAGCTGAAAGCTTTATCTACGAGCTCAACCTGAGAACTGGAGCTGAAAGCTTGACCTGCGAGCTTAACCTGAGAACTGGGAGCTGAAAGCTTGACCTGCGAGCTCAACCTTAGAACTGGAAGCTGAAAGCTTTACCTGCGAGCTCAACCTGAGAACTGGGAGCTGAAAGCTTGACCTGCGAGCTCAACCTTAGAACTGGGAGCTGAAAGCTTGACCTGCGAGCTCAACCTTAAAACTAGGAGCTGAAAACTTGACCTGCGAGCTCAACCTTAGAACCGGGAGCTGAAAGCTTGACCTGCGAGCTCAACCTTAGAAGTGGGAGTTGAAAGCTTGACCTACGAGCTCAACCTTAGAACTGGGAGCTGAAAGCTTGACCTGCGAGCTCAACCTTAGAACTGGGAGCTGAAAGCTTGACCGTCGAGCTCAACCTGAGAACTGGGAGCTGAAAGCTTTACCTGCGAGCTCAACCTTACAACTGGGAGCTGAAAGCTTGACCTGCGAGCTCAACCTTAGAACTGAGAGCTGAAAGCTTGACCTGCGAGCTCAACCTTAGAACTAGGAGCTGAAAGCTTGACCTGCGAGCTTAACCTGAGAACTGGGAGCTGAAAACTTGACCTGTGAACTCAACCTTAGAACTGGGAGCTAAAAGCTTGACCTGCGAGCTCAACCTTAGAATTGGGAGCTGAAAGCTTGACCTGCGAGCTCAACCTTAGAACTGGGAGCTGAAAGCTTGACCTGCGAGCTCAACCTTAGAAGTGGGAGTTGAAAGCTTGACCTACGAGCTCAACCTTAGAACTGGGAGCTGAAAGCTTGACCTGCGAGCTCAACCTTAGAACTGGGAGCTGAAAGCTGAAAGCTTTACCTGCGAGCTCAACCTTAGAACTGGGAGCTGAAAGCTTGACCTGCGAGCTCAACCTTAGAACTGAGAGCTAAAAGCTTGACCTGCGAGCTCAACCTTAGAACTAGGAGCTGAAAGCTTGACCTGCGAGCTCAACCTGAGAACTGGGAGCTGAAAACTTGACCTGTGAACTCAACCTTAGAACTGGGAGCTAAAAGCTTGACTTGCGAGCTCAACCTTAGAATTGGGAGCTGAAAGCTTGACCTGCGAGCTCAACCTAAGAACTGGGAGCTGAAAGTTTTACCTGCGAGCTCAACCTGAGAACTGGGAGCTGAAAGCTTGACCTGCGAGCTCAACCTTAGAACTGGGAGCTGAAAGCTTGACCTGCGAGCTCAACCTGAGAACTGGGAGCTGAAAGCTTGACCTGTGAACTCAACCTTAGAACTGGGAGCTAAAAGCTTGACCTACGAGCTCAACCTTAGAATTGGGACCTGAAAGCTTGACCTGCGAGCTCAACCTGAGAACTGGGAGCTGAAAGTTTTACCTGCGAGCTCAACCTGAGAACTGGGAGCTGAAAGCTTGACCTGCGAGCTCAACCTTAGAACTGGGAGCTGAAAGCTTGACCTGCGAGCTCAACCTTAGAACTGGGAGTTGAAAACTTGACCTGCGAGCTCAACCTCAGAACTGGGAGCTAAAAGCTTGACCTGCGAGCTCAACCTTAGAAGTGGGAGCTGAAAACTTGACCTGCGAGCTCAACCTTAGAACTGGGAGCTGAAAGCTTGACCTGCGAGCTCAACCTTAGAACTGGGAGCTGAAAGCTTGACCTGCGAGCTCAACCTCAGAACTGGGAGCTGAAAGCTTGACCTGCGAGCTCAACCTTAGAACTGGGAGCTGAAAGCTTTACCTGCGAGCTCAACCTTAGAACTGGGAGCTGAAAGCTTTACCTGCGAGCTTAACCTTAGAACTGAGAGCTGAAAGCTTGACTTGCGAGCTCAACCTGAGAACTGGGAGCTGAAAGCTTGACCTGCGAGCTCAACCTTAGAACTAGGAGCTAAAAGCTTGACCTGCGAGCTCAACCTTAGAACTGGGAGTTGAAAGCTTGACCTGCGTGCTCAACCTGAGAACTGGGAGCTGAAAGCTTGACCTGCGAGCTCAACCTTAGAACTGGGAGCTGAAAGCTGAAAGCTTTACCTGCGAGCTCAACCTTAGAACTGGGAGCTGAAAGCTTGACCTGCGAGCTCAACCTTAGAACTGAGAGCTAAAAGCTTAACCTGCGAGCTCAACCTTAGAACTAGGAGCTGAAAGCTTGACCTGCGAGCTCAACCTGAGAACTGGGAGCTGAAAACTTGACCTGTGAACTCAACCTTAGAACTGGGAGCTAAAAGCTTGACTTGCGAGCTCAACCTTAGAATTGGGAGCTGAAAGCTTGACCTGCGAGCTCAACCTAAGAACTGGGAGCTGAAAGTTTTACCTGCGAGCTCAACCTGAGAACTGGGAGCTGAAAGCTTGACCTGCGAGCTCAACCTTAGAACTGGGAGCTGAAAGCTTGACCTGCGAGCTCAACCTGAGAACTGGGAGCTGAAAGCTTGACCTGTGAACTCAACCTTAGAACTGGGAGCTAAAAGCTTGACCTGCGAGCTCAACCTTAGAATTGGGACCTGAAAGCTTGACCTGCGAGCTCAACCTGAGAACTGGGAGCTGAAAGTTTTACCTGCGAGCTCAACCTGAGAACTGGGAGCTGAAAGCTTGACCTGCGAGCTCAACCTTAGAACTGGGAGCTGAAAGCTTGACCTGCGAGCTCAACCTTAGAACTGGGAGCTGAAAACTTGACCTGCGAGCTCAACCTTAGAACTGGGAGCTAAAAGCTTGACCTGCGAGCTCAACCTTAGAAGTGGGAGCTGAAAACTTGACCTGCGAGCTCAACCTTAGAACTGGGAGCTGAAAGCTTGACCTGCGAGCTCAACCTTAGAACTGGGAGCTGAAAGCTTGACCTGCGAGCTCAACCTTAGAACTGGGAGCTGAAAGCTTGACCTGCGAGCTCAACCTTAGAACTGGGAGCTGAAAGCTTGACCTGCGACCTGAACCTTAGAACTGGGAGCTGAAAGCTTTACCTGCGAGCTCAACCTTAGAACTGGGAGCTGAAAGCTTTACCTGCGAGCTTAACCTTAGAACTGAGAGCTGAAAGCTTGACTTGCGAGCTCAACCTGAGAACTGGGAGCTGAAAGCTTGACCTGCGAGCTCAACCTTAGAACTAGGAGCTAAAAGCTTGACCTGCGAGCTCAACCTTAGAACTGGGAGTTGAAAGCTTGACCTGCGAGCTCAACCTGAGAACTGGGAGCTGAAAGCTTGACCTGCGAGCTCAACCTTAGAACTGGGAGCTAAAAGCTTGACCTACGAGCTCAACCTGAGAACTGGGAGCTGAAAGCTTGACCTGCGAGCTCAACCTTAGAACTGGGAGTTGAAAGCTTGACCTACGAGCTCAACCTTAGAACTGGGAGCTGAAAGCTTGACCTGCGAGCTCAACCTTAGAACTGGGAGCTGAAAGCTTGACCGTCGAGCTCAACCTGAGAACTTGGAGCTGAAAGCTTTACCTGCGAGCTCAACCTTAGAACTGGGAGCTGAAAGCTTGACCTGCGAGCTCAACCTTAGAACTGAGAGCTGAAAGCTTGACCTGCGAGCTCAACCTTAGAACTAGGAGCTGAAAGCTTTACCTGCGAGCTCAACCTTAGAACTGGGAGCTGAAAGCTTTACCTGCGAGCTTAACCTTAGAACTGAGAGCTGAAAGCTTGACCTGCGAGCTCAACCTGAGAATTGGGAGTTGAAAGCTTGACCTGCGAGCTCAACCTTAGAACTGGGAGCTAAAGCTTGACCTGCGAGCTCAACCTGAGAACTGGGAGCTGAAAGCTTGACCTGCGAGCTCAACCTTAGAACTGGGAGCTGAAAGCTTGACCTGCGAGCTCAACCTTAGAAGTGGGAGTTGAAAGCTTGACCTACGAGCTCAACCTTAGAACTGGGAGCTGAAAGCTTGACCTGCGAGCTCAACCTTAGAACTGGGAGCTGAAAGCTGAAAGCTTTACCTGCGAGCTCAACCTTAGAACTGGGAGCTGAAAGCTTGACCTGCGAGCTCAACCTTAGAACTGAGAGCTAAAAGCTTGACCTGCGAGCTCAACCTTAGAACTAGGAGCTGAAAGCTTGACCTGCGAGCTCAACCTGAGAACTGGGAGCTGAAAACTTGACCTGTGAACTCAACCTTAGAACTGGGAGCTAAAAGCTTGACTTGCGAGCTCAACCTTAGAATTGGGAGCTGAAAGCTTGACCTGCGAGCTCAACCTAAGAACTGGGAGCTGAAAGTTTTACCTGCGAGCTCAACCTGAGAACTGGGAGCTGAAAGCTTGACCTGCGAGCTCAACCTTAGAACTGGGAGCTGCAAGCTTGTCCTGCGAGCTCAACCTGAGAACTGGGAGCTGAAAGCTTGACCTGTGAACTCAACCTTAGAACTGGGAGCTAAAAGCTTGACCTGCGAGCTCAACCTTAGAATTGGGAGCTGAAAGCTTGACCTGCGAGCTCAACCTGAGAACTGGGAGCTGAAAGTTTTACCTGCGAGCTCAACCTTAGAACTGGGAGCTGAAAGCTTGACCTGCGAGCTCAACCTTAGAACTGGGAGCTGAAAGCTTGACCTGCGAGCTCAACCTTAGAACTGGGAGCTGAAAACTTGACCTGCGAGCTCAACCTTAGAACTGGGAGCTAAAAGCTTGACCTGCGAGCTCAACCTTAGAAGTGGGAGCTGAAAACTTAACCTGCGAGCTCAACCTTAGAACTGGGAGCTGAAAGCTTGACCTGCGAGCTCAACCTTAGAACTGGGAGCTGAAAGCTTGACCTGCGAGCTCAACCTTAGAACTGGGAGCTGAAAGCTTGACCTGCGAGCTCAACCTTAGAACTGGGAGCTGAAAGCTTTACCTGCGAGCTCAACCTTAGAACTGGGAGCTGAAAGCTTTACCTGCGAGCTTAACCTTAGAACTGAGAGCTGAAAGCTTGACTTGCGAGCTCAACCTGAGAACTGGGAGCTGAAAGCTTGACCTGCGAGCTCAACCTTAGAACTAGGAGCTAAAAGCTTGACCTGCGAGCTCAACCTTAGAATTGGGAGTTGAAAGCTTGACCTGCGAGCTCAACCTGAGAACTGGGAGCTGAAAGCTTGACCTGCGAGCTCAACCTTAGAACTGGGAGCTAAAAGCTTGACCTACGAGCTCAACCTGAGAACTGGGAGCTGAAAGCTTGACCTGCGAGCTCAACCTTAGAACTGAGAGCTAAAAGCTTGACCTGCGAGCTCAACCTTAGAACTAGGAGCTGAAAGCTTGACCTGCGAGCTCAACCTGAGAACTGGGAGCTGAAAACTTGACCTGTGAACTCAACCTTAGAACTGGGAGCTAAAAGCTTGACTTGCGAGCTCAACCTTAGAATTGGGAGCTGAAAGCTTGACCTGCGAGCTCAACCTAAGAACTGGGAGCTGAAAGTTTTACCTGCGAGCTCAACCTGAGAACTGGGAGCTGAAAGCTTGACCTGCGAGCTCAACCTTAGAACTGGGAGCTGAAAGCTTGACCTGCGAGCTCAACCTGAGAACTGGGAGCTGAAAGCTTGACCTGTGAACTCAACCTTAGAACTGGGAGCTAAAAGCTTGACCTGCGAGCTCAACCTTAGAATTGGGAGCTGAAAGCTTGACCTGCGAGCTCAACCTGAGAACTGGGAGCTGAAAGTTTTACCTGCGAGCTCAACCTGAGAACTAGGAGCTGAAAGCTTGACCTGCGAGCTCAACCTTAGAACTGGGAGCTGAAAGCTTGACCTGCGAGCTCAACCTTAGAACTGGGAGCTGAAAACTTGACCTGCGAGCTCAACCTTAGAACTGGGAGCTAAAAGCTTGACCTGCGAGCTCAACCTTAGAAGTGGGAGCTGAAAACTTGACCTGCGAGCTCAACCTTAGAACTGGGAGCTGAAAGCTTGACCTGCGAGCTCAACCTTAGAACTGGGAGCTGAAAGCTTGACCTGCGAGCTCAACCTTAGAACTGGGAGCTGAAAGCTTGACCTGCGAGCTCAACCTTAGAACTGGGAGCTGAAAGCTTGACCTGCGAGCTCAACCTTAGAACTGGGAGCTGAAAGCTTGACCTGCGAGCTCAACCTTAGAACTGGGAGCTGAAAGCTTTACCTGTGAGCTCAACCTTAGAACTGGGAGCTGAAAGCTTTACCTGCGAGCTTAACCTTAGAACTGAGAGCTGAAAGCTTGACTTGCGAGCTCAACCTGAGAACTGGGAGCTGAAAGCTTGACCTGCGAGCTCAACCTTAGAACTAGGAGCTAAAAGCTTGACCTGCGAGCTCAACCTTAGAACTGGGAGTTGAAAGCTTGACCTGCGAGCTCAACCTGAGAACTGGGAGCTGAAAGCTTGACCTGCGAGCTCAACCTTAGAACTGGGAGCTAAAAGCTTGACCTACGAGCTCAACCTGAGAACTGGGAGCTGAAAGCTTGACCTGCGAGCGCAACCTTAGAACTGGGAGCTGAAAGCTTGACCTGCGAGCTCAACCTTAGAACTAGGAGCAAAAAGCTTAAGCTGAGAATCCTGTCTTTGATGCAGCTCTTGAAGCCCCCTAGTCAGTGAGACTATCGAAGCTAGCTGATGGGAGGTTGGAGAGAGCTCGTTTCGGGTGAGCTGACTTTCAGCAACATTACCTAGGAATTCTGGTTCACCTGCAATTGTTGTGCTAAAGCTCCCAGTCTTTCTTCCCCTTGCCATGGCTGCCTGAAAATCTGGAGAAATCTGCAGTTGGGCCCTCCTTCTAACGCCAAAATGTTGACGTCAAAATCTGGTAAGATAATCCGGATCTCTAGTCAACGAGATTCTTGAGCCCAATGCCGCAGATCAATAAGAAACAGAACAAAAGCAAGAGACCAAAGGCAAAGAGGAAAAAGAAAAGAAGTAGAGAAAGAAGAAAAATACACATAAATCTACGTGGTTCGGCCCTTAAGCATGGCCTACGTCCACGGCGCCTCCACCGTTGGTAGTGGCAGTCACTTTTATTGCTGTATTTTCTGGGTACAAAGAGAGAGAGAGTAGAGAAAAACCACCATCCCCATTTACTAAGATTTTGCTCCTATTTATAGAGAGATGAGAGGTGCTACAGTAATAGGAAAGCATTAAATGCATAATACAATTTTCAAAGCCTACTGTCAAGAAGTCTGAGTCTTCTGACACTACCCACGCTGTAGTGGTTGAGTATATCACGCTGCTACTGATCTGAAATGGTTGATCGTGCACGTCACGTTATTGTACGAGCTAGAGCTGCGACATGGAGCTCATCCAAAACGAGCCTGAGGAGCTCAACGACCTGAAGAAGCTCACGATCTGAGGAGCTCACGACCTAAGGATCTCACGACCTGAGGAGCTTACGACCTGAGGATCTCACGACCTGAGGATCTCACGACCTGAGAAGCTCACGACCTGAAGGAGCTCACGACCTGAAGGAGCTGGAGCCTGGTAAATTGGGCTTTTGTCTGCTAGGCCATTGGATTTTTACCAGCCCATTTAGGGTATCCCAAAAATACATATAACAATTATAAAATTTAAATAATAAAAAAATTTAAATACAAAAAATATTAAATTAAACCCTAAAATAAAATAAATTAAAAAAAAAAATTTAACACAGTTTTCATCTTCGACCCATTATGACTCATCTTCGATCAAGCAAATAATACTCATAAAAGCTACCTAATTTCTCATTCATCAACTATTCAATAAAAATCAATTTAAAACAAGATAATGTCAAAATAAATAAATAAAACTTGATCTTAAAGAGTCATCGCCGCTGTTGGACCATATCAAAAACATGTTGTTCATCTTGCATTTTGAACTGGGCGACTATCGTCAATAAGAACATCCAATCTCCATGGTAACTGTCGTCAACAAACATAAGCAGAATAACCTAGATCTTCCCAAATCCAAATCAAACTTCTTCAGTCTCTATGGCAGTAGCTTCGTCACCTCGCTTCTCCCTTCTTTTCCACTCACCAAAATCGCTTACTACCATGGTAGCTGCTCCATCACCTCCCTTTTCCCTTCTCTTCTTCACCCAACTTCGTCAACCTAACACCCAACGCATTGGCAATCCTAACACCCTACTCCGTTGTGGTCGCCATTTGCAGTTGCGATTGCCGCAAATACCCTGATATTTATATGGCTCCAAAACAGCCACTAACCCAAGTTGACACCCTTTAAGAAAGACCAAGTCAAGGACGTTAGAATAATGGGGCAGCTCACGCTCCTATATTTGTTACTATGCTGTATGTTCCTATATTTGTGTTACTGCTTTTATTGCTTGCTATTTTCTTGTTTCTATTATTCATGTTGTTGTTGCTGTTAACTCATTCATAACCATAAGCTTATATATAGCTAAATGGGGATTTGGATGGGGTAGGAATGAAATTGATTTCCAATACACTTCTACTACTTCCTTTCTTAACGTGCATGATAATAATCCTCAAGTTTCCTTTCTTTTCTCTTCCTTCCTCTCTTTATTTTTCTCTAAACACAAATTATCTTATCACACCTAACCCAGTCCTTCTGCAATTGTGACAGCCGCCTCTATCGCTGATGAAGCTGCAATTGCTCGCTGAATTGGAGATACAAAGGATCTCCATCTAGGGTTTTTTGTTCTTGAGGTTTTTGTGTTTGTTATTTTTTTGTTTTTTATGGTTGATGACGATGAACTAGGCTGATGTTGATGATACATTAGGATTGAATAACTTGATAGGTCTTGGTTGATGTTAATGAGGAAGAAGGACAGGATTTGTGTTGATGATAAAGGGATAAGTTTCTGTTAATGATGAAGAAGTGAAGAATTATATTGGTGTTGTTGGTGACTCATGATTGATGATGATATTTTTATTGTTATTTCTGGGTTTGTGGTGATAAATGTGTTTTTTACTGGGCGATGTCAATGATTGATCATGAACACATTTTTTTTTTTTTTTTTTAAAGTTCATCCCCAGGTCAAGAGCACCTTGAAAATCTAGGTTCATTCCTAGATCTTCAAAATTTGTTTGATTTTCCTTAAATTTTTTTCCTTTTGAATCGAAGTTCTAGACTGAACTACATATAACTAGTAAGGGTATTTTCATCCACGTGTCATCATCTTAAAACACGATTAGAAATGACAATTTTACTTCTATCCACCGTACTATCCATTCAATTTGATCAAAAGTTTATTGACCAAAAATAACTAATTTAACATTTTTTTAAACATCAGAGATGATTTGATCATTTTTTGAAATATAATTAAAATTTTTGATTATTTTCCAAAATTTGGAAACCAAAAATAATTTTTACTTTTATTTTTAATAGACGTTGGTTTTCGGATTCAGGTCAATTTTTCTTACTTAAAACTAATTCGAGATAAAAAATAGTCATTTGTTTAATTCAAAACTAACTCGACCCAAAGTCAAAGTAAAAACTGATATTTTCGAATTGGATAGGAAGTTTGAGTTAGATCGATCCCAATTTTTTGGCTCATCTCTAATTATTCATACTTAATTGTAAACTCACAAAGGTTATCTTTTTTTTCCCCTTTTTTTTTCTTCGGTCTAAGATGAATAGAGACAGTTAACGCTATGTTCTTAGATCATATTAATAGAAAAATAACATGAAGTTCATGCCACAACTTTAATTTAACTAGGGATGTATATATATATGTGTATATACATGTATATATATACATATATTGACATATCGAAGTAGGGATATTATGAAAAACCGTTGAAAAATAAACTAATGGCAGTTGACACTTGATTTTTAAAATATTACTTCTGTTATATTTCCATAAAAAAAAAAAATTGGCATATTTGGTTTAAAATCATGAAATGACCAATATACCCTTATTAAGACCATATGAAATTCCTATCATGCTCTAATGATGCATTTACTTTAATTGTAGGAATCAAATAAGAATCAGAATATTCGAAAATCAGAATGATTTGAAATCAGAATGATGTATAAGAATTAGAATAAGTTGTTTATTTCAACTGTAGGTATCAGAATCAGAATCAGCAATATTCTTATCGAGTTGTTTACTTTACTTTGATATCAAAATTGATTAATTACAAGTTATAAAAGTATCCTTAATTAACAATAATTTATACTCCATAAAAAAAAAAAAAAAATTCTTAACAATATTATAAATATATTGTGTATCTATATTTTACTTTTTATTTTTGTTAACATTCAAGAATTCCAAACTATCCATAATATATAAAATCACATTATAATTCTTTTATTATTTTTAAACAAAAATTTCATAATATTATATTGTTTCTCAAATAAAAATATAGTTGTCATTTTTATTATATATATATAAACCTTCCTTGTAAGATTTATGTTAAACTCTATCATTATAGCTATTATAATTGATTGTGTGATTATTTCTAAGCTCTCATATAATCAAACAATATTGTAAAAATAAATAATATTATTTAATAACAGTACATACGAGATAATCTATAAACTGGAGCAAATAAATAAATAAATAAATAACTTCTAAAATGTTCTACAACCCCATTTAATAAGGGGCATAAAAGTGTTTTTAATTTAGAAAAAAGAATGAGAATGAGATTCTTAAGTGGGATAGAGGGAATAAAATTTTCATTTAACAATCTCAAATTCATGTGTGACCTACCATTTCATTTCCATTACGAAATAATCTTAAAATAAGTAAACACTATTAATCATTTTCATTTTCCAATCTAGCAAGTAAACACACTTTTAAACTTGTGTAATTACTTAAATACTCTTACATACATAAAACATAATACAAAAAATCTATTAAAAAAAAAAAATTGAAGGATGGAGATCCCAATTGAAATGTCCACCGTCCATCACATTGATTGATGGTAGACATCTCATCTAGGATCTCTACCTTCCAATCATTAAAAACCCTGAAATTTATGTTTCTAGAGACTTTGAAACCCATTTTTTAAGTTTCACTCAAATTTTTGGGTTTCCAATGACTAGAAGCCCAAAAATCTGGGTTTTTAGCCATTAGAAACAAAAAAATCTAGGTTTTCAATAGTTAGACACTCAAGAATTTTGGTTTCTAAACCTAGATTTTTTTTTTTAAAAACAAAATATCTGTTTGAAAAGTAACCCATTTGGAAATCATGAGTTGAAAAATAACTCAAATCCAAAACATTTGCGCAACTAACAAATCTGGGGAGCTAAAAGGACAATAATGCCCTTCTTACATAAGTAAATTACAAAACTAACATATCCCTTCAGCCCTATCGATCTCACTTTCACTTGCCCATTTGTAAAGTTGCTTTCACTCTCACAGTCCGGCGATGACTTGAAGGGAGAAGATGACGGCGACGGCTTGGAGGAAGGAACAACGGCGAAGATGACGTGGAGGCGTCGAACGGCCGGTATCTTCTCTATTTCTCTGTGTGTGTCTCTCTCTTTCTCTCTCATCTCGCTAAACTGTCTCTTTTTATACCATTTTACCCTTTTGCTTGCTCTTGGTTCTGTTCAAGTTCGTGTTACCTGTGAACATGTATTGATTAACAAATTAAACTTCAACTCACTATGTCAAGGCTAATTATTGAATGGGTAGAAGAATCATGTCTTGCAAAAAATATGACTATAGTAATATAATAAAAATGAACGTTTCTAGGCACGGAAAAACCAAGTTGCATAAAAATGAATAGTGATATTATGGTCATCCTGTATTATTCCTCGGACTGTTGGAACATTCTGCTAGGTAGACTTAGAATTGGTTCTTATAGTCATATTATGGTCATCTTGCGTTCACTTATATACAATATAAATTTAAGCAATCTAAAATATAAAACATTTAAATGCTGTTACTATTTGAGTGATGGTAAAATTGTGTTACTCCCTTTCTCTATTTGATCGGTGGTGCCATCTCAGTATGTTGGTTTTCTTTCTCAATTGCAAATTGATTTATTTCTTATGTAATTATTAGTTACATTTTAATTTGCAATCTTAATTTGTGCTCATCTGCATTCTAATTATCTCAAAATCAATCAAATATCTTCTGGTTGCTGTTGTTCTGTCCTTTTGTGTTTATCGATTCCTCTGTTTTTTCAATCAACATTAAACAATCAAAGATATATTATGTGTTTTTGTCTTGTGGTTGTACTTGTTGTGTTTGCCTTTGGTTTTTATACTTTCACTAGGACGATTTTGGTTTAGCATTTCGAGTTGCTTTGTCCAATTGTTCGAATTATATGCCTTTCGAGTTGTTATTGTTTAAGTCTTGATTGTTGAGTCTCGTGTCATGGTGATGCTTTTTTTTTTTTTTCAATTAGTTTATCCTTTGCTTGTACTTTTTGGCTTTGGTTTTTGCTGAAATTTTATTTTATGCTTTTCTGGCTGTGTGTTTGCTTTATTTGTCACAGTTTGGTGAAATTTTATTTTATGCTTTTCTTGTTGTGTGTTTGATTTATTTGTCACAGTGTTACTTTTGATTACTGTGTGACAAAGTTTTGATTGGCTTTTTGGTTTGCTAACCAACTGCCAATATGGGGTGATATAGCCCCATCACTCCTGTGTTAGCAAGAGATAAGTTTTAAAAACCTCTATGTTTGGAATTTCCAACTAGGATAGAAATTCTTAACCTTTCCCAACCAAGTTAAGAGTTTCTAACAGGTTGGGAATTCTTAGCCCTGTTAGGAATTACAGGGTTAGGAATTCCTAAATGTGTTGGAAATTTCCAACTAAGTTGAGAATTCCTTACATGGATGGGAATTTCTAACAGGCTTATGACACTCTCATTTATGATATCAACATTATCAAAGTAAACTAATAATTAATAAGTAAACAATATATGATTTAATCAATAATTAATAAGTAAACAATATATGATCTATCAAAGTAAACTAATATCCGAAAATTCTAAAATGTCCATATTATCACCTATAAATATGATTTACATATCCATTTATAAGCAATTAATATTCAAAATTTAAAAATTAGATCATTACTAAGTTCATTTTTTTTTATGCTTATATCTTTAACATCAATTATCACTATCTTTTTCAATGTTATGTAAGATTTTGCAAGTTGGATTATTTTATTTTATTTTTATTTTTATTTTTTTAAATTTTTCATCATTTCGAATTGAGATAACCACCTTGATCGGCTCGAGATGACCACCTCATCTCATCGAGGCTTGATCATCTCACCTTGCATTTCGCCTTTAAAAAATTGGGTATCAGAGCTTGTAAGTTTAGTTGGATGGTATATAAGTTGGAAATCGGTGACTTCGACATACTTGTAACTATTGAAAACAGTTGAAACTTCTAGTTTAACAATGCATATTACCTTCAACAATGCAAAATATTTATGAATATCCCACTTAAAACCTCGGAAGTGAGGAAACAAATTTAGGAACCAAAAACCTAACAAAATAATTTTGAAAACATTTTATTTTATTTTTCAAAAGAACTTTCAGAAGAGTTGTAGCGTTCAAATCTAATTAGATCTAGTAGAATAATTTTTTCATTTAATAAAGTATAAATAAGGTTTATATGAATAAGTCAAGACCCTTAATTAGAAACTTTCAATGTAAAAGGTTCAATTAGAGTGATGGAAAAATAACTCAATTAATTAGTATGAGACCCAAAATTTAAGTGAGCCCAAATTTGGAATTAGTGTAGTCCATTATTTCTTTTTACTAAATTCACTCCTTGATGTTAAAAAGAAAAATGGATATATATTTACAAAAGAGTGTGATTTTGAATAACATAGAAAAGCAAGAGAAAGAAGACAAGTTGGTGATAAAGTCAACTTATGAGATAAAATGAAAATAACAATAATAATATAAATAAAAGAGATTGAATGGTGGAGTCGACAACCAAGACAAAGAAAATTGAATGGTTATCAAACACATGAGATAAAAACCAAAGAAATGAAATAAAGAGGAAGTAGGACCGAACCATAAAGCAAAATCAAACAAATAAAACAAAAATGAGATAAGAACAAGTAAAAGATAAGAGAAGAAAAGTCAAAGTGATAAAGCAAATGACAAGTGACAAATGAATGTAGGAGTAAGCAAAAGAGAGATTGAAGGAGTGTGGGGTGATATTCGGCCACCTGTGCTTGTGTGTATATATATAGAGATCTATATATTGTTTATTTTTAAATTGAAAGCACATCATTGTTTACACACACAATCGACATAACAAAGCAAAGGAAAACCAAAGATAAGAAAAGAAGAGGAAGAAGCAAACTGTGAGCAAGGAAGGAGAAAAGAGGAGAGAGAAGAGAAGGATAAAGATATTTCAAATGGATGAATGAATATTTATGAGTCTGATTTATTCATTTAAGTGATATATATATTTTTTATTTATTTCAATGAGAATTAGATTCCAGAAAATCAGTTAATTTTTCTATAAGTTCTAAATTCATTAATTTTATGTGATTTTAGGGTAGATTCAGGATGGTGAGAAAATTAGAGGGGAACTTGTTTTAGATCCAGATTTGAGTAAATAAGTTATGTGAGTGAATAGTTTTATTTTTAATTAAATTGCTTGAGTTATGTTTATTTATATTTCAGATTTTATTACTTATTTCAAATAAATAATTTATTGAATTAATTGATTTTACAGATTATAAATTATGTTATACGATTGAAATAAAAGCTTGTTATGAATTTGTATATATGCATACTGATTAGAAATTTCTATAAGAATTTTATGTTTTCAGTTTGAGTTATTATTAGAAAATTTTCAGAATGTTTTAAACAATATGATTTTGTGATTTGAGAAAGAATATTGACTATGTTTTGAAAAAAGTAGTTATCTAGAATTATATGGATATTCAGAAAAGATTTGAGAAAGGAAAGTAAATAAAAATGTTTTCAAAATATTAAGGTTGTACCCTCCACTCTAATGGTCAGATAGACTACACATGTGAGTCCCAGATTCGCCCAGTATGTATATAGTAGATGTTTAGAGTTATTGAGTCGCCCAGCACATGTATGATAAATGTTATCCTTCGCTTTGCGTGTGTGTTGAGTATCTCCATCACGTACGACAAATTTCGTTAGATAAGAGCTGGTGTAGGTTCTTATATTATAGATGTTACATTTTGATATTGATCAATAAAGAAGAAATTTACAGAATATGAGATTTACAGAAAGAAATTCAAAAAAAGTTTATAGATTAGATTCAAAAAAAGTTTATAGATTATAAATTTTCATATTTTATATTATTAAAGTTATAAAAATAATTTATATTAGGAGTGGGCATTAACATGTTTGGTTTGATTCCAGCTGGAACCGATCTGAACATGATAAATTCGCGAATCGCATATTTTGGGTTCAAACATAGTCCAGTAAAGGAGAGGAATTGACTTGAACCGAACACCCAGGGTGTTCGGTTCTCTTGTTTGGGCCCAAATTTGGGCTTCATTTTTGGGCCAAAATTTTTATTATTTTTTAAGTGTTTTTTGATCCTATTACTGTTGAACCTTTAAATTTAAGTGTTTTTGGACTCTTTAGGCCCATATTGAGGATGACACCAAAAAAATTAAATGGATGGAAAAAAATATTAGATGGATACAAACATACTAAGAAAAAAATTTAGATAGGTGCAACATATCCTTAAATATAAATACAGCCTATTAAAGGAAAAAAAAATATTCAAACATGCTTTTAAATTCTGTCCATAACCACAACACACACTACACCACTAATTCAATCTCCATATCCACACATTACACAAAAACATTAGGTGGATGCAAAGATTAACCTGTCCATTGCCAAAGAAAAAAAATAAATTTCAGCATATCTTAAGTTCTCAACACCATTCAATGTTCACATCAACACATCAACAATATTCAATGCCCACATCCACATATTACACAAAATAGTAGACATAAACATACAACAAAATATTCAATGTTCAAAACAGATTGATTATTAAAACTGTAATAGACTGTAACAGATCTGAAATATATAAAAGATTGAAGAGTACCAAGCTGTTGAATGCTGATGGCATCGGCGAGAAGAGCTGATGGGGACTTTTGCTTCACGGCCACGGCTTCATAGTGATGCCGACGAGGAGAAGGGATTGACAGTCACGGCTAGTCGGCTACGGCAAGGAGTACTCCACGGCGGCGATAGAGGCGAGAAATAAGATATGAGAGATGGAAGTGGCTTTACCGCGACGATGCCGACTAGGAGAAGCTCGGCCACAGTCGCGTCAAGAAAAGGGTGACGGCGGAAAAGGTTAGAGCCTTAGAGGTGACAGACGGCGTCGACAGAAACGACAATGACATAAACGGTTAGAGATGACTCACGGTGATGACGCGGCCACGGCCACGGCAACGGCAACGACAACGGCGACAGTCGGCCAGCGATGAGAGGAAGAAGGGGATGCGGTGTACGACTGGAACTAAGAAGAAACTGAGAATGGGGAGATTATTTTCAGCTAGGGTTTGGGTGTGACATCATATCCATGCAAAATTATGCATATACCCTGCTCACGGGTCGGATCGGTTTTGACCCTATAGAACTCATCCGATCCGTTAAACACCATGTTTTCTAATTTGGTGATCCGAACACCTTCAGATTTAACATGGAAACCAACCCGAACACCCACGGATCGGTTCAGGTCGGTTTCATGTTTTGGTGCCCACCCCTAATTTATATAGAAGTTTACAGTTTTACTATGAGATCATATTTAAATTTGGTTTTGTTATTTCAAATATGAAATTATATGAATCATTGAGAAGTATTTATCGGTACCAGAAATATATTAGGTTTTATTTAGAAATATTTTTGAAAAGTTATATCCACTCACTGAGCGTTAGAGCTCATTCTTTTATAAATCTAATTTGTCTAGGTATTCATTGTAGGTTCGTGCAAATTATTGCATATCGTGAGAAGGGTCATATGATGATAAACAATTCCATTTGTGTATATTATTTCTTTATTTATCGGATTTCGTAAATGTGTTTCCAAAATAGTTTTACAGACATTTTATAAATATTTTATATATTCAGCTTATAGGTTCAACATGAGAAATTTAAAAATTTTATATTTGTTCAATTTATATTTTGATCAGAGTGATCAACAGAATTAAGATAATTATTTTAAAGGATTTTCAGTTAATTCAAATTTTAACAAGAAAGACCATAGTTTTTATGGAATTCTTCCGGATTCGAGATAAAAGTCGGGTTGGGTTGTGGCATAGAGTTAGTTGGGAATTTCCAATAGGTTAAACCCAGTTCTCTGCAACAGCAACCTGTTCCTTTTCCTGTTACTGTCTCACGCCGGGCTATAGTTGGTGAGCCTGTTACAGATAGAAAATAAAACCAATTACAAACGGTAAAACAAACAAACTAAACTAATCACTCATTGAAAATGGTTTGTTACAAATTAACGTGAATTGGAAAAAAAAAAAAAAAAAAAAAAGACAAACAAAAACTAAAACCAAACCGATAGCAGGCAGCCCATTTGAAACTAAAACAAGAACAGCTACAAGCCGGCAAAACAACCAAAATACCAAAAAAAAACAAAAACAGCAGAAGAAGAAGAAGAACATCTAACCAGTAGCATGATGACCAGCAGAAGAAGAACAAGAAGACAGCTACAAGATGACAACAAGGCAGACCATTTGAAACTACAAGTCCTAGGAAATCTCGAATAGTTTGCAAGAGAGGAAAATGCAAATCAAACTCTAATTTGATAGAAAAGAAGGGGAGAAGAAGAAATTGAAATAGAAAAGGATAAAAATAAGAGTGAGCTGGGTGTGAGTTATTCAGTTTTGACGTCATTAACAGTAATTTTGTATATTCAGGTCTCAAATGAGTTTTGCAAAGTTTTCGGATTTAAGTTATTTTTCAACTCAAACCAGACCAAACAAGCTAAAAATAAGAGCCCCAAACTACAAATCTTTTTCTTTAAATCAATTTCTCTACCTTAAACTCTGCAAGCGAAACACAATCGAAAACTTCAAAACATAGAGTCTAACAAATGGAGATTGAGGGTGGCTCCATCTTGATCTGAGATGGAGTTGAACGAACGATTCCATCTGAGATGGAACCAAACTTTATGAAAATTAATGCCAATCCAATCTCTGTCTAGATCAAAACCACAGACAGCTGGAATCACAATAACCTTTGTGAGTTGACAATTCAGTCTGTATATTAAGCATTTTTTTTTTCCAAAACAAAATATAATTACTAGGTATGTACCACAGAAAAGGAAAACCGTAGAAAATAATACTTCGCAGCCTCATTATCACATGAATATCAAATTCCTAACAAACAGCTAACGTTTCATTTACAGTACATTGTCCCATAGGACTTAAATACCATATCATAAAATCAAATCTAAAGTTTCTGGTTGGTAACAAATACATGTGGGCTGATTAATATAAGTGCGGATCACATTCGTTTTAAAACACGAAAACACTTTTATCCGAAGGTAAGTGAGTCAAACTCTTGTCGTGATCACTAGCGAGTTCTTCTAAAAGCACTAATTCTACACACTAATTGACATTAAAACCCAAAGTATCTTAGAGACAACTTCCCATTATATTATCACATACATAACAAATCATATGTCAAATTGCAGCAATGAATTAAGATATTTAAAATTAAACATCTCTCATATTATCAAATTGTTAAGGCCCCAGTTGTTGTTTCTTACCAAAGTAGAAAGAAAAAGTCAAAGATTTTAAGGTTTATTACAGGAAAAAAGGCTCATTAATGTAATTGACTTTTAAATGGCAAATAACAATATTGGCAGCTGGTTGGTTGGGGAAATTATGGGATCTGTTTGAGGGTTTTTACTTTTATTTAAAGGGAAGGGCTGTTAGGGGATGTTCATCTTGAGTTTTTTATTTTATTTACAGAGGGACTATATGAGAGGTAAGTGTAGCACTAGCCTCAATCTCTTAGTGTAGCATTGAGAGATATATCCTTTGTATTCTTACTTTTCAGTATTCGTCAATAAAAACCTCTATTATTCTAATATACTATTTTGTTTAGCAAGCAAGGTTCCTCACACAAATATGCACATATTTTCACATAAATTATATTCAAACATTTCTAAAGCATGTAAACACACATATTCTAGGTAAACAATTCAATATGCAAACCTCTAAGTGATCCAAAGCAACACAAACCTTCTGTGAAGTTAACTGTCTGATATTTCATCTAAAATCACATAAATTTACAAATGTCATTCTAAAAACAAGGTTTTAGGTCCAAAAATAATGTTACCAACACATAAGTAAGCTAAAATTTTAAACTAGAGGTTCCCAAAGTGTTATGGAAACTGAACACTGTTCAGTTGCATTTTTTAATAATTTATGTACAAATTGTAAATTTATAAAAATTCATAAAAATAGTGTAAACAAAAAAGGCTTATTTTATAAAAATCTTTTTTTTTTTTTTTTTTTTTTTTTTTTGTTTTTGAAAATAGGTTAAAATAACTTTTGTCTCCGACAATATGATCCGACTAGAAATGAGCAATCATGTAGACATACCATGTCGTTTTAGTATTTTAATAATTTCTAATACAAATATGTTTAATTAAGAATCTTTTTAAGTAGCTCTCGTAAAAGGGTGAGTATTGATCCTATAAATATTACTCTAAGTTTTAACAGCACATATATAATTTATTCCTCTCACTAAATCATTACTCGGACCATTCCCATGTCTCTGGGGTTTCTACAACAAAAACAAAATCAAATGAGCATAAGAGTATGTTGCAATTTGACAAAATATGAAATCCATCCACCTTGCAAAAACATCACTTTGAAATTCTCGAATTCTACACAGTAACAAAAGAGAATTGTATTGATATATGCATGCAGCAACAGAAATATGACCACAATGAAATCTGGAATGAGGAGTACCTTTTTCAGTAATAATACGGAGCATAATCAGGCGACCAGTCCGTGTATTCAACTGGGTCTGGGGTAGGAAGTGATCTCAATCTTTCTGGAATCGTCAACTTAATGTTTTCTGGGACCCTCAGACCTCTAAGCCTAGGCAAGGCTTCTTTTCCTACTTGCCACTCCTCTATTTTAAAATAATGCTCATCAAATAGAAGAATTTCGAGCAGAAGAAAACCATTGTCGCTGCACATCATTTTTTTTCCATTGTAAAATTCTTCACCTAAATGAAGAATAGTGAGGTATGGTAAGTTCTCTAATAGAAGCATTGGGTCATCCTCGAGTTGTGAATCCCTTAACGAGAGAAGTTGGAGATTTGGCATAACTTTTTGTATGTCTGTTGGCAGTTTCTCTAACTTCCCACGTAATCTCAACTCTATGAGATGCTGGCAGTGAGAGAGTGGCTGCAGTGATGCAAAAGATGTATGACCATAATCCGGTTGAACTGATAGTATTTGAAGGCTTTTTAAATTGGACATCGAATCAAAAGAAAACGTACCACGACCTGAGCCATAAATCCACAACTCTCGAAGATTAACCAACTTTGCAGTTTTGATTTGTCTCCAGCAATTGACTTGTACATATTTGAGAGTTTGAAGCTTTGTCAAGTTGTCTATCTGCAAAGGACTATTTGCAAAGTGTCCAATTAAATGTCTCAACTCCTGCAACTTACAAATTTCAGCCGGTAGGTGGACATCCCATTCAGGTGTGTAAATGTCCAAAGTTTGTAGTCTCCGCAACTTGGAAAATGATGATGGAGAAAGATCGAGCCAAGTGCGCCTTAACCCCAAATGCTTTAAATGGATCAATTTTGCCATCTCTTCAGCGAACATTAAATGCTTGTCATGGTCCACGCGTTTGTAAACATCGAGAACTCTTAGAGAATTGAATTTCTTGCATATAGGTAACACCTGTTGCTCTTGGGCAAATAAGAAAAGAGATCGTAAGCGTGGATTATAATTTTTAAACCACAAAGGATTTTCTACTTCAGAATAAATAGCTTGTCGTACGCATGATGACAAGGTTGGCAATATATTTGAAAGTTTAACTTCATCATAAATATAAAGAAAGTTAAAACTTTTTGCCTTTTCAATTGCAAAATCGCGTAACAAATCATGAACTCTACAGCTTGCAATTCTCCCCCAGTATCTTTTCTCTACTTGAATCAAGCTTCTACTAATCAACTCATCCATGTAAGCTTTAGCCACTTCTTCTATAATGCGATCTTCAACTAGTGGTATGAAGCCCTCTGCCACTAAAAGATGAATTAATTTCTCCACATTTATTTCAAAATCCTCTGGAAAAAGCCCCAGATAAAGAAAACATTGCTTCAATAGATAAGGCAAGCAATCAAAGCTCAAAGTTAGTATGAAATGAACTTCAATTGAGTCAGCTTTTAAATGTTGCCAAAGTTGTTCGCGCACCTCAGACCATTCTTGTGCCCTCTTTTTAGATAGGAGTCCAGCCAGTACAATAATGGCAAGTGGTAAGCCATCACACTTTTGTACCATTTCTCTACCCAAATTCTGCAATTGATTATTTGCATTGAAATATGGAGCAGATACTTTCTCACGAAACAGTTGCCAACTCTCATCTAGCCTTAGTTTTTGAAGATTATGAGAATGAGTTCTATCGTCTGAACGTTCAGCTACTTCTTGCATGCGAGTTGTGATAATAACTCGACTTCCATTTTTATTGTCTGGAAAATATCTTTTTAAGCTCTTCCAAACTTCTTTATTCCATACATCATCCATCACCACCAAGTAAGAATACTCTCGCAATGATTCATGAAGATATCGGCCCAAATCTGCTTCATCCATCTTCTTTAAATCCTTAAATTTTTCAATTGGCATCCCAAATGACATTAGAATCCTTACAATAAGATCTTGAGTTGTGAAATCTTGAGATACACAAACCCAAGCACAACGTTTGAATTTCATCTTGACTTTACTACAGTGGTAAAGCTTTCTAGCAAGAGTTGTTTTGCCTAAACCACCCATTCCAAAGATGGAAATTACGAAACGCCGTGGTTCATCCTCAAGAAGTTTAGTCAACAATTGGTCAGCATCATCCTGAAAACCAACAACATTCTCTTCAATTACAAAGGAGGTAGATTTTCTTAGTTCTTTCAATATAAGAAGATCGCTTCTTCTTCCTTCTCTGCTGCTACCAGAATCTTGAAGTCCATACAGTTGACGTCTACGGGAGAGATCTATGAGTCTATTTTTGAACTCTTTAATCTCCCTGCGAATATGACATAGGTTGACTAGATCCTTGCCTTTATCAAATATGCAAGAACACATGGAAGGAAAGCATCTCGACTTTGTTGCTTCACCATGGAATTTGAGCTGGAATGTATCTAACAGATCTTCAATATCATGAGCAAGCTCTCCAATATCTGATACCCAACCGAATGTTGTAGCATCTTCATACTGTTTTTCTTCTGCATCTTTTAAAAAACGCCGCATGACTTCCAGTTCATCTTTCAGCCACGCCACTTCGTTTTTGACACCTCGTAAGACGGCTGCTTCTGTGCTGAGAAAGTCCACAAGCCTTTTCACCACGAATGAGACTATTGCATCAGCCATGTTGCTCTCAATAACAAGGAGAGCGATCAAGAGAAAGAGATGAATAAAGTTTTGAAGGGTCTAATGATCTAATTGTTGGTTCGGTGAAAAGATGATTTCACTTTGAAAAACAAAATATTGTTTTGGATGCCTTTCCTTTGTGCTGTACAGGTAGAACCTGCTTTTCCTTCTTCTTTATCTGTTTTTTAATCGGTAAAGATAGGATCTGCTTTTTCTTTTTCTTAAATCCTAACTTCTTTTTCAAATATTAGTTTTAAATATTGAATTTTTTAAAGAGTATTAATTGATTATGAAATGCAAAGAATGAATCAATTTGATTGGATGATATTATTACTGAATTGATTATAAAGATGATTATTAAAATCAATTTAAAATCTCTAATTAAAAGATAAGATTAATAAATGGATAAGGTAATTAAACCTTATTTTTTTATTAGAATACTAAATACATCATCTATTTTCTCTCGCAATAGGCTACGCGATTAGATCCACCAATTTCTTTTTATCTAACAAGACATAGAAATAGGAAGGGATTATTATTATTATTATTTTTTTTTAAAAAAAAGAAATAGGAAGAGATGGTTATTAAGATGCACTGATATTTGATAATAATCTAGTTGAAAAATAAATAAATAAAAAATCTCTATAGTCCTTTGACCAACGAGCTACGCCTTTGATTATAATATTTGTATTTTGTTTCTCTCTAAATAGGCATTACAATTTTTTTATTTTTTATAATTTTTTTATGGAATTATCTGTTGACTTGAACAAATTACGCTTTAATTATGCCGTTAATTAACTATCTTGCATTATTGTTATTTTTTCTTATTTCCATTATCTACCATCCACCACTTCTAAATAAAAATTTTACTCAAAACACAACTCATTCCATATAGGAGTTAAAAAATTATTTATTGTAATAATAATAATAAATAAATAAAATAATGATAAATTGATAAATTAAAAAAAAAAAAAAGGTTAAGATGGTATACTCACAACAATATAATACAACAAAATCAAAAGGGATGATATTTTTAACATTAAATTGGGTTTATTTACAAACTAAAAACTTTTAAATTTTTTAATGGGCTGTGATTATAAATAAAAAAGGTGTACATACGAGTTCTAAAGTGCGTCAATATTGCCATTCTGAGTAAATTACTATTCGGACCGAGTCTCGATCAAAAACTATAAAATCCGGCCAACATAGTAAATTCTTTTCAGTCTTTCTTTAGTTAATAATTTTATATTTAAATTTGAAAGAAAAGAAAAAAAAATGAATAAAATACTACAACCAGTTCATTTAACTTGACAGGTCTGTGGTGGTTCACGAAATGGTATAATACTACGTTTATATATATATAGATATATCAGTTCATGTGTCCATATTTATTCTCTTTTTTTACTTCCATGTGGTTCTCAAATTTATTTTTCTCTCTGTTCTGTTTTTCTTTTTTCTTTTTCTTTTCTTTTTTTTTTCTAAATCTTGAAGAGGAGAGGGTTTTATTGGTACAAACAAACTTCTTTTAAAAAATGTTTCATTCCCAAACCATTTGAGAGACTAATCACATTCAAACTATTAAAATGATGATAGTCTCATAAAACAAGGGTGACGAAGTGCAATCAGTTTGAGAAATAGAAAACTTTGTTGGAACTTGGAAACCTTTGAAAGATGTTATCATGTGTCTTGATTTTCATTTGTTTCCACCAAAGTCGAGAAATATATTATTAATATTTTTTTTTGAAAGACGAGAAATGTATTATTTAACGGTGTCATATTACAACTTGTTGTGAAAATTTTCACTACACATTATCATGTGTCTTATATAACCCGATCAAAAAAAAAAAAAAAAAGGTGTCTTAATTAACATTTGTCACCAAAGATTCGAGGACTCACATTATCATTTGTCACCAGCAAATTCGAGAAATGTGTTATTTAATGGTTTCACATTACAATTTGCCGAAAACTTTTGACTGATATTCTCATCCCTCTCGATTTTCATTTGTTTCCACCGAATTCGAGAAATGTAACTTTAATCTTCATTTGTCACCAGCAAATTCGAGAAATGTATTATTTAATGTCTACGAAATTGAACATTATAGGCTTAAGTTCTTGAAATGTATTATACAATGATTTCTGACAAATAAGACAATGTATAACAATGTTCGTGTCTGTAATAATGACTTGATTTTAATTTAACGGTAGAGTTAACTTTATTCAGGGTATTAGGATCATTTTTTTTTCTTTAAAATTATATTATTTAGTAAGCTGTTTGGATCTGGAGATCCATTTAAAATAGTTTAAAATTTTAAAAACTATAAATAAATTAAAAATTAAGTAATTTTAATATTTAAAAATAAGTAAAAGATAATTTTAAATATAAAAACTAACTTTTTCAAATGAGTATGAGTCACCCATCTAAAAATTAGACGGTCAAAATTAATTTTAAAAAATTAAAAAAAAATTATTAATGATAGCAGTGGAGATCCAATCTGGACCTCCACAACCTTCTTCACCTTCTTCTCTTTCAAACAATCATGAACCACCGTCAACTAGAACTTCAACATCATCATAACAAACCCATCAACTGGTCATCATCATTGAACCACCATTAAACCTTCATCTCATCATCAAAACTTCATCATCATCATCAATACTCATCAATTATGGATGGCGTGAATAAAAGAAGAAAAATTATGTATTTTAACAATAAATAAATAAAATAATGATAAAATTAATTAAAAAAAGGGTTAAGATGGGGTATACTCAGAGGTGGAGGTGGAGGAGTTAAAATATAGGTTAAAATTATATTTTAGCAAAAACTTCATTTTAATCCCTATATTTTCTAAAACTATCAATTTTCTAAGCTTGTTTGCATTAATGACTCTTGTGATCCTGAAACTTTTAAAAATCCATCAATTTAGTCCATTGACCAGTTTTTTGATCTTTGACCGTAACAAAAAATAATAAAGACATCAATACCCTTTAAAACATTTTATATACATATAAGGACAATTTTACCCTTCATAAAACATAAAAATCCAAATATACGATCAAATATTAAACTAATTATAAATTAAAGAAAAAGAAAAAATTTAAAATATAAAAATAAAAAAAAATGCTAGATTTGTACGGTTGATGGAGATCCATCAAAAGTGCATAATTTTTTTTTTTTTTTTATAAAAATTTAAAATAGAAAAATTTTTAAAATAAAATAAAAATTGTTAAATTTGGACCTGATATGAATATAGAAAAATAGAAATAAGAAAGTGAAATAGAAGTCACCAGATATGGGACAATCTTGACGGAGACAACTCCCTCATGTCGAAGGAGGAGGCATTGTCGCTTCTTTCGTCAGGGTGACTCACCGAAAACTGCTTTTGGATTTTCATAGAAATCACAACATTCTATATTATGTTCATATTCATGTTTAGCTCAAACTTGATTGTTTCAATCCTTCTTTTTTCTCTTTCTTTCTTTTTAATTAATATTATCAACATAAGCTTATTTATTTATTTTAAATATTTAATAGCTCTGGTTGATTATTTTAATCTTAAAAAATATATGACATTTCTCATTGAAAACATAGATTACTAAAAATGATGATTATTTTAAAATTTGATTCTATTGAGAGCAATTATGCCTTTTCCTATAAACTATAGGGACAATTTTGAACTTTTATCAAATAACCTCAGTCAACTGTTATACACTTATACTAACAGTGGATGGTTGTATGTGTAAATAAGGGTATTTGTTGAATATTATGATTTTAGGACAAACTTCAAGGTAAGTTTATGTAGTTTGTCCATAAAACAATAGTGAAAACTACGTAATATGGAAAATGGAGCCAAAATGACAAACTTTAGTGATAAAATAGTACGTGAATGCAAATGAAATAGCATCCTTTCATTAACAAATGTCATGATAATAAATTAGAAAGCATTGAGTCAATAAAGAAACATCCTCTTGTTAACAAAACGCCAAAAAGTAGTTTGATGACAAGTTGCTGACTTTGATTAGTTTTTATCAGTAGGGCACAACCGAATCAAAGAAAAATAATCTCTTGGATTGATAATAACCTGTGGCATGAAGATTGTAGAAATCAAAATAATTTATGTTCATGAAAATATAGATTAAAACATTAAAAATTTCATAAATAATTTTAATATATATGAAGAGTATTATGGATATGTATATATATTTTTTATATCAGTTATCCTTAAAATATAGAAAGTATTAGATTATATTGTATAATGTATTGATTACGATCTTAATTGAAATTGGGGATAGACTCCAACCTGACCAATTCAACCAATTGGAAAAAATATATATATTTTTTTAAAATATTGTTAAATCTAGACCGAATATAAAAATAGAAAAATAGAAATAAAAAAGGGACATAGAAGTCACCGGTTATGGGACGACCTCGATGGAGATGGCTACCTCGACGTCGAAGAGGAGGCAATATGGCTTCTTTCGTCGGAATGGCTCATCGAACACCGTTTTTGGATCTTTATGGAAATCACAACAATCCTTATTATGTTCATGTTCATGTTCATGTTTAGGTCATACTTGATTGTTTCAATCCTTTTTTTTTCTTTCTTTCTTTTCACCTTTTTTTTTTTTAAAAAAAAATTAATATTATTAATATAAGCTTATTTATTTAATTTAAAAATTTAATAGCTTTTGTTGATTATTTTAATCTTAAAAAAATTACATTTCTCATAGAAAACATATATTATTTCATAAAAAAGATCATTATTTTAAATTTTGAAACTATTAAGGGCAATTATGACTTTTCCTATAAACTACAGGGGCAATTTTGAACTTATACTAACAGTGAAGGGTTGTATGTGTAATTGAGGGTATGTTGAATATTATGATTTTAAGACAAACTTCACTGTAAAGTTCATGCAGTTTGTCCATAAAACAATAATGAACACTACCTAATCCGGAAAATGGAGCCAAAATGACAAACTTTTATGATAAAATAGTAACCAGTACATGCAAATAAAATAGGTTCCTATTGTTAACAAACATCAAACTTTGATAATAAAATAATATTCATATCAATAAAGAAATCTCTTGTTAATAAACACCAAAAAGTAGTTTGGCGACAAGCCACGGGTTTTGATTAGCTTTCATTGGTAGGGTACAACAGAATCGAACAAAAGTAATCTCTTTAGGCTAATATTAACTTATGGCATGGAGATTGTATAAATCATTAATTAATAAAATAGTACGAAATGCAAATAAAATAGCATCCTCTTGATCACAAACATCAACTTTAAGAATAAAATATGTAATACCCTCTTCGGTGGTTATTATTGTTCATGTGCACGGAATAATGTGATGTGCTAATGTACCCCCTTTGATGAAATAATAAAAGAATTTATAGTGTTTAATAGTAGAAATTTAATATTTGTAAGATTTTTGAAAGAATTAAAAATAAATTTAAATTATAAAAAGTTGAGGGATATATGAGGAAAATGTAAGATATTTAGAAAGAGTGGCAAAATGGTAAATAAAAGAAAATGACAAGGACTTTGGGAAAAAAAAGTAAAGAATTCTTTAGAATGTGGCAGAATCTTAAAATTGAGGAAGTTTAAGGATGAAAAACACGTTTGACGCACGCCTATAAATAGGCATGTGTAGTGTGAGTCGGTGAAAAGAGAAAGAGAGAGTGAAGAGAGAAGAAAAAAATCTAGAGAGGAGAGAGGGAGAGACTGTCAGCAGAGTAGAGGGACGAGCTACCACCGCTGATCTGAATCGATTTTCGCCATTTTTGAAAGAGATCAAGCTATTGGAAGGTGAAGAGCATACTTAGAAACCAGATCTAGTAAGAATCAAATAATGAGATTTATTGTTTTGGTGGAAAATCTATCTGAGAACAGTCTCTGTGTTTATTTGAAACTGATGAGGTTTTTGTGTGTAAAGCTAGAGAATTGAAACAGTAAGCGAGTTGGAAAGCAAGTTTAAAGACTGAGGAATCTAGTAAGCAAAGTAGCTGTGAAATAATGTTGATCTGTACGAATTTGAAGGTTGTGTTGGATGATTGAGTTCTATCGTATAACCTATTAAGGTCACGACCTGAGTTGAGACAAAAAATGGGTGAAGTGTTGTTGAGTATATGTTATGGAGTTAATGAGGTCAGAGATGTATTAATGCTTGTGTGTGTGAGTTAGGGTTGGAGTGAGTTGGGTAATGTCTATAGTCCTTGTGTTAGCGCCTGTGGGGTTGGGCTAGAGTAGGAGCTCGTCAGGTGCGAGCTAGATGATGACCCCCCTAGCTTATTGTCAACGTTGGTCGAGTCGACATGAAGCACGAGCTCACAGGAAGCAAGTTGAATAAAGCCCCAAGTTGCTATAGTGCCTGTCTGAGCTGAACTAAATTTTGTGAGCTGAGCAAGGTCCGTGAATCGGGCTGAGCTAAAAGAAGGAAACAGTTCGTTGATAAGGGTGAGCTGAGCTAGCTCGCTGAGTTGGGAAATGCCCTCAATTCGAGCTGAGTTGAGTAAGAATGTCAGCTAGAACTCGCATGGGATGAGTTGAATGCAAGTTGGAGCTTGAGCTCGCAACTCGAGCTGAATGGGACAGTGCAATCCTTTGCAGCTCAGGTGAGATAGATAGAATTGATTTAAGTGACCTGCGAGCTAAGTTGAAATTTCTTGTGTGACCAAGTGTAAGTGGCGTAGCGAGCTATAAAGGAGGTTGCTGAGCAAGAGTGACTCAAGTTTTGGGAAGCAAACTGTGAGTGTACAAATATTTTTATTAAATTGTTTTAAGTACATTATGCAAATATTTTATAGCTTTTCAATTCTTGTTTTAGTTTATAAATATCTTTATATTTTTATCTTGAGCATAAATAATTTATTTATAGATGATATGCGATATATATATATACATGATATTTTTTATAGCATGAAAGAGAAATATATTTAAATTATAGAAAAAAAAAAAAAAGGTTTTCAAACCTAGTGGATGGTCCAAGCATTTATAGATAGACCTTCTAACATAGACTCGGTCGGTATACTCCACAGTGTATGACAAGTATTGGGAGGGTTAGTCCTGCTAACATCGGGGAGATCGAGTTTGTCGTGTCTGTCAGTTGCCCTCTACACTTATGGGGTATAATCTCGACGCACAGTGAGCGATGATAGTTCCGCCATGTGTATACGAGATGTCTTTGTAGTTTTGTCATGGTAAGCGATGCTAGCATTTGTGCCACGTTCTCCATACTGAGCGGAGCTGATTTGGCCACTCATATGATTTTAGTTTTCCTTGGGTTTTCATTAAAGCTTTTTAGAAAGAAAAACATATCATAAAAAAGAGATTTTAAAAAGAAAAAGTTTTTAAAAATACTAAACATTTTAGCCTTTTTAAATGAGCTTTTGAAACTTTATAAAATTTTATAAATCCACGTTTTTAGAAATAAAATTATTTTAAAGAAAAATGTTTTCAAAAATATTTTTAGGAGGTAAATTTTAGATATAAACGTATCTATACTCACTGAGCTTTCGTAACTCATAATGTTTTTGTTTCAAAAACCTCCCCAAGTGTAGGAACAGGTGATCCAGATACTAGAGCGCCACGTTCATATTAGGTGGGCCCTATGACTGACGACATTGCTTAATCTTTTTGTGTAAAGCCTACGATTTCAATTTTAATAATGTAATTTGCATATTTTTGAATTTATGAACAAATATTATAGAACTTTTCAATGATGCATGCATGTTTTATATATTCACATGTTTATGATAATATTTTTAAAATTATACGTTTATTAATCGATGCAAAATTTGAGATCAAATTTTAGAATTGTCTAATTTTATATGTTTAGAATTTAATAGATAGTTAAGGATTCACTTCACAGTATCCTTTTGGGTCTTGATAGTTAGACTTCGGAAGAGTTTCGTGAGATATCAGACATGATTGTAAGATTTGTTAGAGGGAATCCGGGTCGAGTCCTGTCAAAATAACTTTAGTGTCAATAAAGAAATCTTGTTAACAAAACGCCAGAAAATAAGCAAGTGACAAGTTTCAGCTTTGATTAGTGATAAAATAGTACCCACATGCAAATAAAATAGCATCCTCTTGTTCACAAACATAAACTTTAATAATAAAATAACCTTAGTGTCAATAAAGAAATCTTGTTAACAAAACGCCAGAAAATAAGTAGGTGACAAGTCTCGGCTTTGATTAGTGATAAAATAGTATCCACATGCAAATAAAATAGCATCCTCTTGTTAACAAATGTCAAACTTCAATAATAAAATATTGTTAACAAAATACCACGAAGTAGTATGGTGACAACTGACAAGTCCAGCTTCGATTAGTTTTCATCGGTAGGGCACGACAAAATCGAAGAAAAATAATCTCTTAGACTAATAATAATTTGTGTCACAGAGATTTTAGAAATCAATTAATTAATAATTTATATTCATGAAAATATAGATTAAAAATTTAAAACATTAAAAATTTCAAAAATAATTTTAATATATAAGAGTATTATGGATACCTGTTTATATCAATCATCTAGGAAATATAGAAAATATTAAGATTATATCGTATAACCCATCAGTTACTGTCTTAATTGAAATTGGAGACTCTAATCTGACCAATTCAACCAATTTGACTTGAAGAATTGGATTAATTTTGATACAAGATTACGTAGGGTTGAATTAGATTAGTGGATGAAAGTGATAAACCTACCAATCCAATCAACCTAATTAAACTAATAATTAATTAATTAATTAATTGAAATTAGGTATTTGTGGTATCTCACTACGATTTAGATAATAAAATGTATAACTCACAAAGAACCTGTATAACCCACTCATGAACCAGACCATGACTGTCCCTACCAACCCCGACCAATTCAACCAATTTGACTTGAATAATATTTGGATTAACTTTATTACAAGATTAGGTAAGGTTCAATCGGATTAATGGATGAAAGTGATAAACCCACCAACCCAATGAACCTAATTAAACTAATGATGAATTAATTAATTAAAATTAGGTATTTGTTGCATCTCTCTATTATTTAGAGTATAAAATGTATAACTCATAAAGAGGTATATCATCACAAGCTACCTGTATAATTAAAAAATGATTACTGGAAATTTAACACTTTGCTTTTACAATATCTTCAATACCCTCCCTATTTTAATAAAAATGATAATAATTGCCTCATGTTTAGTATTAATATTTTAAGACTATGACAATTTACTAAAAAGTTATAACAACATAATTATTTTAACTAAAATTAAAAATATATATAGAGTAAATTCATACATTATTACGTTAATGGTCAGTGTGGTAGCCTTTACTATCCTACTAGTAAGAATTTAGTGTTTGATACAAAAATACTATGTATTTGTTGAAAGTAAATCAAAACTGAAAAGACTGAAAATGGAGAATGGAAGCCATTGAAGAACCCTCCAGATTTTATGAATAGCTTCAAATGACTATAGAGCAATTGATTGCTTAAATACAGAATCCATAACTAGCTCATTGCCACCTCAGCAGTAATTGAAAAACTAATAAGTTGTTAAATTAGTTATTTCACTAACTCAGAGTCCTTCAATCAATCATGATTGTACCTCTGAACTCAATTTGATCATGCCGATTCCAAAGGTTGTGATTGAAATCTGAATTGATGCAGGAGCATTACACCTATTACTCCCATACCCCTACCCTGCAAACCTCAAGCCAGTTGCAGAAGCAACAAATCATTCCCATCAATTTCAAACCCAGTTACTAATTTCAGAAATAACCAACTACTCCCATTATCACTTTCAAGCCAAGTTTTAGAAGCAATTAACTACATTTATGAGTTTATTTTATGTAATTGTTTCGTTTTGTTTTTTTAAATTTCTGAACTCTATAAATAGACTTGTAAATTATAGTTTGAAACAATTCAATTTAGTTAGCAATTAAAATTTTAATATTTTTAAACTTCAAATTGAAATTTGCTTATCTCTAAAAGTTCCTAGAACTATATCTAATCTACTACCAAATAATTTTCAGAGCAAGTTTGTTTTGCATAGAAACTATCCTACATCATGACCTCCCAGGAGGCTCACACAAGGCTGGGTATATCTTAGGCTTAAATCTCCTACTTTTGACCTTGTAATCATAGGATGTGTTGACGTTGTAGTGTCCTGATTTGAAATAGTGTGCGTAGGCAATGAAATATGTCACTTAGGTGAAGGCAGTGAGGTTACTGAATCTGGTTGTAAATGAGAAAAGGGTCTAGATGAATGCAATGCAGAATCATTATGCTGCTGAGTATGTATTAAGGGCCTTAGTTGAGAGTTATGGGAAGAAGTGTTATGTAGAAATGGAAGATTGATTCAATGGGGACACAGAATGAAGAATCGGCATTGGTAGGCTCAGAGAGTTGGACACTAAGGAAGGTGTTGAAGTAATTGGAAACATTAACTTGAAAAGAAACTCAAATTCATTAAAAATGACATTCCTTGAAATGTTGACTTTCCCATGTGAATCTAAACACTTATAACCCTTATGATTTAGATTATTACCCGCAAAGATACATTTTAATGTATAAAACCCAAATTTCCTTTTAGAGAAAGGTCTGATTAGGGGTAACATGAACGACCAAAAGATGTGTAATAGGAGTAGTTGGTTTTGTGTTGAAAAGAATTCAAATCGTGCTGTGCGTTTAAGTAATAGAGTGGGAAGGTTATCGATCAAGACTCTGGCAGTTTGAAAAGTTCCATTTCAGAACTTTAGTGGCATTCCAGCATGAACTAACAAGGCAAGTCCTATTTCTGTAATGTGTATGTGTTTATTTAAATTAAAATTATATTTAAAAATATAACAAATAGAAAAAAACAATGGACCTCCAAGTTTTTGAGATGGATGATTGAGATAAAAAATAATTAAAAATAAATTAAAAAACAAAAAATAGATTGAAGATTAAAAAAGAAGATTGATCTCCAGCATCCATCTTTGAGATGGGTGATGGAGATCAAAACCTAATTAGCCAAAATTAAAAAAAGGAAAAATGAAAAAAAAAAAAAAAATCTTCATCTTCGACCAAATGAAGATTAAGAATCATTTTCAGACCAAATCAAGTTTGATCTTGTTTCAAATCTAGAGTTGATTTGGTTTTAGAAACCAGATAGTCAACGATTTAGGTAAACTAGATTGTCAATTTTTGGGTTTCAAAACCCAGATTACTAGATTTGGGTTTTTGAAACCCAAATTTGAAACACACTTCACCTATGATTTGTTTGACAAATGACACCCTACGACTTATATTTGTTAGCAAATGAACCTAGAACTTAGGTTCATTTTTCCTCTCATCCAGCTAAATCTCCCCCAAATTATTTTTTTAATATTTTTTATTTATCATAACTTTTTCCTTAAAGTCTATTAATAATTAAATAATTAATGTTAAATAATTAAGATTGCAGCATGTGTTAAATTTTTATTGGTTAGTTTTTTTTTTTTTTTAATCTTTTCCTTCTTAATTCCAGCAAAAATTTATTTCATTTTATTTATTTATAAGTTTTTATATTCTGATTTTGTAAAATGGTGATGTACTATCAATTTGTGATTGGTTGTAAATTATTATTATTTTGTTTCAATTTGGGGTGACGCGTGTTGAATCTTTATTGGTTGATGAGTGAGGGTTAAATTGATAAATTTTAAAGATTAGATTGTAAAAATATATAGGGGCAATAATGTCTTTTTGCAACTTCTATCATGGTCAAACATGGCAAATTTGGTCAGCGAAACTAAATTCAAGGACTTTCTGATAATTTAGAGGCAATGAGAGTCATTTATTCAAACAGGCTTCAAAAATAGAGAAATCGTGAAAACTTAAGGACTAAGTTGATGTTTTCCCTATATTTGATTATTCTCAGATTTTTTCTTGAAACACCAAATTTATACACTTCCTCGTTACTGAGCCACCAGAACACCCTAGTTTTCATCAAGGTTATCCAACTCATTCGAGTCACTAAGTTAACCACCAGAGTCTTATCTGTTTTATATACCAAACTCAACTAAGTCATGATGAGTCAGCCGCCCGAGCCCAAGTCAATAAAAAATGTCTACGGAGTGACTCAATGAGGAGCTGTCTGAGAAGAAGCTCCTCCCTAATCTCAAATCTATATTATAAAAGTCCATGACCCACGAACCTAGCTAGATTGTTGAGAACCTTCCATGATTTACAACTTAGACTCTATCATTAATAGTTTTTGAAAGTGCTTTTATTAGCTTAAGAAAAATAAAAAGTAATACTTAAATTTCAATTATTTTTAATCCAAGTTATTTTAATTTATTCAAATGAGTTGTTAATTTTTAAAATAGTATGTTTGTGTTTTATTATTGAATCATGTAAGTATTCAACTAGAGGAGTTTTAAGGGACAAGATTGTTTAGATCAATTATAAAATTTTTAAGGACTAAAAATATGGTTTAATGCGCTAAGTTAGGGACAAGTCACAAACTACTCGTTTTATATTTTACATGGTACCAGTGGTACTTTTGATCTCGTATGCAAACCCTCCATTGATACCATTCAAGTAGTCATTTATAATGTTAGATTGTGGCAACATTTATTTATAATGGCTTTCGCCTGTCGATTATGATTTGATTCTTTTTTATTTATTTATTTTTTAAATAATCGTTTTTTTTTTTTCCGGATGACCGTCGAGCCATCACTTTCGATCCCCTCCAGCTTAATTATTAACCCAAATTGTTAGGTTCATATTTTGTTGTTGGCTTTTTTTGTGTCAAAGCGCTCTTTACATGTATTCTTTAGCTTCTTAGGTTATGAGGTATGTTATTGAAACCTTATCAAGAAGTTTAAAGAGCAAGGTGTCAAGACAATATGATTTGAAGATGGTTAGTAAGGCTTTCATGAAAGTGCTCACTTGCAGGGACGTAGTCAGGATCAACCTTCAGGGTGGGCTAATATTTTTATGAAAGTTTCAGCAAAGTATCTTCTATTTTTATAGCTTCCTAAAAATTCAATACATATACATTAACAACATTTAAATACGCAAATAATATCTACAAAAGGACTTTGTCTCTTCACAAAATTATTATATAACACTTTAAATATCACAAATATAACATAAAGTGCATTAGATATTATACTTGGTGTAAAAAAAAAAACACAATGTAAGCACAATAAACCACTAACTAAGTTGAATTCTACGATTTTTTAAAAGATCAAACTTATCAATTATGATTTCTGGATCAATGGATTCTTCAATTTCTCTTTCAATATAAATAACCATATAGTTCATTAGAAATTCATTCTCCATCTTATTGCAAAGTGATGTTTTGATAAGTTTTATTGCTAAAAAAGCTCTTTCTGTTATTGCTGTGGATTCAGGAATAGTCAACACTAGACGAATCAACCTGAAAATATATACACATATACACATATGTATATAGGCAACTTTTTTGTTTTAATGGATAACCAATTAAATTCTAAAAAAGAAAAAAGAAAAACAAATATTCACCTGTTAATCAAGAATAAATGTTATGACTTTTTTGTTTGAACTAATATTTGACATAACTCTAAAAAAGAAGTAATATTCTAAAAATGTGGCTAACGAACTACGTCAAACTTGAAATATTCCAATTGCGTCTTCAATTCTTTTATCTCATCTTCTGTGAAGTCTTCAAGGTAAAATTCCTTAGCAAGAATACAAATATTATCTATTTTGAATGATTTGAACCCGTCAATAAGATTCAAAGCCTCGCTAAAGTGTAAGGGGATCCATTGTTTTCTTTGTAAATCTATTAGTTAACTCCACCAATTGGAAGTCTATTACAACATTAAATATGTTGAAGTGATAGTATTATTCTACTGTAATATCGTTCTTTTGTTGACAAGAACATCTTCTACCTTCCAAATAACGTTCATTCTTATTAGGCACATCAACACCATTCTCTTCATAAAAAGATTCCACACCTCGAAAAAATTCATCACAACCATCTCTCAACTCTTGAACCAACTGTTTTGTACTTGAGACTAAATCTAGTGCATTTATGATGTCTTGAGATTTCATTTGCAATGCTTTACATAATAAATATGAGATTCCCAATACTTTGTACAATTATAATAAGATAAAAACAAATTCAAATGTTTTCATTTCTTTATATATGCCTTTTGCCTCTCCTCTTATATTACTATTTAACCCATTTTCAATGCGTTCTTCAAGAAGGGTACAAGTTGAACCAGACATATCAATCACATTTTTAATAGAATTAAAATGATAACTCCAACGAGTAGGTTCAGGTCATTGCAAAGTTTGAATTTGATTAGCTCCTGTACTAGTCCTAAGTTCCCCTAAAGCTATCATATCCGCCATTTCATCTTTGCAAATTGATTTTAATTAGTAACAATGCTTAGGAGAAGCATGGACAAAATTGACAATAGAACTCAAAGTAGAAAAAAATAACCATACATCATGTACCTCTTTAGATGCTGCAACTAAAGCAAGTTGAAGTCGGTGAGCAAAACAATAAATGTAATAGGCATATGGACAATCTTTAAGGAATAAAGCTTGTAATCCATTCCATTCACCTCATATGTTGCTAGCTCCATCATAACCTTAACTGCATAAATTTTCCACCAAGAGATTGTATCGACTAAAAACAATACATATTTCTTTTTTTAGATTCGAAGCACTCGTGTCATCAACACATACAACTTCAAAAAATCTTTCCCGAATAAATCCAACATCATCAACATTCTAGATTCATCAGTTGCTTTATCAACAAGAATGCAAAATTTGGCACATCCAATTTCCGCATGAATTTTATCACGCAAGGTATCAACTAGGATTTTTAACAACTCTTGTTGGATCATAGGTGATGTATACTTGGCATTTTGAGAAGCATTATGTAAGACAATATCACCAACATCTTTGTTCACTCTTGGTTGCAACTTTATCATCTCAATAAAATTTCCACGGTTAGCAGAACTAATAGATTCATCATTACCTCTAAAGGCACAACCTTGCATAGCAAGCTATTTAACCATCTCTATTGAAGTCTTGAGTACTAATCGATTCTGCATAACCATTTGAGAAGATTGTTTAGTTATCCTTCTATCAATATGTTGAGATGGATTTTTCAAGTGATTTCATTTTTTCCATAGCTATATGATGTAGTGATTGATGATCTCCGTTTGCATGTTTTACAAATGCACACTTGTCACCATTAACCCTCCTCCAATTTCTAAACCTTTCAATAGTAAATGTGCGATATCTTAACGTGGGATTATAAAAAAGGTAGCATGGAAAACAAAATGCACTATCATCTTCCATTGAGTACTTAATCCATGGAAATTTTATGAACCAAGATTGTTGAAATCGACGACCTTGACCCCCTATAATAGAAAGTGAAAAGTCCAAATTAGGTTGAAATAGTCCCATGTCAATGTATGCTCTACGAACGTCATCTTGCATATCAACAGGATATTGCCATATTGGAATACGCTTCATCGGATCACGCTCATAGTAAGAAGTATTGACTTGAGACGAAGTTGGAGTATCTTTATTGTCAAATTTGGATCTTTTAGTTTTGGTATGAGATATTGAACTTAAAGTTTGGATCTCACTTGGAGCATTTGGCCTAGTTGATGATTGACCATCATTTTTTTATTAAAATAATGAAATATGTTTCTTCTTTCAATTGTGACGTATAAAAGTTACATTCTTAAAATAAGTCATAGAATGCACGTAAATAAGTTAAAATCAACGTAATAATAAAAATGATATAATATTCTTTATTTAATATTGGAGCACTTGTCAAGCATAGTAGCACCATCGATTTTATTCTAACTAAACAATTATAGGATCCACAATATATTTGATAATTTAATCAATTGTCTATAAATTAATCAAATAAACTAGATTAAATAAATTAGTTTATCCCTAAAATTTTAAATCAATATAAAGTACCCAATATATAAACTATTCAAATTCATAACAAGATAAATTATTAAGTAATAAATACAATATCTCTAAATTTTTCTAGATTAAAAATTATAATAAGCCTAAATTTTAAACAAAATAAATAAATAATCAATTAACCATTCAAATTTATGAATTTCGTAAAATAACTTTCAAATTTATGAATTTCGTAAAATAATATACATAACTTGGAGATCAATTGTTGATGTTGACAAAAAGATGGGAACAATTGGTGATATTGACAAAAAAATTGAGTCAAATCTAATATTATAAATCCATAAATCAAAATTAAAGATATAAATTTTAAAATTAAATGGGTAAAACTCTTAAAATATATACCTAATTGAAAGAATATGGTGAATGAAATCAATAAAAGTTGTGTTTTGTTTGTTTTTACTTGATGGTCTAAGTAGAAGGAAAAAAAAAAAAAAAAAAAAGAAATCAGGAGGGGTTAGGAATATATTTCAGAGGAGCCGCAAGTCACTAACTCACTGTGCATAAACTAAGAAGCCAACAACAGAGGAACATAACATGTGGGGATCAGTCTGTGAAAACAATGATGATTGAAACTGGACAAAAGATAAAAGAGAAACATGTGGGGTCGGCGCAAACAAAGAAACCAAGAAGTGGAGTGCATGGTTGCGTGAAATAGAAGCCAACAAAGTAGAGAAGCAAGAAATGCTAACTTGATTAAAAACAATAAGAGATATTATGGTAATTTAATTTAAATGAAAATATTGTAATATTTAAAAAAAAAAAATTAAATGGGTAGGCTCCCACAAAGAGCTACGTCCCTGCTCACTTGATATTGATCAATCTTGATTTTATGTGTTTTGATGTTTGTTTATTTACATTTCATGTGCTAATAGTGTTTGTCTATTGTCTTGAACTGATTTTATTCATATCTTAGTAAACTTCTTTGCTAAAAATTTTCTAAAAGTTCAATTCTTAGAGTCATTTATTAGGGGCATGCATTTAAGTATCTTTTAGACGTTTTCTGAAAACTTGTTCTTCACAAAAAATGTAGCCCTAGGTTTTTTAAAAACTGATTTTTTTTTTTTTAAATTTAATGGCAAAGTACCTCATCTCTGTGTGTGATAATCTTGCATTCGTTATACAATAATGGGTGTGAAGTCTAATTATGAATTTTAAAATTAAGGAGTATAGGAAGAGACCATCAAGTTTCAAACGATGAAAATGATTAATTTTGAAACAAATATTGAAGTGTGCTCATTTTTTTTTTCTTTTTTGTTTTAAGGTATATATGTTACAATGGATTTGATAAATTCCAATCCATTCCCTTCCATGCAACTAATTTATCTCACCAAATTGGGATACTTTTTCTCTTTTAACTTTTTTTTTTTTTAATTTTCTTTCATTTCTTATATTATTTAGGGAAAATATTAAAAAACCTTTTTGAATAGAAATTAATGTCAGTCAACCTCAACTTTTGAAAATATTAGCTAAAGAAACCCACACATTAATGAAAAAGTAGTTTTCAACCAAAAAGTTAGTGGTTTTGTCACCAATCCTTGAAAAGACTAAAATGCCTTTACAAATTAAATAATTTCTTAATTTAAAATACCAATTTACCATTACTTTCTTTTAAAAAAATAAATAATTATATTAATTGCTATCCTTTGAATTAGATGAATTTCTTGAATTAAATTTATTATTAATTATAAATTAAAAATAATTACAAAACTAAGAAAATAGAGGTGGAGATCCCAAATACCTCCACTCGTCTATCACACCATCATCATCATCATCATGCATCACCATTCATCACACACCCATTGTCCACACCATTATCATCATACATCACACATAACCATCATCATCACCATTCATCACACACAAGAATTATCAAATTAAATTAATTAATAATTAAAATAAAAAAAATGGAGGTGGAGATGATAGATGTGATCTCCACAGTTCATCTAATCTCTTCATCAAGATAGATGAATTGTGGAGATCCCATTTAGGATCTTCATTTTTTCATAAAAGAGGTTAAAATTTAAAATTTAAAAAGAAAATTGGGATGGAGATCCCACCAGATACCAAGTGGGATCTCTATTTTTTTTTTTTCAAATAATAATAAAATTAAAAATAAATGAAGGTGGAGATCCTCTCCATTATCTTAATGGATGGAGGATATCTCATTTGGGATCTTCACCTTTTAAATGGATAGAGATCCAAATCTGGGCATCTGGATGAGAAAGAACGGCAAGAGAGAAGAGACGGTGAGATGGAAGAGAGAGGGAATAAAGGTTTGACTATTGGCACGAATCCCACATTTTTCCATCAAATGTAGGACATCAAATTTTTAGGTGTGTTTGAGAGGGGTATGGGGTTTGAACACATGACAAGAGAGAGAGCCACAAAGAGAGATTGGTCGGACAAACATCAAGTGTTGTAATTGAGATGGAAGAGAAAGGAAAGGTAAGAGGAAAGAGAGAGAGATAGTCGCGAGAGGGAATTTATAAAATTTGTGAATTTCTTCAAAATCTATCATTTCAAAAAAATTCATCAAATTCCAAAACTCTAGATTAAATACATCTCCTATAGTCTCAATATAACATGGATGTAAAATTTCAACAAACATGTTATGTTTCCTTCACAATACATTGTCCTATAGGACTTACGTATCTAATCACAAAATCAAACCCAAATTTACTTGTTGGCAACAAATTTATGTTGGGTGAAAACACTTAATGGTAAGAGAGTCAAACTCTTTGTCATGATCACTAATGAATTCTTCTAAAAACTCTGATTCCACGCACTAATAAGTAGATTATTGGTCCCCATAGTATATATCCTAGAAAATTTCCCATTATATTATCACACACATAACCATGTAACAAATCATATATCACAGGGGCTCTATACTGCCAGCAATGAGTTAAGATGTACATATTAAACGTATCTCTAATTACCAAATGTGCACATATTTTCACAACATATATTATATTCAAACATTTTTAAAGAAAGTTCTGGTCTAACAACACATAGGACCTTCAACAATGCAAAATATTTATAAATGTCCCACTTAAGACCTCGGAAGTGAGGAAATGATTGGGAATTAAAAACCCAACAAATCAATTTTGGGAACATTTTAATTATTTCGCAAAAGAACTTTAAGAAGAGCACTATTGGTGGCATAGAGTTAATTGGGAATTCCCAACAAGGTTAGGAATTAGGACCAGTGTGCTTCATTTTATTATATATGTAATTGTAATTTATGTTTCTTTTATTGATTTGTTTTAATATACAGTAAGTAGTTACAGCTCCAATAAAGTTTGTTTGGTGTTTGTTTTGATTGCAGATTGAATGATTATATGCATTTGAATATGTGAAGCAATGAGTTGTTAGGCTGTGGACTTGTTTCTGGGGTGTTGTTGAAGGAGGGGGAATTCAAGTGTGAATATGTGAAGCAATGAGGTGTTAGGCTGTCGGGTTGTTGTTAGGGTCTTTCACTTTTGCTCATGTTCTTGTACCCTTCTAGTGTCTGTACATGAGATGATTGTCAAATATCCCTTGTAATTAATCATTTGGTTTTGAGATGGTTGAGTGTTTGAAAAAATGTGAAATTGGTTGAATAAATTTTCATTTGAAGTACTTAGATGTAATTCTGACCATTTTTTAATGTCAATCAGATATTATGGGTAAACTCATACTACCCTTGGTCATGGAATGATGTTTGACAGTGTTATTAAATGGCAGGAAAGAAAGTAGAACATACCAATTACCAATAAAATCGTCGTAATTAGTTGCCAGATAATAATAGAGGTAACAGAAAATGAAAAGGAAAGATTAAAATGCCATTATAAATTATGTCATCTAGTGATCAAATTGAATAGAATTCTGTCCAAATATTAGTGGAATTAGTGAAGGTCTCATACAGCTGATAGCTATGCAACATGAACATACTGGGACAGATATTAGAGCATTATAATGTAACAACTTGGGTCTAGCAGCAAATTAATAAAATATTGAAACCATTGATCATAATAAATTGGGTCTCTACTATAGGGGGTGAGGAGGGATTGCTAATTGCCACTCATGCATGACCATGATCTTAATGTCTGTAACTGCTCAAACAAATAAAATAAAACAAATTTAACATAACACTATCACAACAAGCTTAAAGCATAGAATCCTGAGCAAGCATAGGGTCCTATAAAGTAATATTGACACCTATTTGGACATTTTCTAAAAATAATTATGCATCCATCATCGTATCAAGGACCATAAAAAATTAAGAGACAATGGAAGAAAGATACAAGGAACAACACCTATATGGTGGATTGGAATGGCTCTCTCACTCTTCTCGTTCTTTCTCTTCTCCTCCATCTATATCTCTCCGTCGAACCCATCTCCATCAACTGCCGTCGAATCCAGTAGCAATCACCCTCTCTATCTCTCTCTCTTCTTTCTTTCTCCTCCTCTCACTTCTTTGGCCCGCCATTAATGGGAGCTTTCTTATAATCGATCGGCTCGATTCTAACCTCATTGAAGTGAAGTTATCCTTCAAACTGTCTTTTCTATCATTCTCTTTTCTTTTTTCTGGCTTTTCCTTGCTTGATTTTCCATGACATAAGGTGATCATTGGCATCTTGAAGTGGTCTGGCAACGGCTCGTTGACGACCTCATCGCTCGTCGAGTCATTGTCTCCTTTACGGAAACTATTCCTATTCTCGTTTCCTCGTTGCTAAAGAAAGTCGAGCCTCCGAAGTAGCACTCGCAGGTTCGCTAGGTTACTCAGAGTGGCATTCAGTTCTCCTACTACTCTGACCTCCCATTTGTATTCCTGACTGTTGCTTGTGGAGCTACGACTCGGGAACACTATCCTAACAAGCCTTGGTGGTGCTCCCCAGTTATGGTCCTTATTCTGAACTTCCTAACGAAGGATGTGTTGACTAGCTGCCTGCTGCTCAATCTTGAGCCGGTTTCTCATTAGGTGGAAGGCTTCGTTGCCGCACGTTGCCCACTGGCTGTAGGAATCTGAAGCCCTAAATCAGATTTTGGATGGTGTTGATAAATGTTTTGAACATCTCCTCCGCACCACCTTGCCCGTGTGTCTGAGTCTCTACTATAGTCATAGGAGGCAGATTCCTCATATCTCCCTACGAGTGATCTATCGTAAGGTGTGGATTCTTCTTGTTATGGCCATGACCTTTCTCTTACGGATTTCTTGCAACTAATGTTTGTTGCGCTGAGTTTATTCCATTGTTCAAGCTAGGGATAGTACCTCAATGTGTACTTCTACGAGGACCCTAGTACCCTACATTTGAGGCAGCCTGGACATTAGTTAGCAAATGTGTAAAGGAAAAGTAAACCTAATATTAAGGTCGGTAGAACCAGATTTTTTAACCCTCCTTATAGTGTCAAAATATTGATGTAAAAAATCGATCAAACCTATATTAATGTAAAAAATGATGGTTAGTATGAAATTCGCTAGGATACGTCATAAAATGATATTGTTAAATGGTTTTTTTTTTTTTTTTTTTTTCAAAAGGTAAATAGTCGTTTTCATAAAATTTCATACCAACAACTTAAGTAAATGAAAAGTAACTAGATAAAAACTTTTCAAGCATAAAAATGAGACGGTATGCCCGTCTAATATAACTCCACGCCATCTTGAAATAATATTCCCACTCATACATTTACAAACCTTAAAAGTTTGTTGTAATGTGAAAGTACCAAACTACCCCAATCTTACACATGATATCATCTTCCCTAGCTCCACCTGCTTTAACTCCACCATTTTTGTTCCTAACTTCATGTCAGCTTGCGATGCCGATGAAAACTCTTTCACTATCTCCAATTCACTTCACTTATAAAATTCCTTCACCATCTGCACTAAGGCATGTCCTGTATTTTTTTTTTAATTTTTTCTTGTTTTGTTCTTATTTTTCTCTACAACATAGATAGTTTAAGAGATTGATAGATCAAGAGACAGAGAGAGTGCTGATAATGGCAAAGATTTAACATAACAATAACATCGCATCCTTACATTCTTAACAACGGTGTCGGAGTTGGTGCACCACCCCTAACCAAATTCTAAGTTTGTTGGCAGTGGTAGACACAAACATTTATATTATGGAGCACTTTTTACGAATGTAAAATAAAATAAAAATTAAAGATAAAAACAATTATATTTCATATGAGTTTCTTATTTGTGAAATTTATCATATCAGGAGAGAGAAAATTTTTTACATATATTGTTAAATACACATGATGAAACTCAAATTTCTATCACGAATGTGAAAAAAAATTATACTAACTACTTAAACTATAAATTGAGGTGCAATTTACACCTAATTAAATATATTTTTATTTTTAAAATTTGATTATGATAGCCTCTATTATTTAACGAGTAAACCTCATTTAATAGCACTAAAACATTGGTGAGTTATGTACTAGCACTAAAGAATATAAATAAATTCATAACATTCACTAAGGGGTCGTTTGTTTTTTTATCTAAAAACTGAATAGTGTTACTGAAGACTGAAAACTGAATAGTGATTAAAATCTGAAATCTGATAGACATGTTTGTTTTTTTTGTTTTTTGTTTTTACCTCTGAATGTATAATAATCTTGTTTGTTTTTTAAAGTAAAAATTGTTTGATTACTAGTAATTTGACATTTATATTCTTTTACATTTAGTTATTGTGTAATTTTATTTAATATAATACAAATAATTTCAATAAATTATTTAAAAAGTATTAAAACAATTATATATAATATTTTTATTCATAATTAAAATAAGATTAATTATTATAGTAGAATCAATTAAGTTTATATGTTCAAATAAAAATAAACAAAATAATCTTAAATTAAATTACTATTATAACAAAAGTTGAAATTGTAACTTATATATATAATATTTTTATTCATAATTAAAATAGTAGAATCAATTAAATTTATATATTCAAATAAAAATAAATAAAATAGTTCTAAATTGAATTACTATTACAACAAAAGTTGAAATTGTAAAGTAATATATATTTTTTATTATAATTAAACAAGAATAATCAAATACTTAAACAAGTTGATTTGCAATTTGATCTCTGAGTTGTTGTATAAACACTTGATCAATAAAGATTATTATGAGAATTTGATCAGAGAAATATAGTAATCTAGCTATAAAAAAAATTTGATGTTGAGATGTTTAGGGTTTTTATTTTTCAATGTTATTTGTTAAAGTATTAAAAGAAATTTGTATAATATAAAACTAAAATAAACTTGAAAACATATTATTTTAGGGAGGATAAACTTGGAATAATATATTTATAAAATCATTCAGTGATTTTGTATTAAGTGAAAAGTAAAAAAATATTACTTTTTTTCAGTGGTTTTTGGGTGGTTTTAAGTGGTTTGATCACTTAAAAAAACAAACAAAAATATCTTAATTGGCCTAATTCAGCACCATTAAGTGTTAAGTACAAAAAATAAATAACCCCTAAGTTATGAATGAGATGTGAAAGAAATCCAAAAAATTAAAAAATTGAAGGAAAATTGCCAATAGTTTATGTAAATATGATATAGTTTGGAATTAAAATAATAATAATAATAATTTGTGATAACTAACGATAATTATTCACAAATATCAAAATAAAAAATTGTTCGTAGTTCATAATAGGTTATAAAAGTTTTTGAAGTTAAAATATTTCATGTTTGAAGAATTGCTCCGTTGGTAAGTATTTGCACCATTTGTTTTTACTGTTTATTACTGTTTTCAAAAAAAAATGAGAGAGCAAATGCGTAAGTGAGGTTTGAGCCAGGGTGGTAGAAGAAAGGAAGACACGCCCAATTATATTTACTCCGATATTATATATATTTCATTTATATATTTAAATATTTAATACCTAATAAATTTTCATTAAAATTTAGGGGGACACGTGCCCGTCTAACTCTATACTAGGTTTGCCCCTGTTAGTTGGAGACTAGAAATTGACAGTCGTGGTTGAAAAAGGACAATAGAAAGGGAAGAGATGCGAAGTACTGAAGAAGTTTTTAATGAGTTTATTATGATTTTGGTTTTATTTTTTTTAATTTTAATTTATAATTGTAATAAATAGAGAAGGTGTGTTTAATATAGTATTGTTAAAAGCCGTGTTTGAATAGGTGCTTTTATTTAAAAAAAAAAAAAAAGCAATTCTGTAAAGATGTCCAATGGCCATCGGGCCTCTCGGGATGACATGAATGGAGATATGGTGTTGAAGGAGGTGAGGCCTGAAGAAAATGATGGTATGTGTTAAATTGGGGTAATTTGGTACTTTCAAGTTACATCCAATTTCAAAGGTTTGTATATGCATGAGCTGTCAGTTTCTTATGATGTGGTAAAATTATATCGAACGGGCGTCTCTTCTCATTTTTTATGTGTAAGGTATCGAAGCTTTCTCTAAAAACGAAACATAAGTGACTACTTGTTTTTTCTAATTATAACTTAATAATATTAAATTATACTTATTAAATTATTTTTGTTTTTTTTTTAAATGATTAAGTCACTTAAAACTACTCAACGACAACTTAAAAAGAAAAAAAAAAATTCACTTAACACTTAATAGTACTGAATTACACCTATTAAAATGTTTTCGTTTGTTTTTTTAAGTGGTCAAATCACTTAAAACTATCAAGAAACAACTGAAAAAATTAAATAAGAATTTTTAACTTTTCACTTAATTGTAAATCACTTAATGACATTAAAAATTTTTATTCCAAATCTATCCTCCCCAAAATAACATAATTTCAAATTTATCTTTATATTACTCAAATTTTTATTTCCTTTTATTTTTCCTTGATACTTATAAAAAATATATTTGATAAGTAAAACCTAAATATATCTTATCCCAAATTATCTTAGAATTGAACTAATATATTTTAATTTATAATTTAAACATTTATTTTTTTAGTTGTTTTCTTAAATATATTAATATATTTAAATATAAATACGGCTAATACTACTATTTTTTAATCATATTTAAATATTAATAAAACATTATTAATATGTACATAAAAAATATTTTAGAATTTATTAAATTATTTATTTTTAAATATTTGTATTAAATTAATTAAAATTATATAACAACAAATATTAGAAAGGGTATAAATATCAATTTACTAGTTTTCAGATAATTTGAAATTTAAAAAACAAACAAATTTATAATATATTCAGAGATAAGGGGAAAAAAAAAAAAACAAACATGTTGTTCAGATTTCATATTTCAGTCACTATTCAATCTTTAATTTTCAGTAGCATTGTTCAGTCTTAAGACAAAAAAACAAACGACCTTTTAGAATTCTTAACTTTTAACTTAATTGCAAATCACTTAATAATATTTAAATATTTTATTACAAGTTTATCCTTCTCAAAATAATATATTTTCAATTTTATCATAATTTTATATTATAAATATTTTTTCCAGATACTTATATGACACAATTTTTTTTCTTTAAAAAAAAAAAAAAACCTCTCATCCCAAAATTTTTTTAAATTTAAAATTTAAACATCACTTTTTTAATTGCTTTTTAAATATAATTCAATTTATAGATAATTTCATTATTTTTATTTAAATATATAAATATAATTAATTCAATTATACTTTTTAATCCTACTTTAATTATAAATAAATATTACAAATAATTATTTATGTTTTTTTGTTTGTATTATATTAAATAAAATTTCATAACAATTATTAGTAAAAAGAGTATAAATGTCAATTACTAGTTTTCACACAATTTTAATTTTGAAAAACAAATAATTTTATAATATATTCAGAGGTGAGAAAACAAACAAACAAACATACCATTCAAATTTTAAATTTTAGTCACCATTTAGTATTTAGTAAATTTCGATACTGTTCAATCTTAAAATAAAAAAAAACAAATGACCCCTAAATAATTAGATATAAGGGAGAAATTCTTTTTGCATTTTTGAAAGATTATAAAGGCAATTTGAGATTAATCATCAAATGACTGCTCGGATTTACCAAGATTAATCATTAATTATATGGCTATTTCAAAATCTACACCCATAACACTAGAAGTATTTACTTCCATTATAAATGGAGAAAAGCTTTCCATGCAAAGAGATAAATACACATACTGAAATCGAATGCTTATTGAGGATGTAAAAAAGAAGAAAAATATATATACAGTTCAGCTATAAGAGGCCGGATATATGATAATGGTTAATTTTTAATAATTAAATCAATTGTACAGTTCATGTACTACAGTAATGCCATCCATAAAAGCTATTCTATGTTCGATAAATTCTTATAAATCTTTTATACTGTACTAATTATTTCAAAATTGGTTCAAGACAACTCATACAACTCGTAATATAAACTTTACCTAAATTAAATTATTAGTTAATGATAATTAATAAAATCACATGTAAATGAAGATCATTAGCCTTACATCGGTAATAACCTCACATGTTATGGAATAATCTAAAGAAAAGCTCAACACAATTAGTGTTTACTGTTTCAAAATAATTATTGTTTACTATGTTAACATTTCTTTTAGATAAAATTAAAAGTAAATAAATAGTAAGTGTTCTTTTTCCAAACAAAATAAAATCATCATCGTATAAACATACTCGGTTGTCCTCTTCAGTGATAACAACCATAGTTGATCAAATTAGTTAAGTGTAGACAATGTATCATATCCATTGTTTCAAAAACCGACCCAAATCGACCATTTTTTCATTGGAAAACCGCTAACCAGAACCATATCAGTATGATAACCACCCTATCGGAGGTCATGGTCGCTGGAGGTACGAAGAGCATAGCAACGATGGCAAATCTGGCAAGCGGCGTACCTAAACTGAAGAAAATGAGAAGAAAGAGGGAAGAAGAAGAAGAACACACGACGGTGAAGAAAAATGTACGACGATGAAGAAAAATGTACGACGATGGTAGAAAATGACAAGAAGAAGAAGTGGTCGCTTGCACCGATGGTTAGAGAGAGATAGAGAGAAAGAGAAAGAGAGAGAGAGAGGTGGACGGCTAAAGTGGATGGCTTTTTTGTGTCGAGCATGATGTTGTTTATCAAAGCCCTTTAAGTTTGATAAAATAACACTAATATCTTATTTTTTGCCTTTAAAGTTAAAAAAAAAAATCAATTTACACCCTTAAATTTTAAAAAATAATAATTTTCTCTTAAAATAATAGCCATCACCGAATAACAGATAAATCGCTAATTGTTGTCTCACCGATCGATTAGCGATTATCGATTTTTGAAACCGTGATCATATCCAATGACTATGGCTTTTATGATTGATATCTCAACTAGAGACTTCTTGTAACCAAAATCATAAATACATTAATTTTAGAGAAAAATTCAAAATTACCCAAATTAAAAAAACAAAATTGTTTTTAGCCCATTTCAAGGAAATATTTGTTTTTAGCTCCTCAAACAAATTCATTGCATACAATACTCTCTATTAACCAAAATACTCTTAAGTTTGACGAGAGAACCTCCTATTACACTTGGTGTGACGAGAGAGTCTCGTGTTAAGCTTAGGCGTGATAAGAGAATCTCTCGTTACCTTTGGACATGTCGGAAGGCAAGCGTGATAAGAGAGTGTTCTGTCAAGCACAAGGTAAGCATAACAGGAGAGCCTTTTATCACACTCTTTCTATCGAAGTATTTCTGAAATTTTACTAATAAGAGCATTTTGGGAATCACTTAGTATTGAGAACAATTCATTTGTTTGAAGGGTAAAAAAATTTCATTTTGAAAGGGCTAAAAATGATTTTTTGTTTTGAAATGGGGGTTGTTTTTAAAATTTTTAGTTAAAATTAATAGTCTACTAGCTTATCTTTTTTTTTAAAAAAAAAAAAATTGTTAAAAATTGTAAATAAGGAAAAAAAAAAAAGTTACTATGTGAATTTGTCATATTACTGCTTAGTTGCTGCACACTATATTTCATAACTCCTACTAAATTTTAACTTAGGAAAATAACTCAATTTGGCAGTTGGGATATTGTTTTAGAAGTGTATTATTACTTAGTAATGATAACCGACCCTTTCGTATAAAAAGTAAATATGAAGGCAAATTAATATAAATTAACTCGACAATTGGCAAATGTAAAGATAAAATGAGCTTTCCTCAAAAGGCAAGAAAGGTACCATCGGCCATTGATCTTAATTGTAGGTTTAATATTGGAAGAGCATGATGTTTCATTTGTGATGAAAAAAAAATAATAATAAATCATGTATAATTTATTATAAGTTGAAAAGAAATATATATATATATATATGAAAATGAAATATGTTCAATGACAAGACTTATTAAACCGTACCTTGGAGTTCGACAGTATCATGCCTTGGTGTCAGTTTGATTTGTTGACTTCGTAATAACTTCAGAAAAAATATTCTTTCTGTGATTTCCCTAAAAATCCGTGCATAAAATTAGAGGAGAAGCCTTCAAACTAGAAAACCTACAAAGTTCTGCATGTTTTTCGATCTTACAATCCTGTAGAATTGTCAATACAACACTTCAACTGTTTATACTGGTGGCAGCCGCTCTTATCTTGCTCGACTAGCCAATCCAAGATTCAAAGAGTAAAGAGTCACTTTAAAAAAGTGGTAATTTTTCTTATGATGGTTCGGGAAATAGATTTTTAGGCTATACACTCAGCAATCATATCTGTAGATCTCAACGAATATCTGACCTGGTGTGATATATTTAAAAAATAAATAAATAAATAAAACTCAACTTCACTGCTTGGAACCTTTTATCCCTCACTTAAACACATATTCCAACCGGATGAGACAATTTCATTATGACAAATTCTCATAACAATTGCACAAATAAAATTTTAATTAAAATTATTTCGTTTCAGACATGGAACATGGAATGCTTCATACAAATATTCAAATTACACATCTTCGGGTCAATGGACATGCCAACAAATTAATCAAGTTTGAAAGGTGTGAGTGTAATTTCCTCTACAAACTTATTTACTTAGTTTCAACTTATATACTAAATTTTCAAAATGCACCAAAACTTATTTTGAAATGTTACAATTTCATCATTGAAAACTTCTTGAAAATCAACTTAAAATCTCTTCCTTCAATTTATCATAAACCATTATAAGAAATTTATTAAAAATTGTTTAGATTATTTTGTCAAGATCAGGAATGGCAGAAAAATTTACCCCTAAGAAAATTCTCAAATTTAAATTTAAGCTAGCTTGGAAATTCTAGTAAATTGATTAAGATTTTCTTGAAAGGAAAAAGTTGAGAAAACTAAGAAATTGTAGTTAATTTTATTCGTGTTTAAAGAACTTGTAAGCTTTCATTTGTAAGGATAAGTTCCAACTTGGAAACTTGGTCATTGGGGCAGGGTAAAAAAACCGGGACCAACCTAGCCCAAATCGAACCGACCCAAAATTATTGGGTTGTCTTAGTTATTCGGATCGGGTCGGTTGAAAAAGACAAAAACCGATTTAAATCAATCTTGGTTTGATTTTTGGATCGGATACGCCGACTCGATCCGAAAACCGACTTTTATATATAAAACCAATCCTTTCTCAAATTTACCCTAGCTGCCAACTTCATCATTTATCAGTCTTTCTCATCTTATTTCTTCTTCTTTCTCTTCCCTTTTCTCTCTCAAGCCCTAGCCATTTGTTCTTCCTCTCTCTCTTTTCACCACCTTCTTCTCTCCTTCCTTTTTTGCTGTCGTTGTAGACGGTCGTGTTTCTTCCCTTAATTTCTTATGTTGCCGCTGTCTTGAATCTGTAGGTTAAGCTTTGTTTTTGTTGTTGTGCTCTGATCGAAGGAGATCGATGCCAATCTATTCTACAGAGAGGAGATTGGTGTCGATCTCTCCTACTGGCGATGATGTAGAAAGAGAATAAAAAGAAACAAAGGGATGTTACTGGTTGGTAATGATTGATGATGGATGGTGAATTAGTGATGATGCTACTGGTTACGAGTTGGTGATTTAGAGAGGGAAGAATATGGAGGTTGGGGATGGAAAGAGATGAAGAGAAGAGGGAACCGGTGGGTGGTGAGAGTGAGTTAACTGATGAGTTGGTGGGGGGTAGTGATGGGTCATGACAGATGAGTTGGTGGGGATAGTTAATAATGGGCTTGGGTTTTCATTAGAGTTTTTTATTGGGCCTTTTTGTTTCCTGAAAGCCCATTGATAGGCCTAAATAGACATGAATAGACCCGAAGCAAATTGACTCGAACACGTCGGATTGTGCCGGGTTGTATCATCAATTTAGGTTGGTTCAATCTTCAAGTCTGAAAATCGATCTATGTCTATTTCGGATGGGTTTTCCCTAAAATTGAACCGACCCGACCTGTGCTCACCCCTATTGGTCATGGTCAAACTAATGCCAGAATTATTTCAAAGAAGCATAGCATATAAATTAAGGTTGGTACAAGGACCTACCAACCTTAATTTATATGCTATGCTTCTTTGCAGCAATTAAGACCATATATTCTTTAGAATTTCACACTTCATCGATAGGATATTTTGTCCCGTTCAATGTACGCTTGTTCGATTTTAAATTTATTGCAAATATTTCCTAAAAAATTGAAAACTAAAAATAAATATTTCCACAAAATTGTCAAAGGCCTTTTACAATAAATTTTCTTATGAGAATTCTGTTTACTTTTCAAATTCATTATCCAACCTAAAAAGTTAGTCTGAAAACAAAGGCAAACCAAATAATTTTCTAAGTAATTCATCTTTACCATTTCATTCACTATTTATATATGTATATATATATATATATATAATATTTGCTGTCATTCAAAACTTGAGAGGATTTTGGGTTTATGAGATCTACGTGTTCTTAATGAAGCTTTCATTAAAAAATTTACTTGATGGTTTATGAATGTAGATTCAATGATTTTCAAGTTTCTCTGCACTAGATGCCTTTTTTCCACATTTCTCTCCTGGGTGAGATACCTATCTTTCTCTGTTTGGCCTGATGTAAAACAACACTATTTGTCCTTAGTGCTTAAGTCTAAATGATTGATAGGTTGGCATTCAAAAGTCCATCTTTAGTTGAATAATTGGATGGAGAGGCCCAATGTAGATAAGACTTCTAACTTGTCTCTCTCGGAGCTTCTTTTGAATACTAGTATTTATGATATTTGCTATGATGATAGTTGGCACCTTTCCCCTTGGGTCCACATGACTCATCCAGATCTAGTTAATAATATAAAGCAGATAGTTATTAGTACTTCTTCTTATTCAAGGGTATGAACTCTTTCTATGGATAATTTGGGCTGAAAGGATAAGATGACCTTTTTGTGAGAGAGACTAAGATCTTAAAAAAAAATAGATCTGTTTGACTTGAAAAGACAAAAATATAATTAATTATTTTATTTTATTTTAATAAATTAAAAAATTAAATTTAATAATTAATTTTTAAATTTTAATTTAAAAAATTAAAATTCACCAAAATAAAAAAGTTTAAATCTCCACCATCGAGCAAAATGCAAAATACCCCCCGAAGTAAACCTTTAAAGACGCGGAATCAATGTTTAGGTTTTATAACAACTTAACCCCCCAGCCGTCCGCAGCTGTTAGTCCACGTTAGTGTATGAAGGGCAATTTCGTCATTATATTAGGAAACTGGCTGACATTAATTAGGAAACTGACTGACAGTAAAAGCAAATCAGATTTTTCTGAACTAAAAGAATAAAAAAGTAACAAAATCAACTGTGATGTCATTCACATTAATTGTGAATCAGATTTTAAAAAGTAATAATAATAAAAAATAACAAAAAGGCAATGAAGAGGCACGAGTTTGTTTATGCACCATGTCATTCTCTCGTGCTTTCCAGTCTCTGTGAGGTAAGGTAAAGAAAATTCTTTCCATCAGAGCAAAGCAAAACTTGATCAGCGGCCTTATTTGTTGGAGTTAGGCGATCGTATTGACCAAAACAGTGGAGAAAAACGATCGCTGAGCTTGCAGTATGGGAGAAAGGTACATTTTTTTATTAAAAACCTTTGCTAATGGGTGTCGTTATGGTGGCCTCATTTTTCAAAAAAAATGTTGGTAATCAGTTGTTGTTATGAGTGCTAGGGTTTTGAACTACTAAATTTTGACATGCATGTTGTTTTTTGAATTTTTTTTTTCCATAAACATGTTGCTTTTGTTCCGTATTTTGTGAGTATGTCAGTTAAAATTTATTGAAGGATTTTGTATCATCCATTGATGAAGGAAAAAAAAAAAAAAATTTCTGTCGTTGTTCATTTTGTGTTACAAATAATCTGTTTACATGGATTTGAAAAGGAAAAAAATACATTATTTTTTTATTACATGCATTATTTTTTCGATGTGTGAGGGCAAAAACAAGTTTTTCGTTTTTAATCTTCTATGACATAAAACCTTGGACATGGAAAAAAATGGTTCTTTTTTGTGATTTTTGATGAATTTTTCATCATTCGATTGTTTGTTATGATGTATGTTTCAGTTTGTCTATGTCGAGGTATGTATTTGTTGCTCTGTTCTATAATGTTTATGTTGCTGTTCGTGTTATTATTGAAGGTGTTTTATATCATTCCTTTTATGTTATTATTGAAGCTGGTTGGTATACATACTGTTGATATATACTGTTTGGTTACTGTGGTTGCATTTTTTTTGTTGCAGGAATTTTAAAATTTATATGAGTGCCACATTCCTAGGTAGAACTTTTGAAATTGGGTGGTGTACAGCAGATTACATGAACTTGAAATTTCTTTGGGATAGTGTCATGTTAGAATGTTTAGGTGTTGAAACCATAGTAGGGGAGCGATTTCACCAAGAGGTTCGTATTCCATGGTTGAATGGGGTTAGAGTAGTAGAAAATGAAAGAGATTTAATGGATGTGATGACTGAGTTTGAGGTTAGGAGAGTTAATAAGATGCATTTTAATGTTGAATACCTCCCATTACAAACTAGATACCCTGATCCATATCATCAGCCTAACCTAAGCAGTCAGTCCAACATGAACACTCAGCCCACTCAGCCCAACAGAAACACCGAGGCCAACCCAACTCCACTCAATAATCAGCCCAATCCATCACTAAATAGCCAATCGAACTAGTCTAACTAGATTTATGATTCAGAAAGTGTTCCAACTGAGGGCAGATATATATCTGAGAGCAAGGACAGTGCCTATTCACCATCTGCCGAGAGTGATGAGAATAGTGATGATGATATGGAGTCCGATAGTGGGAAAAGAGATGTGGGGTTGAGTGAAGAGGACCATAATAGTGATGGTGTAGAAGCTGAAAATGTTGGCCAACCCATAGGTGAGCAAGATTACCTATCTGATGTCAATGAAGAGTGCCCAATTTTGGTTAGTAGTAGTAGTGATGAGGAGGATGGTTATAAAGGAACTTCGGGGGTAGCTTTTGCAGTGGGAGAAGATGGGAAAATTAGGTTGCAAATGGGATAGTTGTTTATGAATTTTAGACATTTTAGAGATGTGATAGTAGATTATGCAATCCAAGAGGGTTTTAGATTGGAAAGAGTGAAAAATGAGAGAAGGAGAATAGTGTGTCGATGTCAAGCAGTGGGCTGCCCCTGGAGAGTTCGTGGGTCTCCAACATTTGATAGGATAACCTATCAATTAAAGTCCATTACTGATCACCATACTTGTCTGTCTGTTACTAAAAACAACCAAGTAAGTAGTAAGTGGATTGGGAAGACTTTTAAGAGAGAGATCAAGCAAAACCCTTCCATTAGTGTTAGTGTGTTAGCACAGATGTTCCTTAGGAAATGTGAGGTACATGTGCCAGCATACACACTGCATAGGGCTAGGAGTATTGCCTTGAATATAGGCAATGAAGCTCATAAGGAGAGTTTCAACAAGATACATAGATATGGGTATATACTTAGGCATACAAATCCTGGCACATCTGCCTTTATTTCAACTCGTAAAGTAGACTCTGACCCAAATGTTCCAGCCCACTTTCAAAGATTTTTCCTCAGCTTTCAATGTCAAAAAATGGGATTTTTAGAAGGGTGTAGACCATTCATAGGATTAGATGGATGCCACTTAAAAGGGCCATATGGTGGGATCCTTTTGTCAACCATAGCTATGGACGCTAATTTTGGTGTCTATCCTTTGGTAGTTGGGGTGTGTGAGGTTGAAAATAGGGACACATGGACTTGGTTCCTTAGATTGTTATATGATCACATTGGTCAGTATGATGACCGAACCATTTGCTTTATGTCAGACTGTCAAAAGGGTATAGGGCTAGCTTTAGATGATTGTTGGCCAAACCATCGAAATAGGTTCTGTGGTAGGCATATTATGCAGAATATGTTCAGCAAATACCAACTTGACTATCTAAAAGACTTGTATTGGCCAACTGCTAGGAGTTCCAATAAGCCTGCTTTCACTCAAGCAATGGAAAATATCAAAGCTGAGTCACTTGAGGCCTATGATTATTTAATGAAAATACCCTTACACCTATGGAGTATTCATGAGTTTGATACCTACACCAAAACTGACCACATAACCAACAATATTGTAGAGACCTTTAATAGCTGGTTGAATAAGGCTAGGGAACTTCCATTGCTGACAATGCTAGAAACAATTAGGAAGATGTTCATGTGTCGCATTCGACAGCGTTATGAGAATGCACTTACTTGGGAATGTGATATACCTCCAAAAGTTAATAGGTTGTGTCAAAAAAACCAACAACTAGCTAGGTATTTCGATCCTCTTAGATGTGGGGAATGGGAGTTTGAGGTGGTTGATGGCACTAAGCAGTTTGTTGTGCTTTTGGATAAAAAAATGTGTGGTTATGGTTTGTGGGGGGTCATTGGGATTCCTTGTAAACATGTCATGGGATGTATTACAAAAATTAGAGGTGAGGTTGAATCTTATCTTCATAATTGCAACAAGAAACCAGCTTACATTACATGAAGACCTATAGCCATTTTGACATGCCATTCCAGATGAAGGATCGTGGCCTGAGGTTGAGTCAACAAGACTGCTGCCACCACTAAAGACAAGAAGGAAAGGTAGATCGAAAAAGTCTAGAAAAAGAGGTGCTACTGAACCTGCACCAGTGAAAAGATTGGTGGGTGTGAGGTGTAATATTTGTCAACAAGTTGGACATAACGCAAGGAGCTGCAAAGTAAAGGGGCCTTCAATTGGAAAAAGGAAACATGACCAGGTATTTATGCAATCATTCATTGTAAATGCATGCTTTGCTATGGTTTTACACATTCATTTATTTAACTTGTAATTGTAGGCTTTTACCTCAACTACACCACAAAGTCCTTCCAGTAGCAAAACCAAACAAAATCAGGTATGTTATCATTTATTATCTTATACAAATAGGTTAACAGTTAGATAATACACACTACATATTTATGCAGGCATGTACCTCATCTCCTACACCTTCTACTTCAACTACCATAACCACTAGGCTACAGAGTCGATTTCAGGTTTGTTTCATTTTTTTTTCCTTCACATTCTGGTTTGATTGATGATTACTAATATTTTCATTCATACAGCAACCCATAACCTCTACTGCACCACCACCATCACAGGTGTTTTGCTTCACAAGTCAAGTTTCACAAAATCTTTCTCAAGTCACCCTAACCCCAACTGGACCTCCATCGTCTCAATCATCACAGCCTTCTCAACACGGCCAGTCTCAACGTCATCAAACTTGAACAAGTATGATCAAGATGCTTTGTCTGTTGTGCACTTCAAATCTGTTTTTTAGTGCACAACATGTTTCAATGTTTTTGTCAGTTAGGTCACCTCCTCACCCTAAACTGTTATGCTTTTGATTTCTACACAAGCAGACACGCTTTTACTTGTTTTCCCTTGGTTGCTGTATTGATATACTTTTGGTTGTTGCAGCAGTTATGCTTTTGGTTGTTTTTGGCAACATGTGCAATTGTTTGCATGTTTTTATCATGCACAACAGTATATATGTTTGCATAACAGTATATATGTTTTTAATTGTTTTTGGCAACATGTGCAATTGTTTGCATGTTTTTAACATGCACAACAGTATATACGTTTTTATTTGCACAGACTTGCTTATACTTCTGTTGCTAATGCATATCATTACTCACTTATGAATATCATTTTTATTTCAGCATTACTTACAACCCTTCTAATACCTATCCATTATTACTACAAGCATAGTTACAAAACTGAAAATTAAAGTAGTGATTTGGATAAGTCTATGATTGTGTAGTTGTGCTTCTATTTGCTCCAATTTCCTTTCCATGTGGCTACTCATGCATCGTAACTCCTCTTCAAAGTGCATATAACCATGGTTTTGATTTATATTTTGTGTCTCAGTTACTGATTCCTCCTCCCATTGAGTCTTCATTTGATATTCTTCATTATCAGGTGTCCAAAATGAATAGTAGTTGCATTTCCCATGCTCACATCTGAAAAACAATTTGTTAGGATTTCTTTGCGATTCTGAAATTTTGACTGATGCCTTTCGTCCGCAAAAACATCTTCTATTCTTGAACTTGATAATACCTCCATTCACTCCACTATTGCTATCAGTAGACATATCCATTAGCTTGTGGAATGACTAAGTTTGGAGAGGAATAATATCTGCAGCAAATTGATTTTTAAAAGAAGGCAAAAACGGAAACAAACAATAAATAAATGTAAACAAGTGATTTCATGACCAAACAAAAACTGGAAGCAAACTGATTCACCAGAGATAAAAGAAAAAATAAATAAATGTAAAGAAGCAATTTTATGACCAAACAAAAACTGGAAGCAAACGGATTCACCAGAGATAAAAGAAAAAATATATAAATGTAAAGAAGCAATTTCATGAGCAAACTGATTCACCAGAAACAAGACAATTTTATTGCACAAGTTCTAGTCTTCATCAGCCTTATATAGGCATCACAAACAATATGACCGTTGGCTATCCAATGGTCATATGGCTATTGGCCATATCCAATGGCCAAAAAAACAAAATTTGTTTGTCATCATTTGATTTTTTATCCTGACATTTCTTCAATTGAGAAGGGCAAAAAGGTCAAAAAATTAATGCAAACTTACTACAAAATAGCGGCTACAACAACCACTTCTTGCCTCTTTTCGATCAATTTTTTTTTGTCTTTATTCTAATTATTTATATTAATTTATACTGATAAGGATATTTTCGTCTTTTTATCCAATGACAAGGTCAACCGTTTTAATTGACATATTTTGACCGTTAAACTGGGGTTAAACTATTATAAAACCTAAACATTGATTCCGCGTCTTTAAAGGTTTACTTCGGGGGGGGTATTTTGCATTTTGCTCCTCCACCATCTATTATAATTATGGATGGTGGAAATTTTGTATAAACAAATTAAAAAATTATTAAAATTTGAAATTTTTACAAAAAATTAAATAAAAAAATCTGGGTTAATCTTCAACCTTTAAAGATTTAAGTTTGCGAACCTAGATTTTCAAATGATGAAGATATGAGTTTCTTCATCTCTAAAATTAGAATATATATATATAAACAAAAAAAATAATCAAATCCTAAAATATTCAATAGGAAATCTGGGTTTGAAAACCCAGGTCTTCAAAGGTTGAAAATCTAGGTTTTTGAACCAAGATCTTATCTCTAAAACTAAAAAATATATATATAAATAAAAATAAAAAAAGGCGGATGATCGCCTGCACACACCATACCAAAGTCACCACACCACACCCATACACCCACGACCCCCACCACACACTAGAGTCACGATAACCACACACCCATAACCCCTACCACACCATATAGTCACCATCACCACACAGCTACCACAACACACACTGGTTTTAAGAATTATGTAAGGGTATATTTTTCATTTTTGTTTTAAATTTTTTGATAAGATCCAACCCGGATTCCTACTAATGAATCCAATGATCCTGTCGGATACCCCACGAAACCTTTCTGAACCCCAACTAATAGTGTCCAAGAGGATATCGTAGAGCGAACCTGTAACTGTTAACTATTTCTATATAAATCATACTTATTAAAATCACATTTCACTTTGCATTAGAAATTACACATAAGACAATAAAAATATTGTTATAAAATGTAAATATTTGAAACATACATGCATTTATAAAGATGCTACAATATCTGTTCATAAATTTGAAAACATGCAAATACAGGATTAAATTTAAATCTCAAACTTTATAAAATACTAAGCTGCATCGTCGGTTGGGACCCAACTAATCTGTTCAAGGCGCTCTAGTACCTAGATTTCCTGCACTTACATCTGGGGAGGTTTTGAGAATAAATATTAATAATAATAATAATGAGTTATAAACACTCAGTAAATGTGGATAGATTTATTAAAAGTTACCACCCAAAAAGATGTTTTGAAAACACTTTTATTTAAAATAATTTTATTTCTAAAAGCTTGAGGTATTTATGAAATTTCTATCAATTTCAAAAACTTGTTTTAAAAGTTAAAATTTTAATCTTTCTAAAATATTTTTGTTCAAAATCTGTTTTAAATTGTATGCTAGTTTTTCTATGAATCTCTAATGGCCACATAAGAAAGCTAAAATCACAAAGGCAGTCGAACTAACTCCGCTCAGTATGGGGGGTCACGTGGTGCAAAGGTTAGTATTGTCGTGACAAAGCTAAAAAGACATCTTGTATACACGAGTGACAGAATTATCATCGTTTACCGTGTGTCGAGAAATACCCCACGAGTGTAGAGGGCGACAGACACGACATACTCAATCCTCCCGATGTTAACTGGACTAACCCTCCCAATACTATGCCATACACCTTGGAGTATACCAGTGGGTCTAAAGCTAGAAGGTCCCGTTATAAATACTCGGACCGTCTACTAGGTTTGAAAACTTTTTTTTTTTTTTTTATAACTGAAAGCTATTACTTTATCATGCTATAAAAATAAATACTACATAATACATACCATATAAATAAATAAGTCATTTATTTTCATGCTAGAATATAAAAAAATTTAAAGGAAAAGAATACTTTTACTAAATAAATTAAAGATATTTAAAATAATTTCACATGCGAAGCTCACTACCCAGATCATTTTACTTCTACCTTTAGCGACCTTCTCCTTTAATTTGTTGCTCTACCTATACTTAGTCACAAAAGAAATTCCAATTTAGCTCACAAGTCGTTTAGATCAGCTCTATCTCACCTACTTTACTTGAGCTTCACTAACCCACTCAGCTCGAGCTGTGAGCTTTAGCTCACTATCGGCTCTACCCACACGAGCTCTTTCTTCAATCGGCTCAGCTCGGAACCTCAGCCAGCTCGACTTGGCTATAATCATCACTAGCTTGCTAAGCTCACCCTTACTAGCTACTACATTGGTCTAGCTCGGATAGGCAGTAATGCGGTATGGGACAACATTATTCAGCTCGCTTCCTGCGAGCTCGTGCTTCAGGTAAGCTCGACCAGCATTTAAGGGGTCACGGGTATTTACCCAGCTCGCATCTTGTGAGTTCCTCCTTAGCTCGCATCTTGCAAGCTCTTCAGTCATTAACACTACTCTAACCTCAATAATACCTCCACATAAATTCAGCAGCATCACCAGCATTTGCACATTTCAACCTCAAACACAACAAACTCATATTCAATAATTCAACATCAGTTCTCAACTCCACCCAGGTCGCGACCTCACAGGTTTCATGACCAAACTCAACCATTCTAAACCACAACATCGCAAATTAACCTATTCTTTAACTACTTCGCTTATTTAGCTTGCTTCAGTCTTCCACTTTACTCTCTAGCTTGCTTGTTGCTTCACTTTTCTAGATCTACACACAAATTCTCATCAATTTTAGCTGAAACTCAAAAACTGATCTCAACAAATCATTCACCTAAATAGAACTATAAATAACTTATTCTTACCAGATCTGGTTCTCAAATCAACTCCTCACCTTTCAGCAGTCAGGTCGTCTCTTACAACGACGGGATTCTGGTCTGAACAGCGGCGTCAACTTCCTCTCTTCTACTTTGCCCACAACACTTTTTCCTTCTCGCTCTTTCTCTCTCTTTTTCTCTCTGCTCCTCACTCGGTCTTCTCCTCTTTCATCGATATACCACCCACACGCCTATTTATAGAAGTAGGTCAAACTCGCTTTTCACTTTTAAACTTTCTTAAAATTACAATTTTACCTGATTCTAGAGAATTCGCTCAAAATATCTGACATTTTTCTCTAAGTCTCTCAACTTTTTTTTTTTTTTTTTAATTTATACTTACTTCCAAATTTTCCCAAAATTCCATAAAAATTAATTTTTTTACTACTAAATACTTAAAAATTCTTTTTATTATTTTGACAAAGGGCACATTTATACATTTCTTGGCTCCGTACATATGAATAGTAATATCCTCAGGAGAGTATATTACATTTTTAATTAAATTTAACTGATAAAAAGGTAATTTGGTCAATAAGTAATCTCAACAATTAATGCACTTATCAAACTCATGTGATTAAAAAATCAATTTTTTTTTTCAAAAAATAAAATGTTTTGAATTAAATTATAATTTAACTTGTAAATTCATTATTTTATGAGGGTAATTCGGTCATTTAAGTGTCCCTAATAGCCATCAATGGCAAAAATGTCATTTCATGTATTCTGTCAATGTTGATTGTCAGTTGACTGATGGTTTGAATTTTTTTGAAGAGTTTTGAAAAAGTTAAAGATATAAAAAGTTGTTTTCAAAAGAACTTTAAAAACGTAATATTTTTTCAAAATCTTGATGACTAAGATGAAGTTTAAAAAAAAAAAAATGATTGATTTGATGGTGACCAATTCGTTGATCTGACGCGAACCAGATTGTGATAATCTAGTAATGAATCAAATTGCCACAATTTGTTAAGACCATCACAACCAAAAATGAGTTTGACGATTAAAACCAAAACATTAAAAAAAAAAAAAAAAACCTTTCATCGCCACTAGGTGAACCAGATGAAAACAAAACAAAATGAGATATATCATTTCCATCATCACAACCAAGACCATTACCACCAAATCAACCCAAATCCATCATCTTCGTTATCTAGGTTCGATGAACCCAATTCATCTGTCATGTACTTTGATTCCGATCATACCTCGTTTGGGTTCAATGCACCCAGCAATTCATCTATCACATACTTTAGTTCTAATCCATACCTTGTTTGGGTTCAATGAATGACAACTTAGTTCTTTGTGAACCCAAATGAAGAGTTGTTCATCTGGGCTCCCAGATGAACAACTCTTCATTTCGATTTGTTAAGAATGAATGAGAGAGAAGTTGAGGGGAGAGAGAGAAAGGGTGGAAAAGAGAAAGAAAAAAGGAGAAGAATGAAAGACAGAAGTGTCGAGAGAGAGATAAAGAAGAAGATTTTTGTTTGTTGCTGATGTTGATAATTTGGTATATGTTGATGAAGAATGAAGGACAACATTATTCTTCATTGTTGGTAATAGTAGAGATTCAATCTTCAAATTGGATTTCCACCTTTCATCAACTTTGATGGACGGTGGAGATCCAATCTGGTGATTGGATCTCCATCTATTTATTTATTCCCTTAATTATATTTATTTTTAATTTTTTTTTTTCAGTTTTGGCGATCTCTCCTTTTTATTTAAATTTTTATTTTTTATTTTTTCAAATTAACTTCATCTTCCATTTTAAAATAAATGATAGAAATTTGATGAATTAAATTTTTTATTTTTTTTTTTAAAATTAATCTCCATGGATGGATGGTAGAAATCTAATAAATTTTTATTGTTATTTTTATCTAATTTATTTTAAAGTTTTTAAAATTTAATTTTAAAAAATAAAAATAAGGTTAAAAGACAATTTTGCCCTTCATAGAATTAACTCTAACGGACATGGGCTAATAACAGGTGGGTAATTTCTAATAAAACTAAAAAGCTTGTTTTGCCTAAACATATTTTGAAACTAAATAATTAAATTGTAATTTGCTCCATTACTAATTTTAAGATATTGCACACCATCTCTTAGTAAAAATAGTTAAATACCTCTTTTGATCCTAAGAGGTCAAGAGTTTAAATCTCACTATTGTCAAAGATGAGAGTAATTTGTAATGAATTTAATCTCCTCTTCCATACTTAAAAAAGAAAAAAAAATTAAATATTCTTTAAGGGCCCAATGGAATTTGGGCCCATTTCAATCCGGCCCGATCTCAAACCTCTAGTCTAAAGGGTTGGGCTTGATAACGAAGATACAAAAGTAAGTGCAGCCCGACTTGTTGCACATAATACTTAGCTTAAGTCCAAATTTTAGTGCAAAGTGTAGTGGACTCTTAAATTTTGGATTGGCCGGCCTAACCTAATCCCTTTGACGTTTCTAATTTCAATAATCACGTTGCAAGGCAAGTGGAAACGGCTTCGCATGCATGCAAGTTATTTTTCATATTTCTTTATTATTTTTAGCCGGTCGTATTAAAATGGTGAACTCTAGTGAAAAGAAGTGGTTGTAACATATTTCCCTTAATGTTACCTCATACGAAGCTTTTTAAATATTCAATAATCTTTAACATTTTACAGTTTATAATTATTTGTATCTCAACTTAAAATGTGTCAGTTAATTAATTGATATATTTTATAAGTGAAATAAATAATCATTAAAATATATTAATTGAGTGATTAATCCATCATTGAGTAAAGTATAAATAAAATACAAAAGATAAAATATTTTGAAGACATCCTTATTATAAAAACCCTAATAATAATAATAATTTTACCATCAATATCTCTTAATTTTAAAAAGTTAGGACGAATCAATTATATTCATCAATTGCATTTGAGTTAAATAGAAGAACAAATTTATTTTAAGGGAGAGAATGCAATGGCTGAATTTGATTGATTCGTCCTAACTTTGTAAAGTTAAAAGACACTAATTGTAGAGAGAATTTGTTTTAGGATAAACCAAACCAAATTCATTCATTCTACCATTAGTGTCTCATACTTTTAAAGTTAGGAATAATCAATCAAATTTATCTATTGTATTTGAGTTAAATAAAAAAGAGAATTTATTGTAGGAGACAGAATACAATGGATGAATTTGATTAGTTCGTCCTAACTTTTTAAAGTTAGAAGACACTGATTATAATATATATATACACATTATAGTCAATGTCTCATAACTTTAAAAAATTAGAACGAATAAATTAAATTTATCTATTACATATGAATTGAATAGAAGACAAAATTTGTTTTAAAAGAGAGAATAAATTATATGAATTGAATAGAAGACAGAATTTGTTTTAAAAGAGAGAATGAATTATTTTTCCACTGGTAACTTAGTTGTATCATTTTTCCACCATTAACTTGGAAATTTTATAAGTAGTTAAGAAAGGTTCAAAACAAGTGTGAATACAAAAACTCATTTAATATCTTGTTTTAATAATCCCCTTTAGAAGTGATAAGATAAGAACCAGTGAATTACAAACAATTAATGTTAACTAAAAATTGAAAAAAAAAAGTTATTATATTTATGGAACATATATATCAATATTCTTGGATGATATTTCACTTACATGCTTGCGAGTTATTTTTTGTATTATTTAATTATTAATATTTAACAATAATATTAAATATTTCGTCATGTATTTTATTCATACTTTAATCAATGATAAATCAATCACTAAATTAATATATTTTAATGATTATTTATTTTACTTATAAAATCTATCAATTCATCAATTGACAAATTTTAAATTGAGATGCAAGTGAATTATAAAATGTAAGATGTTAAAAATTATTAAATATTTTAGAGCAAATTACAATTTAATCACCCAGTTGAATACAGGTGGAGTTGCTGTTTTGATATAATTATAATTTACCCCTCTTCCGTTAGCAAGTTTCCGTTACCGTGATCTGATTCAGGGGTAAAGTCATCATTTTGATTAGGAAGTGGTTTGTCATATGGGGAAGCCGGCAAAATTAAATGTGAAATGATAGGTTGGAACGTCAAAATTTTTTTTAAAAAAATGTAGTAGAGATATAAAAGGCAACTGAACCGACGTCAGTAGTAAGGGCGCCAAAAAAATCTGTCATTTCTACTTTCATGAAACCTACCCAGAGACGCAAAAAAATCTCTTAAATGAAACCAAAAAACCTTAAAAACCCATATTTCAGTCAGATGTTTCTCTTATTATTTTGAGATATCGTGGTGGATTCTTAAAAGAAAAGGCTGAGGAAAAGGTGGGTATGAGTTTTTGTTTGAAAAAATTAGGTTCCTTTATTGCATGCTTTCCGATCGTGGTTGAAATGAAGGAAATGGGTATGATTTTACATAAAGATGAGATTTTAATTTGTTGTATGATGTTGGTTCCTTTTTTTTTTTTTTTTCTTTTTTTTTTCTCGTATTTGTAGATAAACAAAGGAACTGATGTTTTGTGCAACAAAAGACTTAAGAAGGTGTGTATGGCTTTCCATTTGGAAAAATGAAATGTGGTTTTGATTAACAGTTTGTTTTTGGAATAAAATGATCTGTTTTATTTGTACATAGGGTTTGTAAAACACTATTTTGTAAGAAAATGAGTTTGTCAAAAAATCCTAGGTTTGTAAAAAAGTCTTTGGCGTAAGAAAAGACTTGAGAATGTGCGTATCACCTTCAATGTGAAAAAATTTGGGTTTGTTTATTTGTTGCATGTTTGGTATTTGTTACAGTGGTAGTTGAGATGGTTTATTTTTGAATAAAAAATGAGATTTTTATTGAGTGTAAACTGTGGTGGTTCAACTAGGTTTTGGTTTTGGTTTAAAATTGTTGAAATTCTTGTTTTTAAATGAAAAAAATTGCATTTGTGTTATGTGTTTGTGTTTGTTTTGATGAAATCATCATGATTTGTGTCAGATGTGTGTTTGTTTATATGTTTGTATTTGTTTGTTTATTTGTTGCATGAAATCATCATCTTTATATATTTGTTTAACGAAAAAATTTGGGTTTGTTTATTTGTTACATATTTGCTATTTGTTAGGATGGTGCTTGAAATGATTTTTTTTTTTTTTTGAAAAAAGAGGTATTTTTATTGAGTGTAAACTAAGGTTGAATGAACTGCGTTTTGATTTAAAATTGAGGAAACCATTGTTTTTAAATGAAAAAAATAACATTTGTGTTATGTGTTTGTGTTTGTTTAGTGATATTTATTTGTTAGCTTTGTTAACAGTTGTGTTATTGTTTTGTGCTTGTGTTGGGAAAATTTGCATAAGGATTTGTTTTATTTGTGTTGTGTTTGTGTTTGTGTTTAGTCATATGACATTGTTTGTTTTATTAACAGAATGACTGGTTTCTATTGTATTGTAATGTTTATGGGTAAAACCCATGATATTGGTGGGTTTGAGCGAGATCATAGATGTTTGAAGATGTTATCGGATAGTATAATGTACACTAGTTTAGGCCATGACAGTGTGGTTAGGGAGATATTTAGGTAAGAAGTAGTACAACCATGAGTGGTGAGGTGAGAGCCATGAATTCTGATGCAGAGTTGATGGTTGTCCTTGACAAGTTTGAGAGGAGAGGAGAGGAGAGGAGAACATCCACTTCAATGTAAACTATCTTCCATTTCAAACAATATATCTAGATAAGCCTAACCAATCGTAGGCTAACCTATCCCAGCCTGACCAACTGCATCTTAACCAACCTTAGTCCCTCAAAGATGATGTGATATCCATTGAGTCAATTTCATGTCCATATTCAGATGGAAATGGCAGTGATTCTGATGATAGTGATGTTCCTAGTAGTGTTGATAGTGAAAATGTTCATTTTAAGGGTAGTGTTGGTAGAGAGCGGAAGGCTATTGGTGGGGATCAAGAAGCTACCGATGGGGATCAGCAAGCTGAGTCCAATTATTTGTTTGATATTAATGAGGATAATATAAGTCAGAAGAAGGTGGAGGAGATTGGTAGTAATAGTGATGCTCACTGTAACACCCTTACCCCGATATTCTCGTCCGTACGAGGATCGAGGCGTGGGATATTACTCTTTTTCTTATTTCAAAATTACTTTTATAAAAATTTCATTTTTTTTTTTAAAAAAATCCTATTATATTTTAATGAAATTTCAACAGCGTTTCCTCTGTTTTTTTGAAAATCTCAAAATTTAAACATGTAGAGAAAATACACTTCTAAAACCATTTCATTTCTCAACTTCCTATTTCGGACCTCTCGTCTGTTTTTAACCCACTTCAAACACACAACATTTAATAATAAATATTTCTTTTAATATTTAAATATTTTACAAAAATAAAACTATATAAACCCTTTTCAGCGGATAATTTACAGAATTTACTACAAGTGATAAACTTTAAATACAAATTTTTGTTTACAAAATTTACAACACTAACAAAGTACACATGATGTGATGGGAGCCACAATATGATACTCCTACAACACAAAAACGGTGATTACTAAAATGATGAGGACGGATGTGACTTGAGGGAAGCTGCAGCTATTGAATCCTCGTCTTTACTTTAAGCCCTACTCAACTACCTGCGCGCGGTAAATCCAACGCGCTAAATCTTTCGACTTAGTGGGTGTACTCATATAATATTGAAATCACATTTATTTTCAAAATAAAAGCAGAAATTAACACAATATGTACGATCATAATATTTTTATCAATTAACACACACAGTACATAATTTCACAAGATAAAATGTGACTTTCCAACACATTTCGTGGTAAGTATAATTACAATCTAATCCTTACAAAATCAATTATCGAATAAATTTACAAGACTTTCTTTATTCAATTTATTAGAGCCCTTCGTAAAGTCTATCACGATACCATGGATCGACAACGGGTCTCCTGGCATCGGTCATTCGGTGGCTACTTGCCAGAATAAACAGTGACCCCAGCATCGGCCGCTCGGTGACTATCCACCGGGTCACATATCACAATCTGTTTCTGTTTCAAGATCGGACACTCAGTGCCTCTCAGGGTCCATCATACAACGTTTGTGATCAATCGTAACGGTGTAGTACTGCTAATAATTACCCTATTGGCTAGCCAACTACCAATCCCCACCTACTGGTAACTAGTTTTACTAGGGCCCTTTACATTTTTCAAAATTACAAAATGGTTAAATTTTTAATAAAACTTTAATCGCGTGGACTTTTTATTTCATATTTAAATCTATTATTCTAAATTCTTCGGGGTACTACTCGTGGTCATTTCAAATGACCATTTCGACCCTAGTTTCGTTATCACATCTTAATAAAATTATTATCTCTTTTCTCATGTTTTAAGTCGATCCCAAAATAGGATATTCTCAATTTTTTCATTCTAAATTTCAAATTCATCAAACATACCACTCAAAACATCGCATAATAAATACATTAAGGAAAACGAAATGATGAAAATACCCCTAGATTATTTTAAACATCAAATTCGACTATAAGGGATTTTAATTTCGAAAATTGTTTCGAAATCATTTGTCTTCAAATAAATTCATCAAATAGCATATAATTAACACCCAAAACTATTTAATATCTCAAACAAACAATTTAATCAACTATCACAGTAATTTATCCATTAAAATTCGAAAATAATAAATATAAATTTTATAAATACGAGTACACCAACCTTTGGACTTTCCACTAACTTCTATAAACTTCCAACTGATCCCTAAAATCTTTAATTGGAATTCCTTGGACCAGATTCATGCACCTCACGCCCTAGGGTTTGAAAAATTAAAGAAAAATATGCTTGAGAGGAGATTAAGCTATCATATAATGGTATTGATGTTTCCTAAATATTCTAACATGCTTCTACATAAATTTTCACATAATTTTAAGCTCTCTAATGAAAAAATAATTAACTTACCCGACTTTACACTTTACTATAAACTTTTCAAGTTTAGATTTAAGCACCCAATAGCTTGAATGAGGTTAGATCTAGGTGTTTTGGCTAGAAAATGGGTTAAAAAGGGTGATTAAACTAAAAGAAATAAAGAAAATTGAAAAATAAAATTAAAAAAAACAAGAAATCTGATAACAGGGGATGACTCGACAGAAGAAAGAAGAACGTGAATAGTGGTGGCACTATTCCCTTCTTTTGATATATTTTTACTTTGTCAATTTATAATTTGGCCCCTCAAAAATTTAAAATTCTACTTCGATCCCTAAACTTTTTAAAAATCTCATTTAGACCCCTCAGACAATAAATGTTCCTAACTTGATATTTTCTTTCATTTCTTATTCCATCTTAGGTCCAAAACTAACTACTTTATTACCTTTATGCCACTCATTGAATTTTATTTTAATCCCACTTGAAAATAAAATTCAATACTCTACTATATATATGTTTATATATATATATATATATTCCTAAAAATATATTGTAGAAAATTTTGGGGTGTTACACTCACACTAAGGTTCGAGTGAAAGGTAAGACGTGAAAGGTAAGATATTCCATCTGAGGGAGGATAGACAGATTGTACTAGAAAATGGGCTTCTATTTAGGGATATGCAATATTTTAGATAAATGATTATAGATTATTCAATTCAGGAGGAGTTTAAATTGGATCGAATTAAAAATGAGCTTAAGAGGATAATATTTAGGTGTCAAGCAGATAGGTGTGGGTAGAGAGTTCATTAGAGTCACAATTGAGATAGACTAAGTTACTAGCTCAAAACAGTTAGACCTATCCCTAGTTGCTTGGCTGTGACGAAGAACACTGATGCAAACTATGAGCGGATAGGGAATAAGTTTTAAAAGCTGATTAAGGAGAACCCTGCAATTAATGTCAAGGTATTACAAACTGTTGTGATGAATCACATTGGTGTGAAAGGACCATTGTACACATTATATAGGGCTAAGACTCATGCCTTGAAGGTTGGAACTGAGGCTTATAAAGAGAGTTACAATAAGCTTTATAGGTATAGGCATGTGATTAGGGAAAGGGACTCTGGTTCGTCTGTTTTTCTCAGTACCATTAGATACAATACTAATCCTAATATCCTTGCACACTTCAATAGGTTATTTCTTAGTTTCAATGCATAAAAAATGGGTTTATAGAGGGATGTAGACCATTTATTGGCTTAGATGGATGCCATTTGAAAGGTCCATACTAGGGTATTCTACTTTGTGCAGTAAGTATCGATGCAAACCTCGGGGCTTTTCCATTAGCACTCGGTGTATGTGAAATTTAGAAACGGAGACATGAAGATGGCTTTTGAATCTGTTATATGAACACATAAACATGTATAATAGTAGAGTTGTGTGTTTTATGATAGATAGGCAAAAGAGAATTCTTTTAGCCCTTGGTGACAACTGGTAATGTAGGTTTCATTCTAAATTTTGTGGGAGACACATTTTGGCCAACATGATGGCTAAGTATCGGATAGATTACCTAAAGGATTATTTTTGGGCAGTAGCTAAAAGTCCTAATAGTGTGGAGTTCTTGAAAAATATGGAACAAATCAAGCAGACTAGTGTTGAGGCATACACTTACTTGTTGAAAATTCCAATCTCATATTAGAATGTCCATGCTTTTGATAAGGAGACCAAATTTGACCATATGACTAATAATATTATGGAGACATTCAACTCTTGGATGAATCCATTTAGAGCCATGCCAATGCTGTCCATGCTTGAGACAGTTAGAAAGAAACTGATGACTAGGGCACATAAGAGGTATTGTATAGCTTTAACTTCACAGTCTAACATCCCATCACGTGTGAAAAGTGCCCTGCAGATGACTTAAAAACTGGCCAGATATTTGAACCCCTTCTAGAGTAGTGAATAGTCTTTTGAGATTGTCGATGGGGATAAGCAATTTGTGGTTGAACTGAATAAGCAGTCATGTGATTATGATTTATGGTTTGTTAGAGGATTGCCATGTAAGCATGCTATGACATGCATTACGAAGAGGAGACTTGTTGTTGAGGATTATATGCATAGATACATGAAGAAGGAAGATATATGAGGACATATGCTTATCACATATCTCAATTTCCAGATGAGCATGCATGGCCTGATATTCAATTTCAAATGGTGTTGCCACCTGTGATAAAGAGAAGGCCTGGGAAACCTAAGAAGAGGAAGATAAGAGGGCCAACTGAACCAGCTAAAGGTGAAAAATCAATGGGTGTTAAATGTTCAAAATACAAGGAGGTTGGACACAATAATAGAACTTGCAAGAACAATGGTGCATGAACCTCATCATCAAGTGGAACTAAAAGAAAGGTTACAATTTAATTTGTTTTCCTAGTGTTTATGTTTATTAATACTTTGATAAATATAACTAATCAATTTGGTGCAGGTTGGCAGCACATCTGAAGGGGCAAGGGAAAGCAATAAGAGCACATCCCAAAGCACTGTGGTGTAGCGCTGCCTATCTGTTTGACTTCACTATAAGATATGTTTCTAATGTTTGTTAATAATTCTTTGTTATAGGTTAGGGGCACAGCTGGAGGGACAGGGCAGAGGAATAATTAAACTGGTACTGTCAACAGGGTAAATTCTTATATTTGTTTTATGGTTCTATTAAATTCAAGTTCTTCAATGTGTCAATTGATATAATGACTTCTATATATATTCAGGTTCTTTGGTTTACTAATAGACAACTAAGTACAAACACTCATGTGTATGATCTGCCAACAACAAGCACTCACAAGCATGATGTGCCAACAAGCCAGAATCTCTCCCAAAGTGCACCTGTTAGTTCTCAAATTATTGAAGATTAGTTGGTGTTTGCTTTAGAGTTTGTACTTGAAACAATATGAATTTGGCTAGCTGTTATTGACTACGTTATCTTGATGTTAGTTGATGCTGCTCACTTATAGATGCTACTGAACTTGGTCATGTTGGTTACTTGGTGATCTTGGTTAGTTATTTGTAGATGAAAATGCTAACAGCTTTGTGATGTCAGTTTTTGATGTAAATATTGACTATGTTTCTATTGCTTTTTGTAAAAAAGTCTTTTGGCAATTTAGATGTTACTTGTAGATGCTAGTAACTGTTAGTTACTTATAGCTATTGTGTTACATTTTGGCATCACATAGGCATTCTTATTTTCATGGGTTTTGAATGTATGAAACGATTTGGTACTATTATTTATACTAATGCATCGATGCAAATGATATTGTATTTTGGTTTGTGGTGTTGTATAGCCACTGTTATTGATACTATTTTGGTGAATTATCATACTTGGCACCATTGTATAGGCATCGTTATATTGCTGAATAAGTGTAACTTTGTTTTATTCAAATAGCTACCATTCATTCATTTCATGTTCATTTAATTGCACTCAATACATACATAAACATTATAAAGCATATTCAATTTTTGAGGTTTGTCAATATAGTACTCTACTAAAAATTATATTGATGATGTTTAATATTTTCATTGTCTCCTATGCAACTTCCAAATTCCTAAGTTTAGCCTCTAATGTAAACTTCATAGTTTGAATTTAATCTTGTATCATATCTTGTAAATCATCTTGCATCGAACTTGCATGATGTTGTTCAGAACCATCATTACGCGTATCCATCATTTGTTGAATTTCATCTTCATCAAGATTCTAGAATGAATAATATTTACATCTCCGATTTTGGCATGTAAAGAATAGCTTGTTAGGAATTTTTTCAGATTCCGAAATCTTTATCTCCGCTTTCTTTCCACAGTAGCATTTTCGATTTTTGAACTTAATTATTCTCCCATTAATTTGATTGCTTGATGAACTATAAAAGCCTTCCATGTACTTTTTTTTTTTTTGGTAATATGTTTTTTTTTTTTTGGGTTGACAAAATCAGTAGCAGTATTTGAGTGGAATCACATGAAAAAGCTAAGTTCGATGCCTTTTTATAGTAAATGGCACACAGTGAACGTTGCACCTCCAACGGCCAACAGCGGTTACCTTGATAGCCTCAATGACCACTTTTCAATTTTTTTTTTCAATTGGTTAATTTTTAAGGACAATTTTAGTATTATGAAAAATCCAACTATTACTTTAACAAAAGCAAAAGAAAATTCCGATTGGTTCAACCTCAATCAAGTTCAATAACCGCGAACAACAATTTTTTTTTTTTAAAGATTTTTCAATTTTTTATTTGGTTAACAAGGTCAACTTCAACTATCAAAAACATTTTCGTCTTTTTATCAATTTTAAACTGTTCACAGTTAAATATAACGGAAACTTGCTGAGGAAGGGGGGGGTAAACTGTAATTATATCGAAATAGATACTCCTCTTATAAATGCATTTCAACTGGGTAACTAAATTGTAATTTACTAAATATTTTAATAGCTCTATATGTAGGAGTGGCAATTTGAGTCATGATATGACGAGTCATTCGTAAAAAAAATGAGTATGAATTTGACTTAAACAAATTCGTGTCGTAATCGTATCAATCCGTTTAATCCTTTTACTAAGTAAAGGAGGTTGAAAAATAACTCAAATTTAAATTTTTTGCACAACAACCCATTTGAAGAGTTAAAGGACAATAGTGCCCTTGTTACATAAACAAATTACAAAACTAACATTTCCTTTAACCTTTCAATTTCACTTTCACTTACCCATTGTAACGTCACTTCACTCTCGCATTCTCACGGTCCCTCACACTCCCACAGTACGGCGATGACTTGAAAGAAACAGATGACGACGACAGCTTGAAGGAAGGAATGACGGCGACGACTTGAAGGAAGGAATGATAGTTTTGTTGTGTGGGTTTTGAACCGGTAGAGAAGGAAGGAGACTTGAAGGGTCGACGCGACGACACGAAGGAGTTGAACGGCCGACGACGACGATGACGACGGAGGTGGTGAATGGCACCTCAACCATTTCATTATGTTGGTTTTCTTTCTGTATTGCAAATTGATTTATTTCATATTTAATTATTTCTTACATGTTAATTTGATAGGTGGTGCTATCTTAATTTTGCTCAGTTGCATACTAATATTCTCAAAATCAAACAGGGATCTTCTGGTTGTTGTCGTTCTGTCTTTTTGTGTTTCTCAATTGCTCTGTTTTTTCAATCAACATTAAACAATTAAAGATATATTGTGTGTTTTGTGTATTGTGGTTGTTCTTGTTGTGTTTGCCCTTGTTTTTTATGCTCTCACTAGGACGATTTTGGTTTAGCGTTTTGAGTTATTTTGTCCAATTGTTCGAATTATATGCGTTTCGAGTTGTTATTGTTAAAGTCTTGATTGTTGCTTCTCGTGTCATGATAATGTTTGTTTTTGGTTCAAGTAATTTATCCTTTACTTGTACTTTTTGGCTTTGGTTTTTGCTGAAATTTTATTTTACCCCCCTGTTGTATATATGCTTTATTTGTCAAAGTGTTACTTGCAATTACTGTGTGACAAAGTTTTGATTGGCATTTTGGTTTTGCTAACCAACTACCAATATGGAGTGGTATAGTCCCATCACTCCCACGTGCTGATGATGCCTTTGAAGGTATTTTGTAATGCATTATTCATGATCTTGCATTGTTCCTTGAAACGTCATTTAGGTTTTACTTTGATTGTTTTCATGTTGGAATGAATTTGGTACTGATTGGATATTTTGATTGAACAAAAACCTGTGGGATTTTTCTTCTGTATGTTCCTGAAACCCCCGTTTTAATCAACGGGGTGTTCAAGTTCACAGGGCATACTTTTGGGGTCTAAATTTTGAAACTTTGCATGTAATGATTATATTCTTGTAAATGTTTTGCTGATGCCATAATAATAATTAGGAAAAGGAAAGACCATGTTAGCAGGAGATTAGTTTTAGAAACCTTCGTGTTAGAAATTCCCAAGGTGGTTTGGAATTCTTAACCTTTCCCAACCAAGTTTGGAGTTCCTAACAGGGCTAGGAATTCCCAACAATGTTAGGAATTCCTAAACCTGTTGGAAATTTCCAACCAAGTTAGAAATTCTTAACATGGTTGGGAATTCCTAACTCTGTTAAGAATTTGTAACAGGCTTATAATACTTTCATATATGATATTAGAGCTTGTAAGTTTGTTGTTTTAATTGGATGGTATATAAGTTGGAAACCAGTAACTTCGACTTACCTACAACTGTTGGCAGTAGTTGAAACTTAAGATCTAACAGTGCATGATACCTTCAAGGCTTCAACAATGCAAAATATTTATGAATGTCCCACTTAAAACCTCGGAAGTGAGGAAACAAATTTGGGAACTAAAAATCCAACAAAACAATTTGGAGAACATTATATTTTATTTCTCAAAAGAACTTGCAGAAGAGCACTATTGGTGTTATAGAGTGTAACTTGGTGTGGAATTGGGACCAATGTGCTTTATTTTATTATATATGTAATAGTAATGTATTTTATTGATTTATTTCAATGTACAGTAAGTAGTTACGTCTCCAATGAAGTTTGTTTGGTTTTTATTTTAATTGCAAATTGAATGATGATATGCATTTGAATGTGTGAAGCAATAAGCTATCAGGCTGTGGACTTGTTTTTGGGGTGGTGTTGAAGGAAGGGAAATTCAAGTGTGAATATGTGAAGCAATGAGGTGTTAAGTTGTCGAGTTGTTATTAGTGTCTTTTACTTTTTCTTCTGTTCTTGTATCATTCCCGTGACTGGGCATGAGATGATTGTCAAATATCCCTTGGCAATTAATCATTTGTTTTTGAGATGGTCTGAGTGTTTGAAAATATGTGAAATTGGTTGAATATAAATTTTCATTTGAAGTACTTAGATGTACATCAGATCATTTTTTAATGTCAACAAGATATTATTGGTAAATTCATACTGCTTTTGGTCATGGAATGATGTTTGACGATGTTATTAAATGGCAAGAAAGAAAATAGAACAGACTGATTACCAATAAAATTGTAATTAGTTGCTAGATAATAATAGAGTTGAAAAAAAAAAAAGAAAGAAAGATGTTAAAATGCCATTATGAAACATGTCATCTAGTGATCAAATTGAATAGAATTCTGCTTAAGTATTGGTGGAATTAGTGGATGTCTCATGTAGCTGATAACTATGCAACATTATAATACAACAAGTTGGGTGTATATCAAGTAAAAATATTGAAACCACTGAACATAATAAATTGGGTCTCTGCAATAAGTGGTGCGGAGGTATGGCTAATTGCGACGCACACATGACCATGATCTTAATGTCTGCAACTGCTCAAACAAATCAAAGAAAACAAATTTAACATTAAGTAATTGACTTATTTGGGCATTATCTGAAAGCAGTTATGCATCCATCATCGTATCAAGGCCGATAAAAAATTAAGAGACAAGGGAAGAAAGGTATAAGGAACAACATATTAAATAAATAAAGAGTACATTACATAATACTATTTCATTGGCGCACAAATCAAGTTGCAACCAGATAAAATCCCTCAACCCCCATATCCACTCCCCATCCATCCAAGAGTACCAGAAAATATTTGCTACTTCAACCAATCATTGGTGGCAAAACACACTCAACTAATGCAATAACTAATGGAATCTTCAATTAACAGAATCAATATCTGACAATCGACAAATCAGTGAATAGACGAACCAAAACACTTCACAATTAACACGCAAGAGTGCTAGAAAATAGTTGCAAGTTCTCCACAACAGCAACCTGTTCCTTTTCCTGTTACTTTCTCAGGTTGTTGCTATTAGTAGGCTTCTGATGCGCACCAGTTGCAGTTCCTGTTACAAAAAGAAAATAAAACCAATTAGAGACATTAAAAAAAACCTAGACTAACATTCATTGAAAATTACACTCCAAGACTTAATCTCGGCGGCTCACATCCAGCTTTTCACAAACCAGTCGCACCAGCCTGTTTAGGCACACAACCAGACCATCAACGCTGTAATCAGCGCACGCCCAACTGGTTGGCAAACCAGTCCGCACAGCCATTTAACACAGCTTTATTGCGCAAAATTAGCAACAAATCTACAGAAAATTGAAACCCTAAAACTATGAATTACAATAGAAAAAATCGCCACAAATGGCTGGCAAACTTAATCGAATTAATTAACCAAAAAATTATACAATTAACGATCATATCATGCAATTCTATTAATCAAACATGAATATAAAATATGCATATCAATCATCAAATCAAAATAATAGTACATACTTAATGACATACAAATGTACAAATTATATTATTTTAAAATCAATTTTATTGGAACCCGGTTCTGATACCAATTAAAAGAAAAAAAAAACAACAGTTGTTTTTGATAAAAATAAGAATCTGTATTAATCTCTGTGGATTGCCTACCACCTAGTTTTCCCTGATATATCTCTATACCAAGAAACAAGTGAATGGGTACAATTATATAGAATTGTACTCACTCACTTTTGATTTCTTTTCTACAAAGAAAATTCAAAACAATGTTTATTCGAGGTGAGTATTAATTTTGATTATTAAAAAAATATATATTTATATATTCTTCTTCTTCTTTGTGCTGCGCTATAAAAAAAAAAAAATTCTTTTTTATTTCACAAAACGTACAGCAGAAATCGAAAAAACTTATTTTTAAAAAAAAAAAAAACTATTTCTTTTCTATTTATAGACAAACAATTAGGGATTTAATTAATCAATATTAATATTGACCTCATGTTTATTAAAATTAAACTTTTGAGTCATGTAACATAATTAATTCAAAATTAATTCATATTATATTATGAAGTCGAATTTGTGATCTCTAATAAATTAATTTAAGCCAGATTCACTATTGAGAATCGAATTCAATATCTCTCATAAAATTTAGTAAATAATTCATAATTCATAATTAATTAATTAATTATTAAATATGAAAAATCAGTATTATTTAAAAACCTCAATATTATTTAAAAACTAAGTGAACACATATTTTGTTACTAACGTAATAAATGTAATTGGATGGTCCAATTACAATAAATATACACGTTTCTTATAGTGAAATAAACTATTAAGAGAATCTGATGGAGTTACAATTTTAAGTTTCAATAATATCAACGTTATTAATTAAACTCTTTAATTAAATAATTTACTATTATTAACCTTAGAGTTACTCCACCAAAAACTTAAGTTGCACTTTCAAAGCTGCAAATGCTTTTACACAATCTGAAATTTCTGGTGTTCATTTATTTAATCATTATATATGATTTAATATGCCATAAATAGTTCATAATTAGAGTTAAGTCAAAATATTCGTTTTATATTTTTAATTATTATTTGATCCTTAAGTACCATTGATTATCTAACAAACAATATATTTATAATAACTGTCGATGTGTGAAATAAGTCGACCCAAGTTCTTTACCCAATACTGCAATTAAAGTAAAACAAAGGCACAAAACAAGCAAAAGCAATGGGAGTAGAAGAGGAAGAGCAGAGAATGCAATTCCATTTTTACGTGGTTCGGCCCAAAAAGATGCCTATGTTCACGATTGTTTTTCCGGTTATTTTAACAGAGTCACAGTATATTATTCATTGTATATCTGTGTTTACAATAAATTTTCAACCTATATTTATAGAGTGAGATGTTACAATTTGAGTACAATGTAAATAGGAAAGAATATAACATTAATTACACATCCAAAATTGTGTTCACTAATTTTGGGATATATCCCATCGAAGTAGGAATTTGATATTATCTTCAATTCTAGTGGTTGATTTTTTCTCAAATTAGGTTATTACCTTTCTGAAAAAATGTCATTAATGTGTATTTCGAGCTACGAGCTGAATCTCACTTTGGGCGACTGGAGTCAGGCATTAGATAGCTCTGACACATTGGACAGCGAGCTAAGAGCAGCGGAAGCAAGCTAAGAGCAGTGGAAGCAAATTGAGAGCTCATCTTTACGAGCTAGACATTGGCGAACTCAGGTTCTACCTACTGAATCGATCCACTAGACTGGTTCCTTAGGCTTTTATCAACCCACTAATACAACCCTAAATATGTCTACAACAACAATTTATGAATTTATCATTTCGTTTACATATGAATAAAAAGTTGTGCGCTCTTATTGTTCAAAACTTTAATCAACCCTTAAGGAAATTATTTCTCTACTTTTCATAAGAAAGAGTGGATTTCACTATTGTAAATAATGCTCTTAGTTACCTATTAAATTCATATCCCCAAAGTACGAAGTTATTAATCGGACATCTACACCAATCTCAACCATATAAATCAAATAATATAACTCAACAAACAAGAATCTATAATACACTTAGAATTAAGATCAATTCATATATAATCATTCGATCGATAAATATAAATTTCTAAGTTTAACGAATATTAATTAAAGACTTATATTGATCGTGGTCTAGTCCTATATAATCTTTATTATATAAGATACCTCCATTTCTATATCACCACATGAATAATGTCAGATAAAACTATTGAACCGAATACAAAATGGACCGCAATTATAGATTTACCACAAACAAAGTACTCAATTTCGTTTGTTTTTTACGGATTCTTTAGATTACTTATCTCAAACTTAATCTGCTTGTATATAACACTTATATACTTAGTTTGAAATTACATCGGCAATCAAGGATGTTTATCATGATATATATAATTTTTTGCAAAAATATATAAATTGAATAAAATGAATACTTTATTAGTATTTATAAAACCGTTTACATAATTACAAACTCTTATGGCCCAAACCCTAACAAAAGACACCTAATGAGGAACAATTTGAGCATTTATTACCTTTTACTCATCATCATCAAGAGCATCTCAGATGGCACCAACTTTACCCCAAGCTGTAACGGTGTATCTAGCACTAACTATTGTATCTTCCTCGATTTACAATTTAAAACTATTTAGAATAAGACCTTGACTTTTACATGTGATGACAGAAGAATCAAAATAAGATAGCTTCAAAAGTTAAAAATACTTATGTCTCATTGAAAGCATCCTCTACTCTTTCATTTAATGTATGTCCTCCAACATAGACATGTGACATGGAAAATAAAGTAAAGGTAAAAACGGAAATGGAATTTCATAAAACTAACTGATCAAGTATACAAAAAATTACCTACATCACAACTACAACATGGAAGTATCCCTAGGCTTTCATTAAGCTTCCAACTTTTCATGGTCCTTTTTTACTACATGACTGCCCATGAGTAGCAAGGCAAACAACACAAATATGAAAAAAGAGAATTAACGAAAGGCATTTGGTTACTGATCTAGGCAACCCTTTCCCTTTGAGAGCATCACATTGGCATCATGTCCAGAATCTCATTCTTAGCTTATTTTAGTGTTAACCCAACCTCATCTTTTATCACAGTCCTGCATGCACCATTTATCAACACATCACTTCCATCTCCTAGAGATATGTTTAAAGCAATAAACAATATCACTCATGCCATTATGGGATGAATAAAACTAGTAGCCATAAGATCTGCATATATTCCCTTGGAGCATTGTTGCTATACCTGAAATTGTCACACCAAAGCTAGGTAACATAATTAAACTTTTAGACTTATGCATATACTTATATGAAACAACATATATATGCTGCTTGAATTGCTTGCCTTTAACCATTGCAATCACCTAACTAATATTTGCATTCATAACACTTAACTTTATTGTGTAGCTTAATATTCTTTTTACAATATCCTTATCTGACTTAATAATTATAACTGAAAATAAATTAAACTTTTATGTTAGAAATACCAAAAAAAAAAGGGAAGAAATTCTCACTCAATATGAAGGATAGATACTTAGTCATACTCACAAATTTATCACCTTTTGCTCATTGTCAATAGTCTCTTTATCAAGTACATTGCAAGCCGAAAAATGGTGCATCCACTATTAACAATCAAGAAAATATATTAAATTTGATGACAATAGTGGAAGCCCAGATTTTTTGTTGTAACTTTTCATGTACAAATCTAAATGTATAATCTAAAACTGAAAACGAGAAAATGGAATGAAATTTCATACACTAATTTAATCAAGAAACAATAAATTATCTAAATCAAAGAAAAACATCTTGAAGATTCTGTAATCTGTTCATTAAGCTTCTCTTTTTCATACTTTTATCCTATTTTGCTGCCAATGTCATGCTACTATAAGAAAATTGACTTTTCGCAATACATATTATGCAACACACAATTAGCGCATGTTGCCTATTATCATAAAACGCAACACACAAAAATTGTGTGATGCAGAAGAGACCTATAGCTACTTACATACGAATGTTGCAAAGAATGAGGTACACATAACAACACACAGTAGAAGAATGTTGCGAAAAACCATATATTATAACAAAGTATGCATGTTGCCAATAATTTCAGTTATACAGCAACACACAACTTATGGATGTTGCTAAAACATCCTGTTTTTTGCAACACATAAAGTTGTATGTCGTTAAAACTGCTATCTATGGCAATACATCTACTAAATGTTGCTAAAAAAATTTGTATTTCACAACAAACTTAACTTGTTTGTTGCTATACGGTTATCCTTAGCAACATATATTTTTGAATGTTATCATAGAGTTATTTTTAGCGACATGTATTAATTTTTATATGTTATCAAATAATTTTAAAAAGGGAAAATATAAATTTGAATTAAAAAGTTGATGAAATCTTCATTGTCCATCATTCTTGATGGCCAATGGATATTATTATTTTGAAAAAAAAATTAATATAAAAATATTAAAAAAAACTTTAAAAAAAATTAATTTAAAGGTAATCTTAATAAAAAATAAAAGAAGAATCTCCACTGTAGGGATCGGGGAAAAAAAAAATCAAATCAATTGAAAAAGAGGAATAAAAAAGGGGAGTTTCCAGCTCCACCCAAACATCTTCAACATATTCGAATAAAAACCTCATTTTTGATTTACTTCTTATAATTATAAAAGCATAATAAAAATTAAGAATAACATCTTTATCAATTAGTAATCTGTACGAGAGAAATTAAATTAAATGTCTTATTTATGATTTAATCACATTTTTTATTTTTATCAATTAATCACATCTTTTTTGGAAAGTACCAAATTAATCCTTAAAGTTAAAATTCTAGTAATCAATTTATTGGTCAAAGGGTAAAATAAAAAGCATAGATGTGTCGAATTTGATTTTATAATCACTCATTTTAATCATTTTCTTCTAATTTAGAAACATAATTTAATAATACCAATGTATTATCAACATATTTATATTATCAATGTATGTCGTCAACTGGGTTATCAGCTCGATCAATTTTTTTGCACTGTTGATAATATGAATGTATTTATAATATCAATGCATGTTGTTGACAGGGTTACATGATCAGTCAAATTTTTTTTTGCACAATTAAGACCAAAATAAATAAAAAGAAATTAAAAAATAAATCTAAAGATTAATCAGCCAATTTTTTAGCGCTATCAATAAAACATTTTTAAGGTTGTTTTGTTTGATGGGTAGTCACATATGACGGAACCCTTCCCGAATCCCTCCTCTGGATCCGAGAAAGACCCCGTAGCACCCTGTCAGAACTCCAACGAACCCTAACTTTGGTCCGAAGAAATCCCGTCAGAGCACCGAAACTTTCTTTAATCTTCTTTTTAAACTCGTTTACTAGGTGGCAGGGGTACAAATTTTTTCGCTTTTTTTTCTATTGAAAATCCGGCAGCATGCCGTCTGTTTTCCAAACTATGCCACCCTGCAAGTTTCAAATACAGTTTATAAAAACACTTCTATGAAATTCATTTCTCAACTTCCAAAGCCTCCGGCTCATTTTTCACAACACAACCACAACCAAATAATTAAAATCAGAAAACTGATTCATATAAAACTTTAATAAAACATTTTAAACTAATACATCAACGATTTCTTTAAAATACTTACAACTATATATATAAACATATACATGATCAAAATAACACCATATATACATGTATTAGATATCATCCTATACGTCCACATGCACGTCTGACTGAACCTCGTCGGCTGGATGACTAGCTCCTGCATCTGTGGGAGAATTTTTACGAAAAACATTTAAAGAAAAACGTGAGTATAACTCAGTGAGTGGTAATAACTTTTAAATTAAAACTTATTTCTACACTTAAATTTCTCCCAAAAACAGTTTGATAAAACTAAAGTATTTTTCTAAAATACTTTCTAAAACTCATTTAAAACTGCTTTTGAATCTCGTTCTAAATTTCTTTTTAAAACTTTATGAAATCTTTTCTTAAACTCTTTTCTTAAAAGTATTTTCTTAAAATCTTTTCTGGTGCTCACCTGAATGGTAACCCAGAGAATATCTACTCCTGACGTGGTAGCATATAAACTCTAGCTAACCACTAGGAGTGGGAAAAACTGCTTTTGAATCTCGTTTTAAATTTCTTTCTAAAACTTTCTGAAATCTTTTCTTAAACTTTTTTATTAAAAATATTTTCTGGTGCTCGCCTAAATGGTAACCCAGGGAATATCTACTCTTGGCGTGGTAGCATACAATATCTAGCTAACCACTAGGAGTGGGGATCTACCATGTGTAGTCGCCGAAAGCGGGCCCACGCTGCGGATCGACTACACTACCCTATACGTGCATACGGATCACTCATACCTCGCTCACACATGAGTCGACTAGACTCAAATCTCACTGACTGACTTCCTCTCATCTACCATATCACGTATAGGGCATTCGGCCGGGTACTAAACTGGGGCTAGGGTAAACCATAGGCTATTAAAATTTTTTTTTCTTAATATTAAATCTTAAGGCAATAAGCCTAAAATCTTTAATTCTAGCACATTCTCATATCAATAAATTCTCATATAAATAAATAAATAAATAAATATTAAACTAAAATTTTTATGCTAGAATTAAACTATAAATTCAATTAATAAATAAATAACTATTTATAATAAATTCTTTTAACTTTAAAATAAACTTTAAGACAATATAAATAAAAACTTATAGTTCCACTCACTACACATCCTCGGATAAAATCTGATTCTCCTTCGTATGCCTCCGGAAGTCTCCGCTTTTACCCTAAAACATCAAATATCCATTTAGGGTCACTTAACTCATTCAAATAACATTCAAAATCAATAAAAATCTAATTATCTCTATTTATATCCTTTAAAGCCTAAACTTCCGGATATGAATTTCTATTCAATTGGGGTTTTCGAAATCTGTTTTCTCTACATGAATCCTACTTATTCTTCCCTAGGAACACCTCAGTATACTTAATCTCATCGTCGGAAACTCGGAACCAAATTCAACCGGATTCGCTTACTAACGAAAACTACTTTTCGCTCCGGACTTCTGACAACTTCAAAAATTAATCCTCTAGTGTTCTAACACCCAACTATGATTAAATAAACTGTTTCAAATGTTAAACGAACGCATTTCGAAGGTTTTCAGAAACCACCCTTCAATTCGTCCATTTAGCTCCGAAATAGATCCTAAACTTTTCGTTTTCGAAATCTAACTTCAAAAGATTATTTCCTAATCTCTAAAACATCAATCTAATGCCTTAGAATCGAAAACGGGATCAAATTCCATAAAATACCCATTTTTCTCTACGACTTCTCTCTCTCGTTTTATCTGTTTTTCTTCCACCAAATCACTCCAAAATCATACCAAAATCATCCTCACATATCCCTCTTATTATCCCTAATCTCTGATTCGAAAATAAACGAAAGAAAAAAAAATGGGTTTCATATAAACATCAATCTTTAAACTGAAATAACTCACCAAATAGGCAACCGTTTTGCTTCAAATTTGTTGGGTTAGCTAGAGGAGATGACGAGAAACAACTTTCGTGAAGAAACCGCATCGAAAATCGGATCGGATCACCTTCTCTTCCTCTCTCTCTCTCTCGCGCGCGCTCGCGGCTTCTCTCACGGCAACACTCGGCTTCTCTCTCTGTTTCTTTCTCATTTCACGATCAAAAATGTCTCAAATGAGACAAAACTAAGTTATATATATTTTAATGCTCATTTGCTAAAAAATCCTCAAGAAAATCTCATTTAATAGCCTCAAACTTTCACTAATTATACTAGTGCCCAAAAATAAATCATTTTATATTTTATTGGTCCACTTGTCTTATTTTCATCCACTTATTTTTCCAACCAATCCATGGATGACACGTGGCACAACCCTAGCCACTACTTTCAGAAAAACACTTATCTATTTTCTTATTGGTTGAATTCTGTGAGCTCACCTCGCTTGATTAACACGTAAATCTCGCCTAATCACTTTGTAATTGTACCGGGGTCAGCCAAACGATATCCGACTTGCGATATGAAAATATAATAAGCCTTAAATAACACTAATGGAGGCATATGATTCGACCGTAACTCAATTCGAATATTTCTAGTACCATAAAATAATAAATCTGGTGAGGGCTTACACTTGGTGAATTTTCATTTCAATAGCAATACCTAATCCTTCTGAAAAATATTCCACAAATATTCTACACACATCTTATGGACAATTCGACTTTATAAACTTCAATTTAGGTCTGATACCTCTCATATATACTTAATAAAGGAAATGTTCCTAACTGAAATCTGATCGAATCAACCGATATCTTTTTATACGTATATATAGCTTAAAAACTCGATTTTTACACTCATTCTCGTTAACTCATTCTCATTCACTTGGGTTACACTCCTTGAAACTTCTGCATATCATTCTCATGCTTGATCCATGAATACTTAACTTAAAATGTCCATTTTTGCCCTTTTTATGATATAATTTCACTTTGATCGAAAAATATTCTGAAAATATTTCATGGTCATCTAATCTTCAAATTGACCATGAAATACTCTAATTGGGTGTCTTATCTATCAGTCTCATGCTTCGAAAAAAATTCAATTGGATTTAAACTCATTAAAACCTATTAATCTCTCAAAAGGGCAATATCATAATTTTCTTCGGATCGCTTAAAACTGATTCGAATGGTCTTCTTTTTGATCCGTTTCTGTTTCTTTATAGTCTCATACTATTTTTAGACCTTTTCGACCATTAAGGTCAATTTTCAAAAATTTTACTATTTATTCAAAAATTTCCGTCCGAAAAATACTATTCACCAAAAATTTTTGTTTCCCATCGAATCTAAATTCATGACTCTGAACAATATAACCGGGTCCAAATTCGATCTTAAATACAAACTTTCGGATCTTTTTAAAAAAAATACTATTTATCTGGATCCGAATACTATTAACTGAAAATTCTCATTTCTTCCTAACACGATACTCAGGGCCTTATAAATATAATCGAATTCTAACCGGACCTCTTGCATTATTTCTAGACTCTTTATTCTTTATCTGATCGTCGAAAATGAATTCTTTGAGAACACTAGAATCGGGGTCTATCAACATAATTGTACTTTTATTAAAAAAATTATTTTTAAAGCTAAAAAGGCAATACTTTTTCTTAAAAAAAAAAAAAAAAATACAATGCTTTAAAATTAAAAGTTGAAACAACCTAAGTCAAATAATCAATAGTCACTCTCTCACAGATTGAAACAGCCCACTCAAAAATTGGAACAACCCACTACTCATTCTCACAAGCCACTCCTCTCCCCCTCTCTCACAACTACTCTCTCACAGCCACTCTCTCCATTATGCTTCTCTCACTCTCACTCTCACCCGCTCACAATCCCTTTACAGCAGACACCACCATGTTTCCCACAGTGAAAATGACATCGTCCAACAATTCCGTGCTGTCGAGCATCATCGTTAGGTATGTTCTCATTTCGGTTTTTTCTTTTGTCTTTTCATTTTTTTGTTTCATTTTCAATTTTTAATGCTATGAGTTAGTTTTATTGGTTTCTTGTGGAGTTTTTGTGTTGTGTTGAAGTTTCTAGCTTGTTTGGTTTTTGGTAGTTTTTTTTTTTTTTTTCTTAAGATAAAAGATTGTGTTTTTATTGGTGGGTAGTTGAATAAAGATTGGATTTTGAATGTTGAATACGAGTTAGTTGGATATTTGTATTAGTAATGAGCGATTAAGGTGATTTATGTATGTTTAATTGGATATTTTTATGACACAAGGGGACTATTCGATGAAATGCCTAAGAGAGATGGTTAGGGTGGAAAGCTCTTGGTTGTTTTGGAGACACTTTGTGGACTATTTTAAATATGAGACTAAATAGTCTCATCTCATTGTATGAACAAAATATTTAAAACTGAAATCACTTAAAAATAGTTTCAATCCTAGTCTATGCACAAAATATAATCTATATGTAGGAAGTTAGTCCACAAAATATAGTCTCAATCCTAGTCTTGTGCACAAATTGTAGTTCACAAAATATAGTGTCAATCTATATGTATAATCTATTGTCTCAATCCTAGTCTTGTGCACAAAATATAGCCCATAAATTACAACCTTTGTGGACTATGTTAAATATGAGACTAAATAGTCTCATCTCATTGGATGAACCAAATATTTAAATTGGAATCACTAAAGCTTCTCCATTGTTTTCCATTTTTGTTATTAAATTGTGAACAATCAATGCTATATTCTATGGATTTGCAACTTTTTTCGATCTATAATTTTTATGAGATGCAATTAACTTTTTATGAGAATTTTCTAGCTATATTGGATTTCAAGATTTGTCTTCATTAAGTATTGATTTTTCTTAATTTTTTGGCTTGATGGATTTGTAATTTTGTTGATTTAATGTTGGTTTAAGATGCTTTCTACTTGATTAATTTAATTGAGATAATTGTTAATTCTAGTATATGATATGGTGTATATAAGGCGTTCGATGAAATGTTTTGATGAGAAATTGTGACATGTGACTCTCTAGTTTCAAGTTATATCTTTTTTTTTTTTTCAAAAGCAAGTTATATCTTTTTTTAGTATTTTAATTAGTGATTAAAATATTTTATGAGAATTTTCTAGCTATAATTAGGTTTTAAGATTTATCTTTATAAAGTATTGATTTTTCTTAATTTTTTTGGCTTGATAGATTTTTGAAGGAGAATCAAGATGCGAGGAGTGAAGGAGAATCAAGAGAACATTGATTGTGCACGAAGTTACAAATTGTTGATAAATATTTTGGTTGATAATTAGAATTTGGTGGATTTTATTTTTTTTGCTGTATTTAATGAACTAATTCTAAAGTACTATTTTTTATGAATGTAATTTTGTAAATTATATTCTTTATAAGTTTCAATTATTCAATAATAAAATCATTTATTAAAAATCACTTTTGACAAAATACAATGAATGGTTTGTAACATATTTATTGCAACACGTTCTAAACATCTATTACAATATATAAGTGATGTTGTTTTAAATATCTATTGCAACAGACAAAAAATGTTGTCATGCAGTTCTATAGCAACACGCAATACATGTCGTCATAAATATTTATGATAACATGTATTGAATGTTGTATTTAACAATACCAACACACATCATATGTTGTGATTACATGTAAGATAACATACATTGTATGTTGTGAAAGCTTATGACACTTTGGGCAACATTGGCTTCAACAACATACAAATACGTGTTGCTAAAACTTTTGATAACATATATTGCTTGTTGCAAAAGGCTTGATTTTTTGTAGTTAATAGAGAGTAGTAAAGCAAACATTGAAGATAAAGGAAAGGAATTAACTTTCAGCACCTCAAGAATTTCAACAGCTAGGCAACTCTATTATTCATTGTATCTATGTCCAGCTATCAACCACAATGGCTATGGTTTCCTTGGTGACCACCTCTTCGCATCAGATTCTAGGACCATCTTTTCAGTTTAGTACATGACTAATCCAACAACATCTCTTATTATGGTTCTTGTATGTTATCCTTTTACTAGCTACGATAAATGAACCTTTGTAGAACACAAAGCAGAATAGAAAAAGCAATGCATGTAATTATCAAATTGTGTAAAACTACTCGCAAGTTGTGTTGTTAATAGCACAAAATGAACCTATATAAAAGGATAGGAATGCAATATAAACTAAATATAGATAAGACAAAATTTACCTAGCTAATGGCAAAAGCAGAAACATTGATCTCATATTACATCTGCTTACTTGGTGAGCACATCTTCGCAATAGGTTCTACGACCATCTTTTCAGATTTGTACATGACTAATCCAACATCATTTCTTATTACAGTTCCTATATGTTATCCTTTTACTAGCTATAATATATGAACCTTTGTAGAACACAAAGTAGAATAGCACATGCAAGTAATTATCAAATGGTGTAAAACTATATGCTAGTTGTGTTTTCAATGGCACAAAAGAGGCCATTTTTAATTTAATGACAAAATAAACCTATATAAAGGGATAGGAATGCAATATAAATTGAATATAGATCGGACAAAAGTTACCTAGCTAATGGCAAAAGCAGAAACATCGATCACTTGTTTCATTAATTGCATCCTCTGTTTAGGTTTCAAGAGCTTCCATAAAGTTTCTACTTGAAAGATCGAAAGATTTTTGTTTTGTTCAATTTGTATTTATAAAGTGATAATTAGATTTACGATGATTTTTTTTCTAAAGGATATTTAGAAAATCCAAATTTTAATAAGAAAGATCTCAGTTTTTACGGGATTCTCCCGGAGTCGAGAGAGGAGATGGGATGGGAAATACTATCAATATGAATAGAGAAATACTTCAATATGTCATGTAAATGTATTATAACATATAATAGGAATGGTATTTATAATAAATATTGTTTCTATAATATAATATGATTTAAATTGTGTAACGTATTAATTGTGTTTGCAATGTTGAAGCATTCTTAGTAAATTTGGATTAGATAAATGAGAAATGTGTGAACGATTAACTAATCAAAAGCGATTTCCATATGATATAGTATTGATTTCATTACAAAACACATTGTCTGTCTTGCATACCAAGGCATTTCTTTAAGTCCTACTTGAAATGAATGTCTAAGATTCTAATAGTAAGAATGTACAAGAGCAGATGGATCAATAGGTTTAGACTTAATAGGCACATAGGTTAATTGTATAGAGGTTGAAAATGTGCTATATATATATATATTATATATATGTTATGAATATATAAACTTAACACCACTTTCTTTTTTATAATATTTTTTATCTCATTTGTTGCTATTTCATTAGGGAAATTATTTTCTTAATTTGCTTAGCCTATATTGTAACTATTGAGGATATATATAAATATAAATCAGTTGAATTATTTTCTTTCCTTTTCTTTTAGGGGTCGTTTGTTTTATCACTTTTCATTTAATGAGTATGAATTATACATATTAAGTGATTTTTATTTATTTTCTTAAGTGGTTAAACCACTTATAATCACCTAAAAATCACTGAAAATAAAAAGCCACCACAATAAAGTAGGCTATCTATATTGAAATGCCTATACTAGGCATTAAAAAAAATATTATATGGATAAAGACCCGGTATGGATAACATTATTTAATTAAAAAAAAAACAGTTATATGGAATTATCCATATTGAACATTAAAAGCCTGGTATGGATAAATTTTTTTATTATTAAAAAAAATTTAAAGTCAATTATTTATACTGGGCAATAATGGCCCGATATGGATAATATTTATTTAATTTTCTAAAAAATTAAAATTTGATTATTTATACTGAGCATTAATGGCCCAGTATAGATAATCATGTTTTTTTTTTTAATTTTAAAATATCTTTTTAATATCCATACTGGGCTATAATGGGCCCAGTATGAATACTAATTGGTTATTCATACAGACCCATTATGGCCCAATATGGATAGTATATTAAAAAAAAAAAAAAAAATTGATTTTCCATATCGGGTGCTTGACCCGCTCGGTATGGATAACCTGAGCTTTACGAGTTAGCCCTTCGCTTCCCCCCTCATTTCTCCATTTTTTTCTCTATTTATCTCTTTCTCACACATCTTCTCTCTCCTAAACCCTAACAGTCCCATCCCTATCCCCTTTCCCCCCACCCCTACCATCACTTTGTTGCTCCGGTAGCCAACTACAGCTGGTTAGTCCTCTCTTCTCTTCTTTTTCTCATTTTCTTCTTATTCTTCTTCCATTCACGTGACGATCAGACTTATTCTGACCATGAGACCATCAACACTGTAGTTCGGTTCTTGCTTTTTTATTTTTTTTCTTTTCTCATTTTTTTTCACTTCTTTTCTTCTCTTGCAATTGCCGTCAAGGATTGTCGTCGTCCAGCACCATCGTATTCATCAATTTACTGCTCTTCCACTGTCTGGCACTGTTATCTTCACTAATCCACTCTTCTTCCGCCGTTTTCTTTGTCAAAAAGTTATGGACTTTATGATTTTGTGTTTTTCGATGTTTCAATTAATAATTTTGTGTTTTATGAAATTTATTGGATATCGTATATGTATTATTATTATAATGATTTTGGATTTTTTTTTTTTTTTTTACATAAACATAATATTGTTGTTGGGGTAATTTTTTGTTGTTGGTTTTGTGAAGTTTTTTTAAATGCTGAAGTTATGGTACTTTTTATGTTTTATATATAAAATATATGTGCATATGTTAGTTTGTATGGTTAAGAATGATAAGTAATAAGTAAGATGATCGTAATATATAGATGTGATGAATGTCTATGTGAATATGATTGTTTTTTTTTTATTATTCAAAGTTCAATAATTTTAATGTAGTTTAACACCATGTTGTTGTATGTTTTGTTTTTTTAGTGTTATATGTTTTCAAATTGTTAATGAGTGGTTAAAATTTTCAAGGTTAATATCTTAAACTCAATCTATAAGGACATAAGATTTAAACTTTCAATGTTTTTGACAATTTCTTATATCAATTTTAAACTTTTAGAGTATCGAAAGAATATAGAGAGGGCCAAAAACTTTGTTAAGGTCGCGAATAAACATTCAATAAATACTGACTTTATCCTTTGCCCTTGTATAAAATGTCTTAATGGAAGGTATCATCACACTAAGATAGTGTATGAGTTATTAATAGGATGGATCCTCAATATACATTTAGAATGTATATTGATGTAAACCTTGAAACGCATCGTAACGTTGAACCTAATTTTGAAGTAAGAGATGAAGGCAACATTGATAATTTGAAATATGTTGAAACTTTTTTGTATGAAAGTTGCTCCAAGTACACTAAATTATCGACTATTGTAGTTTTATATAAATATAAAGCTACATATGGTCTATCCGATAAGTGGTTTGATGAACTTTTTAACATCGTTTAAGATATGTTTCCATAAGATAATATATAACCAGAATCATTGCACCTATCAAAAAAGTTGTTGAAAGTGTTTGATTTAGGGTATGAAAAAAATCCATGCATACATTAATGATTATTGTCTGTTCAGAAAAGAATTGGAGCACCATGAAGAATATTCAAAATGTGGCACTTTTAGATGGAAAGTAAACAAAGTTACTAAAAAGATTCATAAAGGAGTACAGACCAAAGTATTTCAATACTTTCCAATCATGTAGAGGTTTAGGAGAATGTTTACATTAACTAAAATGACTAACAACTTGAAATGGCATTCTACCTATACAAGTTAATATGGAAAGATGTTTCATCCCGTTGATTCATAAGCCTAAAAGACTATAGATAGAATGTGACCATCTTTTGCTTCAGAGCCATGCAATTTCAGGTTGGGTTTAGCTGCAAATGGATTTAATCCTAATAGCAACCTAAGCATAATAGATAATTGTTGGCCGATGGTGTTAGTTACATACAATCTACCACTATAGAAGTGTATGTCGAAAGAAAAATTGATGCTAATACTATTAATTTCAAAAAAATAACAATCAAGGAATGATATTGATATATAATTGCATCCATTAATTGAAGCTTTGAATGATTTATGGCACTCGCGAGCACAAGTGTATGATTAATCTATTAAGTCCACCTTCAACTTAAAGACTATTTTAACATGGACCACAAATGATTTTTCTGCTTATGAAAACTTAATAGGATGTTGTGTGAAAGATGAATATGTTTATCCTATATATGGGTTGAACATATGTTTATAAAGATTGAAATATAATAATAAAAATGTGTATATGAGTCATTGGCGATTTCTTCCAAAAAATCATGATTTTCGAAAGAAGAAATCATGGTTTAATGGGAAAGAATAAATGAATGATCCTTCAAAGATTCTTGATGGTAAATAAGTTCGAATTGCATATGCGAAAGTTGAAAATAATTAGGGAAAGAAAGTAAATGGGAAAAGGAAGAGAAAATGTCATCTTATATGAAAAAAAAGATTAATATTCTTTGATCTTCCGTATTAAGAGGTAAGATCTTTACTTCAAAAGATAATTTAACTTATTTTATTATATTTAATTATGCCTCAAATTTAACATTATTATTTTTTACAGGATTTGTGTTTGTGTCATAATTTAGATGCGATGCATATTGAAAAAAATATTGATGAGAGTCTTGTTGGCACGTTATTGGACATCAATAGGAAAACGAATTATGGTGTCAATTATCACAGAGATTTAAAAGACATTGGGATTAAATAAGACCTTCATATGAAAAATGATAGAGATAAATTGTATTTACCTATAACGCCACACGCTCTATCAAAGGTAGAAAAACAATAATTTTGTAAGAGGTTGTTAAATTTAAAAATGCTAGACAGTTATGCTTCAAACATCTCTAATTGTAATTTATGAATGAATGCAAGATAGTTAGGCTTAAGTCCTATGACTATCATATATTCATGTAACATTTGTTACCGGTGGCAATACGGGGGCTCCTGCCTAAAAGGCCAAGAATTGCCATATTTTGGATGTGTTCATTTTTTAATGAAATTTATCAAAGAGTGTTAGATAGAAATAACTTAGATTTATTGTAAGATGAAATTGCATTTACTATGTATATGCTTGAACGTTATTTCCCTCCTTCTTTTTTTGATACAATGGTACATCTTACAATTCATCTAACAAGAGAAGCTCGCTTATATGGACCAGTTCAATATCGTAGGATATACCCTTTTGAAATGTTATTCTTTCACTATTCTTCATGTATGAATTAAGATTAATGATATAAACACATTTCATTTACTTTTATATATTCATTTTATAGATTTATAAAGGAACAAAAAGGATATATAAAAAATCGTGCACAACCAAAAGGTTGCATAGCAAAATGTTATTTAGCCGATGAATGCATACAATTTTGTAGTAAATATGTATCATAAGAAGCAGTTGTTGGTGAGAAGCACAATAAAAATGAAGATATTATGTTTCAAAATGTAATGGAAGGACATCCTACATTTGCATCAACATTAATATGATTTCTATTGATATACTACGAATTGCATATATGTATATACTGTTAAATTGTGCAATAGTAGAATCATATATTAAGTAAGTGGTTTAAATTTAAGATGAACATAGTGTAAAAATTATTAACTTTGTACTTATTTGGTCATGTTGTTTTTATTTATATAAATATTTTGTTAGTATGCACCTAGAAGAGTTTCAATAATTAGATCTCAATGTTTTAAGTAGACCACCTTTGTTGCAAATGATACATATTAGAGCATTTGCAACATGGTGCAAAAATAAGGTGAATTCATTACCTATACATTCCATAATACGATGTCTTTACTTTAGCTTTTTTTCTTGATAATCTAAATCGTAATAACCCAAAACAGGTCCCTGATGAATCAAATAGCAAAGATATGCCTCCAACTCTGAAATTGCTTGCACTTAGACCAAGTATACAAATCACATGCTATTCAAGCTATGTTGTGAATGAAAAACGATACTGAATAAAAAATAGTTAAAAAACTACACAAGATAGTGGTGTTTTCCTTGAAGCAAAAACTATTTGTAATGAAAGAGATGACATTTAAATTATTAAGAAGATGATTTACTATAGAGTTTTTGGGGAAAATACTTTTGTTGGATTTCTTAGCATTTCATGTTCCATTATTCAAATGTGATTAGATGGGCATAAGAGTGATCTTAGAGTTAAAAATGGGTTTATACTAGTTAATTTTAGCCCATGTGTAAATAAATGAGATACAGATCATTTCATTTTAGCCTCACAAGCAACACAAGTGTTTTATTATAGGGAAAATTATACATCTAATTGGTATGTTATCCTAAAAGCACATTTAAGAGGTTTTCATGATCTAGAGCAGTTTGATGAGCATGCTTATATGACAACTACACCATTATATGTATCTGAATTTGACTTTAGTATGGATGAAAGTGAGGATTATGTTCAGATAGATTGTGAGGAATTGGTTGTAAACATCTAATGTTAATGAGTGTAATCATATTTTCATATTTTTTTGCAATGTATGTGTGTATATATATATTGTTTGTGTATATATTTGTAGAGACACAGAGTCTTTGAAATGGTTGAAGCTGTTGTGAAATTGCTTGACTATTTAAATTACAGGTGAACAAAATTTTTGACAAGTTCAAAAAATAGGAAAAACCTTGTCAAAATTTTTATAAAATATATTGACTTTTTATGTATTGTTTTATATATTGAGTTTGTTATCCATGTGTTGGCTACTAATATATGTCATTTCCATATATTTCAGATGTCAACTGGAGGAACATCAACTGGTCAATCTTCAGGTGGCTTTAGTGGAGAGAAGTAAAGAAAATGAAGAGGTCCCAACTGTTTGAATTATGAAAACATGGTCAAAGTCAAGGCCACAGGGATATAAATTAATGAAGTTGGACAACCAGTTGGAGAGAATTCGGTGATTTATAGTTCAGGCTACAGAGTCCTTACAGTTCAGATGATACCTATAACCTATACTAGCTGGGATAAGATACCACAAACCTAAAAAGATACAGTGTATAAGAATACAAAGTTATGTTTGTTTGAGTGATATTGGTTTCATTTATTTATAACTTCAATGTTATATATTTATTTTTGAAAAACTTATAACTGCAATTACGACTTGGTGCTAATGAATCAATAAAAGCTCGTTCATTAAAAGCAATGAATAAGTGTTAGAGACACTATAAAGGCAAAATAACAAGACAAATTAGAGACGCTTTTGCTGGTTCTGATGCATAAAGAAGATACAAAATTCTAAAACCACCTAATGTTAGTGAACAAGATTGGACTGTATTTGTCAAACATCAGTTGTCTTCAGAATTTGAGGTTATTATGCATTCATATTCTTAAGCTGGCATGTTAATGTTTAATGGATTTTGATTAAATTTTACAACATTTTAGACAACTAGTAAGCATTATTTTGAGTTGTCAAAGAAGAATCGTATCCTACATACATAAAATCGTAAAGAAATGACACGACTACAAGAAGATTTAGTAAGAGTTAAATATGTTATTGTTTCTTAAGCTTGTTCTTTAAGAGCTTTAGGAAGAGAAAACAATATATGTTTTTGTTTTCCTGAATATCAATGTCAGAGAGCAAAAAAAGTGGCTGCAAATGAAGATCCCAAAGTCAATAAAGTTGAAACATAGATAGCTAGTCACATGCGCACAGATGGGAGCGCGGTGAATGAGGATGTTGCTAAAAAAATTGTATGTTACATTGATTTGATCAATTATTATGTTAATTGTATTACATGTGTATAGTTTTTTTAATGTTGATATCATGTGACATCATATATAGGCACAAATGAAGATACTACATCCAGAATTCCAACATTCAATTAGAGATGATGCTGTTTCAAAAGTCTTAGGTTACGAGCATCGAAGTCGAGTTTGAGGAATAGTTCATGGTGTAACACCATCTACTGTACAAACATCTATGATTGGTAGGTAAAACTTTGCATAATACCATCAACATGTTGATTGTGAGATGATAAACATGAAGCAAACAATTACTAATTTGACAAATTTGTTCGTGACTCATTTGCCGAACATAGATCAAGCTCAAGGCATGTATTCCTCCCATACAATTGGTTCACAACTCAAAACTTTTAAAATTTGTTTACTTCCATTTTTTGGTACTTAGTATTTCTTTTCCACATCCATGTTTTCTCACAAGTGGATGTAATCATATTTTCATATTTTTTGTTATGTGTGTGTTTGTATATTTATATATATATATATATGTATATATAGTTTACGTATATATTTACGAAGAGACGCTATTTTGGTTGAATCTATTGTAAAAGTACTGTAGTATATAAATTGTAGGGGAATTAAATTTTTGACAAGTTCAAAAAACAGAAGAAACTATATCAAAATTTTTGTAAAATTGATCGAGTTTATATGTATTGTTTTATATATTAAGTTTGTTACCTATATGTTGTCAAATAGAGGTACTTAATTTTTTTTTTTCCGATATCCATATTTCCTCACAACAATATTGTTTATTTTTTTCATAGACACAATATTCAAATGACTCAAATCCAATGAGAGTTAGTTAAAGTGTTAAATTTGTTGAACCTTCAGTGAAGGTAAATATTCATGAAATTAAATGATTTATTGTTTCAATTTAATTTCATATATAGATGTAATTATTTAAATTTTTTGATGCAAATAATTATTTAAATTTTTATGCATATGTAGTCCATATCTCAAGATTTCTTAAGCAAACTGGTTGATCAATTGGAAACCACTGCAAGTTATTAGATGGATGGGTAAAGGAATAGTGGTGACAAAAGTGAAAATTGACTCAAAGGACCCCAATGCTAAAGTTCATCATCTCGAACCTAATCCAGATTATTGGCATATTTGTGTGAATAAAGTAATGGTTAGTGTTTTGCTACCTCAACCTATTAATAAGCTACTAACTTTACAAAATGCATTAAATTCATTTATTACTTGTCCAGTTAAATATATTATATCTTAGGATTATGTACTGAGTTGTTATAACATTTCACAATATTCGGTGACTTTAGATAATGTACATTAACTTCAAGTGATGCACGTTAATATTAGGTAATATATATATGTGGAAATTACAGGAAATACCCGATTAAAAAACATCAATTTTGTTTTTACCCCCTGAAATTAGAAAAATTATTTTTAACCCCTCAAACAAACTAATTACATGCTATACCCAAAATACCCAGAATACCCCTAAGTATAAAAGTGGCAAAAAGTGATGGAAAACAGTTTTGGATCACCGACCAAGCGGAAAACCGATCGGTTTTTGAGAGAAACCGAGGGAGAGCGAAAAACCGAGCGAGAGGCGACGCACAACCACTTTTTCCGGCCACAACGGCGACGATTCCGACTTGCCCAGAGGAGGATAGAGCTCGGGGGACGTGAGTGCTTTTGGCAAGGTTAGTTTTCGGTTGGGTTGTTGAGTTTTTTGATTTTCATTCGCGATTTGAACATGTTTGTGGAATATGGATGTTGGGTATTGCTTATTTGGTTTAGAATAGGTTGGTATTGACTGGGTTTGGCCTGATTTGTGGCTGATATGGCCGATTCCGACCATATGAGCGTCGTCTGGAACGCATCGGTTTTCCAGGTGTGGAAAACCGATCGGTTTTCCACCACACCTGTGGAAGACTGATCGGTTTTGCACCACAGGTGTGGAAAACCGATCGGTTTTCCACCACACCTGTGGAAGACTGATCGGTTTTGCACCGCAGGTGTGGAAAACCGATCGGTTTTCCACCACACCTATGGAAAACCGATAGTGGAAAACCGATGAGTTTGGAAAACCGATTTTAAATGTTTGTTGGTTGAATAGTGAAAAACCGATACGGAAAACCGATATTACATATGAAACTCTGATTGGGTGATGCAGTTAGACATAGGTTTTTCGAAATGTTATGAATCATATCGGTTTTGTCAGTTGGGTTTTTGAGATCTGCTCATTTCAGGTGAAAAACCGAAGTAAAAAAGCGAATCGATTTTCCACATGTATGAAAAAGCGAATCGATTTTCCACATCTGTGTGGAAAACCGATTCGGTTTTTCACATCGGTGTGGAAAACCGATTCGGTTTTTCACATCGGTGTGGAAAACCGAATGTTTATGTAGTGGCAGAATGACTTTTAATCCTGATACTGATCTTTTTATCACTGTTTTTGTGTCCTACATATGGAGTTCAATTATAAATATAGTTTGCAAACAATTCCAAAGGAAACGAAAGGGATTACACATATTGGTCAGAAGTTGGTGAAGAAAATACTTGATATCCTGACTGGAAGGAACTTGTATGACCGGTTTATAAGAGAGTGCCCATTCGGATATATGTTGAGGAATACCAACCATACGGCTGCCGGCTCCGTTCTATTATGGGTTCTCGCTAGAGAAGTGGAGGTGAGTGGACGTAAAGATGAAATGTGGTTTGAACTTGGTGGGAGAATATATAGGTTCGGGAAACAGGAGTTTTTATTGATTACAGGACTTCATTTTGGAGGCATAGACCGTGAAATTTTCAAGGCAACCCAAAATGACCCGAACAGTCTCCTACAGCGATGGTTCAATGGAGTATTGCCGACTATATCCGAGTTTGCTACATTTGTTGAGGCAAGAAGTCAGTTGAACCGTGAAGACGAGGATGTATTAAATGATGAAGATCTTTTAAAGTTAGCGAATATAGGGATTGCTTTTCATCTGTTTATGGGGCAGGATGAGAAGGCGAAGATGTCGCTATTTTTGTGGATCATCATTGAGGATATGGAGAGGTGGAACTCATTCCCTTGGGGCACATTATGTTATAGTGTCCTATTCCATTATCTCCGCATGGCATTGACTGAAGAGCGGATCAGAAAGCCACCGCGTAACATCAATATTTATGGCTATGTCTATGCGTTTCAGGTATAACCAATACCGTTAATATTTATTCCTTTGTAATGTGGTTAAATTAAGTATATGTAATATTTGTTTTTTTTGGCATTATAGTGGTGGTTGGTAGAAGTGTTTCCGGCATTGGCAAAGAAAATATCAGAAAGCTACAGAGATTTACAAAATGAATTGCCTAGATGCTTGAGAAAGTCACTTAAAAGAACACCGACAATTATGAACAGTCTTGATGATTTATCTCCCGTAAGTGGCAAACGTAAACTATATTAGTTTAGTAAATTTATTGTTTGTTTTAATTACACTTATTTATATAAAGTATAACATTATAATGTAACTGTATACATGTATATAATGCAGATAGTTGGCTTAGAGCAAACCCTTGAGCTTACCGACGCCGAAAGACAAACGGCTTATTGGAAATCCTTCAACCCTAATAATTTAGTAACGGGTGAAGTACATAAATCTGGCGGGAGAGGGAGTGAGGGTGACAGTGAAAGTGATGATGATGCGGATGATGACGATGATGATGGCGATGATGATGGTGATGGTGATGATGGTGATGGTGATGATGATCATGACGAGGTTGACGATGTTAGGGTGGAGGGTGATGATGTGGTAGAGGGTGACTCTGTCGCAAATGAAGACGTTCAAGGCATGCAATCATCATCAGAGGATTCCCTTTCAGAGTTTCGAACAAAAAAGGTCCACGATATCCCAAACGTCCATCCTGAGGTACAAATCACCCCTTTATATGATTATCTACGGAATATGAACATTGTATGTAATGTAAAAAATATGAACATTGTTGTGTGGTAGTATGGTGTGACGGAGAGACAGAGTCTCTAAACATGATAGACGAAGTGTAATTTATTATAAGCAGGTTATGTTTTTTTGGATACTTAAAAATACAGGGGAGACTCTGGCAAAATTTTTTTAAATGTGTTAACCGTGTCAAAATTTTGTTACAGGTGAAGCAGTTGTTTGAATATATTGTAAATTTACAGAAGACAACTAATGAGAAGTTGAGTAGGATGGAGAAGAGGCAGAAGGCAACTGTGAAGATCGTTGAGAACATGGATAAGAGATTGAGACGGATGGAAAAGGATTTCTTATGAATTAGGACGTATCTCAGCGATAGCGATGATTCAGATGATGATGACGATGACGACGACGATCATCGCGGTGGGAGCTTTGTCCCAGAGGAGCCCATTTATGTCCCGACTACAGATCAGCCAACACCATCAGCTCTACATCAGGACGAGGGGGTTCGTCAAACATCTATCCCTGAGGACGAGGGGGTCCAGCAGTCACCTATTGAGGCGGGCCAGTCAGACATCCAGCAGGAGATCCAGGATGTCGTTCTGGCACAGAGGGATCACCAGTCACCCATTCAGCAGGAGGAGCAGGAGCAGGAGATCAGCGGTGTAGCCGCTGCAGAGGCTGGGCCGGATGATGACCAGGTAGACTTAATTTAAACAGTGTGTTTAACGTTGACGATTGAATTATAAATATTCTTTTGTGTCTTTGAATTTGAGTGCAGTTGCAGGGAGAAGACGGCCACGAACGGGCCAAACGAAAGACCAGGCCAGCAGCACCTCTATGGACTCCATACACGGATCCTGGGCCGGCGAAAAAGAAAAAAAAATTTGTCCAACAGCAGGTGACAGAGGTTGCACAGCCTGTAGATCCCATAGAGGCCGTCTATAAGGAATATAAAGCTTCAGCACATTTGGACCTTAGGTATGGAAAACAAAATAATAATTTCCTACAATCGTAGTTGTTGCCGTAACTTTAAATTTTTACCACATTTTTAAAATTTTTTATTTTAGACGTGCGGTTGAGCGTTGCGCGTGGTGCGTGATTCCGACCACATTGGTGACCTTGGAGGACGGAAATAGTTGGTTGACTAGTGAGCACATCGATGCGTATTTGATGTGCATACGAAACGGATGGTGGAATGAGGACGAGGATAGAAGATACGCCCTTCATGACACTTCTTTATTTGTAAGTTATTGGTTGATAAATTTTTCTAATGTATCATTGAAATCAAATAACATTATTAATTTTTAAAATGTGCAGGGCATTATGACCATGGAATACAATAAGCAATATGTCAACCAAGGAAAAAGATTTGATCCAGCTACAGCCACTATACCCCCAGAATGGCTGCCATTCGGATGTGGCAAGATAGATGCATCGGTCCCGTGGTGGTGTGTTGACAATGTAAGTGTTGTTTTAATATTAGAGTCTTTTATTTGATAATTGGAATTAGTCCTACAACACTTACATTGAGAGAAACTGTAGGTACTATTGCCGTGTAGCTTGGACCAACAACACTGGGTCCTCTGTCGAGTGTGCTTGAAAGAGAAGAAAATCTATGTGTATGATTCCCGGGCGTCCATTGACATAGAGGTACGGCTCCGAGCATTGGAGCCGTTGGTGTGTTTTATGCCCGTTATGCTTCGCTTTATTGGGTTTTATGAGAGGACTCAATTACATATGCCAGCTGTAGATGAGCGATGGGAGGTTGAGCGTATTGATGAGTCAGCTGTGCCACAGCAACCCGATGGGTGAGTTGTTAGTTAATATTTAGTTATTAATTAATATTTAGTTATTATTAGTTTAGTTATTAATTAATATTTAGTTAATCATGGAAGTTGTTAATTACCAAATAGTTAGTATCTCTGAATTGACATATATTTATGAAACAGGACGAGTTGTGGAGCATATGTCGCCATGTACGTACGGGACCTTTTGCAATCCAGGGAAAGTACATGGGAATCACGACCACGTGATACACCTGCTGACGCCCTCGCACTGAGGGCTTCGCTTGCACGAGATATTTATTCATTTTCACGTCCTTTGTATAAAGTAAATAACTCTGGAAAATGGATGATTGATTCTTACGGGGAAGTTATACTTAAGTGACATTAATAAACAGTTAATTATCCATATCCTATTCAAGTTTTGACTTCAAGTATTTATGTCAATCAGTGAAAACAATAATTTAGTTTAAATATTTTTTCAGTTATTAAAATATATTAATATAATTAAATAACAATAATTTAGTTTTTTATAATTCCACTAAATGAATAATTCCACTTAATGAAATCATGAAATCAGTCGCACTAAATATTTCATCAATTGAAACCAATTTAAGTTAATTAATATTAGAGTCTTTATTATGGTTAGGATATATTAAGTTTTGATTTCGAAATCATTAAATTGTTGACGGTTTCGAATCATCCAACACTAATGATTTCATCAATTGAAATCATTTCAACTGAAAGCATTGGCCTTCAATTATTAAAATATATTAATATAATTAAATAACAATAATTTAGGTTTTTATAATTCCACTAAATGCATAATTCCACTTAATGAAATCATGAAATCAGTCGCACTAAATATTTCATCAATTGAAACCAATTTAAGTTAATTAATATTAGAGTCTTCATTATGGTTAGGATATATTAAGTTTTGATTTCGAAATCATTAAATTGTTGACGGTTTCGAATCATCCAACACTAATGATTTCATCAATTGAAATCATTTCAACTGAAAGCATTGGCCTTTAGTTAATCAGTAAAAATATTTAATCAATTGGTTTGCATGATTTAGTTTTTTTAAATATTATTGTGTAACTTAAATATTATTGTGTATTAACATCAATAACAACAGCAATAATATTATAATTTTTTTTTTTAAAGAAATAATATTATATTATTGTGTAATTTTGAAACCAAAGCTTGAATCGGTTTTCCATAGATCTGGAAAACCGATTCGGGTTTTCAGATTGCTCTGGAAACCCGATTCGGTTTTCAGAGGATCTGGAAAACCGATTCCATCATTCAGATTCCCCCTGAAAAATCGATCGGTTTTTCAGGACCCTGAAAAACCGAACCGGTTTTCCAGGGTTACCAAAAACCGAACGGTTTTTCAGAGCTTTGAAAAACCGAACCGGTTTTCCAGGGTTACCAAAAACCGAACCGGTTTTCCTTTGCATGGAAAACCGATTCCGCTAAAATATTGGACTTTCTGTAACTGATTAAAGCACTTATAACAGATGAATGTGGTGTGCGGACACAGTCAAGCTACTGTAACAGATACTAATCTATTAATCCGTTAAACAAAACTAAAAGAAAGACCAATGCGATTATAATACATCCATTTAACGAAATAAGATAACTTAAACATGCTTCAGAGAGTTCATACGCGATTCCTACTCATTGTTTTCATCATTATCCATTTCTTGATTGGTAGCAGGAAATCGCAGAGGACATCGACGTTGGTTGTGTCCAGTCTCATGACACAAGCGGCATCTGCGGGACGGTGGGTCGTTGTCAATAACAGTTGTGCTTGGGCCAGCTTCCGCATCCGCAGAACCTGAGCTCATCCCACCCTTGGTAGAAATAGGGGGGTTAGGGCAACGAAGACGGTTGTGTCCCCTCTCGCCACATCTTCCACACTTTTTTCTATGACGATCTTCTCCGGCTGAAGGAATCCGAACTTCTTTCGACCTACCTGGTTGTCTTTTTCCTATGGGTGGTAGTACAACCATACTTCTAACTTCCCCAGAAACATTCCAGCTGGCTAATTTATGGACTGGATTGATTGGACTTGCATATGCAGCTTTCAACCATTCTGTGCTGTAATACTGACTGGAAAGTGTATCACAACTGACGCCCTTGAACCTGTCAAATTATCAGAAAATACAAGTTGAAGTGTATAGACATAACATGAAAAGCTGAAAGCAAACGTGACCATATCATACCTGGCCACAGCACATGCATGAACACATGGCAACTGATCTAAGTTCCACTGCTTACATGTACATGTGTGCTCTTCAATATTAACCACCGCATCTCCTTTACTAGGATGCATGACACTGTACGTTACCGGTTCTGTAATGGGATATACACAACCTTCCGTTGCTAGATTTTTTGCCAACATGATGCGATCGTACGCAGCAGTGGTAACATAAGTTGTCAATTGAGCAGCAGCAATACGTCTATTATTAAACCATCTCTGCAGGACATTTCTTATATATTCATGTGCAGTTGTTACTGGCAAACGGCGTGCTTGCATCATGCATTTGTTGAGCGACTCTGCAATATTGGTGGTCATCATTTCATATCTTCTTTTAGGACAATGTGATCGTGACCACCTGCTCACCCCAGCTTTAACCAAAGTTCCATGTGTCCTCGGATGTAACACTCGCATTTCTTCCAATATCCAGTTGCATTCCTCAGTTACATAACAGTATGCTGCATTGTAAAATGCATTTTCCACATCCGAACGCTTTTTACAATGCTGCTTTAGGTTTTGCCATAAGTGAAAAAAACATAACACATGTGGAACTTCTGGAAAAGCTTCTTTCATCCCATTCGATATGCTTTTATGATGATCGGATACAATAAGCAAATCGTCCGACACGCTGATCGCCAATCGTAATTTTCTTAAAAACCACGTCCACGAACAGTCTGACTCTCCGTCAGCAAATCCATAAGCAATGGGATAAATCATCTCTTCTCCATCTTTGCATGCAGCAAAAAAAATCACCCCTTTATATTCACCTTTCAAATGCGTTGCATCAACAGCAACAACCGGTCTCATATAAGCTCGAAAACCCTCTATCGAAGCTCCAAGTGCAACGAAAGAATACAAGAACCGATCGTTTTCATCTCTCTCAATTGCTGTTATTGTGCCCGGGTTTGCTAACTTTAACATCTCAAAGTAGGACGGAAGCTGTTGATATGACTCATCCGCTTGTCCATACGCAAGTTTCTTTGCATATTGTAAAGCCTTCCAAGCTTTGCTATACAAGATTTGAACTCCATACTGCTCTAGCATTTCTCCAATCAATCGATTGGGTGTATACATATCTCTCCCCACCTTTCCCGCATACAACTTTCCGATGACAATGGCCTTCACACTTTTCATATGTGATTCCATGGCTGTCTGACGACACGTGTGCTCCGCCTCATACTTCAACACAAACCACATCGAGCAACCTTTTCTGCATCTGGCACGAACTATAAAACTACAAGTTTTGTCCTTGCAACTAGCCTTAAATCGCTCCGTGTCTGAATGTCTAACCCGATATTCAAATTTCGCTTTCAGAGCATATTCTCCAATAGCTATACTCATTTCTTCTTTACTATTAAAAAATGCTCCCTTGTATAATGAACCAAGTTGGTAGACGGTTGACATAGCACTTGAAGCAGGCTCAATGTCGCCCAGTTCAACACCAGGAACAATCCAATGTGGTTGTAAAGGATTGTTCTGAAATTGTAAACCTGAAAATCTTATTTCTGGAAACCCTTCTTCTTCAGACACATCATCAACTCGAGTTCCCTCGTTATCACTATCTCCAGTTTCCTCAGAATCACTATCCCGTATCTCACCACCATTATCATTTATGTCCCAATCTTCATCATCAGTACCATAATTCATATAGTCATTGTTAACATCGCAAATTGGACTTTCTGTACATGTAAATTGGGTGCCAGCAGCATCCAGCGGATTATTGCTCCCAATTCCTGAAGTTCGATGAAAATGACTTTCAACCATTTGAGGATTTATAGGTCTTGACGTTTCTGCCTCGTTGTATCTTCTTCCTGGTATTGAGTTGGTGGCAATCGGAAAACCGATACGCCTGCTAACCTCAGCTCCACAATCTTTCACAATCTTATCCACATAAATCTCTTTAACATCAATATTTTTTATTGCCATCAAACCAACAACACTAAGATCGGACATGATACGTATCTTTTTAATTTTACCACTTGTCGCACTTTGTAGTAAATAATGTATACGGATATCCCACATTCTCCTATCAATACCAGCCTCTCTGTACACAATATCGACTAATGATGAAAAACTATTATTACTGTGAACCTCACACATGATCGACTCCCCTCCTACGTAATTACATCCATTCCACTCTCCGTCAAAATTGATTACAATTGTTTCTTGAGTCATTCCTGTAACGTTCAAATAAAATAATAAATTAATCTCATTTCATTTCAATTGGGCAACATTACAAAATACAATCTTATAATCAACTTAATTTATTATTTTAAATTAACTGTAATCGGTTTTTCAGTACGGTTTTTCAGTGCCACTGGAAAACCGTTCGGTTTTCGGTTTTCCAGTGGCACTGAAAAACAGAATCGGTTTTTCAGTTCCACTGAAAAACCGAACGGTTTTCCAGTTTTTGCTAGGTTTTTAGCCACTGAAAAACCGATCACATAAAAATCGATCGGTTTTTATCGATTTTTCTGTGATCGGTTTTTAACAGAAACCGGTTTTTATCCCTGCAAATCTGCAATGTGTGATTGAAAAATCGAAATCGGTTTTTCAGACCGAAATCGGTTTTTCAGACGCTATTCGCCCCTGAAATACCGATCGGTTTTTCAGTCCTGAAAAACCGATCGGTTTTTCACTGAAAACTGATCGGTTTTTCAGATCGGTTTTCAGTGACTGAAAAACCGATCGGTTTTTCAAGCCACTGAAACTGAACACCGATCTGAAAAACCGATCGGTTTTTCAGTCCTGAAAAACCGATTATCAGTCACGAAAAACCGATTTCGTCGCAGCTTCTGCAGTTTCCGTCGCATTTTCAGATTTTCATATCCATCAAAACCAATACAATCTTACAGCCCTAAACCATGCAAATATGAACTAAATAACCCAAAAACTAACAAATAAACATATACATTACCTTTGATCACCAAATTCTTCAACAATCAAATCCTTCAATGGATGCCACTAATGTTCAAAATCCTTCAATGGATATTATGAGGAAGAAGATGAAGAGCAAATATAGACACTCAAAATCAAATCTCAGAAATCATCAATGCAAAAGTAGGTAGAGGAGAAATATGGAGGTTTTAGGAGGAAGATGAAGGTTAGTTTTGTAATTTTGAGTGGAAGATGAAGGTTAGTTTGGTGATTTAATCTTAAGGGTAATTTCGTAATCTTGGGTATAGAATAGAAATAGTTTGTTTGAGAGGTCAAAAACAAATTTGATTAAGAATTGGGGTAAAAACAAAACTTCTCTTTATATTTGGGTAAAATTCATAAATCTCCCATATATATATATATAAAATCTTATATTGTTGATGTATACTGAAATTTGATTATTGGTTTGTTAATATGTGCTGGTACTTTTATTGTAATATTAAATTATATACATTTTAATTTATTTTTTTTAATTAAAATATTTTTCATACCGGGCACAAGCTCAGTATGGATACAAGTAACCGTACCGGGCTACTTGGTATAGATGCTTATCATTCCGGGATTCGACCCGATATGGATAAAGGTGTCTATACCAGGTCGGAGCTCGAAATGGGTACAATTACCTGTATTGGGCAGTTGCCATCCATATCGGCAATATCTACAGCAGGCCATCTGCCAAATATGGATAATCAACCATATCTAGCATTGCCCTGTATGATTGACCTGTTAAGTCATTTGTAGTGAGCTACAATTTTTGACTTTTAATTGAATGTTAAATCATTTAATGGTTTTTTAAATATAATATTCTAAATCTATTTTTCCTAAAATAACATATTTCCAAATTTATCGCAATTCGAAATTATATAGATTCGTTTTAATGATATTCTTTTTAATATTATGTTTATTTAAATATATAATAATAGTAATTCAACTTAAGACTATTTTGTTTATTTTTATTTAAATATATAAATTTAATTTACTTTACTATAATAATTTATTATGTATATGTAAATTAAAAACAATTACTATAATAATTAATCATATTTTAATTATAAATAAAAATATTATTAATATATATACATAATAGTGTTTTAGTATTTGTTAAATAATTTATTATAATTGTTTGAATTATATTAAATAAAGTTACGTAACAATTAATAGTAAAATGATGTAAAGGTCAAATTACTAGTTTTTAGACAATTTTAACTTTAAAAAACAAATAAAATTACTATACATTTAGAAGTAAAAGAAAAAAAATAAACATGTTATTTAGATTTCAAGTTTCAGTTATTATTCAATATTCCGTTTTCAACAGTACTGTTCAGTTATTAGACAAAAAAATAAACGACTTCTTACTTTTACTTGTTCTTTTTTTTTTTTTTTTTTTTTTAATTATAATTTTATATTCATTGCTTTTAAGTCTTATTTCGCAACATGTTATCAGCACGAATGTAGTATGGAATCTACTCCTTACTATTTGATTCAAACAATCTTATTAGTATATATGTTTCATATAAATGTCATGTTATGCTAACGGATGTTATGTTAAATCCAAAATAAGTTTTCCTTCACATTTAATTGGCTTTTGTCTTTTTGCTATTCTAGTTTATATATTTATTTAAACATATGCAATATAAATATTGTTTTGAAACTATATGTTAAGAGTTTCAAATCTGTATATTATTTGTATGATTTGATTAATTACATAAAGAGAAAAAATTGAATAAAAAAAAAATTGTTTTATTGGTTTGATTTATGCAAAAAGAGAGAAAAGAAAAAATTGTATGGAATTTTTCATTGTTCCGTGTATGGAGAGAAACAAAAATCTTTTTTTTTTTTCTTTATTTATATACTATGCAGAAAATATATAAAACATATTTATATATATATATTTGCTCATTATAAGATATCAATGTTTTTAATGTTTGTTTAAATAATTTTGTGAATATTGATATATAGGAATTACTATTTTTAGAGCTTCTACATTGGAAAGTAAGTTTAATATCATTGAATTTATGCTTTGATATTTTATTTAATATGATATTTCTTCTAGATTTCTTATTTGCAACTTGAAGTTTGCAAACAAAAATTAAAACTAAAAGTTTGCAAGTAGAACTAGAAGTTCTGTATTATAAATTCGTTTGAAACCAGAAGTTTTACACTTCACTTTAATTAGAATCATAAATTCTAACAAATTTATATATTAGAACTAGAAGTTCTATAGTACTAATTTATTTGAAATTAGAAATTCTAGTAAAATTCTAATTAAATTTTGTTGTTTTTCACGCTCAATGTGGACGATTGCATATATAAAATAAATTATAGTTGTCTGAAGCAACATAACTGATTTTTACCCATTTTATAGAAACTATGTGTCTTAGACCATAAATCTAATCACAAAAGGCAACAAATAGACAAGTTTGTGTTTTATATATGAAATCGATGTTATATGTGTGTGTGTGTGTGTGTGTGTGTGTACATACACACATAGAAAGCAATGTGACTCTTTCGAGTTATGAAAAATTAAATAAAGATCGAATCGATTTGATCATATGATGTTATGTTCTTGCTTCTCGTATATAATATAATGGTTTCATCAAATTCGCTTTAATTGATTAGATTCTTAATGAACGGTTTAAATACGAATTTTTGTATTTTAAATTTGAACCAGAAGTTTCAGATTCTTAATAAATTTATTCTCAATTTTATTTGGATCTTGAAACCTTTTCAAATCCTTAATTCATTCTAAATTATAATTTATCTAGATTTTGAAACCAAAAGTTTAAAAATTACAAATGAAAAAGATTGAGAAAAATTAAATCAATTTAAATTTGATATAAAAAGAACCCGTCTCAAACTCAAGTATGTAGATTTGATAATATGTCTCTCCATTCAGGATGAGTAGAGACTTAGAAATATTTTATACTAACTTCTGTTCATTATTTCAAAATATATAGATTATGAAATTTAGGTTCGTAGATACGTTAAAGTATTATATTTTTTATTTATGGATTTTAACGCATCGAGATATGTATTTTCATACTATATTTTATATAGATCATTTGATCGAGTATATATATAAGGATCCTATGTCTCATGTTAGTTAAAATCTATTGGTGTATGCATACATTGGATGCACTTTAGAATGCACCATATATATATATATATATATATATATATATATATATATATATATATGGGGCGCATTCTAAAGTGCACCCGATGTATGCATACACTTGACTAAAGAAATATGTGATTGCATTCTAGAATGTATGATTGTAATTTATTAAACATAATTATAACTAAATATATATAATTATAATTAGTAAATATGATCTCATTTACTGATTGTGATCAATATATTTACTGATTGTAATCACATATATTTAATTATAGTCATATATAATAAATTACAATAACACATTTTAAAATGCAATCACGTAATTTTGTTTTTGTTATATATATATGTGGTGCATTCTAAAGTGTATCTGGAGTATGCATACACTAGATAAAAAAAATGTGTGTGATTATATTCTAGAATATGTTATTATAATTTATTATATATGATTATAACTAAATATACGTGATTACAATTAGCACATTTACTAATTGTAATCACATGTATTTAGTTGTACTCATATATAATAAATTATAATCACATATTTTAAAATATAATTACATATTTTTTTTTATTAAGTTCATGCATGTACATGGTGCACACAACGCAACCCCTATGTATATATATATATTACACTTAACCACTATAATATATTAATATTATAATTTTATCTCTATTAATCATGTTGACCGACGAATCTGTTAAGTAAATTCAATTCGATTTGTTTAACAAACAGATTAATGGATTGATACGATTATAACACGAATTCGTTTAAATTAAACCCGTATCATTTTATTTTTTATGAATTCGTATCGAAATATAACCTAAATTGTCACCATTGGATGTACGAGACCAGGTCTATGATATAGACCCGAAACGCTTTTGTTTAGGTCTTTAAAGGAATTTGAGTCTGAAAAACTCGCATTAATAGCGGGTAGGATATGTGTACCCGCGGGTCTTCATCAAACTCGCAAAAGACCCTAAGCTTATATACTCTCTCAAAAAACCACCCTACGAGTTACTTTCACCGTCTGCTCTCACAACTCTCTCTCTCTCGACTGCGTCTCTTGTTTTTGTCTCCATCGCCACCGTGTCATCTGCTGTGCGATCACCAACATCTCCGTCTCTCTCTCTCCATCGCCGTCGTGTCCAAAGCTTTGAAACCGTGTTATCGCCACTCTCTCTCTCTCACTTTTTTCCTGTGTCTTTCGATTTTTCGCTTCTCTTTTGATTTTGTTGTATGTTTTTATATCTGTGTTTTGTGTGTGTACTTCTGTAGAGAAATAACAACAGAGTGTTTTGCGTGTTTTTATGTCTGGTTTTGTGTGTGTACTTCTGTAGAGAAATAACAACAGAGGGTTTTGCGTGTTTTTATGTCTGGTTTTGTGTGTGTATTCTTGTGGATTTTGTTTTGTTGGTTGTTGTTTGTCTGTCTCGTTTTAGTTTCTTTTTTAGCTCTAGATTGATGCTTGATTCAGGTTGTCTCTGTTTTTGCTCTAGATTGAGTCTTTGTGGGTTTGGCTATATAAAGTTGTGACATGGGGTTATTGTGTCTGAGATCTGAGTTTGGTGGGGTTAGTTTAAAGATCTGGACTTTGGAGAGTGGCTTTTGTGAATTCCATCTCTTGGAGGTGTGTGGTTGAACAATTTGGGTTTGTTTTAATGTTTTATTGGCAAATGTTGGTTGTACCTCTATTGCGCTGCATGATCTGTTTGTTTGGAAACTGAAATGCTTGTAGAGGGGTTGTTTTCTGCTTTCGTGTTGTGTTAAATTGTTGAAAAAGGTGAGTTTCGATAAAGATTTTAGCGTCTGAAACTTGTTCTGATAACGGTTATTGTGCTAGTTCTGACGCTGGTCCTGTCGTAAATGATGGCTTAATATATTGACCTTAGTGTAAGATTCCACATGAATGTTGGTGCCTGGAATGTATTGGTTTTTGGTGTTTCTGGTTCTGTTCTTGCAAGTCGATCTGTGTTGTATTTGACTGGAAGTTACATCACACTTACAAGAACGGGGAGTAATTAAACTTTGGTTATGATTTTGTGATTTTATTTTGTATTTTGTTTCCAGGCAAGCTTGAGCCTCTGTCTGTCAACAGTTTTCTTCTCCAGACCATCGACTTGCAACTCTTTTTCATCAAGCGCTGCACCTCCTGTCAAGCCTCCATGCGCCCGGAGTTCTCCGCGAGCCTAGCATTCCTCGCATACACGACGGTCATGGAAGGTCTGTTCTTGCTCTACTATCACCGCCATGACTGGACCAGTCAGCCGCCACTTAAATCGCCGGACTTGGAGCATGGCCGCTGCTGTCGCTGCAACAGTTCTTCTCCAACTTGAAGTCGCCGAACCAGTTCAGAGAGAAAAACATAGTTTCAGAGAGAAAGAGACTTGCCGAATTATGTTCATATTTTTCTGCTGTGAAATAATGAAAATTTTAGAGTAAGGCTAAGTTTTTATTTTAGGGCTTATATAATTTCAGTCAAGCATTTTTTGATGTTATTTATGTTGAAATTAGAGTTGATATATTTATAAATTGATTTTTGATTACAGTATAGTTAGGTTGATATATTCCCATTCTTAAATAATTTTATAAAATATAGTCGAGTCTATTCTTAAATGAAAATTGATTTGTAACTGTCGCTATTTTTTATTTTATCGTTAAATTCATATTTTTTAATTATTTATTTAGGAAGTTAAACATGCTATTAAATAGTAATTAGAAATTAAACTTGATCATTGTAGAATAAACAATTGCTGTTCTCTCTATTGGTTTCTATTTTGTTGGATTCATTGTCTATTTAAAATTCTAAAGTAATCTCTGCCTTAATTTTTCTCTACTATTTTTCTGCGTAATCGTACTGTTTTCAATTTTTCTTTTTCTTTTTATGTAACTTCTATATGGGATCGGACGGAGCTGTGTGGTGGTCAGGGTAGACTTGAGCCTATCCTGGCCCACCTAGATTTTTTTTTTTTTTAAATAAATATGAAATTATATTTATATTAAATTATTAGTACATATTGAAGTACAAAATTATACTTATTTAAAAATTTATTCATACATATTTATTTATATATAAATTCTTTTGATATGAAAATAAATATATATTTGTTTCAATCCTATTGCGTATCGTATTTTCTAGTTTATGTTTATATTTTTATACAATATTATTATAATTATTATTATTATTTACATTAGATGTGAAATTTGATCTACATTTGCCATATATATATTTTTTAATTTTATCATAATATTAGTTGAAGAATATGTTACTTAAATTTTAATATCTTTTGATATTTTTTTAATGCACTCTTTAATTTGAAAAGTTGAGAGTCATTATAATTGTTAAGATGTAAATTATCTATATTCAATGAAAGATTATTGACGTTATAATATTACGCTATAATTTAATAATTGATACTACTAAAAAAAAATTAATACTTAATAAGTTTGATCATTTAAATATTTTTAGATCCTTCTTGATTGATGTTTGATATTACTTGCATTACATGTTTCTTTCATATTTGTTGAGTGTTTTTACTTTTTATTCTTATTATTATTATTATTATTTTACATATGCATTTATAATATGTTTTTTATGGGATAAAACTTATTATATCACTTTTAACTAGATATACATATGTTTTCAATTTACATTTAGAAATATTATGCAACCCCCACTGCCCCCACCCTCATCGAAAAGTAATCTAATTATGATTGGACCTCGATTTTGTTTTTTTATTAGGTGAACTATCTCTCACCGTCAACTTTTCATTCAAAAAGTTAGCATTTTTTTTTTATCTAAAAACAGGAAATGACTGAAATACACTTATCAAGATTTTGTAAAATCTCTATCATATGCTTTAATATTATTAATTAATAATATTATTAAAAAAAATAAAACAAAACCCACAAACTTTAAAAAGGACGATCTAAAACCATCTTTTTCTTCTCCTTTCTCATCACTAGCTTCATCATCATTATCTTCTTTTTCTCCTTTCTCATCACCATCATCAATAACATCCGAAGGTCATCGGAAAAACCCGACATTATTACAAACACTGATCTCCTCCTCCTCGTCGTTGCCTCTCACTATGCCTTTGTCTCTCCAATCTTGTCTCTTGTCGTCATCATTTGTTGTTATGGTTTTAAGCCAAAACAAAACATGAGTTATGTCTGTGAGTACTTTAATGGCACTGAGTCTTGAGTCAAGACTCTGAGATTTGGACCTCAATTTCATTTGTGAGTGCTTCAATTACCTACAACGAATGTTTTGATTTCTTTTGTTTTGTATAATTTGTTTGGATGTAGTCTTGGATTTTGTGGGTTTTGGTGTAATTTGTTTGGTTTCTTTTCTTGAAATGCAGTGAGTGTTTGAAGATGATGTTTAAGGTTTTTGGTATGAATATGTTTGAAGATTATGTCTACATGTGTTTGCAATTGGTGGGTGTTTGAGGGTTTCTGTAGTGGATGATTGATTAATGATGTGCATGGGTTTTATAGTAGAACAAAGAAGTGTCGAGACAGTGGTTAAAGAATAAAAAAGAACAAGATGATGGTTTTGATGAAGAATGAGACAGTGGAGATCCCATCTATAGATTGGATCTCCACCTTTCATCAAAGATGATAGACGGTAAAGATATAAGATAGAGATTAGATCTCTATTGTCTCATTTTCTAACTTTATTTATTATTTATTATTTTTTCAATTTAAGAATATTTTTAAATAATTTTGAATTTAATCTTTACCTTTTTTTTTTTACATTTTAATTTTTTTATTATTTTTTTAAAATAACGTCTACCGCCTATCAACAATATAGACGGTGGATATGATTTAATTTTTTTAAGAAAATTATTAATTTTTTATTTTTAAAATCTTTTACATTTTTTTTAATTTTTTAAATTATTTTGAAGGAATTTTTTTTACTTTTGTGTGTTTTAATTATTTCGTGTATTTTTTCTCATTTTAAAATTTTAATTATTTTATTAGATTATTATTTTGCCCTCAAATTTTAACAGCGGTTGGATTTTTTTAGACTGTAGAGGGCCGTTTACCTAATAAAAGAAAAATCGAGTTCAATCACGATTAATTTATTTTCTATGAGATTTTTCATAATATCCCTTATATTTATAATATGTTTTTGTTTTTGTACCTTAGCCCATTCTAAGGTATAGACCTAGCTACGTCCCTGGCATTATGCAATATTATTTTATTTTTATTATAAAATATTTTGAAAGTTTAAAAATATCATTTTTATCAAATAGTGACAAAAGCTTAAAATCGTAAATTTATATAATTAAGAAAAAGAAATAGAAGAAAAGTTAGAAACAAAATATTGAGAGTAAAAATTTTAAGGTTGGCAACTAACGTTATTGTACGTAAATTATATTATTTAACTTTAAAATCTTGAAAAAAAAAAAAAATCCAGAATCTTCTTCATCGGTTTGGGGGGCCACGGTCCCTTCAAGCCTTTTGATGTCTTCACCATTGTTTCTGCCTATGATATTGTTATTATAACTGACAATGTGCTCACAACTAAATTTTTGTTTTTGTTTTTAGTCTTTTTCATTTTGTTTTGTTTTTGTTTTTTGCTTTTAATTTTTTAATTTTTTTCTTTTTTATGTTTTAATTTTACTTTTAAACCATTCTTGATGTGAAAAAACATTTATTCAATAACCTACCATTCTTGAATTTCCTATTTTCTGCTATTCTACCCTTTGTTATTTGACCATGAAAGTCAATGTCAACGTGATTCAAACCACGATTTAGACCATTACATTATAATATTAGACGGTTCAAACTGCGTTTATTACAAATCTAGCAAACATGAAAATAGGAAAACTGTTAACAATCTAAATAAAGCATCATGTATCTTTCAAAATAAAATAAAACAAAATAAAGAATCATGTAAATCTTCATGATTAAAATTGAGTAATCACCACGAAGTATGTCTTTTTACCCTTTTTTAATTGGAAAAAAAAATATTCATGTGAAATCATATATTTTTCAGTTAATAAAATATATGTAAGGGAAAAATTATAATTTTATTTCATAGCAAAACTCTCTCGAATCTATGTAAGTTGTTATCATATTTTTGTTGAAAATTAAAAGTTTTTGAAGTGATCACTAGAGTCCAAATTTCAAATGATTGTAGGCAAATTTTATACGTGTAATAGGCGGTGCTAAGGTTTTCATTAGAATAAATTATACAACACAGCGCCCCCCCGCCCCAAATGAAGTAGAAACAAATTTACTTTTTTATTATACCAAGTCCCCATGCTATTAGTGAAATTCTATTAAAGTTAGTCAAATTCATCTGATTAAAGGGCAATTTAATCTTTTAATTTTATTTAATTTTTTTAAATTTAAATTTAAAATTAATAAAATTAAAAAAAAAATCTCCACTGTCCATTAATCCATCACATGATATACAATAGAGATTAATTTAAAAATAAAAATTAATATTCTTACATATTTTTTAAAATTGCTTAAAAAACATTATGAGATTTTTGCTGTCTATCATTTTGATGGATGATAGAAATCATTTTAAGAAAATAAAAAGAAAAGAAATTGAAAAAAATGAAAAAAATTATAAAATATAAAATAAAAAGGTGCAGATCCATCAAAGAACATTGAAGTTCTTTATTTCATTCACTTATCAAAACTCATCAAAGAACATTGAAAAACAAACTCATTAAATCATCAACACGCTCACTTATCAATACTATCAATCATCAACATGCATCCTCCATTTTTCTTCTCCTTTCTCTTCTTCTTCTTTTATGGTCTAGGTGAAAAAAAATTGAACCCAACATCATCTTCATCATCTGGGCCTTTGAACTCAGATGAACTGGGTTCGACAAACTCATATAAGAAATTAAAGGGTGCATGACAACTAAGAAAGAAAGACCTGCAAGCTAGACCACTAGGGCATGTATTTTTTTTTTCTTGTGTTGATGATAGTGGATTGACGTGATTGGTTATGTGAGGATGGTTGATTGTGTTGGTCAGGCCAAGTAGAATGGTTGTGTTGATTGGCCGTGATGGATTGGAGAGGAAGACTTAGGGGTGAAGTCCTAGACTTGATCAAACCTAGTTCCTTTTTGTTTTCTTTGTTGATCTGGTCTTAGCCAGATTGTCGATCTGATTCATTACCAGATCATCACAATTCGGTTTGAACCATATCATGATAATCTGATGATGAATGAGATCATCATGATCTGATTAAGACTAGATCGTCACTAGATCAACGACGATTATTTTTTTTTAACTTTTTTTCTAGATTTTTTTATTTTCAAATTTTTTTTTTATTTTTCAATTTTTTTATTTATTTTTACTTTTTTAAATACTATTGGATTGGATCTCCACCCCATTTTTCTCATTTTTATAATTTTTATTTTATTCATAGGCAAAATGGTCATTTGACCAAAAATCATGGCCAAACTGTTAAAGTTGATGAAATTATAGTAACGGTGTGGGGGTTTGGTATAATAAAAGAGTAAATCTGTTTCCCTTTTTTTTAGGCATAACTTGGGAGGTGTTGTGTAATTCGTTCTTTTCATTAATATACTACTAAGCTAACACTTGTAGTAGATGTGAAGGCAATAATATCTTCTAGAGGCCAAATCAGCAAGTATGATTGAATTTTTCTCCTCATTCCTTTCCTTCAATAGTAAGAATTTGCCTTTCTTAATTCTATATATCCTCCAATAATAAGATTAATACTAGATTGTTATTGTAATTGACAATACATTGATAACTAATCATACATATATTTTTTTTGTTTTATTTTTACTTTTCATCCTTTTTTTTTTTTTTTTGGTGAGAAAACACTCATTCTTCAACCATAGGGCGAAATTTTGAACTAATTTTAAATTAGGAAAATTATAAATATCTCCCTAACCTTTTAAGTAACATTTCAGCTTTTGGCAAAAAAAGAAAAGGAAAAACTTTGTTTTAATCTCTGATATTTTGAAAAACATCAAGTTTTTGCAACTCTTTTAGAAACAGCTCTTTTCATATTTAATTTTTTCAAAACTTTTCAAAAAAGTCCAAACTGTCAATCAATGGTTACTTTAAGTGATCTAAATTACAATTTAACAACTAAAATTTAGAGATATTTTAGGCAATTTAACTTGTAAATTTATTATTTTATGAAGATAATTCGGTAATTTATGTGTCATTAATAACCACCAAGGGCAAAAATATTTTTTACGTTTTTTGTTAATGTTCACTATCAGTTGGCTAATGATTTTGACTTTTTCGAAGAGTTTTGAAAAAGTTAGGGATAAAAAGAGCTATTTTCAAAAGAGCTTTAAAAATATAATATTTTTTAAAGTCTTAGAGACTAAAATGAAGTTTTCCCAAAAGAAAAACTTTTTGTCAACTTTTGTTAGGTTACGTATAAAAAAGTCTACTTTACCCTTCATTATAAACAAGAAATGACTTGTTATGGATAAAATAGCGATCAGAATATTTAAGCCCAGTTGGATCTACAGTGCAGGCCCAACGACCCAGAAGCCCAATTATTCGTCATCGTTTCGGTCCATTCTCCTAAAAGAGGGGTCCATTCTCCTAAAAGAGGGGTCCATTAATGGGCGCTTGTTGTGACCGCTGACTGCTATCGACCAGCCTGATCGCTCATTCTCACCGTATACCGTCTATTCCGCAACTGGCTGTGCCGCTATATTCTCTGTCATTCAGATCGCCATGTTCCCCGTCAGCTTTATTTGCTGAGGTGGACCGTTGGTCCTTATCGCTGGCCGTTGGCTCTCATCCCTCAGACTTGCTCACCAGAATATCCGCCATCCGTGACAGCTAAGCTTGCTCGCCATATTTCTGCCATGATCGACCGCCTGTCTGTCCGCTATTCCTGTCCGGCAGGGGTATCCGCCAAGAGGAGCCATCCATTAGAGATGTCCAACAAACCACTCTCGTTCAAGGTTATCTGTCTGAGCCGGTCACTAGTCTCTGAACGTGGCCGCATTCTGTCTCATTCGCTCATGATATTGTCCGCCTTACTGCCATGGCTAGCTGCGGACATGCCAACCCAGAATCCTCATCATTAATTCTCCAGATGGACAGACCTGTCAAAAGTTCTCTTGTTTTCCCCCAACCGACTCGATTCTCAGCCTGCTGGAAAATCCGTCTCCGCCACACTTCGGGAAGTCTCAAGTCAGCAGAAGTCAACTGCGCCATGCAGAGTGCAGTTCTGAGGCTTGCCACACACGCTACGTCCGCCAGAGGCTGTGATCGTGACCTTGATGGCCCATCATGCCGAATCCAACCCAATCATCAGAAATCTCTCTCGGGCAGACCTCGAATGCGACGGATTCAGCCGCATTTATTGTATTTTCGGTCGCATTTAATGCATTGTCAGCCACATTAATTGAGTTTCCGGCGCATTAAATGCTGACTGTCAGTATAACTGTAGTTAACTGTTTGCTTTTGTCTTATTCTATTTACTGTAGCACGTCCCCTTCCTCGATAAAAGGGGACGGTTTTCACTGTAAAGAGGATGAAATTTTTTGAGTGTCGTTACTCTACCGAAATAATGAGAGAGTGAACAGTGGACGTAGGCATTCTTTTGGGCCGAACCACTCTACAATTCTCTTGTGTTTCCTCTTCCTCGCCTTTAACCTCCTTTTCTGATTCTTTTTGCTTTGCATGCATCCCATTGACTGTCCAAAACTGGAGCTTGGGTCCGAAAACAACCTCGTTGACTAAGGGAAACCATTTTTCGACGTTAACATGACTCTTTTGTACCCAATTTTTTTTTTCATAAATAATAAAAAAACAATTATAAATTATAAAAATTAAAATTAAAAAGGAAAAATAGCTTGATAGGGAGATGATGAGAGCGCTAAGAGGAGGCTTGAGACTTTTTAGAAATTATTTCTTTATTTATGTTTAATATTATTTCTTTGTTAGCTATTTGATATTAATTCCTTTTAGGTTTTTATTTCCCTAAGTTATTTGAATTATTTTCTTCCTTCTAGGTTTTGGATTTATTTCCTTTTAAGTTTTCATTTCCTTAAGTTGTTTAATTTATTTTCTTTTAGGATAAGGAATATTTGTTTCCTAGGAAAATTAGAATTAATTAGCTATAAATAGAAGATTAGTTTAGGGTTGCTATTATGTGATGACTTTTGAGAAATATTAATAAAATCTTACAACTTTGTGAGACAAATATCTTGTGTTTTCTTTTTGGCTTTTCTAGGTATTATTGCTTGAGATTACTTGGGTTAAGGTTACGTCATTCTATGATTTAATTCTAAAGGATAAATTTACCCATTATATGGGTTGGTTGATTTGTAATCTTTCTTTGGGTTAAGGTTAGATCATCCTATAATCTGATTCTAGAGGATCAATATACCCTTTTTGTGGGTTGATTGGTTTCTTATCTATCTTTGGGCTAGGATTAAGTTATTTTGTAATATGATTATAGAAGGCCAATTTACCTATTTTACGGATTGGTTTGTTCGTTATCTATCCTTTGCTTAGGGTTAGGTCATTCCGTGATCTAATTCTAGAGGGCCAATTTATCAATTTTGTGGATTGATTGGTTTATTATCTAACCTAGCGTATGACGCAAGTCAAGGTAGCTAGGGCTTATTGTTGGATAAATAGTTAAGTCCTCAACAATTTAATACTTTCATTGAGAGTTGTTCGTATTGAGTTTTTGGGAAAAAAAAAATGGTTAAGAATTGTTTAGAGCGAGTTTTTGGAAGAAGAATTGATTGAGAGTTGTTTGAGATAGAGACTGGCAAAAATTCCAATTCTGTAGGGCATGTTTCGATTGCCAACTGAGCAAGACTTGAGGGTTTAGAAAAGGGTTAGTCGAGAGTGTCTAAAATGGTAAAGGATATGACTACTCCAATAGCGCAGTTGACAATGAACATGAACCACGCAATTGAAGAAATAACGAGATCCACTAATGAAGGGTTAGAATGAATTGAAAGGAGGATGGTCGAGGAGAGGAGAGTAGCGAATGACCATGGGCAAACTTAGGAAATATAATTGTGATTTTATAGACTTAGCATAAGGCCTTCCAACTAAATGCCTAATTATGACCGATGTAAGGACCATTAGGTTAATGAAGCAGCCTTTGAAGGTGGGACAGAAGAGAGGTTTCCAACTTTTACTCTTGAGGAAAAGAGTATTCTTGAAAAACGGGGGAATGATGAGAGCTAAGAGAAGGCTTGAGACTTTTTAGATATTATTTTTTTTATTTATGTTTTAATATTATTTCTTTATGTGTTAATATTATTTCTTTATTAGTTATTTGATAGTAATTCCTTTTAGGTTTTTATTTTCTTAAGTTATTTGAATTATTTTCTTTTTAGGTTTTGGAATATCCTTTTCGGTTTTTATTTCTTTAAGTTATTTAATTTATCTTCTTTTAGGATTTTATTTCTCAAGGAAGACTTATTTCTTAGAAAATTTGAATTAATTAGCTATAAATAGGAGATTAGTTTAGGGTTGTTATTATGTGATGACTTTTGAGAAATATTAATAAAAGCTTGCAACTTTGTGAGACAGGTATCTTGTGTTTTCTTTTGATTATTCTAGGTATCCTTACTTGGGATTTCTTGGGCTAGGGTTACGTTATTCTATGATCTGATTCTAGATGATCAATCTACCCATTTTGTGGGTTGGTTAGTTCGTTATCTATCATTGAGCTAGGGTTACATCATTCTGTGATCTGATTTTAGAGGGCCAATTTACACATTCTATAGGTTGAGTGGTTCATTATTTATCATTGTGCTAACCCTAGGTCATTCTGTGTTTTATTTCTAGAAGGCCAATTTACTAATTTTATGGGCTGGTTAGTTCATTATTTAACCTAATATGTGATGCAAGTCAGGGCGACTAGGACTTGTTGGATATATAGTTAGGTTCTTAATAGGAGACCATTGTTTCCTTCAACTTTCATCGAAAAGGTGGCCATAAACTTCGCTGGCAGTGATCCATGTTGGAGGAAACCACTAGCTAGCCATAAAATCTCCTAAAATACCCTCAAAACACCAATAACCACACATCCTAAACGCCTTTATTGCCATTGCCAAAACTTCAAAGCACATCCAACCACCATAACCAAACACACCAACCACTTAACTGCTATCCAAATCACCTTATCACTGTTACAAATCGATTGTCATTTTTTAAACAGGAATGATATTACCGTTCACGAGAAGAGAGATTGTTGTTTTTGGATGTTATTATGCAATTTGATAACGACTATCATATAATTGAGTCGGCAATGAATTGCATACACAATAAAGAAGATCACCAAACAAAAATTTTTTCACAAATCCAACTATACAAACCCTCAACACTTCTCACTAATCTTTAAGACCCAAACCATAATCTCCAAACACCAACTCAACAACCACACCAAACCAGTGATAAAGATGTTGCTAGAGAAGAGAGACATAAAGGAAGAAAAGAAAGATAAAAAGAGAGAATAGAGGTCAGTGGACACCTTAATTAGAGAAAAAAAAGAAGGATCTCTTTCCAACGAAGAAAATCTTGAAGGTCAACAGACTCAGCACCACTGGTGAAAAAAGTTAAAGGGAGACAAGAGGGAGAAAAAGAGAGAAGAGTGAGAGATACTTGATTTAGAGATGAGAGTTTTTTATTTTTACTTAATATTATTTTTGTTATTATAAATTTTTATGGTAGATGCATTTTAATTTAATATTAGTTTTTTCATTGTTTTGATTTTGATAATATTATTTGAACTAATTGCACGGCACCCCCTGAGGTAAGCCTTATATATGCAAAAATATGTTTACCTTTTTATTACTTGTTGGTTAATTTTAAATGAATCAAATTTTAAACTTTACAAGCGTACAAATTGTTTATCGAGTATAGCAACAAACAAGGGTCGATCATACGAGAAGTTTTAACTTACTTAATTTTAATTTTATTTAAAACCTAAACTAAGAACAAGTAAATTAAATAAAAGAGGTTTTGGAATTGAATTAAAACTAAATTAAATTACGATAGAAAATTAAAATAAAAACAATCAATAAGAAAAGCTTAGTTAAGACTTCCTATCCATCACTAAACAATCCCTCAATTTGTTATAAAGATTAATAAAGCAAATTCATAATAATGCATGATGAAGACATTCATGATAAGGTAATGGCCATACTACATGTCATATCGATTCTTCCTTAGATTTTATGTAAATTACATGGCATCTGTATAGATACTTGTATTCCTAATTAGTACCTAGCATAACATCTACTTAGGTTTAATAATTGGAATCTATTAAGAACTAGAAGAATATAAATGTCAAATAATTCCTAAAACATGGTGTCTATCCTAGATATTTATGAATTAATGTCCCTCAATTAATTCGTAAGCAAATGATTGTTGCCAATTAAGAATATTCCCATTTGGTGTGTGGTTTATATTCTTACAACATAATTCTAAAAATATGCTTCTAATGTGATCAGTCAAATAAACAAAATAAATAGGATAAAATTAAAATAGAGACATTAATTTCATCATGCAAAACACTAAGCTTTATTGAAAAAATAAACATATTGAGTTCGTATTTAGGGCTTTAAGTTAGCCCTACCTAATAAAATAACTACATAAAAATAAAAATATAAATGAAAATGAGAAGAAAAGATAAAACTGGAGCCTTCAGCCTTACCCTTATACTTTTCTCTCTCTTCTCTGATGTTTGATGTGTGTGTATCTGAAAAGAGGTTTCACAATTACAAACTAATATTAATCATTTGGGGTCAAGACACCTCTACTACATCACTAAATAACTGAACATGCAAACCAGTCGGAGCATTATCATAGAATTGAACACCTAGGGGGAATTGATACGTATAATTTGCGGGCCATTCTGCACATTTATTTGCCTATCTAAACACATGATTTAATTGAACCTCCCAATCTCTTACAAGTAATTGACAAATAGGTGCAATGATTGAATCATGCATTAAGACAAGTGATGTTCTCCTTTTAATTGCATCCATTACCAATTTCGAGTCGCATTCTACAATTACTCTTTTTTCACCCATATCCCAAGCCATTTGCAATCCAGTATAAACTCCCTAAGTTTCAGTCTGAAAAATTGAGCAGATACCTAAGTTTTGAGTAAACCCCTCTTCTACATCCCTGAATCATCTCTGATTAAACCCGTCGCCGTTACGGAACCATTGGACTTTTTAACTCTCTATCAGTATTCAATTTCACCCACCCTCAATGTGGGTTCTTCCAACAAACAAGTTCCTCTTTTTTCTCTTTATTATCCATCTTCCTAACTTGATCTTCTGTATCTTTATAATCTTTTGTCATCCATATAATTCAGTCAGTTATATTTGGAATTAAAAACTCTCTTTCATTGAAGACAAAATCATTCCTCCATTTTCAAAGGTACCATATAATCACCCAGAAGACTTGCTTCCATTCTACTTAACTCCTTTTGTTACACAACACAACCATGTTCATAGTCAACCATTGCTGAAATGGGAGTTGAAATATAACATCCCGGAAATTGGAATCAATTAAATGATACTAGATGCACTTGGCAACATGACAATCTCTAAAAACATGTTTTTCTAATTCAATAGCATGAGCATAGCATGGGCAAGTTGCATTCAAGGACATTTTTCTTTTGACACACCTTTCATTCGTTAGGAGTTCCTCACTAGTTACTAATCAAGCCAATGTTTGAATTCTTTGAGGAACCTCTAATTTCCATATCCGTCACTACAAACTAGTAGAATTCCCATTACTATCTCCACTTGTCAATAGATAAGCACTCCTGACACTAAATTTTTCAATCTCCTCAAAAATCCAACTTTTGTAGTCCCTTCCTTCATTCGGTTTAGGATGAAAGGTGGCTGTAATTCTGAGGCCCTTCTTTTATTCGGTTTAGGATGAAAGGTGGCTGTAATTCTGAGGCCTACAAGATCGGTATTAACTTTTGAAACTCCCTTCATTTCCAATTTCCATCAGAATCCAAATAGGAAGCTACAGTTCTTTCTTCCTCCTCTAGCGACAAATAGCCACGAAGTTGATTGATTAGCGGTCCTTTGCCTTCAATTCAGCTATCTTGCCAAAATCTGGTATTACTGCCATCATTGCCACACCGAGCAAATACTCTTCCAAGTACTAGAGTGATGTGCTTTTGCTTTAAAATCAAACCAATCTGAAGTATTACCCCCATATTTGCCTTTAAGAACTTAACCCATAGCTTATCTGGTTTGGTCCATATCATCCATGTCAGCTTTATCAGACAAGCTTCGTTCATTGCTTTTGCGCTACGTAGGCCAAGTCCTCCTTGACTCTTTGGAGTGCAAATAGTGCGCCACTTAATCAGATGGGGCTTTCTATTATCAGCAGTTGACCCCCACACAAAATTTCTAACCTTCTTGTCTATATCATCATAGAGCCTTTTAGGGAGTTTGATAGTTTGCATGGCATACATGGGAATCATACTAATAACTAATTTGGCCAATGTAATCCTTCTTGCAAGAGACAATTTTTCCACTTTCCAACTAGATAGTTTTTTATTAATTTTTTCCATGATGGAATTATAGGTGGTTTTTGACAATCTATCATGAAGTAACAACATTCTCAAATAATTCCCCAAGTTATTAGTTTTTGAAAAACCCAATTTGTGACTGATATTCAAAGTGAATTCCTCCGAAACATTTTTAGAGAAATAAACAAGGGTTTTATTGGCACTAACCTTTTGGCCTGAAGCCATACAGAAAGAGTGGAGACAATCCTTTATAACATCAGCCTGCTATGGCGATACCTCCGCAAACAGAAAAATATCATCTACAAAGTATAAGTATGATAAAGGCGGTCCCTTGCCAAGAAAGATTGGACGCTAGCTTTTACTCTACACCTACTTGACTATTCTTTGCAATAAACATTCCAGACAAAGAACAAAAATATAAGGGGAAAGGGGATCACCTTGTCTCACATCTCGAGTTGGTTTGAAAGGCTCCGTTGCTTCACCATTCCATAGAACTTACATTGTCGAAGAAGTCATGCAATCCGTGATGATTTTTATTAAAATTTTTGAAAAACCAATATCAAGCAGGGTCTCATGAATAAAACTCCATCAAAGCTTATCATAAGCCTTAGCTACAATTTTAGATTTTGTATCATCAAAATGCACATACATAATACATTACTAAAACTAAAAATATCATTACTATATAAGCTTGTCAAAGCTTATATTATTATTGGGTTTTCTCCTATTAGTTTAAGCTTCTAGGTATGTTGGTTACTAACATATATCATATCTAAAGTTTTAGTTGAAACAAAAACCAGACACGACTCACCTGTAGATCTCCAATGGCTTTCTCTTTAATATTTTCAAGATTTGGAAACTTTTCGAAGAGGGTTTCAATTAACATACCAAATTGCAAAAATGCATATAAATGAATAATTACACTTAACCCAATAATATATTAATATTTATTATTACAATTTTACCTCTATTAATCATATTGACCCGTGAATCTATTAAACAAACTCAATTCAATTCGTTTGATAAACAAATTAAGTGAATTGACGCGATTATAATACGAATTCATTTAAATTAAATCCACATCAATTTTTTTTTTATAAATTTGTGTCGATCCGTCGAATCATAACCTAAATTATCATCTAATAGACCTCCTCCATGGATATAGACCCAAAACGCTTTTGTTTAACCCCTTAGAAAGACCGAGTCAGAAAAACTTGCAATAATAGCGGATAGGATATGGGTCTACCCGCGGCTATTCATTGGACCCGCAAAAGGCCCGATGCTTATATACTCTACCGGTTTTCTCTTCAAAAAGCCCTACGATTCACTTTCACCATCTGCTCTCTCTCTCTCTACTGCGCCTCTCTCTCTCCATCGCCGCCGTGTCATCTGCTGTGCGACCACCAACATCTCCGTCTCTCTCTCCATCGCCGTCGTGTTCAAAGCTTTGAAACCGCAGTAGCGCCACCGTCCTCTCTCTCTCTCTCACCTTTTTCTGGGTCTTTCGATTTTTCGTTTCTCTTTTGATTTTTTATTTTATTTTATTTATGTTTTTGTATCTGAGTTTTGTGTGTACTCTTGTAGAGAAATAACAACAGAGAGACGCTAACAGCAGAGGGTTTTGTGTGTTTTTATATATGGGTTTTGTGTGTGTACTCTTGTGGATTTTCTTTTGTTGATTGTTGTTTGTGTATCTCTTTTTAGTTTCTTTTTTGGCTCTAGATTGATACTTGATTCATTTGTTATGATTCTGTATTTGGGTTGTCTCTGTTTTTGCTCTAGATTGAATCTTTTTGGGTTTGGCTATATAAACTTGTGACATGGGGTTATTGTGTCTGGGATCAGGGTTTGGTGGGGTTGGTTTCTTGCTTTGAGGGTCCAAAGATCTGGACTTTGGAGAGTGGCTTTAGTGAATTCCATCTCTTGGAGGTGTGTGGTTGAACAATTTGGGTTTGTTTTAATGTTTTATTGGCATATGTTGGTTGTAGTTCTATTGTGCTGCATGATCTGTTTGTTTGGAAACTGAAATGCTTGTAGAGGGGTGGTTTCTGCTTTCGTGTTGTGTTAAATTGTTTAAAAAGGTGAGTTTTGATTAAGATTTTAGAGTTTGAAACTTGTTTGTGCTATTTCTGACACTGGTCATGTTTTAATTGATGGCTTAATATATTGACCCTAGGATTCCACATTAATGATGATGGTGCCTGGAATGTATTGGCTTTTGGTGTTTCTGGTTCTGTTCTCGCAAGCCTGTGTTGTATTTGCCTGGAAATTACATGCCCACGTACAAGAATGGGGAGAAGATATTTGCCAAAGTTAAATTAGATTAAACTTTGGTTATGATTTTGTGATTTTGTTTGTATTTTGTTTCAAGGCAAGCTTGAGCCGCTGACTGTCAACAGTTTTCTTCTCCAAGCCATCGACTTGCAACTCTTTTTCATCAAGCGCTGCACCTCCTGTCAAGCCTCCATGCGCCTATGCCCGGAGGTCGTCGGAACCCTAGTATTCACCACATTCGTGGTGGGCATGCAAGGTCTGTTCTGCTTCAACGAGCACCGCTTCGCAATCCGCCGTGAACAGACCAGTCAGCCGCCGCTCAAATCCCCATTGACGCCGGACTTGGAGCATGGCCGCTGCTGTCGCTGCAACAGTTCTTCTCCAACTTGAAGTCACCGAACCATTTGAGAGAGAAAAACAGAGTTTCAGAGAGAAAGAGACTTGTTGAATTATGTCCATAATTTCTCTGTAGTGAAATAATGAGCAAGCTAGGCTAATTTTAGAGTAAGGTTAATTGTGAGGTTACTGTTATTCAAATTTGATTTCTTTCAGAGTTCTTCAATGTTTATATTTAAACTCATTTTTTAAAGTTTTAATTCCAAAGCTTATATTTTTAGTTTCATATAATTTTAGCCAAACTTTCTTTACATGATTTATATTGGCATCCAAGTGATATATTTATAAGTTGATTTTTTATTGTCTTAGACACTTTATAAAAGATATCTGAGTTTGTTTTTAAATGAAAAGTGTTTTGCAAATAACACTATTTTTTATTTGATGGTCAAATCCGTATTTTCCACTTATTTGTTTGGAAAGTGAAATATGTAACTGAGTAATAATTCAAAGTTAAACTTGGTAACAAGGAAAATAAACAATTGTTATACTCTCTACTTGTTTATTTTATATATATATATATATATATATATAAACAATTGTTGTTCTCTCTATTTATTGATATATATAAACAAATATATATTGCTTTTAAAATAAGGATTCTTTTAAAGTAATGATCAACTAATCTAATAATTTCATTACATCGTCCTCCTAAAATAACTTTCTTTTTTATTTAATTCAAAAACAAAAAATTAATTTAATTAGTTTATCATTATTTTTTAGGGTAAAAATCATTTGAGTCCCTGACTTTTGAAAAAGTGTCAAATTTTTAACTATGTTTTCTAAAAGGACGAAATGGGTCTTAACTTTTTGAAAAAGTGTCAAATTAGTCTCTCTCATCAGTCAACTAACGGTCAAACCTAATGAAAAATATAAAAAGACTAATTTAACCCTGGACACTATTAAAACAAATAAAAATATCATTATACCCTCAAATAAAGTAAAATATTACAATAATATATAATTATCAAAATGCCCTTAATGAGTTGTGTATAATTTTCATAAAGTTACAGTTTTACCCTTAGAAAATTTTTGATTGGGCGTAGCTTTGTTTGAGGATCTTATGTAAATGTATTAATTGTAAAATTACCATTTTACCCTTACAATTAAAATTTTTCATTAAATCTTTATTCATGAGTGTATTTTTTTATTTTTATTTTTTTAATTTCTACTTTAGCTTGTAATTTTTTCTTTTTTTATTTTCAAAATTTTTGCTCTAGCTTTTAATATTTTTATAGTTTCTGCTCTTGCTCTATCTGTTTAATATTTTTGCTGCATCTATTAATTTTTTTCAGTTTATAATATTATATATTTGAGATCTATATATTTATTGTATAATTGGTATATGCTTTGAGATGATATTCATATTTAACAAAATGATTTTATTTTAAATAATTTTGTCGAATGAGATTTTTTTTTTTTAAAATTTTTTTCCTCATTTGTTTTAAATGATTTTTTTCCCTTATTTTATCTTCCTTTTACATCTTCCTCCATTATAATTGAAAATACCAAATTTACTCCCATTTAGTATACTATCAGTTAAGTTTGACCGTCAGTTGACTGATGGAAGGGACTAATTTGACACTTTTCTGAAAAGTTAAGGTTCATTTCGTCTTTTTAGAAAATATAGTTAAAAAATTGATACTTTCCCAAAAGTTAGGGACTAAAATGATTTTTTTCCTATTTTTTAAAATAAGAGAGTCCTTATATTAAAAGCACTATATATATATATTATATTTGAATATTGATATACTTGAATTGATTATATTTTAATTATATTTTATTATATTTGATTGTATCTAAATATATCTTATTACAATTAAAAATTATTGATTATTGTAAATGTGATCTGACTCATTTAGATCTTATTAGATATAGTAAATACACAATGTGATATGATAAAATACAATCAATAATTTTAAAATATAATTACTTATTTATATTTATTAAGTGTATTGATATTTAAGTGTATCGTAGAATATATTATATATATATTCTTTAATTTGTTCAATTCATTCCCTATTTAAAATTCTAAAGTAATTTTTTCCTTAATTTTTCTCTATCATTTTGCTTTATAATTTTACTGTTTCGAATTTTTCTTGTTATTTAACTTCTTTACGAGATCGATACCTAAAACTATACTATAATAACTGCTTAATCAAAGGTAATACTTTGGGTTTAAGCATTGATTTATTTGTATTTCATCATAGTTTTCATGATATGAATCCGTCTTTCAAAAGATTTCTAAAGTTGCTTTACAACTACGTTTCCAGAAAATGAGCTACAATTTACACAAATTGAAGTGTCGAAACAGATTTCAACACTTAGAGCGACATTTTTGTGACCAAGTAACTCAAAGGCTTCTGCATACTACGGTGTGCAAATTGTCTAAAAGGTACTGCGCCATAAGATATTTGCAACCTGCCTTAGCATGCACCATACAGAACGTGCTTTGCCTTTCGAGTTCTTGCAAGTCATTCCAATAATATCTCTTGGATAAATGTACAAGAATGAAATATATTGCCCAGCATTAACATCTGCATGCTCATCAAGTAAGCAGAATTATTAGTAACAGTTCGGCATAAAATACAGGCACTGTCATAAAATATTTGGCTGGAAATTAAATGCACACGTACAAGAATGGGGAGAAGATATTTGCCAAAGTTAAATTAGATTAAACTTTGGTTAAGGTTTTGTGATTTTGTTTGTATTTTGTTTCCAGGCAAGCTTGAGCCGCTGACTGTCAACAGTTTTCTTCTCCAAACCACCGACTTGCAACTCTTTTTCATCAAGCGCTGCACCTCCTGTCAAGCCTCCATGCCACCGGAGACTGTCGCAACCTTAGGATTCGCCACGTTCATGGTGGGCATGCAAGGTCTGTTCTTCTTCAGCGAGCACCGCCGCTCAATTTGCTGTGACAGGACCAGTCAGCCGCCGCTTAAATCTCCATTGACGCCAGACTTGGAGCATGGTCGCTGCAACAGGTCTGCTCCAACTTGAAGTCGCCGAACCCGTTGAGAGAGAAAAACAGGGTTTCAGAGAGAAAGAGACTTGTCAAATTATGTTCATATTTTCTCTCTTGTGAAATAACGAGCAAACTATGCTAATGTTACAGGGAGGTCGAGGGATAATCTTAATTGTAAGGTTACTGTTATTGAAGTTAGAATTTCTTTCAGAGTTCTTTAATGCTTATATTTAAACTTTTTTTTTTTTTTAGTTTTAATTCCAAAGCTTATATAATTTCAATCAATTTTTATTTATGTGATTAAGTTGAAATTACTGTTGATGTATTTATAAGTTGATTTTCGACTACGGTATTATTAGTTTGATATATTGTCATTGTTAGATAATTTATAAAATATATTTAAGTTCGTTCTTAAATTGAAAGAGCTCTGTAAATGTAATTATTTTTTATTTGATGGTCAAATCCATATTTTCCAATCATTTATTTGGAAAGTGAAACATGTAATTGAGTAGTAATTAGAAATTAAACTTGGTAACTATAAAGTAAACATTTGTTTTTGTTCTCTCTATTGGTCTTTAGTTTGTTTGATTCACTCTATTTATAAATATAAATATAATGATTTTACCATCAGTATCTCCTAATTTTAAAAAGTTAGAATGAACCAATCAAATTCATCCATTGTATTTGAATTAAATAAGAGAGAAAATTTGTTTTAGGAAAGATAATATAATAGATTAATTTGATTTATTTGTCATAACTTTTTAAAGTTAGGAAATACTGATGATAAAATTACTTTATATATAATTTAAAAATAAACAATTAATTAATTAATTAAAAATTAAGAAATTAATTAATTAAAATTTAAAATACGAAATATCTCTACAAATGAAGATTAAAATTAATCATCAAAGCAAATTCGAATAAAATTAAAATATATATATATGGGTTCAAACCCTCATATCTTTAAGATCTAGGTTGAACTCAGATATTCAAGATCTCGGTGAGAGTCTCATTGAGATCTTCAAAACAATTTTTGAAAAAAAAAAAGAGTAAAAAAAAAAAGAGAAATCTAGTTTTTCTTTGAACCTAGATGTTCAAACTTAGACAAAGATCTAGGTTTGAACCCAAATCTTGAAATCAATTTTGAAAAAATTGAAAAACAAATAAAAGGAAATCTGAGTTCAAACCCAGTTGAAGATTTTTCTAGGTTCGAACCTAGATAAAGATTTGGGTTCAAACCTAGATGACCATCACATCTATCAAACAACTTCTCCAAAACAACTTTTGTTAATCAACTTCTCCAAATCAATACAACAAACCAGATTAAACAACTTCTCTAAAATAACACAACACAACAAAACAACTTCTCCAACACCACATCTGTTAGAGGGAGAAAGAGATGGAAAATGGAGGGAGAAAGAGAGAGAGAAAAAAGAGAGAAAGAGATCAAGCAGACCACCATATCCATTAGATCCATCAGAGACCACCACATCCATCCCACATCCATCCCACGATGTTCATTGTCTCCATCAAAGCCATAATGTTCCTTATCTTCGTTAAAGCCCTCTATTATCTCCATTGTGAAATGTGAGTATAAGGCGATAAGTCTCCATCACCTACATCCATTGTTGGCGATGGACACCCCTACGTCCATCGTCTACTTCAACGATGGACACCCATGCCTCCATCGTTAAAGTCGACGATGAATTTAAAGAAGGAAAACAGATGAAGAGTCGGTAATGGATTTCAACCCAAAAAAAAATAATTACTCACCAGAGATGTCAATAAATCAAATGGATGTAAAGATTGGTATCCTTATGCTCTAACCATTCATCATCTATTTACCTATACCCACTCAAATCTTTAGGGATATTTGGGGATGACTCCCCCATACCAATACATCTTACCTGTCTCACTTATTTGACCCAATTTGAACAAATTCAACAAAAAACATTTTAAAGAATTTCATAGAATCAAATACATGTTCTTAAATTAGAATGGCAACAAGCCTCAATAACTTGTGCTTTTAGCAATAAAAAATCAAAAGAGTAATAAAAACATTTAGGAATCACAAACATTCTTTAATAAAAATTACAAATTGTAATTGTCAACATCTAAAATCGATCGACCTGAGTTCTTCACCTAATACTGCAATTAACGCAACAAAGACAGAAAACAAGCAAGAAACAAGAGGAAGAACAGAGAATGCAATGGTATTTTTATGTGGTTCGGTCAAAAAAGGTGCCTACGTCCATGACTATTTCTCTGGTTATTTTAGCAGAATTGCAGTGTATTATTGATTATGTGTTATTTGTTTACAATGAGCTTTCAACCACTATTTATAGAGTAGGGTGTTACAATTTGAGTATAATTAAAATAGGAAAAAATTTAACATTAATTATACTTCCAAAACCGTGTCCACCAATTTTAGGATAGATCCTGCTGAAGTAGGAATCTGATTTTATCTCTAAATTTGGTAGTTGAGTTTTCCTCAAATGAGGCTGCTACCTTTCAAGAAGAATTCCTTTAACGAGTTCTGCGAGTTACGAGCTATACCTCGCTCTGGGCGACCTGGAGCTAAGCATGAGGCAGCCTTGACCATGGTTTGACCAGTGATCTGAGAGCTGCGATAGCGAACTAAAAGCTTGTCTTTAAAAGCTAGACATTGACGAACTGGACCTTTATCTACTAAGTCAATCTATTGGATTAGATTGTTAGGCTTTTACCAGCCCACTCATGTAGTCCAAAATATATCCACAATATCAGCCCCCCAGCTCTCAATGCGATCTGCGAACTAGGAGCTCAAGTTCGCTGGTAAAAGCTGATGTGTCACGACCTATCTGCTGCTTTTTCAGTTCTGTTCGTTCACGTGACTTATGGCCGCTACTTGCACGTCTCGTTCTATACATATTTAATGCACATGTTTCTCAACTAATTGCTCATGATGACAAAACCCTCAACTCGCACAACACCATTAAATTAAAAGCAGTTCATTAGCTATCAAATCTAACGGTTAGAGTTTTGCGCCTATGCGTGTATATATAAGTGGAGATCTTTTTGCTTTCCTCATTACTCTGTCATTTTCAGATCTAAGTCGCCGAGTCTCTTTCTTCTCTCATTTTCGTCCATCGCCGCCATTCCCAAATCCACAGAAGATCAGTGTTTTAATTCTTGGACAACTTAAGTCTACTGCGTCTATAGTAAGTTCTCTCAACCACTCTTGATTTTTGAGTTTCCATTTTTTGCATGTATTGTGCTTTTTCCTTTTCTGAACCTGGCTTGAACATTTCATGTTCTTGGTGTTGCATGTTTGTTCTTGGTTACGACTTTTCATTTCCCTTCAATTTGATCTTGTGGGCCGACCTTTTGCGAACTGTTTGTTGTTTATATATGCGAGCTGTAGGATGAGATATTTGTAAATTATTAGCTCGTAAGTCGAGCCTCCCATATCTTAGTGATCTGTATGACGTTTGTAACCTATAAACTTAGAAAGTCCCTTGTTAGAAAATAGGAGACTTAGAGTTTTAGGCGTGATCTGCTTGTAACAACCTAATTACTCGCTTTTATATATAGATGGCTTCAGGTCACAGACACCAGCCATACAGGATAGGAGATGGTGACTCTTCCAGCTCAAAGGAGCTCAACTCGGGGGAAGTCCGCACTATTAAAGAAGCGACTTCTTTGAGTCATAAGGTTGCTCAGAAATTTGCAGCTCGAGTTGACCCCATAGAAGAATGGTGAGCTCCCGAGGTGTTTTCCCACTACGTCTCGAAGTTAAAATATGAGGAATTGGGGGGGAATTGTTTTGGAATATCATCTTTCCAAAGGTTGTCGCACCATGTTGCCTTAACCTAGCGACTATATAGCCTATCTTCCCAGGGGCTTTGTTGCCATCAACATTCATCACCTTAGGCACGAGCTCAAATTTTCAATCCCTGCCTAACTTATCAATCACCTGAACAGGTTAGGGCTTAGCCCTTTTCAATTGACCCCTAACTCCTATTCCCAACTCACATCTTTAACCTTAGTCTTTATTAGGAATGGGCTTCCACCTCCAAACCCAAGAATCTACTGCCACCTTTTTAGCATTAAGAGCATCAGCAGCTTAAGAGGGGGAATGTGAGATGGTATCTATTATCTCGTAGCTCGAAAAACAGAGTTCAAGGATCTTCTGCCTCAGGACGCTGCAAATGGCAAGTATAATGTAAGAGATTATAAGTCAAACTGGTTTTGTATTTCTTGCCTTTTGCTTGAACAACTCCACAATTTCTCTTTCGTCCTTAATCTAGCTAGATAGATAGGAAAGGCTTCTGCAAGTTACAGTAGTTTTCTCTCTCTCTCTCTCTCTTTTTTTTTTTAATCCTTTATGTTTCATCTCTCAGATTTAACAAGAGATAGGACAACTCTCAATGGAGAGGAGGTCGAAATTCTCAGGACGCTTTCGATTTCACAGGAAGGAAAAAAACCAGCCACGCGTTTGACGACAAGCTCTTGAGGGCCTATCAACTAGCTCTTTCACTGAATAGCAAGTTTCTCGATAACACTAGAGACATCAAAGTTTGGGGTGAAATCGAGCTTGCATTTACCCTTGAAGTTGTTGGTGAAGTAGAGGCAACCTCTATCCCTCAATAAACTACAAGGATGGTAAAGCTTGTCTTTCGTGAGCTCCCTTCCTCTCAACCTGTTCAACCCGCAGCACTTTCTACTGCTGTTCCTATTGAGGTGATGCCTTCGGTACCGAGTTCTGGGTCGTTACAAGCCCAAGTCCCCACCTTGTAGCAAAAGATGGTTGAAATTCAACATAAGTAAAAGATGCTCGCAATGTCCAAGTTTCTCCAAGTAGGAGAGCGAAGAGAAAATCAATCCCTAATCCTCCTCTAGTCAAGCGATGAAAAGTTGATAAAGGTAAGCAGCCCGAGGTCGTAGGGAGAAGGAATGAGCCACAGGCTAAGGCGCAGCCCAAAGGCAGGCCTAAAGAGATATACTTTAACCTTTCCTTGATAACTAGCTCGAAATCCTGATGAACTCCACCAAGAGTCTGAAGAAAGAGAGCCTGAGGGGCGATTACCTGATCAACTACCTACCTCGCCATGGACTGTTGGTAATCCTAAATACTTTGCCTTTCTTGCCTTATTGCTTGGTTTAAATTTTAACTCTGTGTTTTAGGTTGCTATAGGAGCAATGAAGCAACTGGAGGAAACTTAAACCCTCTGGGAGGAAAAGGAGAAACTCGAGAAAAAGTTGAAGGATAAGTTCGCATTTATGACCAAGGAGGCTGAGAAAGCCTAGAAATTCGAGCAAGTCCTTCTAGCCAAGCTGAAGAATGCTGAGGAAGCAAAAAGGGAAGTTAAAGATGCCCTAGCTCAAGAGGAAGAAACTCTTGCAGTTGTGAGGTTGAACCTAACCTCCAAACTTCTTAAGAGTGAAGAGGAACTGGATAAGGTAAAGAGCAATCTGAATGAAACCTGCAGCGAGCTGAAGCTATTGAAAAGGAGGTAGCTCATGTCAAGAAGGAAGTCGAGGCATAGGTTACCAAGGCTATGGAGGAAACAAAATCGAAGACCTCCAGTTTGTTTCTCTACACTCTATGGATAGTTCACCCCGAATTGGACTTCTCTTTCTTTAGTGAGGAGGTGATCGTAGAGGTGTAGAAGTACAAGGAACAAGCCGTCCAATCCTTGGCTATCATAGAGGCAGCTCTTCAAGATATCGAGTTTCCAGCTGTGACCTTTCAAGATGAGACGACTCAAGTCGTAGAGCCTCCAAATGTGACCTCGGATGATATAGCCCCTATAGAACCAACCCCCTTGGACTAAGACTTCAAGTAGCTTGCTATGTTGTACATACCTTCCCCATCCCCACCCCCCATTTTTTTCCTAGAATTTTTCTTGATTGTAATACATTCACCTCGTTTTGTGAGGTCATTTGTAAAAGATGTTTCAACCTTATTTGTAATAGACTCACCTTGTTACGAGGTCTGCTTTACTTCAATGTAACCTTGTGCTTTCATTCTATTTTCTTTTTTTAAAATCTTTGAGTTTCCTATGAACTGAGAAATAAAGTTATAAAAGTATAAGTGCTAATAGAACCTGATGGGAGCTCATGAGGCTTTTGATTTCGATGCGTCGTAGCTCGCTAGTTAAAACTCAATTCAAAAAATTTAAGGCAGGCTATATCCAATAGATTAGAATCTCAGCTAATATAACATAATTTAATAAAATTGTATCAAGCTATCTAGTAGGTCGGAAACTTAACTATCATTGGGAAACTTAGGTCAAGCTATATAGTGGGTCGGAACCTCGACTACTATAGCGAGATGCTGTCGAGCTATGTAGTGGGTCGGAACCTCGACTGCCATAATGAGATGTTAGCGGGCTATGTAATGGGTTGGAACCTCGACTACCATAGAAAGATGTTGTCGAGCTATTTAGTGTGTCGGAACCACAACTACCATAACAAGATACTATTGAGCTATATAGTGGGTCGAAACCTTGACTACCATAGTAAAATGTTGTCAAGCTATATAGTAGGTCGAAACCTCAACTACCATAACAAGATGATGTCAAGTTATGGGCCTGTTTGGGATACAAGTGGAAGTGCTTATTTTGGCTTTTAGAAGTCAGAAGTCATTTTAAGGAAATGTTTGGATTAAATCTCAAAACAGCTTTTGGCTTTGAAAAGCCCTTCTCAAGGAAGCCATAATTGGTAGCTTTGGCACAAAGAGCTTCTTTCTTATAACACTCGAAGCCAATTTTCATTTAATGAATTTTTTATAATTCCAATTTTACCCTTACATGATTGAATAACAAACAAACTTTTCCATCCATATCCTCTCTTTCATCGGTCTATACCCATTTTCCCTTTCTGAAAAAAATTAGAACCCTATCTACCATGAAATTGATAACATGGGTTTACTCAGAAGGTAGAAGAAATTGGTTTTGTGATTTATAATCTGTGTCATGCAAGGTAAAATCTTTCTCTGCTCATCATTTAGTATGTGATTTCTCTACTCTTTTTCTTCTTAAAAACTCTTCAACATAATTATCCATGTACCATTTTTCTTCAGAAGTTTTAACATCTCAAGAGCTCTCCAGACATCAACATTAACAGCTTCACTTTATCTTCTTCTTCCGAAAAGCAAGCAAGGTACAATTTTTCTTCAAAAATGTTAATCTTATTCAAGCTTATATTATTGTAATACCATGTTTGATGTTGTTGCTCATGTGGGTCTATCTTGATTTGTTGTTTGATTTGTGACAGTTTTTGTTGGGTTGTGATCGATATTTGTTTTAGTTGTGTAAAGACCAAGATTTCATTGTTTTCACCTTACAATGTCACATTGGTCTCAGCAATTGTAACATCCTCTTATAAATGTGTTTGTGGTATATATATGCGAATCTGGACTTGGGTGATGCAAAAGAAGTTTTAATGTGAGTGAAGGGGATGATAATTTGTATATTTTTGAATCTGAACTGTCTTCAACAGACATATAAGTTCTATTGTAGACATCGTATAATTGCTTTTTGGAACTTGCATGGTTTAAAGAAGAAAAGAAGGATGTCAACTCTAATGGAGTACTGAAAATATGATTCTTTTAAATTTTAGTGTACTTTATCAAGCTAATTAGATTTGTTGGAATTAGTTAATACGTTTGGCTTGAAATTGATGATGTTGTATTAAAAGCCTGAGATATAGAACTTCATTATTTTGTAGACAGTTTAAAAAGATTTTCTTTAGGTGAAAATGTATTGGCATCTTCAATTTAAATATATTTGGGTAGTTGAGAGAAGGAATGCAAGTATGAACCATAGTCAAGAACAGGGTGATGTATCTATATTAAAAAATTTTGATATAATTGAGAATGATTATATGTTAGTCAATAACAGGGTGATGTATCTATATTAAAAAATTTTGATATAATTGAGAATGATTATATGTTAGTCAAGAACAGAATGATGTATCTATATTAAAAAATTTTGATATAATTAAGAATGATTATATGTTAGTCAAGACCAAGGTGATGTATCTATATTAAAAAATTTTGATATAATTAAGAATGATTATATGATTTTTTATTCTCAAAAAAGATTATACGTTTTTGGTTTCTTTATTAATATGTTTGATTTATTACCATTTAGGTGTTTCAATCTTAGGCTGCAACATGCATCTATCAAATTTCATCATGTCATTTCATATCTTGTAATAAGCAAGTTAATATAACAAAATCCTCCTCTTTTATATCATTTTATGTGGTATTAAGGCTAATATCTTTCTCATAGATACAGAAGATGTATAAATCATTTGTCCCACACTTTGCCACTACAAACAATAGCGGCACTCATAATTAACCACCATCTCAATGTATCCATCAATTTAAATAGCATGTTGGATCTCTTCTGAACTCTCTTAATTAAGTCGATCATTTCCTGAGCCTCTCCATTGACTTATATATTATAGTCATACTTTTTACTATGAAGTCATTTTGTCTGCATCACTAGTTAGTCCCTATCTCAGCATCTCAATCAAATTGGTCTAATGACTTAATTAATCTAGGATGGTAGAGTCATCATATATTAGCAAAACTTGGCACACATAAGGTGCTTAATTTGTTGTCAGTGGCGATATTATAAGAATTCCATTTTAGAGCTTTGTAACAAACTAAGAGAAATAAAAATTTTAAAACTGTAACTTAATAAATGGAAAAAAAAAAATAGTCTTAATGTTATGACTACACTGTAGGAGGAAGACTATTAAAAGTAGACCTTTAGACAAGATGACACCCCACTTGACTACATTTGAGTTGGTAGTAAAATGGGGTGTTGTTGAAACTAGAAACACATTTAATAGATGTCAATTACTAGCAACTTTTGTATGTTTTAATTTTTAACATTTTAAGAAACAATTTCACATAGTATTAAATTTAGTTCTACATGTTTTAGGTGTGTTCTTCATCAATGTGTCTTCTTTTAATGAAATATTAATTTAGTTCTCTTTTTAAGTAATAAGCATATTCAAGTGTCATATTTGTGTGTTATTTTATCATTTTTTTATTAGATGACAAATGATGGAACACAAGGGAAAAAAAAAGAAGCAATATGGGATCCAAGAACATATGAGATTTAGGTTGATTTAGCTATCAAACAAGTTCGAACAGGTAATAGAAATAAGACACATTTGAACAAATAAGGATGGAAGAATTTCCTTGAAAATTTTAAGAAGAAAATTGGTAGATAATATGATAGAAAGCAACTTAAGAATCATTGGGATAATGTGAAAAAAGAATGACAATTATGGAACTCTTTGGAAGGAGTAAAATACCCTTATTAGGACCATATGAAATCCTATCATACTCTTAAACTTGCCTAATGATTGAAATACTCTTATATATATATATATATATATATATATAAAACATAATACAAAAAAATTAAAAATAAATGGAGGGTAGAGATCCCAATAGGGATGTCCACTGTCCATCACATGTGATAAATAGTGAACATCTCATTTGGGATCTCCATATACCAGTCATTGAAAACCTTGAAATATATGTTTATAGAGATCTGAAAACCCATTAGGTTTCACCTAGATTTTTGGCTTTTCAACAACTAAAAACCCAAAAATCTAGTTTTCAAAGATTGGAAATCCAAAAATCTGGGTTTTTTTTTTTTTTTTTAAAAGAAAAATTTTAAAAACTATTGTTGAAAATATTTTATTGAAAAGCAACATTTTTAGGATCCGCCAGTTGAAAAATAACTCAAATCTAAGAGAGTGTATTTAATTAATTAAGACTTATATAAACTTCTTTTACGTGAATGACTTTTATAGAATTCATGAATTTTTGTTGACTTTGGTAGACTTTACAAAATTGTGAATAATTTTTGTAGACTTTTATGAAATTCATATTAAATGACTTTCATAAACATTAATAAACTTTTATAGAGTTTCAATTTAAACGACTTTCATAGAACTCTATTGATTTTTATGGACATTAAAAAAATTATAAAAACATTTCATAGACTTTTATAGGCTTTCATCTTACCAAAAAAAATCAAAGACATTGATAGATTTTTATCGATTTCAAAGATATAATATATACTCATAAATTACATTTTTCATATTAATAAAAAATTTTCTTATAATTTTTTTTTAAAAAAAAAAAATCATCATTGATGTCTATTAAGCATGAAGAAGGTATTTATCCTTCTAATATATATATATATATATATATATATATATATATATTTAAAAAAATCATAGAGGAAATGATCCTATTGATAATATTACCATGTTACATACGCAATTTGATGATGTAAAGAAAAAAAAGTTGTAAAAGATATTTTATTTATCCCACCAAAGTCTACAAAAGCCCTCGGGAGAAAGCAAAAAAATATTAAGAAATTCTTTATACATAAATATCAACAAAAGTCATTGACATTTTAAAATTTATGAAAGTCATTGATATTATGAATATCCCTTTATTTTCATAAACTCTTTAAAAATCATGATTGTTAAAAATCGTGATTGAATCCCTTTTAACTTTCATAGACTCATTAAATGTATGAATGGAATACATCCAAATTTTTTAATTTTACAAAAATTTTGGAAAGTCTCGATTGAAAACAACCTATGTAAAAGTTTGCACAACTAACCCATTTGAAGAGGTAAACAGACAATAGTGCCCTTGTTATACAAAACAAATTACAAAACTATTATATCCTTTAGCCTTTCAATTTCACTTTCACTAACCATGTGTAAAGTCACTTTCACTCACATTCTCACGGTCCCTCGCACTCTCACAGTTCGGCAATGACTTGAAGGAAGGAGATGACGGCGACGGCTTGAAGGTAGGAACGACCGTTTTGTTGTGTGGGTTTTGAATCGGCAGAGACGGAAGGAGATTTGATGGGTCGACGCGACGACAGGGAGGAGTTGAACGGTCGACGAGGACGACGTGGAGGGGTTGACCGGCCGGCGACGAAGATGACAACGGAGGCGTTGAACGGCTGGTATCTTCTCTCTCTCTCTCATCTCACCTCAACCATCTTTCCATGCCTTAATCTCTCCAAACTGTCTCTTTTAATACCATTTTGCCCTTTTGCTTGTTCTTGCTTCTGTTCAGGTTCATGTTTCCTGTGAACTTCAACTCACTATGTCATATTATGGTAGGTGGACTCAGAACTGGTTCTGATAGTTATATTATGGTCATCTTGCATTCTTTTATATACAATATAAAATTAAGCAATCTAAAATATACAACATTTAAATGCTGGTACTATTAAAGTGATGGTAAAACTGTGTTACTCCCATTCTCTATTTGATGGGTGGTGCCATCTCATTATGTTGGTTTTCTTTCTCAATTGCTAATTGATTTATTTCTTATAATTTTTGCTCAGCTGCATTCTAATTTTCTCAGTTGCTCTATTTTTTCTATCAACATTAAATAATCTAAGATATATTATGTGCTTTTAGTATTGTGGCTGTGCTTGTTTTGTTTGCCCTTGTTTTTGATGCTTTCACTAGGACTATTTTGGTTTAGCGTTTCGAGTTGTTATTGTTAAGAGTCTTGATTGTTGCTTTTCTTGTCATGATGATGCTTGTTTTTGGTTCATTGTTAGAGTCTTGATTGTTGCTTTTCTTGTCACGATGATGCTTGTTTCTGGTTCAATTAATTTATCGTTTACTTGTACCCTTTGGCTTTGGTTTTTTTCTGAAATTTTATTTTATGCTGTTCTAGCTGTATGTCTGCTTTATTTGTCAATGTGTTACTTTCAATTACTGTGTGACGAAGTTTTGATTGGCATTTTGGTTTTGCTAACCAACTACCAATATGGGGTGATGTTATGTAGTCCCATCACTCCCGTGTGCTGATGATGCCTTTCATGGTATTTTGTAATGCATTATTCGTTATCTTGCATTGTTCCTTGAAACTTCATTCAAGTTTTATTTGGGGATTATCTAAAAACAATTATGCATCCATCATTGAATCAAGGACAATGTAAAATTAAGAGACAAGGGAAGAAAGATGCTAGGAAGTAGGAAGAGCATATTAAATAAATAAAGAGTGCATTATATCATACTATTCTATTAAAATGTCATTATGGCATACAGATCAAGTTTATTGTTGCAACTAGATAAAGAGCAAGCATATTACACATTAAATCCCTCACTCCAAGAGTACGAAAAGTGTTGCAAGTTCAACAAATCATTGGTAGCAAAGCACACTTAACTAATACACTGACAATTAACAAATCAGTGGATAGACGAACCAAGACACTTCACAATTAACAGAACACAATCTCTCACAATCTCATGGATAAACCCAGTTCTCCACAACAGCAACTTGTTCCTTTTCCTGTTACTGTCTGATCAACAGCAGTCAGTTGATGTTCCTGTTACAAACAGAAAATAAAACCAATTACAAGCAGTCCAAAAAACTAAACTAGCAGTCATTCAAAACGGTTCACTACGAATAAACACTAAAATGAACTAAAATCGAACCGACAACAAGGTAGCCCATTTGAAACTAAAACAAGAACAGCTACAAGCCGACAACACAACCAATATACAAAAAACAAAAACAGCAGAAGAAGAACAAGAATAGTTAAAACAAGAACATCTAACCAGTAGTGTGATGAGCAGCAGAAGAAAAACAAGAAGCCAGTTACAAGACGATAACAAGGCAGCCCATTTGAAACAACAAGTCCTAGGAAATCTCGAACACTTTGCAAGAGAGGAAAATACGAATCAAACTCTAATTTGATAGATAGAGTGAGCTGGCTAGTCTTAAATGAGTTAGTTTTGCAAAAAGTTCAGATTTGAGTTATTTTTCAACTCAAGGATGCAGAAGCTTCCTCGTCAATAAAAATAAAAAATAAAAATAAAATAAAAATAAAAATCTAAATGAAGAAAACCGGCTCATTAACACAGCCCCAAAAAGGGAAAAAAAAAAAAAAAAAACCACAGCCCCACAGAACATCTACCCAGAACATTTCAAAACATCATCAAGCATGGGACAGTCCATCAGAATTCCTCCCAAATTTTCACCCCTAAATGATAACCAACAACCAAAAGCCAACCAACCAACTGAGATCTCTCAAAACAGCCTCAATTCATCCAAAAACTAGACGATCAAAAATTCTCTCCATTTTATTCTATACATAACTCTCAAACTACAAATCGTTTTCTTTAAATCAATTTCTTTACCTTATACATTGCAACCTAAACACAAATTAAAACTTCAATACATAGAATACAACAAACAGAGATATATTTATTTTAATAATTTCTAGGTAAATGCAGATGAGTTTAATTAAGAATCTTTTTAAATAGCTCTCTTAATTAAGAATCTTTTTAATAAATGGAGATGGAGGGTTGCTCCATCTTGATCTGAGATGGAGTCAGAACAAGCCTTTATGAGTTTACAATTCAATATTCTATATTAAGCAATTGTTTCCAAAACAAAATATAATTACCAGCTACGTACCACAGAAAAGGAAAACCATATAAAATAGTATTTTATAGTCTCAATATCACACGAATATCAAATTCCTAACAAACAGGTTATGTTTCCTTTACAGTACATTGTCCCATAGGACTTAAATATCATATCATAAAATCAAACCTAAAGCTGCTGGTTGGCAACAAATATATGTGGGGTGTAAGTGAGGATCACATCAGTTTGAAAACACAAAACCGATTTTGTTTGAAGGCAAGATTGTTAAACTCTTTGTCACGACCACTAGCAAGTTCTTCTGAAAAACACTAATATGCATTGGTACCCAAAGTGTCTTAGAGACATTTTCCATTATTATCACAGACATAACAAATCAAATATCAAATAGCAACAATGAATTAAGATATATAAAATTAAACATATCTCATATTATCAAATGTGCACATATTTTCACACAAATTACATTCAAACATTCCTAAAATGTGTAAACACACATGATTTCTAGGTAAACAATTCAATATGCAAGCGTCTAAGTGATCCAAAGCAATGCAAACTTTTTGTGAAGTTAATTGTTTGATGTTTCACCTAAAATCACATAAATTTACAAATGTCATTTTTAAAACAATATTTTAGGTCCAAAAATAATGTTACCAACATATAAGTAAACTGAAATTTTAAATTAGAGGTTACCGGTGTGTTTTGGAAATAAAACATTGTTCAGTTGCATTTTTTAATAATTTATGCATAAATTGTAAAATTATGAAAATTCACAGAAGGAATGTAAACAAATAAGATTTATTGTATAAAAATCTACGATTTTTTTTCTTTAAAATAGCTTAAAATAAATTTTGTTTCAGACAATATGGTTTACCTAGAAATGGATAAACATCCAAACATACTATGACTTTTTAGCATTTTATTAATTTTTATAAAAATATAAATGAGTTTAATTAAGAATTTTTTTAAATAGCTCTCTTAAAAGGGCTGAGTATTATTCCTTTAAATATTATAAATTTTAATTACACATTATATAATTTATTCCTTTCACTAAATCATTATTTGGACCATTCTCATGTCTGTGCGATTTATACTACAAAAACAAAATCAAATGACCGTAGAGGTATGTTGAAATTTGACGAAATGTGGAATCCATCCACCTTGCAAAAATATCACGTTAAAATTCTTGAATGCTACGCAGTAACAAAAGAGAATTGCATTGATAAACGCATGCAGCAACAAAAATATGACCACAATCAAATCGGGAATGAGGAGTACCTTTGCCACTGACACAGAGCATCATCAAGGGGCAAGGAGGTGTATTCCTGTTTGTTTGGGGTAGGGAGTGATCTCAATCTTTTTGGAATCATCAACTTGATGTTCTCTGGGATCCTCAGACCTCTTAGCCTAGGCAAGGCTTCTTTTCCTACTTGCCACTCTTCTATTTTAAAATAATGCTCTTCAAAACGATCCTCATAAAATAGTAGAATTTCAAGCAGAAGAAAACCATTGTCGCTACACATTATTTTTTTGCCATTGTAAAATTCCTCGCCTAAATAAAGAATAGTGAGGTACGGTAACTTCTCTAATAGAGGCATTGGGTCATCCTCGAGTTGTGATTCCCATAACGAGAGAAGTTGGAGGTTTGGCAAGAGTTTATGTATGTTTGTTGGCAGTCTCTCTAACTTCCCATGTAATCTCAACTCAATGAGATGCTTGCAGTGAGAGAGTGGTTGCAATGATGCAAAAGATGTATCACTACTACACAGTTGAACTGATAGTATTCGAAGGCTTTTTAAATTGGACATAGAATCAAAAGAAAACGCACCACCACCGTAGCCGTCAATCCACAACTCTCGAAGATTAACCAACTTTGCAGTTTTGATTTCTCTCCAGTTTAAGGGTTCTACATATCTGAGAGTTTGAAGCTTTGTCAAGTTTTCTAGCTGCAAAGATCTAAATTCAAAGTGTCCAATTAAATGTCTTAACTCTTGCAACTTACAAATTTCAGCCGGTAGTATGACAGGCGAACCCGCTTCGTAAGCGTCCAAAGTTTGTAGTAATCTCAACTTGGAAATTGATGGTGCAGAAAGATCAAACTGAGAGTCCGTTAACCCCAAATACTTTAAATGGATCAAATTTTCTATGTCTCTAGCTAACAGTAACGGCTTTTCATAGTTCCAGCAATCAAAAGCATCGAGCACTTTTAGAGAATTGAATTGCTCTAATATAGATCCCGGTCGTTGGTGTTGGGCAAATAAGAAAAGGGTTCGCAAGCGTGGATTACAATTTTCAAACCACAAACGATTTTCTACCTTAGAATAAATAGCTTGTCGTCTGCATGATGATAAGTTTGGCAATATATTTGAATGTTTTGCTTCATCATAAACATAAAGAAAGTTAAAACTTATTGCCTTTTCAATTGCAAGATCGCGTAATAAATCATGGACTCGACAGGTTGCAATTCTCCCCCAATATCTTCTCCCTACTTGAATCAAGCTTCTACTAACCAACTCATCCACGTAAGCTTTAGCCACTTCTTCCATAATATAATTTTCAACTTGTGGTATGAAGCCTTCTGCCACCAAAAGATGGATTAATTTCTCCACGTTTATTTCGAAGTCCTCTGGAAAAAGCCCTAGATAAAGAAAGCATTGCTTCAATGGAGAAGGCAAGCAATCAAAGCTCAAAGTTAGTAAGAAATGAATTTCAATTGAGTCAACTTTTAAATGTTGCCAAAGATGATCTCGCACCACACACCATTCTTGTGGCTTCTTTCTAGACAAGAGCCCAACCAGTACAATAATGGCAAGTGGTAAACCATCACACTTTTGTACCATTTCTCTGCCCAAGTTCTTCAATTGATCGTTTACATTGAAATCTGGAATAAATATTTTCTCACAAAACAGTTGCCAACTCTCATCCAACCTTAGTTTTCGAAGATTATGAGAATGAGTTCTCTCGTCTGAACATTCGGCAACTTCTCGATTGCGAGTTGTGATAATAATTCGACTTCCTTCCTTATTGTCTGGAAAATATCTTTTTAAGCTCTTCCAAACTTCTTTATTCCATACATCATCCAACACCACTAAGTAAGAATGCCGTTTCAATAATGCATGAAGATGTCTGCCCAAATCTGCTTCATCCATCTTCTTTATATCCTTCAATTTTTCAATTGGCATCCCCAATGACATTACAATTCTTACGACAAGATCTTGAGTTGTGTAATCTTGAGATACAGAAACCCAAGCACAACGTTTGAATTTCCTCTTGACTTCACTGCAGTGGTAAAGCTTTCTAGCAAGAGTGGTTTTGCCTAAACCACCCATTCCAAAGATGGAAATCACGAAACGACGTGGTTCATCCTCAAGAAGTTTAGTCAACAATTGGTCAACATCATCCTTAAAGCCAACGACATTCTCTTCAATTGCAAAGGAGGTGGTTTTTCTTAGTTCCTTTTTGAGAAGAGCGTTGATCCCTCCCTCTGGGCTTCTACCAGAATCTTTAATTTCGTACAGTTGACGTCTGTTGGAGAGATCAATGAGTTTTTTTTTGAACTTTTTAATCTCCTTGCCTATACGATGTAGATCAACTTGTTCCTTGCCCTTACCAAATATGCAAGAACACATGGAAGGAAAGCATCTTGACTTAGGCTTTTCTTCCGTAGTTTCTCCATCATCTTCAGCTTCAGCTTCACTACGGACTTGGAGATGAAATGTATCTAACAGATCTTCAATGTCATACGCAAGTTCTCTAATATCAGACACCCAATCGAATGTTGTAGGATCTTCATATTGTTTTTCTTCTGCAACTTTTAAGAAACGCTGCTGGACCTTCAGTTCATCTTTCAGCCACGCCACTTCATCTCTAACTCCTTGTAAGAAGGCTACTTCTTTGATGAGGAGGTCCCCAAGCCTTTCCACCACGAATGAGACTATTGCATCAACCATGTTGCTCTCAATAACATCGATCAAGAGCAAGAGATGAACAACTCAAGTTTTAAGGGGGTAATGATCTAATTGTTGTTTCAGTGAAAGATGATTACACTTTGAAAAACAAAATATTTTTCGAGACGCTTTTCTTTTCTTCGTGGCGTACAGGTAGGACCTACTTTTTTTTTTTTTTTTTTTTCTGTTATTTAATCATTAAAGATAATTTATGATTAAAGATAATTAAAGGGTTCGGTAGTACGTCTCAGTTGAGTTCGAACCTATGCAATTTGTTTTTGTATAGGACGGCATTCAACGGCATTCAACCTATGCAATTTGTTTTCGTATAGGACGGCATTCAACCTATGCATTTGGTTCGAATCTAATTTTCGAAAGAGCGTTTATGGATTGGACGCTCTATGTGCCCCTTAAAAACCGCATGTTCACCCCAAATAAATATATTGTTCAAAAATCTAATATTATTTTTAAGTAAAATTTACTAAAAGGTAAAATAGTTTGTAGACACCCTAAATAAATATATTTTTCAAAATCTAATATTATTCTTAAGTAAAATTTACTAAAAGATTAAATAGTTTATAAGTTATCCACGAATTGTTAATCAGTTTCTCACATTAAATAGCCCTTTTATTTTCTTAAACCCTAACCTCTTTTTTAAATATTAATGTTAAATATTTAATTTTTTTCAAGGAAGATAAATTGATCATGAAATAAAAAGAATAAATCAATATCCTTGGATGTAGTCATCGGTGGTTTGGTTATAAATGTAGTTATTGAAATCAATTCAATGATTCTAATTGAAGGTTAAAATTAGTAGTTGAGTAAGATAATTCAACTTTTATATTTTGAGTTTGATTTTGTAAATGTGATTATTGAAATCAACAAGGATTCAGATGGAGTAATAAAATCAATAGTTGGATAAAGTAATTAAACTCTTATATTTTCAATATTTTTTTAGAATAATAAATACATCATCCACATTGTCTGGAAATAGGCTATGCAATTAGTTCCACCAATTTCTTTTTATCTGACAAGACAGAAATAGGAAGGGATGGTTATTTTGATACACTGATATTTGATAATAATCTAGCTTTTATATATATATATATATATATATATATATATTCCTTTGATAAGACTCTTGTTGGCTTGACCAACGACTCAACGAGCTATGCCTTTGATTATAATATTTGTATTTTGTTTCTCTCTAAAAAAAGGCGTTAAAATGTTTTTTTTATAATTTTATTTTTTTATGAAATCAACAGTTAATTTGAATAAATTAGGATTCAATTAGGCTGTTAACTATCTTGCTTTATTGTTATTTGTGTGAATTCTAAAAAATCTCTGAACCTTTACATTAAAAGAAAAAAAAAACCACCTGATCTTTCGAAATTACAAGTTTTGCATCCTATCGTTAGAATTTTTGTGAATTTTCATTTGAAAATAAAAGTCTTTAGAAGAATGATGGACGGTGATGTGAACAAAAGGTGTGAAACTTTTATTTTGGAAAGGTCGAGGTGTTTCTTTTTATTAAAAAAAAATTCAAGCAAAAGTTTGGGGATTTTTTTAGAGTTCACCCTTCTTGTTTTTTCTGATTTCCATTATCTTTCATCCACCACTTGTAAATAAAAATTTGACTGAAAACACAACTCATTCAATACAAGAGTTAAAAAAAATATTTGTTTTAATAATAATAAATAAAATAATAATAAAATTGATTAAAAAAAAAAAAAAAAGGTTAAGATGGGGTATACCTACAAAAATATAATACAACAAAATCAAAAGGAATGATATTTTTAACCATAAATGGGGTTTATTTACAAACTGAAAAATTTTAAAATTTTTAATGGGGTGTGATTATAAATAAAAAGGGTGTACATAGAAGTTTGAAGGCCTCAGTTGGTGTATGTGATAGGATTAGATAATTTATATGATATTGGATTAAATTAGATTAGATTGGATATTATTCTATGTTTGATGAAATACATGATAAGATTAAAAATAATAAGTAAAAACTTAGATTTTAAAGTAAATTTTCTAAGGTTTTTTAGAAATTTTGCATATTAACTAGTCAAACTTAGCTCCACAATCACCATTGTCGCTTACCTTCTCTATTGCCACCTTCCTTCATTAGCGATCTACGACATCAAAGAAGATTGACGATCAACAGTGGTGCAGATATCACTTGGAGATGAAGACAAAGATGGGCAAGCATCGAAACCACAGCGGAGAGGAAGACGGAGACAAAGAAGAACAGCAAGCGCAGAAACTGCTAATGAAAACTAAGGCGAAGAAGAAGATCGATGAGCGTAGAACCGCGACGGAGACGAAATGGAAGAAAGGAGGGTGAGCGAGAAAGACCAATACGACATGTGGAGGGAGAGGGAGAGAGAGGCAAGGGAGGAGAAGAATTGAGCGGAGACGACGGCGACGAAGGCGAATGCTAGGCGTAGAAGAAGGAGTAGACGATGTGATTATTTTAATCAATATAATTGAATGAGTTAGATTTATCTCAAACTAATGAGATAAATTAATGATGGATTAAATTAGTGAAAGGTGAGTGGAAGCACAAAACATGGATTTGGACCAAAAAGTTATCTAATTTCAATCCTAACTCGCGTAATAAACGCAGCCTAAAGGGTGTCAATATGGCCATTCAAAGTAAAATACTATGCGGATCGAGTCCCAGTCTAAAACCATAAAATCTGGCCTACATAGTAAATTCCTTTTATTTTTTCTCTTGTTAATAATCTTATATTTAAATATAAAAGAACAAAGAAAAAAAACCACAAAAAAAAAAAAAAATGTTACAGCCAGTTGATTTAACTTCATAAGTCTAGTTCATAAAATTGTCTAATACTACATATATGTACATACATATATACGCACACTCACACACACACACACACATATATATATATGAATTATGGTTTCCATATTTATTCTTCTTTTTAATTTTTCCATTTGATTCTCAAATTTATTTTTCTCTCATTTTTTTTTTCAAATCTTGAAGAAGAGAGGGATTTAACAATTTTTTTAAATGTTTTTATTCAAAAACCATTGTAGAGACTAATCAAATTCAAATTATTAAAATGATGTTGGTTTCGTGAAACAAAGGTGACAAAGTGCAATCGATTTATTTTCAAAAATAAAAAATAAAAAAATAGGGCAATCGGTTTGAGAAATCTATTGTTAATGGTTTCGTAATACAAACCTTTTTTTTTTTAAAAAAAAAAAGACTTCGTATTACAAATTTGTTGGAAACGTTTCACAGATATTATCACGTGTCTTGATTTTCATGTGTTTCCAATTTCCACCAAATTGGAGTAACGTATGATTCAATTGTTTCATTTTTTTGTTTTGTTTTGGGGAATATTTAATGGTTTCACGTAACACAACTTGCTCTATTGGAAATCTTTTCATTGAGACATTATCATGTATCTTCATTTTCGTTTGTCACCAGCAAAATTCGAGGAGTGTATTGTTTAATGGTTTCGCATTATAACTTGTTAGAATCTTTTGACTGATATTCTCATCTGCCTTTTTTTTTTTTTTTTTTTTTGAATACATAAACTATAGTTGGGACAGGTCCAGAAGATGATCGAGACCAATCGAGATAGAATACTAGGGTACAGCTTGGATGACGAATCACAATTGGAAAGGATCTACACACCCAAAGACGGGTGGAGAGAAACTCACATTAAGGTGGGGGATCAACCCATACAAATGATGAGAGATCAAAGAGTTTAGTATATTAGTATTAGTATAAGATATATTATATTATATATATGTAGTGGGTCCGAACCTCGACTACCAAAGCGAGCTATGTCCAGGTAGGTTAGATACTCAATTAACATAGCTTAAGTTTGTCGGGCTATGTCCAAGTAGGTTAGAACCTCAGCTAACATAGCATAAGTTTGGTGACCTATGTCTAGGTAGGTCGGAACCTCAGTTAACATAGTGTAATTTTATCGAGCTATGTCCAAGTAGGTTGGAGCCTCAGCTAACATAACGTAAGTTTCAACGAGCTATGTCTAGGTAGGTCGGAACCTTAGCTAACATAGCATGATTTTATAGAGCTATATCCAGGTAGGTTGGAACCTTAGCTAACACAGCTCGACTATTAAAATATTTGCTAAGAAGAAGCTTGGTAAAGAGGTCACTGTTCACTTTTATACTTAACATTAAATAGAGAAATCAATAGAGTAGTTCTTCAGAGTAAAGCATTATAAAGCATTCGGAGCTTTTATCAATTTTTAAAGAATGAATTACATACTAAAGATATGCGCTTAAAAAGTTACTGATAGTATGGTTGAAGGTACTCGATATTTCAAGCTCGTGAGACTTCAACTCCATCCATATTAATCAGATGATGTGCTCTATTTCGGGAGCTCGCCAAGGCTATTGCTGTGCTGGTTGTTGATATCGTGAGTTCGCTGGTTGCACCATATTGTCTCTTAAGCGACCTTTCTGGATTAAATCCTAAATGGAGTCCTTTAACGCCCAACATTCTAAAATGTTATGTCTGACCTCATTGTGATAAACACAAAACCTGTTCTTATTTCTAAGGTTAATGAAAGTCCTCATAGACTTAAGCTTACCGAAGTCCTCATTGTTCTTCTTCCTTGTATAAATTCTGTCTTATGTATCTGACAGGATGCTATAGCTATCATAATGACCATGACATTGAGATCGTTTGTTTCTAGGCTCATTTCTGGCCTTCTTAGCGACCGGATTGTTTGAGTTGTTATTATGACCTTCACTTTCGTTCCTACCGTTATTTCTTTTCTTTAATTAGTTGGAACTGCTCGCTACACCCTTCTAGTTAAACTATTTTGAGTCGAACTTTTCCTCCCATCTAATCTCCTTGGTAGTTCGCTCGTATAACTCGCCTAAAACTTTCATTGGAGATTTGTAAATGCTCTCATATAGCTTTCCATCCTTGCAAAGTTCTAGTCAGATCGTAGTTAGAATGCTTTCATCTGAAGGGTTCTCTACGTTAGTGACTTCGCATCTGAACCTGGTAATATAATCTTTTAGCGATTCGTTTTGTCGTTGGAAGACCGTAGCGAGGTGGTAAGATAGTACAAGTTGCCTCATCAAAGTTTAGTACTGGCTAATGAATTTTTGTTAACATTTCTCCCGACTATCTATGCTATGAGCTGGGAGACTCTTGAACTAGGTCCGTAGAATATCGCCTAGGGTGGTTGGGAAAACACTACACTTGACCAAAAGGTCAATCGTCTGAAGGTGCATTTGGAAATTGAATGCATCTAGGTGATCATAAAGGTTGTTATCCTTATTGTACGGAGAAATGTTGGGAACTTTGAATCTACGAGGGAAAGGTCGCATCTCAATCTCCCTTATGAAGAAAGTCTTTTCCTAATATTGATCATGTCGATTTGTGGCACCAAGGCATGTTTTGAGCTATTAAACCCTCTAAAAAAGCTTCTCTAACCTCGAGTCTTAAGGCCTGTGTCCTCCCTTAAGCTCACAACCTGAAGAACGACGGTCCGATACATATCCTTGGCTAGCCCTTTGTGAGTCATCAACTAGATGTGACTCTGTATGTTGCTATAATATAAGGCCTTCTCTCCACGAGCTCGGCGACCTTCAGCTCTCGAACGTGAGTTTAAGGAATGAGCTAAGCCGGCAGGTCGTGGCACCTCTCTATAGGATCTTTCAGGAGTTAACACTTCCTATCGTTGCTATTAATAAATTTCTATATGAGTAATTGTTTCAGGTCTGTGCACGTTTTGTGCTTGGGTCTATGCCAGCGCCTAAACTTCATCTACAAGTTACTGCACTGTATTCTCTAACATCTCCTATAGAGACTGCCGGTGTTGGTTGGCGAGAGGCTAATTGAAGCATACCCATGGTGACACCATCTGTGGAGACATGGGATGCACCTGCTACAGGCACAGTTATAGTCTTTTGATGATTCATCTGTCTTTCTAACTAATTAATCACCGCGTCAAAACTTTTGGTAGTTCTTCCTCTTGCCATGGTAGTTAAAAGACTCAGAAAATTACAGTCTAAGCCCTCCTTCTAAAACCAAAATATCGACGTCTGAAATCGGTCGACCCGAGTTCTTTACCCAATACTACAATTAATGCAACACAAAGACAGAAAACAAACAAGAAACAAGAGGAAGAACAGAGAATGCGATGGTATTGTTACATGGTTTGGTACAAAAAGATGCCTACGTCCACGACTACTTCTCTGATTATTTTGGCAGAGTCACAGTGTATTATTAATTGTGTGTTATCTGTTTACAATGAGCTTTCAACCCCTATTAATAGAGTGGGGTGTCACAATTTGGGTATAATTAAAACAAGAAAGAATTAAACATTAATTACACTTCCAAAACTGTATCCGCCAATTTTGGGATAGATCTTGCTGAAGTAGGAATCTGATTTTATCTCCAAATTTGATAGTTGAGTTTTTCTTAAATTAGACTATTACCTTTTTGGAAGAATTCCTTTAACGAGCTCTACAAGTTGCAAGCTATGCCTCGCTCTGAGCGACTTGGAGCTAATGAGGCAGCCTTGAATATGGTTTGACTAGCGACTTGAGAGCTGCAATAGCGAACTGAGAGCTCGCCTCTGCTAGCTAGACATTGGCTAACTGGGCCTTTATCTACTGAATCAATCTATTGGATCAGATTGTTAGGTTTTTACTAGCCTACTCATGTAGTCTGAAAAATATCCACAACAGTAATCCTTCTTGCTGTTGTTTAACAAGTTAGGATTTGAGACAAAGTCATTCCTGTGAATAATAACTGTTGGCAATAAAAACCTATATTCTATATATGTTACATGTTCATTTTTAAAAAGGTTATACTCAAGTCTTTTATTGTAAGATACAACAACATCTACCAACTAAATGGAAAAAAAATCTGTCATCACTATTATTCATTATGAAGGGAATAACATCATCCATCAGGCTCTCCATCCGACTTTGCGACTATAAAATTTTGACTCTTTGGCTTCTCTTCTATTCAAAAACTAGAACTATAAAATGAGCTCCTGCACAAACAATTGATGGTGAATGAATCCTAATCACCACCACTATGTAGTTGACCTGCCTTCCTACCACGTATCTTGATCTTTGATTTCGATTCCTCATTTGATTTGTCAAAATTTGGATTATCATTCCTACTCACAATTTTTAATGGGTTAGCTTTTGTGTTAAAAACCCACTCATCTAAGGAGATCATCGAAGAAGGTGAAAAAAGAATATGCATATATTTTAGTGTTTTTGCAAGAAATAAGCTTTACATCATGTTGTCTTTGAATCATCAACTCAAATAATTTATATATATATATATATATAGATGTTTTTCATTAATAAAATCACCAACAAAATTGGAACTCATCCATTAAAAAAATCAAGACCCATCTTCAGCCATCTTCAACTTCCAAATCATCTATCATCAACTCATTCATCTTCAACAACAGAATATCAAAAAAATCGTCAACAAAAATTGAAAAAAGAAAAAATCAACATCTTTATAGGAAATCTAGATGAAGGTTCATTTGGGTTCATTGAACCTTTATCAAGATGATAATAAAAAAAAATAAAGAAAGGAAAAGAGGCAGCAACAGTGGAGAGAGATAGAGATGAAGATGGGTCTGAACACAGGAGAAAGAGAGAGAAATTAAAAAGAGAAGTTTGTTATAGAGAGAAGACATGGGCAATTAGTGGCATTGCTAGTTTGGTGGGTCAGTGTAAGATTTGGTGGGAAGTCATTTTAACTTATGTATTTTTTGCCTTTTTTTTTTTTTTTTCTGAAAACTTTATTTTTGATAAGATCCTCCCAGACTCCTATCTTAATTCTAGGAGGATTCCGTGAAAACTGAGGTCTCCTTGATTGAAATCTATAATTTAGTGAAAATCATTTAGGAAAAATCATACCAAATTTCATTATTTATTTATAAATATAAATTGAATAAATTAAAGAAAACATTTACATTTTTTATGTTGAACTCATATACTGGATATATAAAATATATGGAAAGATATTTCATTTTCAAAATTATTCTTGAAATACATTTATAAAATCTTATTAATTAAAATTAATATATAATGAGGTAAAATATTTCTACTTAAAAATAATATGAATATATTTTGTCATCACCATATAGCATTTCTCACGATATGCATTAATCCGTATGAACTTGGGACAAAAACCAGAAAAAAAAAATTGTAAAAGAATGAGCGCTAACCCCTGATGAGTGAATATAATTTTTCTAAAATTAAACTAAAAATAATAAATAATTATTATATCATAATAAAACTGTATTGATTCAATTCAGTATGTAAAATTTGTAATATGAAAATCTATACTAATTAATACCCAAGAAAATCTATCATGTGTGGTGAAAATACTCAACACATACACAGAATGAGGGATAATATATACTATACATGTGCTGGGCGACTCAGTCACTATAGACATCTGTCATACACGTGCTGAGTGGCTCTCTTAGACTTACACACGTGAAGCCTACTTGACCGTTTAAGGGGGAGAGTATAATCTTAATGTTTAGAAAACATTTTCATTTTTCTTTCTCAAATCTTTTCTGAATATACATATAATATTTAAAACATTCTAAAACTTTTCATATAATAAACTCAAGCTGAAAACAATAAATTCCGATTGGAATTTCTAATATGAAAATATATATACATATACAATTAAATTCTAATTTAAAACATATAGCAAAATTAATAATTCAGGAAATTAATTAACTAACAAATAATTCAATTCTATTAATGCATAAAAAAAATAAAATCTAAAATATTAATAACTATAAACAATTAATTCAGTTTAAATAAAATAATCTACTCACATAATTCCTTTACTCAAATCTGGATTTAAAATAGCTTTCTATATGATTTCTTATAATTCTGGAATTGAATTTATTGCACACCAAATTAATTTAGAAATCAGCTTCAATTATTTTTTATTTTCTCTGCCTTCTTCTCTTCTTCTTCTTTCGTGTGTTTGATCTGCTTCGCATACACACACACACACTACATCACCTTATCTGCTAAAAAACTATTCTCATTATGCTTGTCTTTTCTTTGTTTTTTAATAAAAAATTTATTATTTTCTTTCAACCACTGCACCCATCATTTCTGTTATTTTATTATTATTATTTTATTATTTCTTTCAATTTTTTCAATGGACACAACCTACCACATTATCCTTATAAATTTACATTTTGCCCCTTATGGTATTTTCCCTTTCACACCCCATTTTTAAGTTCTTTTGAAAATATCTCCAAAGAGAATATTTGTTCATCTACCCTTTTATTTATAAAATTTGGGCAGACTAAATTAATAACAATAAACTATATTTTAATTAATCACTTGGATCTACTTGGATTGGGGTCTTGCACTTTTAGTCCTTCAAGTTTTAGAAAATATCAAGTTTTTAAAGATCTTATTAAAAATAGCTCATTTCATCCCTAACTTTTTCAAAACTCTTCAAAATAATTGAAACCGTCGGACAACTGATAGTCAAACTAAATAGAAAAATGAAAAAGATTCAATTGCCCTTCATCACCTAAAATGACTATTTTGCCCCTAATAAAATCAAAATATTACATATTATTTTTTTTAAGGTAAATAGTACTTGTTATTTGACCAATACAAAGTTGACATGTGTACAATAGTATAATTAATACTTTTTTTTAAAAAAATATGATTATTTTTTTAAATTAACAATAATTTAAAAAAAAAATCAGGAAAAAAAAATTTCAATCCAAGGGAATTTTTTTTAAAAAACAATTAAACCCAAATGAAGATCCCAAGAATTTAAAAACAATTTTTTTTAAATATATATATATTTTAAAACTTTTACTTAATTAAAAAATGATTAATAATTAAAATATATATATGTCTCTAGATTGTTTTGATTGTTTCCATCCATTCTCCATCCAACCATTAAAAATATTTATTTAAAAAAATAAAACAAATTAATTTTGAAAATAAAAACAAAAGTGCAAAACCATTTCATTTTTTTCTTTTAGCTAGTTCATCTTTTCCGCCTCTTTTCCTTCTCTTCCATCTCCTCCGCTTGTTTTCCTTTTCTTTCATCTTTTTCGTTCTTCTCTATCTCTTTTGTGTCCTCCATTGATCTCCATTTCTTTCTCCTCCATCTCTTCTCCTTCTTCTTTAGTCTTTGCCCACTATCCCTTTCATCGCGGCCTCCATCTCTTCTCTTTTACCTCAATGAAGCACCTCTGATGGTATGAAGATGCTTTCCATTAGAAATGGAGCTAATTTGCTCCATCTCAGATGAAGCTTGTCAAGGCTCCACATCTGATGCTCCATCAAATTTTTAGTTTTCATATTTTTGTTGTGATTTTTTTTTAATTGATTTTGGTGCTCCATCATTAGCATGTTTGCTAGCTTGGTGTTTAGGGTTGATGGGCGTATTTTGGTTGATTGGCAAGTTAGGATTTATAGTTGAAGATGAGGCTACATTGTTGGGTTAGGCAAAATAAACATAAAGTTGGGATTTGGGATCCGGGTTTGGCAAAAACTGATAATGAAGTTGAGATTTAGGATTTGGGTTCGATTGGTTCGATGGAATCCAAATTGTTAAATCTTGATTGGATTAAAGATTGAACGTGAAGGATATTAAAGATCAAATATGAACCCAGATCGAACACATAACTTTTTTTATTTTTTTTTTAAATTGTTTTCAAGCTCTTTAACATCAAACCAAGATGTTTTGAATCTAGTTTTTTTTTTTTTTTTTTTTTTAACTTTTTAATTTTTTTCATGTTTGATTTTAATCAGTGGAGATCTTTCATTTTTTAATTAATTAATTAATTTTTTAAAATTTTTTTTATATGTTTAAAATCCAATTATCCACGCGTCACGATCTTAGCCTATCATACAAAAAAACCATTTTGCCCTTTCCATCCAAAATATTTATCATTGTTGACCGTCAATTGACTGACGATTTAGACATTTTTTTAAGAGTTTTGAAAAAGTTAGATATGAAAAGAACTGTTTTTAAAATATCATTAAAAACTTGATATCTTTTGAAATCTCAAAGACAAAAATAATTTTTTTTTTTTAAAAAAAAATAAAAGTTGGTTTTGGGTTTCGAGTTGGTTCTTCCGATCCAAAACTAACCCGAAACCAAAAATAGATGATTTTTTTTTTTTTTTAAGTTCAAAATCGATTCGACCCAGGGGCAAATTAAAAATCGACATTTTTTAGGTTGGGTCAGGTCAACCCCCATTTTTTTGCCCACCCTTAATTGTACATATTGAATTGTAAACTAATAAAGATTATCTTTTTATTTTATTTTATTTTATTATTATTTTTTTTTTGGCAGTCTAAGATCAATTAAGATAGTTAATGCAATGTTCCTAGATCATATTAATAGAGAATAATATTATGTTCATGCCACAACTTTAATCTAAGTAGGCATATTATGAAGAAAAAAAAAAACAACCTAATAGCAATTAGCACTTGATTTTTAATATATTAGATAAAAAAAAACCCCTACCATTAGATTTCTATTCAAAAAGTTCGCATATTCTATCCAAAATCATGGAATGACCAAAATACCCTTATTAGGACCATATGAAATCCTATCATACTCTTAAACTTGCCTAATGATTGAAATACTTATATATATATATATATATATATATATATATCACATAATACAAAAAAATTAAAAATAAATGGAGGGTAGAGATCCCAATAGGGATATCCACCGTCCATCACATGTGATAAACAGTGGACATCTCATTTGGGATCTCCATCTACCAGTCATTGAAAACCTTGAAATATATGTTTATAGAGATCTAAAAACCCATTAGGTTTCACCCAGATTTTTGGCTTTTCAACAACTAAAACCTCAAAAATCTAGTTTCCAAAGATTGGAAATCCAAAAATCTGGGTTTTTTTTTTTTTTTAAAAAAAAAAAAACTTAAAAATCTGTTGTTGAAAATATTTTATTGAAAAGTAACATTTTTAGGATCCGCCAGTTGAAAAATAACTCAAATCTAAGAGAGTGTATTTAATTAAGACTTATATAAACTTTTTTTTTTTACGTGAATGACTTTTATAGAATTCATGAATTTTTGTTGACTTTGGTAGGCTTTACAAAATTGTGAATAATTTTTGTAGACTTTTATGAAATTCATATTAAATGACTTTCATAAACATCAATAAACTTTTATAGAGTTTCAATTTAAACGATTTTCATAGAACTCTATTGATTTTTATGTACATTAAAAAAATCATAAAAACATTTCATAGACTTTTTTAGGCTTTCATCTTACCAAAAAAAATCAAAGACATTGATAGATTTTTGTCAGTTTCAAAGATATAATATATACTCATAAATTACATTTTTCATATTAATAAAAAATTTTCTTATAAAATTAAAAAAAAAAAAAATCATCATTGATGTCTATTAAGCATGAAGAAGGTATTTATCCTTCTAATTTTTTTAAAAAAAAAAAAAAATCATAGAGGAAATGATCCTATTGATAATATTACCGTGTTACATATGCAACTTGATGATGTAAAGAAAAAAAGTTGTAAAAGATATTTTATTTATCCCACCAAAGTCTACAAAAGTCTTTGAGAGAAAGCAAAAAAATATTAAGAAATTTTTTATACACAAATGTCAACAAAAGTCATTCACATTTTAAAATTTATGAAAGTCATTGATATAATGAATATCCCTTTATTTTCATAAACTCTTGAAAAGTCATAATTGTTAAAAATCTTGATTGAATCCCCTTTAACTTTTATAGACTCATTAAATATATGAATGGAATACATCTAAATTTTTTAATTTTACAAAAATTTTGGAAAGTCTCGATTGAAAACAACCTAGGTAAAAGTTTACACAACTAACCCATTTGAAGAGGTAAACAGACAATAATGCCCTTGTTATACAAAACAAATTACAAAACTATTATATCCTTTAGCCTTTCAATTTCACTTTCACTAACCATGTGTAAAGTCACTTTCACTCGCATTCTCACGGTCCCTCGCACTCTCACAGTCCGGCATCACTGGAAGGAAGGAGATGACGGCGACGGCTTGAAGGAAGGAACGACGGTTTTGTTGTGTGGGTTTTGAATCGGCAGAGAAGGAAGGAGATTTGATGGGTCGACGCGACGACAGGGAGGAGTTGAACGGTCGACGACGACGACGTGGAGGGGTTGACCGGCCGGCGACGACGACAACGGAGGCGTTGAACGGCTGGTATCTTCTCTCTCTCTCATCTCACCTCAACCATCCGTCCATGCCTTAATCTCTCTAAACTGTCTCTTTTAATACCATTTTGCCCTTCTGCTTGCTCTTGCTTCTGTTCAGGTTCATGTTTCCTGTGAACTTCAACTCACTATGTCATATTATGGTAGGTAGACTCAGAACTGGTTCTGATAGTCATATTATGGTCATCTTGCATTCATTTATATACAATATAAAATTAAGTAATCTAAAATATACAACATTTAAATGCTGGTACTATTAAAGTGATGGTAAAACTGTGTTACTCCCATTCTCTATTTGATGGGTGGTGCCATCTCATATGTTGCTTTTCTTTCTCAATTGCTAATTGATTTATTTCTTATTTAATTATTTCTTACATGTCAATTTGCAATCTTAATTTGCTCAGCTGCATTCTAATTTTCTCAGTTGCTCTATTTTTTCTAGCAACATTAAACAATCTAAGATATATTATGTGTTTTTAGTATTGTGGCTGTGCTTGTTTTGTTTGCCCTTGTTTTTGATGCTTTCACTAGGACTATATTGGTTTAGCCTTTCCAATTGTTATTGTTAAGAGTCTTGATTGTTGCTTTTCTTGTCATGATGATGCTTGTTTTTGGTTCATTGTTAGAGTCTTGATTGTTGCTTTTCTTGTCACGATGATGCTTGTTTCTGGTTCAATTAATTTATCCTTTACTTGTACCCTTTGGCTTTGGGTTTTTTCTGAAATATTTTATTTTATGATGTTCTAGCTGTATGTCTGCTTTATTTGTCAATGTGTTACTTTCAATTACTGTGTGACGAAGTTTTGATTGCCATTTTGGTTTTGCTAACCAACTACCAATATAGGGTGATGTTATGTAGTTCCATCACTCCCTTGTGCTGATGATGCCTTTGATGGTATTTTGTATTGCATTATTCGTTATCTTGCATTGTTCCTTGAAACTTCATTCAAGTTTTATTTGGGGATTATCTAAAAACAATTATGCATCCATCATTGAATCAAGGACAATGTAAAATTAAGAGACAAGGGAAGAAAGATGCTAGGAAGTAGGAAGAGCATATTAAATAAATAAAGAGTGCATTATATCATACTATTCTATTAAAATGTCATTATGGCATACAGATCAAGTTGCAACTAGATAAAGAGCAAGCATATGACACATTAAATCCCTCACTCCAATAGTACGAAAAGTGTTGCAAGTTCAACAAATCATTGGTAGCAAAGCACACTTAACTAATACAAGAACCAATCTCTGACAATTAAACAAATCAGTGGATAGACGAACCAAGACACTTCACAATTAACAGAACACAATCTCTCACAATCTCATGGATAAACCCAGTTCTCCACAGCAGCAACTTGTTCCTTTTCCTGTTACTGTCTGATCAACAGCAATCAGTTGATGTTCCTGTTACAAACCGAAAATAAAACCAATTACAAGCAGTCCAAAAAACTAAACTAGCAGTCATTCAAAACGGTTCACTACGAATTAACACTAAAAAGAACTAAAACTGAACCGACAACAAGGTAGCCCATTTGAAACTAAAACAAGAACAGCTACAAGCCGACAACACAGCCAATATACAAAAAACAAAAACAGCAGAAGAAGAACAAGACTAGTTAAAACAAGAACATCTAACCAGTAGTGTGATGAGCAGCAGAAGAAAAACAAGAAGCCAGTTACAAGACGATAACAAGGCAGCCCATTTGAAACAACAAGTCCTAGGAAATCTCGAACACTTTGCAAGAGAGGAAAATACGAATCAAACTCTAATTTGATAGATAGAGTGAGCTGGCTAGTCTTAAATGAGTTAGTTTTGCAAAAAGTTCAGATTTGAGTTATTTTTCAACTCAAGGATGCAGAAGCTTCCTCGTCAATAAAAATAAAAAATAAAAATAAAATAAAAATAAAAATCTAAATGAAGAAAACCGGCTCATTAACACAGCCCCAAAAAGGGAAAAAAAAAAAAAAAAAAACCACAGCCCCACAGAACATCTACCCAGAACATTTCAAAACATCATCAAGCATGGGACAGTCCATCAGAATTCCTCCCAAATTTTCACCCCTAAATGATAACCAACAACCAAAAGCCAACCAACCAACTGAGATCTCTCAAAACAGCCTCAATTCATCCAAAAACTAGACGATCAAAAATTCTCTCCATTTTATTCTATACATAACTCTCAAACTACAAATCGTTTTCTTTAAATCAATTTCTTTACCTTATACATTGCAACCTAAACACAAATTAAAACTTCAATACATAGAATACAACAAACAGAGATATATTTATTTTAATAATTTCTAGGTAAATGCAGATGAGTTTAATTAAGAATCTTTTTAAATAGCTCTCTTAATTAAGAATCTTTTTAATAAATGGAGATGGAGGGTTGCTCCATCTTGATCTGAGATGGAGTCAGAACAAGCCTTTATGAGTTTACAATTCAATATTCTATATTAAGCAATTGTTTCCAAAACAAAATATAATTACCAGCTACGTACCACAGAAAAGGAAAACCATATAAAATAGTATTTTATAGTCTCAATATCACACGAATATCAAATTCCTAACAAACAGGTTATGTTTCCTTTACAGTACATTGTCCCATAGGACTTAAATATCATATCATAAAATCAAACCTAAAGCTGCTGGTTGGCAACAAATATATGTGGGGTGTAAGTGAGGATCACATCAGTTTGAAAACACAAAACCGATTTTGTTTGAAGGCAAGATTGTTAAACTCTTTGTCACGACCACTAGCAAGTTCTTCTGAAAAACACTAATATGCATTGGTACCCAAAGTGTCTTAGAGACATTTTCCATTATTATCACAGACATAACAAATCAAATATCAAATAGCAACAATGAATTAAGATATATAAAATTAAACATATCTCATATTATCAAATGTGCACATATTTTCACACAAATTACATTCAAACATTCCTAAAATGTGTAAACACACATGATTTCTAGGTAAACAATTCAATATGCAAGCGTCTAAGTGATCCAAAGCAATGCAAACTTTTTGTGAAGTTAATTGTTTGATGTTTCACCTAAAATCACATAAATTTACAAATGTCATTTTTAAAACAATATTTTAGGTCCAAAAATAATGTTACCAACATATAAGTAAACTGAAATTTTAAATTAGAGGTTACCGGTGTGTTTTGGAAATAAAACATTGTTCAGTTGCATTTTTTAATAATTTATGCATAAATTGTAAAATTATGAAAATTCACAGAAGGAATGTAAACAAATAAGATTTATTGTATAAAAATCTACGATTTTTTTTCTTTAAAATAGCTTAAAATAAATTTTGTTTCAGACAATATGGTTTACCTAGAAATGGATAAACATCCAAACATACTATGACTTTTTAGCATTTTATTAATTTTTATAAAAATATAAATGAGTTTAATTAAGAATTTTTTTAAATAGCTCTCTTAAAAGGGCTGAGTATTATTCCTTTAAATATTATAAATTTTAATTACACATTATATAATTTATTCCTTTCACTAAATCATTATTTGGACCATTCTCATGTCTGTGCGATTTATACTACAAAAACAAAATCAAATGACCGTAGAGGTATGTTGAAATTTGACGAAATGTGGAATCCATCCACCTTGCAAAAATATCACGTTAAAATTCTTGAATGCTACGCAGTAACAAAAGAGAATTGCATTGATAAACGCATGCAGCAACAAAAATATGACCACAATCAAATCGGGAATGAGGAGTACCTTTGCCACTGACACAGAGCATCATCAAGGGGCAAGGAGGTGTATTCCTGTTTGTTTGGGGTAGGGAGTGATCTCAATCTTTTTGGAATCATCAACTTGATGTTCTCTGGGATCCTCAGACCTCTTAGCCTAGGCAAGGCTTCTTTTCCTACTTGCCACTCTTCTATTTTAAAATAATGCTCTTCAAAACGATCCTCATAAAATAGTAGAATTTCAAGCAGAAGAAAACCATTGTCGCTACACATTATTTTTTTGCCATTGTAAAATTCCTCGCCTAAATAAAGAATAGTGAGGTACGGTAACTTCTCTAATAGAGGCATTGGGTCATCCTCGAGTTGTGATTCCCATAACGAGAGAAGTTGGAGGTTTGGCAAGAGTTTATGTATGTTTGTTGGCAGTCTCTCTAACTTCCCATGTAATCTCAACTCAATGAGATGCTTGCAGTGAGAGAGTGGTTGCAATGATGCAAAAGATGTATCACTACTACACAGTTGAACTGATAGTATTCGAAGGCTTTTTAAATTGGACATAGAATCAAAAGAAAACGCACCACCACCGTAGCCGTCAATCCACAACTCTCGAAGATTAACCAACTTTGCAGTTTTGATTTCTCTCCAGTTTAAGGGTTCTACATATCTGAGAGTTTGAAGCTTTGTCAAGTTTTCTAGCTGCAAAGATCTAAATTCAAAGTGTCCAATTAAATGTCTTAACTCTTGCAACTTACAAATTTCAGCCGGTAGTATGACAGGCGAACCCGCTTCGTAAGCGTCCAAAGTTTGTAGTAATCTCAACTTGGAAATTGATGGTGCAGAAAGATCAAACTGAGAGTCCGTTAACCCCAAATACTTTAAATGGATCAAATTTTCTATGTCTCTAGCTAACAGTAACGGCTTTTCATAGTTCCAGCAATCAAAAGCATCGAGCACTTTTAGAGAATTGAATTGCTCTAATATAGATCCCGGTCGTTGGTGTTGGGCAAATAAGAAAAGGGTTCGCAAGCGTGGATTACAATTTTCAAACCACAAACGATTTTCTACCTTAGAATAAATAGCTTGTCGTCTGCATGATGATAAGTTTGGCAATATATTTGAATGTTTTGCTTCATCATAAACATAAAGAAAGTTAAAACTTATTGCCTTTTCAATTGCAAGATCGCGTAATAAATCATGGACTCGACAGGTTGCAATTCTCCCCCAATATCTTCTCCCTACTTGAATCAAACTTCTACTAACCAACTCATCCACGTAAGCTTTAGCCACTTCTTCCATAATATAATTTTCAACTTGTGGTATGAAGCCTTCTGCCACCAAAAGATGGATTAATTTATCCACGTTTATTTCGAAGTCCTCTGGAAAAAGCCCTAGATAAAGAAAGCATTGTTTCAATGGAGAAGGCAAGCAATCAAAGCTCAAAGTTAGTAAGAAATGAATTTCAATTGAGTCAACTTTTAAATGTTGCCAAAGATGATCTCGCACCACACACCATTCTTGTGGCTTCTTTCTAGACAAGAGCCCAACCAGTACAATAATGGCAAGTGGTAAACCATCACACTTTTGTACCATTTCTCTGCCCAAGTTCTTCAATTGATCGTTTACATTGAAATCTGGAATAAATATTTTCTCACAAAACAGTTGCCAACTCTCATCCAACCTTAGTTTTCGAAGATTATGAGAATGAGTTCTCTCGTCTGAACATTCGGCAACTTCTCGATTGCGAGTTGTGATAATAATTCGACTTCCTTCCTTATTGTCTGGAAAATATCTTTTTAAGCTCTTCCAAACTTCTTTATTCCATACATCATCCAACACCACTAAGTAAGAATGCCGTTTCAATAATGCATGAAGATGTCTGCCCAAATCTGCTTCATCCATCTTCTTTATATCCTTCAATTTTTCAATTGGCATCCCCAATGACATTACAATTCTTACGACAAGATCTTGAGTTGTGTAATCTTGAGATACAGAAACCCAAGCACAACGTTTGAATTTCCTCTTGACTTCACTGCAGTGGTAAAGCTTTCTAGCAAGAGTGGTTTTGCCTAAACCACCCATTCCAAAGATGGAAATCACGAAACGACGTGGTTCATCCTCAAGAAGTTTAGTCAACAATTGGTCAACATCATCCTTAAAGCCAACGACATTCTCTTCAATTGCAAAGGAGGTGGTTTTTCTTAGTTCCTTTTTGAGAAGAGCGTTGATCCCTCCCTCTGGGCTTCTACCAGAATCTTTAATTTCGTACAGTTGACGTCTGTTGGAGAGATCAATGAGTTTTTTTTTGAACTTTTTAATCTCCTTGCCTATACGATGTAGATCAACTTGTTCCTTGCCCTTACCAAATATGCAAGAACACATGGAAGGAAAGCATCTTGACTTAGGCTTTTCTTCCGTAGTTTCTCCATCATCTTCAGCTTCAGCTTCACTACGGACTTGGAGATGAAATGTATCTAACAGATCTTCAATGTCATACGCAAGTTCTCTAATATCAGACACCCAATCGAATGTTGTAGGATCTTCATATTGTTTTTCTTCTGCAACTTTTAAGAAACGCTGCTGGACCTTCAGTTCATCTTTCAGCCACGCCACTTCATCTCTAACTCCTTGTAAGAAGGCTACTTCTTTGATGAGGAGGTCCCCAAGCCTTTCCACCACGAATGAGACTATTGCATCAACCATGTTGCTCTCAATAACATCGATCAAGAGCAAGAGATGAACAACTCAAGTTTTAAGGGGGTAATGATCTAATTGTTGTTTCAGTGAAAGATGATTACACTTTGAAAAACAAAATATTTTTCGAGACGCTTTTCTTTTCTTCGTGGCGTACAGGTAGGACCTACTTTTTTTTTTTTTTTTTTTTTCTGTTATTTAATCATTAAAGATAATTTATGATTAAAGATAATTAAAGGGTTCGGTAGTACGTCTCAGTTGAGTTCGAACCTATGCAATTTGTTTTTGTATAGGACGGCATTCAACGGCATTCAACCTATGCAATTTGTTTTCGTATAGGACGGCATTCAACCTATGCATTTGGTTCGAATCTAATTTTCGAAAGAGCGTTTATGGATTGGACGCTCTATGTGCCCCTTAAAAACCGCATGTTCACCCCAAATAAATATATTGTTCAAAAATCTAATATTATTTTTAAGTAAAATTTACTAAAAGGTAAAATAGTTTGTAGACACCCTAAATAAATATATTTTTCAAAATCTAATATTATTCTTAAGTAAAATTTACTAAAAGATTAAATAGTTTATAAGTTATCCACGAATTGTTAATCAGTTTCTCACATTAAATAGCCCTTTTATTTTCTTAAACCCTAACCTCTTTTTTAAATATTAATGTTAAATATTTAATTTTTTTCAAGGAAGATAAATTGATCATGAAATAAAAAGAATAAATCAATATCCTTGGATGTAGTCATCGGTGGTTTGGTTATAAATGTAGTTATTGAAATCAATTCAATGATTCTAATTGAAGGTTAAAATTAGTAGTTGAGTAAGATAATTCAACTTTTATATTTTGAGTTTGATTTTGTAAATGTGATTATTGAAATCAACAAGGATTCAGATGGAGTAATAAAATCAATAGTTGGATAAAGTAATTAAACTCTTATATTTTCAATATTTTTTTAGAATAATAAATACATCATCCACATTGTCTGGAAATAGGCTATGCAATTAGTTCCACCAATTTCTTTTTATCTGACAAGACAGAAATAGGAAGGGATGGTTATTTTGATACACTGATATTTGATAATAATCTAGCTTTTATATATATATATATATATATATATATATATATATATATATATATTCCTTTGATAAGACTCTTGTTGGCTTGACCAACGACTCAACGAGCTATGCCTTTGATTATAATATTTGTATTTTGTTTCTCTCTAAAAAAAGGCGTTAAAATGTTTTTTTTATAATTTTATTTTTTTATGAAATCAACAGTTAATTTGAATAAATTAGGATTCAATTAGGCTGTTAACTATCTTGCTTTATTGTTATTTGTGTGAATTCTAAAAAATCTCTGAACCTTTACATTAAAAGAAAAAAAAAACCACCTGATCTTTCGAAATTACAAGTTTTGCATCCTATCGTTAGAATTTTTGTGAATTTTCATTTGAAAATAAAAGTCTTTAGAAGAATGATGGACGGTGATGTGAACAAAAGGTGTGAAACTTTTATTTTGGAAAGGTCGAGGTGTTTCTTTTTATTAAAAAAAAATTCAAGCAAAAGTTTGGGGATTTTTTTAGAGTTCACCCTTCTTGTTTTTTCTGATTTCCATTATCTTTCATCCACCACTTGTAAATAAAAATTTGACTGAAAACACAACTCATTCAATACAAGAGTTAAAAAAAATATTTGTTTTAATAATAATAAATAAAATAATAATAAAATTGATTAAAAAAAAAAAAAAAGGTTAAGATGGGGTATACCTACAAAAATATAATACAACAAAATCAAAAGGAATGATATTTTTAACCATAAATGGGGTTTATTTACAAACTGAAAAATTTTAAAATTTTTAATGGGGTGTGATTATAAATAAAAAGGGTGTACATAGAAGTTTGAAGGCCTCAGTTGGTGTATGTGATAGGATTAGATAATTTATATGATATTGGATTAAATTAGATTAGATTGGATATTATTCTATGTTTGATGAAATACATGATAAGATTAAAAATAATAAGTAAAAACTTAGATTTTAAAGTAAATTTTCTAAGGTTTTTTAGAAATTTTGCATATTAACTAGTCAAACTTAGCTCCACAATCACCATTGTCGCTTACCTTCTCTATTGCCACCTTCCTTCATTAGCGATCTACGACATCAAAGAAGATTGACGATCAACAGTGGTGCAGATATCACTTGGAGATGAAGACAAAGATGGGCAAGCATCGAAACCACAGCGGAGAGGAAGACGGAGACAAAGAAGAACAGCAAGCGCAGAAACTGCTAATGAAAACTAAGGCGAAGAAGAAGATCGATGAGCGTAGAACCGCGACGGAGACAAAATGGAAAAAAGGAAGGTGAGCGAGAAAGACCAATACGACATGTGGAGGGAGAGGGAGAGAGAGGCAAGGGAGGAGAAGAATTGAGCGGAGACGACGGCGACGAAGGCGAATGCTAGGCGTAGAAGAAGGAGTAGACGATGTGATTATTTTAATCAATATAATTGAATGAGTTAGATTTATCTCAAACTAATGAGATAAATTAATGATGGATTAAATTAGTGAAAGGTGAGTGGAAGCACAAAACATGGGTTTGGACCAAAAAGTTATCTAATTTCAATCCTAACTCGCGTAATAAACGCAGCCTAAAGGGTGTCAATATGGCCATTCAAAGTAAAATACTATGCGGATCGAGTCCCAGTCTAAAACCATAAAATCCGGCCTACATAGTAAATTCCTTTTATTTTTTCTCTTGTTAATAATCTTATATTTAAATATAAAAGAACAAAGAAAAAAAACCACAAAAAAAAAAAAAAAATGTTACAGCCAGTTGATTTAACTTCATAAGTCTAGTTCATAAAATTGTCTAATACTACATATATGTACATACATATATACGCACACTCACACACACACACACACATATATATATATGAATTATGGTTTCCATATTTATTCTTCTTTTTAATTTTTCCATTTGATTCTCAAATTTATTTTTCTCTCATTTTTTTTTTCAAATCTTGAAGAAGAGAGGGATTTAACAATTTTTTTAAATGTTTTTATTCAAAAACCATTGTAGAGACTAATCAAATTCAAATTATTAAAATGATGTTGGTTTCGTGAAACAAAGGTGACAAAGTGCAATCGATTTATTTTCAAAAATAAAAAATAAAAAAATAGGGCAATCGGTTTGAGAAATCTATTGTTAATGGTTTCGTAATACAAACCTTTTTTTTTTTAAAAAAAAAAAAGACTTCGTATTACAAATTTGTTGGAAACGTTTCACAGATATTATCACGTGTCTTGATTTTCATGTGTTTCCAATTTCCACCAAATTGGAGTAACGTATGATTCAATTGTTTCATTTTTTTGTTTTGTTTTGGGGAATATTTAATGGTTTCACGTAACACAACTTGCTCTATTGGAAATCTTTTCATTGAGACATTATCATGTATCTTCATTTTCGTTTGTCACCAGCAAAATTCGAGGAGTGTATTGTTTAATGGTTTCGCATTATAACTTGTTAGAATCTTTTGACTGATATTCTCATCTGCCTTTTTTTTTTTTTTTTTTTTTTGAATACATAAACTATAGTTGGGACAGGTCCAGAAGATGATCGAGACCAATCGAGATAGAATACTAGGGTACAGCTTGGATGACGAATCACAATTGGAAAGGATCTACACACCCAAAGACGGGTGGAGAGAAACTCACATTAAGGTGGGGGATCAACCCATACAAATGATGAGAGATCAAAGAGTTTAGTATATTAGTATTAGTATAAGATATATTATATTATATATATGTAGTGGGTCCGAACCTCGACTACCAAAGCGAGCTATGTCCAGGTAGGTTAGATACTCAATTAACATAGCTTAAGTTTATCGGGCTATATCCAAGTAGGTTAGAACCTCAGCTAACATAGCATAAGTTTGGTGACCTATGTCTAGGTAGGTCGGAACCTCAGTTAACATAGTGTAATTTTATCGAGCTATGTCCAAGTAGGTTGGAGCCTCAGCTAACATAACGTAAGTTTCAACGAGCTATGTCTAGGTAGGTCGGAACCTTAGCTAACATAGCATGATTTTATAGAGCTATATCCAGGTAGGTTGGAACCTTAGCTAACACAGCTCGACTATTAAAATATTTGCTAAGAAGAAGCTTGGTAAAGAGGTCACTGTTCACTTTTATACTTAACATTAAATAGAGAAATCAATAGAGTAGTTCTTCAGAGTAAAGCATTATAAAGCATTCGGAGCTTTTATCAATTTTTAAAGAATGAATTACATACTAAAGATATGCGCTTAAAAAGTTACTGATAGTATGGTTGAAGGTACTCGATATTTCAAGCTCGTGAGACTTCAACTCCATCCATATTAATCAGATGATGTGCTCTATTTCGGGAGCTCGCCAAGGCTATTGCTGTGCTGGTTGTTGATATCGTGAGTTCGCTGGTCGCACCATATTGTCTCTTAAGCGACCTTTCTGGATTAAATCCTAAATGGAGTCCTTTAACGCCCAACATTCTAAAATGTTATGTCTGACCTCATTGTGATAAACACAAAACCTGTTCTTATTTCTAAGGTTAATGAAAGTCCTCATAGACTTAAGCTTACCGAAGTCCTCATTGTTCTTCTTCCTTGTATAAATTCTGTCTTATGTATCTGACAGGATGCTATAGCTATCATAATGACCATGACATTGAGATCGTTCGTTTCTAGGCTCATTTCTGGCCTTCTTAGCGACCGAATTGTTTGAGTTGTTATTATGACCTTCACTTTCGTTTATTTCTTTTCTTTAATTAGTTGGAACTGCTCGCTACACCCTTCTAGTTAAACTATTTTGAGTCGAACTTTTCCTCCCATCTAATCTCCTTGGTAGTTCGCTCGTATAACTCGCCTAAAACTTTCATTGGAGATTTGTAAATGCTCTCATATAGCTTTCCATCCTTGCAAAGTTCGAGTCAGATCGTAGTTAGAATGCTTTCATCTGAAGGGTTCTCTACGTTAGTGACTTCGCATCTGAACCTGGTAATATAATCTTTTAGCGATTCATTTTGTCGTTGGAAGACCGTAGCGAGGTGGTAAGACAGTACAAGTTGCCTCATCAAAGTTTAGTACTGGCTAATGAATTTTTGTTAACATTTCTCCCGACTATCTATGCTATGAGCTGGGAGACTCTTGAACTAGGTCCGTAGAATATCGCCTAGGGTGGTTGGGAAAACACTACACTTGACCAAAGGGTCAATCGTCTGAAGGTCCATTTGAAAATTGAATGCATCTAGGTGATCATAAAGGTTGTTATCCCTATTGTACGGAGAAATGTTGGGAACTTTGAATCTACGAGGGAAAGGTCGCGTCTCAATCTCCCTTGTGAAGAAAGTCTTTTCCTAATATTGATCATGTCGATTTGTGGCACCAAGGCATGTTTTGAGCTATTAAACCCTCTAAAAAAGCTTCTCTAACCTCGAGTCTTAAGGCCTGTGTCCTCCCTTAAGCTCACAACCTGAAGAACGACGGTCCGATACATATCCTTGGCTAGCCCTTTGTGAGTCATCAACTAGATGTGACTCTGTATGTTGCTATAATATAAGGCCTTCTCTCCACGAGCTCGGCGACCTTCAGCTCTCGAACGTGAGTTTAAGGAATGAGCTAAGCCGGCAGGTCGTGGCACCTCTCTATAGGATCTTTCAGGAGTTAACACTTCCTATCGTTGCTATTAATAAATTTCTATATGAGTAATTGTTTCAGGTCTGTGCACGTTTTGTGCTTGGGTCTATGCCAGCGCCTAAACTTCATCTACAAGTTACTGCACTGTATTCTCTAACATCTCCTATAGAGACTGCCGGTGTTGGTTGGCGAGAGGCTAATTGAAGCATACCCATGGTGACACCATCTGTGGAGACATGGGATGCACCTGCTACAGGCACAGTTATAGTCTTTTGATGATTCATCTGTCTTTCTAACTAATTAATCACCGCGTCAAAACTTTTGGTAGTTCTTCCTCTTGCCATGGTAGTTAAAAGACTCAGAAAATTACAGTCTAAGCCCTCCTTCTAAAACCAAAATATCGACGTCTGAAATCGGTCGACCCGAGTTCTTTACCCAATACTACAATTAATGCAACACAAAGACAGAAAACAAACAAGAAACAAGAGGAAGAACAGAGAATGCGATGGTATTGTTACATGGTTTGGTACAAAAAGATGCCTACGTCCACGACTGCTTCTCTGGTTATTTTGGTAGAGTCACAGTGTATTATTAATTGTGTGTTATCTATTTACAATGAGCTTTCAACCCCTATTAATAGAGTGGGGTGTCACAATTTGGGTATAATTAAAACAAGAAAGAATTAAACATTAATTACACTTCCAAAACTGTATCCGCCAATTTTGGGATAGATCTTGCTGAAGTATGAATCTGATTTTATCTTCAAGTTTGATAGTTGAGTTTTTCTTAAATTAGACTATTACCTTTTTGGAAGAATTCCTTTAACGAGCTCTACAAGTTGCAAGCTATGCCTCGCTCTGAGCGACTTGGAGCTAATGAGGCAGCCTTGAATATGGTTTGACTAGCGACTTGAGAGCTGCAATAGCGAACTGAGAGCTCGCCTCTGCTAGCTAGACATTGGCTAACTGGGCCTTTATCTACTGAATCAATCTATTGGATCAGATTGTTAGGTTTTTACTAGCCTACTCATGTAGTCTGAAAAATATCCACAACAGTAATCCTTCTTGCTGTTGTTTAACAAGTTAGGATTTGAGACAAAGTCATTCCTGTGAATAATAACTGTTGGCAATAAAAACCTATATTCTATATATGTTACATGTTCATTTTTAAAAAGGTTATACTCAAGTCTTTTATTGTAAGATACAACAACATCTACCAACTAAATGGAAAAAAAAATCTGTCATCACTATTATTCATTATGAAGGGAATAACATCATCCATCAGGCTCTCCATCCGACTTTGCGACTATAAAATTTTGACTCTTTGGCTTCTCTTCTATTCAAAAACTAGAACTATAAAATGAGCTCCTGCACAAACAATTGATGGTGAATGAATCCTAATCACCACCACTATGTAGTTGACCTGCCTTCCTACCACGTATCTTGATCTTTGATTTCGATTCCTCATTTGATTTGTCAAAATTTGGATTATCATTCCTACTCACAATTTTTAATGGGTTAGCTTTTGTGTTAAAAACCCACTCATCTAAGGAGATCATCGAAGAAGGTGAAAAAAGAATATGCATATATTTTAGTGTTTTTGCAAGAAATAAGCTTTACATCATGTTGTCTTTGAATCATCAACTCAAATAATTTATATATATATATATAGATGTTTTTCATTAATAAAATCACCAACAAAATTGGAACTCATCCATTAAAAAAATCAAGACCCATCTTCAGCCATCTTCAACTTCCAAATCATCTATCATCAACTCATTCATCTTCAACAACAGAATATCAAAAAAATCGTCAACAAAAATTGAAAAAAGAAAAAATCAACATCTTTATAGGAAATCTAGATGAAGGTTCATTTGGGTTCATTGAACCTTTATCAAGATGATAATAAAAAAAAATAAAGAAAGGAAAAGAGGCAGCAACAGTGGAGAGAGATAGAGATGAAGATGGGTCTGAACACAGGAGAAAGAGAGAGAAATTAAAAAGAGAAGTTTGTTATAGAGAGAAGACATGGGCAATTAGTGGCATTGCTAGTTTGGTGGGTCAGTGTAAGATTTGGTGGGAAGTCATTTTAACTTATGTATTTTTTGCCTTTTTTTTTTTTTTTTTCTGAAAACTTTATTTTTGATAAGATCCTCCCAGACTCCTATCTTAATTCTAGGAGGATTCCGTGAAAACTGAGGTCTCCTTGATTGAAATCTATAATTTAGTGAAAATCATTTAGGAAAAATCATACCAAATTTCATTATTTATTTATAAATATAAATTGAATAAATTAAAGAAAACATTTACATTTTTTATGTTGAACTCATATACTGGATATATAAAATATATGGAAAGATATTTCATTTTCAAAATTATTCTCGAAATACATTTATAAAATCTTATTAATTAAAATTAATATATAATGAGGTAAAATATTTCTACTTAAAAATAATATGAATATATTTTGTCATCACCATATAGCATTTCTCACGATATGCATTAATCCGTATGAACTTGGGACGAAAACCAGAAAAAAAAAATGTAAAAGAATGAGCGCTAACCCCTGATGAGTGAATATAATTTTTCTAAAATTAAACTAAAAATAATAAATAATTATTATATCATAATAAAACTGTATTGATTCAATTCAGTATGTAAAATTTGTAATATGAAAATCTATACTAATTAATACCCAAGAAAATCTATCATGTGTGGTGAAAATACTCAACACATACACAGAATAAGGGATAATATATACTATACATGTGCTGGGCGACTCAGTCACTATAGACATCTGTCATACACGTGCTGAGTGGCTCTCTTAGACTTACACACGTGAAGCCTACTTGACCGTTTAAGGGGGAGAGTATAATCTTAATGTTTAGAAAACATTTTCATTTTTCTTTCTCAAATCTTTTCTGAATATACATATAATATTTAAAACATTCTAAAACTTTTCATATAATAAACTCAAGCTGAAAACAATAAATTCCGATTGGAATTTCTAATATGAAAATATATATACATATACAATTAAATTCTAATTTAAAACATATAGCAAAATTAATAATTCAGGAAATTAATTAACTAACAAATAATTCAATTCTATTAATCCATAAAAAAAATAAAATCTAAAATATTAATAACTATAAACAATTAATTCAGTTTAAATAAAATAATCTACTCACATAATTCCTTTACTCAAATCTGGATTTAAAATAGCTTTCTATATGATTTCTTATAATTCTGGAATTGAATTTACTGTACACCAAATTAATTTAGAAATCAGCTTCAATTATTTTTTATTTTCTCTGCCTTCTTCTCTTCTTCTTCTTTCGTGTGTTTGATCTGCTTCGCATACACACACACACACTACATCACCTTATCTGCTAAAAAACTATTCTCATTATGCTTGTCTTTTCTTTGTTTTTTAATAAAAAATTTATTATTTTCTTTCAACCACTGCACCCATCATTTCTGTTATTTTATTATTATTATTTTATTATTTCTTTCAATTTTTTCAATGGACACAACCTACCACATTATCCTTGTAAATTTACATTTTGCCCCTTATGGTATTTTTCCTTTCACACCCCATTTTTAAGTTCTTTTGAAAATATCTCCAAAGAGAATATTTGTTCATCTACCCTTTTATTTATAAAATTTGGGCAGACTAAATTAATAACAATAAACTATATTTTAATTAATCACTTGGATCTACTTGGATTGGGGTCTTGCACTTTTAGTCCTTCAAGTTTTAGAAAATATCAAGTTTTTAAAGATCTTATTAAAAATAGCTCATTTCATCCCTAACTTTTTCAAAACTCTTCAAAATAATTGAAACCGTCGGACAACTGATAGTCAAACTAAATAGAAAAATGAAAAAGATTCAATTGCCCTTCATCACCTAAAATGACTATTTTGCCCCTAATAAAATCAAAATATTACATATTATTTTTTTTAAGGTAAATAGTACTTGTTATTTGACCAATACAAAGTTGACATGTGTACAATAGTATAATTAATACTTTTTTTTAAAAAAATATGATTATTTTTTTAAATTAACAATAATTTAAAAAAAAAATCAGGAAAAAAAAATTTCAATCCAAGGGAATTTTTTTTAAAAAACAATTAAACCCAAATGAAGATCCCAAGAATTTAAAAACAATTTTTTTTAAATATATATATATTTTAAAACTTTTACTTAATTAAAAAATGATTAATAATTAAAATATATATATGTCCCTAGATTGTTTTGATTGTTTCCATCCATTCTCCATCCAACCATTAAAAATATTTATTTAAAAAAATAAAACAAATTAATTTTGAAAATAAAAACAAAAGTGCAAAACCATTTCATTTTTTTCTTTTAGCTAGTTCATCTTTTCCGCCTCTTTTCCTTCTCTTCCATCTCCTCCGCTTGTTTTCCTTTTCTTTCATCTTTTTCGTTCTTCTCTATCTCTTTTGTGTCATCCATTGATCTCCATTTCTTTCTCCTCCATCTCTTCTCCATCTTCTTTAGTCTTTGCCCACTATCCCTTTCATCGCGGCCTCCATCTCTTCTCCTTTACCTCAATGAAGCACCTCTGATGGTATGAAGATGCTTTCCATTAGAAATGGAGCCAATTTGCTCCATCTCAGATGAAGCTTGTCAAGGCTCCACATCTGATGCTCCATCAAATTTTTAGTTTTCATATTTTTGTTGTGATTTTTTTTTAATTGATTTTGGTGCTCCATTATTAGCATGTTTGCTAGCTTGGTGTTTAGGGTTGATGGGCGTATTTTGGTTGATTGGCAAGTTAGGATTTATAGTTGAAGATGAGGCTACATTGTTGGGTTAGGCAAAATAAACATAAAGTTGGGATTTGGGATCTGGGTTTGGCAAAAACTGATAATGAAGTTGAGATTTAGGATTTGGGTTTGATTGGTTCGATGGAATCCAAATTGTTAAATCTTGATTGGATTAAAGATTGAACGTGAAGGATATTAAAGATCAAATATGAACCCAGATCGAACACATAACTTTTTTTATTTTTTTTTTAAATTGTTTTCAAGCTCTTTAACATCAAACCAAGATGTTTTGAATCTAGTTTTTTTTTTTTTTTTTTTAACTTTTTAATTTTTTTCATGTTTGATTTTAATCAGTGGAGATCTTTCATTTTTTAATTAATTAATTAATTTTTTAAAATTTTTTTTATATGTTTAAAATCCAATTATCCACGCGTCACGATCTTAGCCTATCATACAAAAAAACCATTTTGCCCTTTCCATCCAAACTATTTGTCATTGTTGACCGTCAATTGACTGACGATTTAGACATTTTTTTAAGAGTTTTGAAAAAGTTAGATATGAAAAGAACTGTTTTTAAAATATCATTAAAAACTTGATATCTTTTGAAATCTCAAAGACAAAAATAATTTTATTTTATTTTTTTTTTTTAAAAAAATAAAAGTTGGTTTTGGGTTTCGAGTTGGTTCTTCCAATCCAAAACTAACCCGAAACCAAAAATAGATGATTTTTTTTTTTTTTAAGTTCAAAATCGATCCGACCCAGAGGCAAATTAAAAATCGACATTTTTTAGGTTGGGTCAGGTCAACCCCCATTTTTTTGTCCACCCTTAATTGTACATATTGAATTGTAAACTAATAAAGATTATCTTTTTATTTTATTTTATTTTATTATTATTTTTTTTTTGGCAGTCTAAGATTAATTATGATAGTTAATGCAATGTTCCTAGATCATATTAATAGAGAATAATATGATGTTCATGCCACAACTTTAATCTAAGTAGGCATATTATGAAAAAAGAACACAACCTAATAGCAATTAGCACTTGATTTTTAATATATTAGATTAAGAAAAAGCCCCTACCATTAGATTTCTATTCAAAAAGTTCGCATATTCTATCCAAAATCATGGAATGACCAAAATACCCTTATTAGGACCATATGAAATCCTATCATACTCTTAAACTTGCCTAATGATTGAAATACTTATATATATATATATATATATATATATCACATAATACAAAAAAATTAAAAATAAATGGAGGGTAGAGATCCCAATAGGGATATCCACCGTCCATCACATGTGATAAACAGTGGACATCTCATTTGGGATCTCCATCTACCAGTCATTGAAAATCTTGAAATATATGTTTATAGAGATCTGAAAACCCATTAGGTTTCACCCAGATTTTTGGCTTTTCAACAACTAAAAACTCAAAAATCTAGTTTTCAAAGATTGGAAATCCAAAAATCTAGGTTTTTTTTTTTTTTTTTAAAAAAAAATACTTAAAAATCTATTGTTGAAAATATTTTATTGAAAAGTAACATTTTTAGGATCCACCAGTTGAGAAATAACTCAAATCTGAGAGAGTGTATTTAATTAAGACTTATATAAACTTTTTTTTTTTACGTGAATGACTTTTATAGAATTCATGAATTTTTGTTGACTTTGGTAGGCTTTACAAAATTGTGAATAATTTTTGTAGACTTTTATGAAATTCATATTAAATGACTTTCATAAACATCAATAAACTTTTATAGAGTTTCAATTTAAACGATTTTCATAGAACTCTATTGATTTTTATGTACATTAAAAAAATCATAAAAACATTTCATAGACTTTTTTAGGCTTTCATCTTACCAAAAAAAATCAAAGACATTGATAGATTTTTGTCAGTTTCAAAGATATAATATATACTCATAAATTACATTTTTCATATTAATAAAAAATTTTCTTATAAAATTAAAAAAAAAAAAAATCATCATTGATGTCTATTAAGCATGAAGAAGGTATTTATCCTTCTAATTTTTTTTAAAAAAAAAAAAATCATAGAGGAAATGATCCTATTGATAATATTACCGTGTTACATATGCAACTTGATGATGTAAAGAAAAAAAGTTGTAAAAGATATTTTATTTATCCCACCAAAGTCTACAAAAGTCTTTGAGAGAAAGCAAAAAAATATTAAGAAATTTTTTATACACAAATGTCAACAAAAGTCATTCACATTTTAAAATTTATGAAAGTCATTGATATAATGAATATCCCTTTATTTTCATAAACTCTTGAAAAGTCATAATTGTTAAAAATCTTGATTGAATCCCCTTTAACTTTTATAGACTCATTAAATATATGAATGGAATACATCTAAATTTTTTAATTTTACAAAAATTTTGGAAAGTCTCGATTGAAAACAACCTAGGTAAAAGTTTACACAACTAACCCATTTGAAGAGGTAAACAGACAATAATGCCCTTGTTATACAAAACAAATTACAAAACTATTATATCCTTTAGCCTTTCAATTTCACTTTCACTAACCATGTGTAAAGTCACTTTCACTCGCATTCTCACGGTCCCTCGCACTCTCACAGTCCGGCATCACTGGAAGGAAGGAGATGACGGCGACGGCTTGAAGGAAGGAACGACGGTTTTGTTGTGTGGGTTTTGAATCGGCAGAGAAGGAAGGAGATTTGATGGGTCGACGCGACGACAGGGAGGAGTTGAACGGTCGACGACGACGACGTGGAGGGGTTGACCGGCCGGCGACGACGACAACGGAGGCGTTGAACGGCTGGTATCTTCTCTCTCTCTCATCTCACCTCAACCATCCGTCCATGCCTTAATCTCTCTAAACTGTCTCTTTTAATACCATTTTGCCCTTCTGCTTGCTCTTGCTTCTGTTCAGGTTCATGTTTCCTGTGAACTTCAACTCACTATGTCATATTATGGTAGGTAGACTCAGAACTGGTTCTGATAGTCATATTATGGTCATCTTGCATTCATTTATATACAATATAAAATTAAGTAATCTAAAATATACAACATTTAAATGCTGGTACTATTAAAGTGATGGTAAAACTGTGTTACTCCCATTCTCTATTTGATGGGTGGTGCCATCTCATATGTTGCTTTTCTTTCTCAATTGCTAATTGATTTATTTCTTATTTAATTATTTCTTACATGTCAATTTGCAATCTTAATTTGCTCAGCTGCATTCTAATTTTCTCAGTTGCTCTATTTTTTCTAGCAACATTAAACAATCTAAGATATATTATGTGTTTTTAGTATTGTGGCTGTGCTTGTTTTGTTTGCCCTTGTTTTTGATGCTTTCACTAGGACTATATTGGTTTAGCCTTTCCAATTGTTATTGTTAAGAGTCTTGATTGTTGCTTTTCTTGTCATGATGATGCTTGTTTTTGGTTCATTGTTAGAGTCTTGATTGTTGCTTTTCTTGTCACGATGATGCTTGTTTCTGGTTCAATTAATTTATCCTTTACTTGTACCCTTTGGCTTTGGGTTTTTTCTGAAATATTTTATTTTATGATGTTCTAGCTGTATGTCTGCTTTATTTGTCAATGTGTTACTTTCAATTACTGTGTGACGAAGTTTTGATTGCCATTTTGGTTTTGCTAACCAACTACCAATATAGGGTGATGTTATGTAGTTCCATCACTCCCTTGTGCTGATGATGCCTTTGATGGTATTTTGTATTGCATTATTCGTTATCTTGCATTGTTCCTTGAAACTTCATTCAAGTTTTATTTGGGGATTATCTAAAAACAATTATGCATCCATCATTGAATCAAGGACAATGTAAAATTAAGAGACAAGGGAAGAAAGATGCTAGGAAGTAGGAAGAGCATATTAAATAAATAAAGAGTGCATTATATCATACTATTCTATTAAAATGTCATTATGGCATACAGATCAAGTTGCAACTAGATAAAGAGCAAGCATATGACACATTAAATCCCTCACTCCAATAGTACGAAAAGTGTTGCAAGTTCAACAAATCATTGGTAGCAAAGCACACTTAACTAATACAAGAACCAATCTCTGACAATTAAACAAATCAGTGGATAGACGAACCAAGACACTTCACAATTAACAGAACACAATCTCTCACAATCTCATGGATAAACCCAGTTCTCCACAGCAGCAACTTGTTCCTTTTCCTGTTACTGTCTGATCAACAGCAATCAGTTGATGTTCCTGTTACAAACCGAAAATAAAACCAATTACAAGCAGTCCAAAAAACTAAACTAGCAGTCATTCAAAACGGTTCACTACGAATTAACACTAAAAAGAACTAAAACTGAACCGACAACAAGGTAGCCCATTTGAAACTAAAACAAGAACAGCTACAAGCCGACAACACAGCCAATATACAAAAAACAAAAACAGCAGAAGAAGAACAAGACTAGTTAAAACAAGAACATCTAACCAGTAGTGTGATGAGCAGCAGAAGAAAAACAAGAAGCCAGTTACAAGACGATAACAAGGCAGCCCATTTGAAACAACAAGTCCTAGGAAATCTCGAACACTTTGCAAGAGAGGAAAATACGAATCAAACTCTAATTTGATAGATAGAGTGAGCTGGCTAGTCTTAAATGAGTTAGTTTTGCAAAAAGTTCAGATTTGAGTTATTTTTCAACTCAAGGATGCAGAAGCTTCCTCGTCAATAAAAATAAAAAATAAAAATAAAATAAAAATAAAAATCTAAATGAAGAAAACCGGCTCATTAACACAGCCCCAAAAAGGGAAAAAAAAAAAAAAAAAACCACAGCCCCACAGAACATCTACCCAGAACATTTCAAAACATCATCAAGCATGGGACAGTCCATCAGAATTCCTCCCAAATTTTCACCCCTAAATGATAACCAACAACCAAAAGCCAACCAACCAACTGAGATCTCTCAAAACAGCCTCAATTCATCCAAAAACTAGACGATCAAAAATTCTCTCCATTTTATTCTATACATAACTCTCAAACTACAAATCGTTTTCTTTAAATCAATTTCTTTACCTTATACATTGCAACCTAAACACAAATTAAAACTTCAATACATAGAATACAACAAACAGAGATATATTTATTTTAATAATTTCTAGGTAAATGCAGATGAGTTTAATTAAGAATCTTTTTAAATAGCTCTCTTAATTAAGAATCTTTTTAATAAATGGAGATGGAGGGTTGCTCCATCTTGATCTGAGATGGAGTCAGAACAAGCCTTTATGAGTTTACAATTCAATATTCTATATTAAGCAATTGTTTCCAAAACAAAATATAATTACCAGCTACGTACCACAGAAAAGGAAAACCATATAAAATAGTATTTTATAGTCTCAATATCACACGAATATCAAATTCCTAACAAACAGGTTATGTTTCCTTTACAGTACATTGTCCCATAGGACTTAAATATCATATCATAAAATCAAACCTAAAGCTGCTGGTTGGCAACAAATATATGTGGGGTGTAAGTGAGGATCACATCAGTTTGAAAACACAAAACCGATTTTGTTTGAAGGCAAGATTGTTAAACTCTTTGTCACGACCACTAGCAAGTTCTTCTGAAAAACACTAATATGCATTGGTACCCAAAGTGTCTTAGAGACATTTTCCATTATTATCACAGACATAACAAATCAAATATCAAATAGCAACAATGAATTAAGATATATAAAATTAAACATATCTCATATTATCAAATGTGCACATATTTTCACACAAATTACATTCAAACATTCCTAAAATGTGTAAACACACATGATTTCTAGGTAAACAATTCAATATGCAAGCGTCTAAGTGATCCAAAGCAATGCAAACTTTTTGTGAAGTTAATTGTTTGATGTTTCACCTAAAATCACATAAATTTACAAATGTCATTTTTAAAACAATATTTTAGGTCCAAAAATAATGTTACCAACATATAAGTAAACTGAAATTTTAAATTAGAGGTTACCGGTGTGTTTTGGAAATAAAACATTGTTCAGTTGCATTTTTTAATAATTTATGCATAAATTGTAAAATTATGAAAATTCACAGAAGGAATGTAAACAAATAAGATTTATTGTATAAAAATCTACGATTTTTTTTCTTTAAAATAGCTTAAAATAAATTTTGTTTCAGACAATATGGTTTACCTAGAAATGGATAAACATCCAAACATACTATGACTTTTTAGCATTTTATTAATTTTTATAAAAATATAAATGAGTTTAATTAAGAATTTTTTTAAATAGCTCTCTTAAAAGGGCTGAGTATTATTCCTTTAAATATTATAAATTTTAATTACACATTATATAATTTATTCCTTTCACTAAATCATTATTTGGACCATTCTCATGTCTGTGCGATTTATACTACAAAAACAAAATCAAATGACCGTAGAGGTATGTTGAAATTTGACGAAATGTGGAATCCATCCACCTTGCAAAAATATCACGTTAAAATTCTTGAATGCTACGCAGTAACAAAAGAGAATTGCATTGATAAACGCATGCAGCAACAAAAATATGACCACAATCAAATCGGGAATGAGGAGTACCTTTGCCACTGACACAGAGCATCATCAAGGGGCAAGGAGGTGTATTCCTGTTTGTTTGGGGTAGGGAGTGATCTCAATCTTTTTGGAATCATCAACTTGATGTTCTCTGGGATCCTCAGACCTCTTAGCCTAGGCAAGGCTTCTTTTCCTACTTGCCACTCTTCTATTTTAAAATAATGCTCTTCAAAACGATCCTCATAAAATAGTAGAATTTCAAGCAGAAGAAAACCATTGTCGCTACACATTATTTTTTTGCCATTGTAAAATTCCTCGCCTAAATAAAGAATAGTGAGGTACGGTAACTTCTCTAATAGAGGCATTGGGTCATCCTCGAGTTGTGATTCCCATAACGAGAGAAGTTGGAGGTTTGGCAAGAGTTTATGTATGTTTGTTGGCAGTCTCTCTAACTTCCCATGTAATCTCAACTCAATGAGATGCTTGCAGTGAGAGAGTGGTTGCAATGATGCAAAAGATGTATCACTACTACACAGTTGAACTGATAGTATTCGAAGGCTTTTTAAATTGGACATAGAATCAAAAGAAAACGCACCACCACCGTAGCCGTCAATCCACAACTCTCGAAGATTAACCAACTTTGCAGTTTTGATTTCTCTCCAGTTTAAGGGTTCTACATATCTGAGAGTTTGAAGCTTTGTCAAGTTTTCTAGCTGCAAAGATCTAAATTCAAAGTGTCCAATTAAATGTCTTAACTCTTGCAACTTACAAATTTCAGCCGGTAGTATGACAGGCGAACCCGCTTCGTAAGCGTCCAAAGTTTGTAGTAATCTCAACTTGGAAATTGATGGTGCAGAAAGATCAAACTGAGAGTCCGTTAACCCCAAATACTTTAAATGGATCAAATTTTCTATGTCTCTAGCTAACAGTAACGGCTTTTCATAGTTCCAGCAATCAAAAGCATCGAGCACTTTTAGAGAATTGAATTGCTCTAATATAGATCCCGGTCGTTGGTGTTGGGCAAATAAGAAAAGGGTTCGCAAGCGTGGATTACAATTTTCAAACCACAAACGATTTTCTACCTTAGAATAAATAGCTTGTCGTCTGCATGATGATAAGTTTGGCAATATATTTGAATGTTTTGCTTCATCATAAACATAAAGAAAGTTAAAACTTATTGCCTTTTCAATTGCAAGATCGCGTAATAAATCATGGACTCGACAGGTTGCAATTCTCCCCCAATATCTTCTCCCTACTTGAATCAAGCTTCTACTAACCAACTCATCCACGTAAGCTTTAGCCACTTCTTCCATAATATAATTTTCAACTTGTGGTATGAAGCCTTCTGCCACCAAAAGATGGATTAATTTCTCCACGTTTATTTCGAAGTCCTCTGGAAAAAGCCCTAGATAAAGAAAGCATTGCTTCAATGGAGAAGGCAAGCAATCAAAGCTCAAAGTTAGTAAGAAATGAATTTCAATTGAGTCAACTTTTAAATGTTGCCAAAGATGATCTCGCACCACACACCATTCTTGTGGCTTCTTTCTAGACAAGAGCCCAACCAGTACAATAATGGCAAGTGGTAAACCATCACACTTTTGTACCATTTCTCTGCCCAAGTTCTTCAATTGATCGTTTACATTGAAATCTGGAATAAATATTTTCTCACAAAACAGTTGCCAACTCTCATCCAACCTTAGTTTTCGAAGATTATGAGAATGAGTTCTCTCGTCTGAACATTCGGCAACTTCTCGATTGCGAGTTGTGATAATAATTCGACTTCCTTCCTTATTGTCTGGAAAATATCTTTTTAAGCTCTTCCAAACTTCTTTATTCCATACATCATCCAACACCACAAAGTAAGAATGCCGTTTCAATAATGCATGAAGATGTCTGCCCAAATCTGCTTCATCCATCTTCTTTATATCCTTCAATTTTTCAATTGGCATCCCCAATGACATTACAATTCTTACGACAAGATCTTGAGTTGTGTAATCTTGAGATACAGAAACCCAAGCACAACGTTTGAATTTCCTCTTGACTTCACTGCAGTGGTAAAGCTTTCTAGCAAGAGTGGTTTTGCCTAAACCACCCATTCCAAAGATGGAAATCACGAAACGACGTGGTTCATCCTCAAGAAGTTTAGTCAACAATTGGTCAGCATCATCCTTAAAGCCAACAACATTCTCTTCAGTTGCAAAAGAGGTGGTTTTTCTTAGTTCCTTCTTGAGAAGAGCGTTGATCCCTCCCTCTGGGCTTCTACCAGAATCTTTAATTTCGTACAGTTGACGTCTGTTGGAGAGATCAATGAGTTTTTTTTTGAACTTTTTAATCTCCTTGCCTATACGATGCAGTTCAACTTGTTCCTTGCCCTTACCAAATATGCAAGAACACATGGAAGGAAAGCATCTTGACTTAGGCTTTTCTTCCATAGTTTCTCCATCATCTTCAGCTTCAGCTTCACTACGGACTTCGAGATGAAATGTATCTAACAGATCTTCAATGTCATAAGCAAGTTCTCTAATATCAGATACCCAATCGAATGTTATAGGATCTTCATATTGTTTTTCTTCTGCAACTTTTAAGAAACGCTGCTGGACCTTCAGTTCATCTTTCAGCCACGCCACTTCATCTCTAACTCCTTGTAAGAAGGCTACTTCTTTGATGAGGAGGTCCCCAAGCCTTCCCACCACGAATGAGACCATTGCATCAACCATGTTGCTCTCAATAACAAGGAGATCGATCAAGAGCAAGAGATCAACAACTAAAGTTTTGAAGGGTCTAATGATCTAATTGCTGGTTCAGTGAAAGATGATTTCATTTTGAAAAACAAAATATTGTTTGAGAGGCTTTTCTTTTCTTTGTGGTGTACAGGTAGAATCTGCTTTTTCTTCTTCTTTATCTGTTTTTCAATCAGTCAAGATAGGATTTTCTTTTCCTTTTTCTTTTTGCGTTTTTCAATCAATGAAGACTGAAGATAGGATTTACGCAATTAGTCAAAATTTCAATTTCAATCAGAGGCATCAAAAGGTCAAGACCATCTCCGCCGGTGTTTCACACCAAATTTGAAGTCATTTTAGTGTCAATATCAGATTTTTTAATATCAATTTTTTTTTAACTCCAATATATATGAAACTAAATTGATATAAAAGGTATATTCACATAATATTTTATACATAATTTTTTAATTAATATTAATTAATTTATTTAATATATAATTTTATTATTAAATAATTACTCACATTATATTACAAAAGTATTAAATATTTACATATATTTTTTTAATTTTTTATAAAATATTATTTTCATTATATTTTTACCTAATTTTTTAGTCACTTAATATTTTTAACTCATTTTTATCCAACTAATTATTTATTCACCTAATTTTTTATCCATATAATTTTTTCAAGTAATTTTTCATCCAACTATTTTATTATCCAACCCATTATAAAATCGTATTATCAAATAATTAGGCATAATATAAAAAGGAATTATTAATTTCTCACATAATTTTTTTAATTTATTATAAAATATTATTATCATTAATTTTTCAACTAATTTTATAGTCATTTAATATATTATTTATAATATATATTAAAAAATTAAAAATATATTAAAATATATTTAATATTATACTCATTTTAAAGATCTCAACAAAATATTTTTAACTGTATATATATTTTATAATAATTTAATTTTTATTTTTAATTATTAATTATGATAAATTATATAAATGGGATAAAAAGTGTAAAAATTAGAGTTGAAGTGTGGAGTTTGAAAATTTGAAAACCAAAAAGTGAGTACGTGGTTCCAAATTCACAAATTTGGTGTTGCTACAGTATGACACCAAATTTGGTGTGATACTGTAGCAAATACACCTTGAAATGGGCAACATTACACCACAATGGTGTGACATTTGGAGTCAAAGTTGACAGCAACTTGGTGTTTTATTTGGTGTCACACTGCAGTAGGTCTAAGACTCTAGTAGGCTTGACCAACGACCCATACCTTTTATTACAATTTTTTTTTTAATAATTTTTTTATGGAATCAACTATTAATTTGAACAAATTACGCTTCAATTATGCTGTTAACTATTTTGCTTGTTTCAAAAAGAAGTTAACTATCTTGCATAATTGTTATTTATTTTTCATTTCCATTATAGTTCATCCACCGCTTGTAAATAAAAATTTGACTCAAAATACAATTTATTACATGTAGAAGTTAAAAAATTATTTATTTTAATAATAATAAATAAAATAACAATAAATTTGATAAATAAAAAAATAGGTTAAGATTGGGTATACTCACAAAAATATAATATAATAAAATCAAAATCAAAATAGGGTTTATTTACAAATTAAAAACTTTTAAAATTTTTAATGAGGTGTGATTATAAATAAAAAGGGTGTACATACAAGTTCCAAAGCGTGTCGATATGGCTATTCTGAGTAAAATACTATGCGGACCGACTCCCCATCTAAAACCATAAAATCCAACCTGTATACTAAATTCTTTTTAGTCTTTCTTTGGTTAATACTCCTATATTTAAATTTAAAAGGAAAAAAAAAAAGAAACAAAATACTACAACTAGTTCATTTCATTTGACAAATCTGTAGTGGTTCATAAAATCATCTAATATCACATATTAAATTATTTTTATTTATATTTTAAAATAGTCAAACAACTTAAAATTATCAAAAAATATTTGCTATTTTAAGTGCAATCGATTTGAGAAACCTATTATTTAATGGTTTCGCATTGCAAACTTTTTTTTTTTTTGAAAAAGGTTTCTTGTTACAAATTTGTTGGAAACTGACAGATATTATCATGTTTCATTTGTTTAGACCAAATTCGAGAAATGTATTATTTAATTGTTTCTTTATATTTAGAATATTTAATGGTTTCATATTACAACATATACTCATTGAAATCTTTCGATTGACATTATCATCTTAATCATTGACTTAGAAATGATTTAATTAATGGTTTCACATTCCAATTTGTCGGAAACTTTTGACTGATATTTCTCATCCGTCTTTTTCATTTGTTTCCACCACACTCAAGAAATGTATTATTTAATGGTTTCAAATTACACAACTTACAGCTTGTTGAAATTTTTTCACTGATGCCTCGCAATAAAAAATAAAAAAATCTTTTGACTGGCATTATCATGTCTTTATTTTCATTTTTTTTTTAAATTTTTGAAGAACCAAATTGTATTAAACAAAAGACAAAACACCTCCAGAGGAAGGAATACAAGACCCATCCAAAGCAACTAACTTCAGCAGCCAAGGAGGGAAAGATTTTCTCCAGATAGTTGAACTATTGAAACCAAGAGCCCAATTGGCAAGGCTATGGGCAGCTTGATTGCACCTCTTAGGAACATGATAGATTGAATATCATGCATCAGATTAGAAATATCAAGAAGGGTAGAACATGCCCCAGTGCAAAGGTTAACCACATTTAATGCATCCGTCTCCAAGCAAGCGGGTATAAGGTTATGTTGGATTGCCAGATGAAGGCCCTGAAGAACAGCAGAAGCTTTAGCTATATCTACTTCAGAAACATGGCGAATAGAAAGACCTGCTGTCAGGATGATATCCCTGAAGTGATCCCTCACAATCACGCCCAAACCTGCTTTTCTTTTAGCCTTATTTACAGCTGCATCACAATTGATTTTGAGCAAACCAGAGGGAAGGGGAAGCCAATAACCTTGAGAAGAAGAGTGATCAGGGACAGAAGGATGAACTTTAGTCTCTGCAGCTTCTTACAGCAACTCAGTAGCCCTTACCCAACAATCAAAAAGTAAAAGAGATGAGTGACCGTGGACAAGAGCATTTCAGATATATCATACAAACCAAGCAGCCAAGATAAATTGAGCAACCAAATTAAAATCAACAACCGAGCACACATAGGCTACTCTATCAAAAAAATCCACAAACCTCAATTTACGAAATTCGGAGTCATGGCACAAGGGGAAAGATCCCCAACATTTTATAGTCACTTTACAAGACCATAATGCATGATTAACCGATTCAAAAGCAAAACCACATAAAGGACATGAACTGTCAGTTGAAATCTTCCGCTTGAAAAGAAGGCCTTAGTTGGGAGAATGCCTTTGAGAGCGCGCCAACAGAAAATTCGCACTTTTCCTGGTATAGAGAGTAACCACAACTTCTTCCATAAAAAGCAAGGGCCAGAAGAGGAAGAGGGCCAACCTGAAACCATGAAATGAATAGCAACGTTATAAGCACTCTTTATAGAGAACCTACCAAAGCGATGAAAATGCCATAAAATAGAATCCTGAGAGGGACGGGAGCTAACAGGGATGCCAAGAATCAAATCAGCTTCTTCAGGGAGGAAATACGCCCTGACTCGATCTTCCGCCCATTGTCCAAACTTAGAAATAAGAGAGGACACAGTAGTTCCAACCGGAAGAAGCTGAGAAGAGGAAATTTTAAACGTCGAAGGCGGAGGGATCCAATTCTCCTCATAGATAGAAATATTACTACCATCCCCTACTTTCCATCTTAACATACGTTTAAGAGCTTCACAACCCCAAAGAATGCTTTTCCATACATAAGAGGAATTCCTACCAACATTACAAGCTAGAAAGTGAGAATTAAGAAAGTATTTGACTTTGAAAACTCTGGCAACAAGGGAGTCAGGGGAAGAGAGGATACGCCAACCTTGTTTGGCAAGCATAGCTTGATCGAAAGCACGAAAGTCTCGAAACCCCAACCCTCCCTCTTCTTTCGGAGCACACAAACTCTTCCAACTAGCCCAATGAGCTTTTTTAAGAGAGTCAGAACCTCCCCACTAGAAATTAGCAATCAACCGTTGAAATTCCATGCAAAGAGAGAAAGGCAAGCGAAAACAACTCATTGCGTACGTGGGCACCGCTTGCACGACAGCTTTGATAAGAATCTCTCTCTCACCTTCAGAAAAAAGTCTATTCTTCCACCCTTGCAGTTTTTTCCACATTCTATCTTTAATTCCTGCAAAAAGATAATTTTTGTTTCGATGGTTACAAGCAGGAAGGCCTAAATAAATGCGATAAGATGGGACCGACACCATCTGAAGCACATTCAAAATATTAGATTGAGCCGATATAGACACACTAGGGCTGAAAGCGATGGTAGTCTTTATTTTCATTTGTCATAAGCTAATTCGAGAATTTAATATTTTAATGGTTTGCAACTTGTTGGAAACGGTTGATTGATATTCTCATCTATCTTGATTTTCATTTGTTTCCACCAAAGTCAAGAAGTGTATTATTTAATGGTTTCATGTTACAATCAGATGGTCTTTCCACCAAATTATACATCATTTCGATATAAAAAAATACCTATACTAAATACTCTTATATCAAATCTTTTTATACTTCAATATATTTTATATTAAATTATACAAAAAATTATTTTTAAAAAATATTTTATATATAATTTTTTAATCGATATTAATTAATTTATTTAAAATATTTTGTACACCAAATTTATTGTCTATTATTATTTTTGTCAAATATTTATTTTTAAGTTATATTATTTTTTATCATGTAATTTTAATCTAAGATGATGATAATATTTTTATCTTTTTTATATTATTGAGTTTTTATATTAAAACAATTACATTTTTCTTCAAATAATTATTGAAATAATAAATTTTTATATACATTAAATAATTTAGTTCATTTTATATTAACTTCTTATTTATAATATATATTAATTAAATATATTTATTTTAAAGGTTTTAATAAAATATTTATAATGATGTATATTTTTTTATAAAAATTTAATTTATATCTTTAATTAAATCAACTTATATTTCAACACAATTTTTGGCGTTGATGAATGCGTAATGGTTTCGCATTACAGGCTGACCCAGGGACAGCAGGAAACTTTTGACTGATATCTCATCTGTCCTTTTTCATTTGTTTCCACCAAATTCGAGAAATGAATTATTTAATAATTTTTATATTTAACGGTTTATAGCTTGTTCGAATCTTTCGACTAATATTCTCATATGTCTTTTAGTTTTTTTTGAAGTAAATATTCTCATCTGCCTTGATTTTCAATTGTTTGTACCAAATTCAAGAAATGTATTATTTAATGATTTTTATTACAACTTGTTGAAAACTTTTGAATGATATTATCATGTGTCTTAATTTTTTTACAACTCTATCTTAATTTTCATTTGTCATAAATGTATTATTTAATGGTTTTACATTACAATATTTTTTTTGACATTTTTGATATATTAAAATTTGTTTGGATCATTTTCATAGGTGTCTATATTACTATTTGAATCTCGATACTTATTTTATACTCTATTTATTGGAAATCATCATTTGGAGGATTTTAAACTTAATTTATCAATACAAAAATAGATTAAATGGTAATTATCCATAATTTTGGTATACCATACTCAAGTCCTACTTCTCTAGGGATGGATAGGACTAAGTGGTTTTACTTCGACTGGACTTCATCGTCTGTGTCTGTAAAAGATTAAAAAACGTAATATGCAAAGTTCGAGTCGTTTTACATTACAACTTGTTAGATGTTGTTGTTTATTTTATTTTATTTTTTAAATATCTTGTTAGAAACTTTTGACTGATATTCTCTTACCTCGAGTAAAACATATGCAATGTAAGTATAAAGTGCTTCAATAATTGCGAAAGGCAACAAGTATATTAATTTCTAAATGTATTTAGCTTTCTATTGAGTTGGAGTGTTCTTATTTCTGTTCAAATTCTGAATCTTTGTTTTAAAGTTAAGTCATTTTCTACTCTTTACTCTAATCGTTGTTATTAATCAAACAATTGCTTAATTGAACAAATGTAATCTAAAAATAATTTTATTGTGTTGCGACGAGTAATATGAAACTAATGTGTTATGACCAGTGTTTCAAAACTCACTATTTATTAGTCGACCGGTAACCCAACGAGTAACGAGTACTTGTCGAGTACTCGAAAAGCATTATTTAGAAGAAAAAATTATAATTTTTGAAATTTAAAGATATAAATTAATTTTTTTTTTTAAAAGTTAGAGCCATGGTGAAATTTAAAGGTATAGGGCTACTCTATTTTGTTTTATATATGATGCTAAAATGACATCATTTTGACAAAAAATTTTGAATAAAAAAAATGTCAGTCGAGTTGGCCGAGTCAATCGAGTAGTCCTAAGTTAGGCCAAGTTGGGCCAAACTCGAGTTGAACCCCTCGATCTGAGGGTTTTCGGATTGACAACCAACCTAGCGACGATTTCTCATCGAAAACTCGGCTAACTCGGCCGAGTTTTTAAACCATGATTGTGACTTTGCAATGATAAATAATATGAAACTAATTTAATTACAAAATAAAAAAGTCATACTATCTCGTTCATAAATCAAGCTTGACAAAATTAATCATGTCCATCCTTCTACAATTTGAGAAAATAATTCCTCTTTGATGTCTTTCTAAAAGTGTTTGTAAGTTCATTTTTTGAAGGAATAAATTTTTGGACTTTTATCTAATGACGATGTAACTTGATTTTAATTACTTTGTAAGTAAGACTTTTTAAAGAGTTAGCATGGATACATATTTTCTTTATAAACTAATTTGATATTACGGATTTTTATTTTTAATATCACTAAAAAAGTGAATTTAGTTTTCTTTTTTCAACATTCTTGCGAGCTATTGTTAGTTCGCAAGCCTACACAAACTAATAATAATTCATGAAAGTGTTAAAAATACTCAATTCAGTTTAATTTTCTTTTTTTTTACTAAAATTAATCCAAGGAACTATCAGGACCAAACTAAATGAGACACTAGTGACGCGGTCCGGAGAGCAAGTCCCATACGGGAGGGATCGATCTATACAAATGTGAGAAAATGACTCACATGAATGTAGAGAGAGACTCACGAAAGATGGGAGAAGGTAGCCACATTAGTGGTTACACACTGTTGGGTGTCGAACCTAAGTTCAGATGGCAAAACGGCTATTATACGAATAATAAAAAAAGTTTGTATGATACAAACAACATGAAGAGAGAGTTTGGGTCCATTAGATAAGAAAATTTGAGATCCAATTACTATAAAAAAAAAAATTTAAAAATAGAAAAAATCAAATTTTTTAATAAGGCAAACAGGCAACCGATTAGGGCCTAAAACAAACTCTCTTTCATCTGACAATCACATATTGCACAAACCTAATCATCTCCTCTTTCACTTAGAAATTCGCTTTTGAAGGTCTCGCAAATCACTCTTTCTCTTCTCATCTACCATGGCGATGAAGGTTCAACTGCTACCTGTTGACGTGGAAAACCAGCCAACCAGATTCTTGAGCCCAATGCCGCAATCGATAAGAAGACCTGCAACAAACAAACCCAATAATGGCAAAAGAGAAGAGAATGAGGAAGAAGAACACACAATGTTTGAAGTGGTTCGGCCTTTTGAAAGTGCCTACGTCCACTATTTCTGTTATAAGTATTTCGCTTCTCTATTTTGACAGAATAACAGTACTCAAAAAACCGGGATCCCTTTACAATAAATACCTTCCTCTATTTATAGAGGAAATGAGGCTACAAAGAGAACAAACAGACAAAAAGGTCTTGATCCATCGTTATTAATGCTGCTGAAATGCATTTAATGTCTCTGACTCTTACCAGGTCAACTCTGGCAACACGTGGGCTGAATGCTAACCCATGCTGGTTTGGTGAAATCTCCCGAAATTGTGCTGTCATTAGGTGAAGTAATCTTGTTTATCGTGTAAGATACGCCATCTTACTGCCTTGCACTGATACTGGGCGAACTGAGGTAGAAAGCGAATTGAAGCTACGACGTAGCGATCTTGTCTTCGTATTGACCTAACGATCTTAACGTCGCTATGATGGGTCAGCGACCTTGACGTCGCTACGACCATGGCATATCCGTGACCTTGACTTCGTTAACCTTTCAATGGGCTCGACCTTGTCGATAACGATCTATCGATCCAGCGATCTGATATACTGGGCTTCATACTTGGTCTCGGTGGCTTGGGCCATTATCTTAACGGGCCTTTGTCGGCCCATTTGAGGAGTCCAAAAAACACTCATAACACTACCAAAATTGATTTGGTTGAATCTGTTTCATTCTTTTGATCTAAAGGATACGTTAATCAAAGAACAATTTCAGTTTCCAATAATATGTGGCAAATTATTGAAATGTTTGTATTTGATTGTTTATAATTTGAAGTAGCATTTTTTTTAAGGTCTTATGATTTTGTTGTTTGTTTTCTAATTTTTGCCACTTTCTCGAGAAAATTTTGTACTAGGGTTCTTTAAGTTGACCAAGCATAGAAGAAGAGAAACGGCTCATGCTCGTGCTGGTACCAAATTTAAATTTGGTGTTTTTTAAATTTTAACTTAAAAATAGTTTGGTAAACTTGAGTATGAAATAAAAATAGTTTGTTTGAGGGGTTAAAAATAAATTTTCATAAAAAAGTGAGTAAAAACAAATTTTTTCTTTTGTTTTTTTGTTTTTGGATAAAAGTGAATTTAACCCTAAAAGTTATTCTATGTTCGGTAAATTTTTATAAATTTTATATACTATACTAAATATATCAAAATTGATTCAAGACAACTCATACAACTCGTAATATAAACTTTACCTAAATTAAATTATTTGTTAATGATAATTAATAAAATCACATACAAAAGAAGATCATTAGCCCTATATCGGTTATAACATCATGTGTTTTGCAATAATCTAAAGAAAAGCCCAACACAATTAGTGTTTACTGTTTCAAAACTAATTATTGGTTACTATGTTAACATTTCTTTTAGATAAAAGTAAATAAATAATAAGTGTCTTTTTTTCCAAACAAATTTCATCATCGTATAATTAAACAAACTCAGTTGTCATTTTCAGTGATAATAACCATAGATCATATTAGGTAAGTGCAAACAATGTATCATATCCAATGACTATGGCTTTTATGATTGATATCTCAGCTAGAGATTTTTTATAATTCAAATCATAAATGCACTAATTTTAATAATCTACTAGCTAGTGATGGATCCAAAAGTTCATCTTAGAGGGGGCATTTCAAATCATAATAACATTAACGAAAATTTAGGCTAGATGGAGATAAGGTTATTTTGTTCATAAGTCTCTTACGCTTATATTAATTAATGAAATTATATGTTCAAATTAGAATCTACATTAATAAGATTATAAATTCATGTTAGGTCTTATATTTACCCAATCTCATATTGTAGTAGTATTTTTTTTTTTTTTGGAAAGAAAAAGAAAAAATAAAATTAGTAAATATGAATTTATTCTACGAACTTCAGTAGCAAAGATAGTTAAAAACAAGGACAGTATCTAATCAATAGTTCATTTAGCAATATTAAGGTACAATTTTATTATTCAAAATAGAGTAAATTATATTTAAAAAAAAGAAATAATTTTAATGTAACCAATTCAAATTGATTATGTTATGGTTTAGTAAATTGACTAACTTTTTATGCTAGAGTAAACCTATTAGAATTAAAACAGATTAAGAGAAATGATAATAACTCTTCAAATAAATGTAAATTTGTAATAGAGTTTCCTTTAATAAAAGCAAGCAAAAGAAAAATGAAAAAAAAAAAAGATTTAAAAAGTAATGAAAACAAAAATAACAAATAGAAAATATCTTTTTAAATTTGTGACAAACTGTAAGTAAAAAAACGAAAAAACAAAAAATTTGTATAAGTGAATTCAAACATTTGTCATATTACTCACTTGCTAAACTCATACTAAATTTTAACTAAAGAAAACAATTCAATTCGATAGTTGGGATATTACTTTAGAAGTGTAGCATTACTTACTAATGATAACCGACCCTTTAACATAAAAAGTAAATATGATGGCAAATTAAAATAAATTGACCCGACAATTGGTAAATGTAAAGATAATATGAGCTTTCCTCAAAAGGCAAGAAAGGTTCCATTGACCATTGATCTTAATTCTGGGTATAATATTAGAAGAGTACGAAGTTCATTTTGCGATGAAAAAAAAAGAATTAAAAAAAAAAACATGTATAATTTATTATAAGTTGAAAAAAAAAATAAAAATATATGGAAAAAAATGTATACAATGACAAGACTCATTAAACCGCACCTTGGAATTCAACAGCATCATGCATTGGTGTTAGTTTGACTTGCTGACCTTGTAATAACTTCAGAAAAAATATTCTTTCTAAGTGACTTCCCTAAAAATCCATGCATAAAAATTCATGGAGAAGAAACCTTCAAACCAAAAAGACCTGCAAAGTTTCCCATGTTTTTCGATCTTATAAACTGTAGAATTTTCAATACAACACTTCAATTTTTTATGAACACCTCAACTTCACTAAGAGTGCCACAATGGTGGCAGCCACCCTTTCATTGCTTTAATAGCAAATACAAGGCTCAAATGCTCAAAAGCCACTTTAAAAAAGTGATAATTTTTTAGCGATAATTATGATAATAAATTTTCAGATTACACGCTCAACAATTTTATTTATATATCTCAGTAGATATTTGACTTAACGTCAGAAAACATATTTAAAAAGTAAAATAAATAAACAAAAACTCAACTTCACTACTTGGTATCTTTTGTCCTTCACAAAAACACGTACAATTTTATTTATACATCTCGGTAGATATTTGATATATCAGAAAACATATTTAAAAAATAAAATAAATAAACAAAAACTAAACTTCACTACTTGGTATCTTTTGTCCCTCACGAAAACACATATTCCATCCGAAAGAGACAATTTGACTAGCAACAAATTCTCATAACAATTGCATAAATAAACTTTTTAATTAAAATTGCTTCATTCCAGACACGGAACATGGAATGCCTCATACAAATATTCAAATTGCACATCTTCAGGCCAATGGAGATGCCAACAAATTAATCAAGTTCCAAAGGTGCGAGTGTAATTTCCTCCACAAATTTATTTACTTAGTTTCACAATGCACCAGAAACTTATTTTGAAATGTTAAAATTTCATCATCGAAAGCTTCTCGAAAATTAACTTAAAATCTCTTCTTTCAATTTATCATAAACCATTATAAGAAATTTATTAAAAATTGTTAAGATTATCTTGTCAAGATCAGGAAGGGCAGAAAAATTTACCCTAAGAAAATTCCCAAATTTAAAATTTGAGCTAGTTTGGAAATTCTTGTAAATTGATTAAGATTTTCTTGAAGGGGAAAAGTTGAGAATACTAAGAAATTGCAAATAGTTTTATTCGTGTTTACGGAACTTATAAGCTTTCATTGGTAAGGACAAGTTCGAATTTTGAAACTTGGTCACGGTCGACCAATCAATGAACGTACAAGGACCTACCAATCTTGATTTATAGAATTTCATGGTACATATATTCTTTAGAATTTCACACTTCATTAATAGGATATTTTATCCTCTTCAACTTCAATGGGCTCTTGTTGGATTTTAAATTTACTGCAAATATTTCCTAAAAAATGGAAAACTAAAATAAATATTTCTACAAAATTGTCAAAAGCCTCGTCCAATAAAATTTCTTGTGACAATTCTGTTTACTTTTCAAATTCATTATCCAACCTAAAAAGTTAGTCCGAAAAAAGAAAACAAACCAAATAATTTTATAAGTAATTGACCTTTATCATTTCATTTTACATATACATATAATTTTAGTTGGCCAGGTGGCCTTTTTGACTGAGTAACACGTAAGACTTTCCAGGAATTTTGGATGTCATTTTCATCACTCCAAATATGTCAAGTGGCTTCCAAAGTCAATTCAAGTTGAATTCATAATTTTAGTAGGCCGTTGAGTCGTCAATTTATTTATTAAGTCCAGGTGGCCTTTTTGACTGAGCAACACTTAAGACTTTTTAGGTCATGTTCGTCACTGCAAACATGCCGAGTGGCTTCGGAAGTCAATTCAAATTGAATTCATAATTTTAGTCGGCCGTTGATTTATTAAGTTCAGGTTGCCTTTTTGACTGGGCAACGCATAAGACCAAGTAAGTTACTAGGAAATTTCGGATGAGTTCAACACTCCAACCATGCCAAGCGGCTTCCTGGGTCAATTCAAATTGAATTTGTCCCATTACGTGAAATGTTGGTACCAAGCGGATATGTTTGACTGGACGAATCTGACAGCCCCAACAACCCCAGATTTACTCCTTATTGGGTGTCAACAATGCCATAACACTTCGAATTCCAACTTGTGACCCAACTAAATATGTGAAAGTATCATTTTAGCCCATACATGGCCCTATCGCGACAAGATGAGGTTGATCTAAGTGGATACCATTTGCACGTAGTCTAAGAGTTTATGATTTTTAACCATTTTCACCTCCACAAATCCAGAGCTTATTATAATAACTCAGTACATATTCACTTATTTGACAGGTTAAGTACATTTATATTCCTGTCACACTTGCATTTTAAAGATTGTAAATTCAAACTATTTTTTCCTTCCCAAATTTTGAATTTAATATATATACATATATATATATATATATATATAAGCTCATGCTCGATCCAAACTAGTGTGGGCAAGCCTGCCTGCTCCAAATGGAGCTCATGGGCAAACAGGATAGGACCTAGCTTTATAAAAGTATTTAAGGCCTGGTTTATAACCATTCCAAATTGAGACCTCTGAACTTAGAATACTTGTAATGTTACTTATGCCTCCTTCGAGAGTTGCTTATAGAGAAGGATTTCTTGTTAATGCAAAACTTAACAATTAACAAATCAGAGGATAGACAAACCAAAACACTTAACAATTAACAGAACACAATCTCTCACAATCTCACACAACAGCAACCGTTTCCTTTTCCTATCACTGTCTCAGGTTTTTGCTATTGGCAGCTTCTGATGGGCACAGTTGCAGTTTCTGTTACAAACAGAAAATAAAACCAATTACGAACAGTGAAAAAAACTAAACCAATAGTCATTCAAAATGGTGCACAACGAATTAACACTAAAAAAAAAACTAAAACCAAACCGACAACAAGGCAGCCCACATGAAACTAAAACAAGAACAGCTCCCAGCCGACAACACAACCAAAATAAAAAAAATAAAAAACAAAAACAGCAGAAGAAGACTAAGGATAGCTAAAACAAGAACATCTAACCAGTAGCGTGATGAGCAGCAGAAGAAAAAAAGAAGCCAGCTACGAGATGATAAAAAGGCAGCCCATATGAAACTACAAGTCCTAGGAATCTCGAACGGTTTGCAGGAGAGGAAAATACAAATCAAACTCTAATTTGATAGATATAGTGAGCTGGCTAGTCTTAAGCTTTGCAAAAATTTCAGATTTGAGTTATTTTTCAACTCAAGGATGCAGAAGCTTACTCTTCAATGAAAAATATATATATATATATTCTAAATGAAGAAAACCAGTTAATTAACGCAACCCAAGTATTAAAACAACAACAACAACAACAACAACAGCCCCACAAAGAACATCAACCCAGAACATTCCAAAACATCAAGCATGGGACTGTCCATCCGAATTCCTCCTAAATTTTCACCCCTAAATGATCACCAACAGCCAAAAAGCCAATCAACGGAGACATCCCTCAAAACAGACCAAACAAGCTAAAAATAAGAGGCACAATTCATCCAAAAACTGGACAATCAAATTCTCTCCATTTTATTCTATACATAACTCTCAAACTATAAATCGTTTTCTTTAAATCAGTTTCATTACCTTATACATTGCAACCTAAACACAAACGAAAACTTCAATACATAGAATCCAACAAACAGAGATATGTTTATTTTAATAATTTCTAGGTAAATACAAATGAGTTTAATTAACAATCTTTTTAATTAGCTCTCATAATTAAGAATCTTTTCAATAAATGGAGATGGAGGGTTTCTCCATCTTGACCTGAGATGGAGTCAGAACAAACCTTGGTGAGTTTACAGTTCAATATTGTATATTAAGCAATGGTTTCCAAGGCAAAATATTATTATTAGCTACGTACCACAGAAAAGGAAAGCCATATAAAATAGTATTTCATAGTCTCAATATCATATGGATATCAAATTCCTAACAAACAAGTTATGTTTCCTTTACAGTACATTGTCCCATAGGACTCAAATATCATATCGTAAAATCAAACCTAAAGTTGTTGGTTGGCAACAAATATATGTGGGGTGATTAATATAAATGAGGATCACATCAGTTTTAAAACACAAAAACCCTTTTGTTTGAAGGTAAGATTGTTAAACTCTTTGTCATGATCACTAGCAAGTTCTTCTGAAAAGCACTAATTCTACACACTAATTAATATACATTAGTACCCAAAGTGCCTTAGAGACATTTTCCATTATATTATCACAGACAGAACAAATCATATGTCAAATAGTAACAATGAATTAAGATATACAAAATTAAACATATCTCATACTATCAAATGTGCACATATTTTCACACAAATTATATTCAAACATTTCTAAAATGTGGAAACACACATATTTTAGGTAAACAATTCAATATGCAAACGTCTAAGTGATCCAAAGCAAAGCAAACTTTTTGTGAAGTTAACTGTTTGATGTTTCACCTAAAATCACATAAATTTACAAATGTCATTTTTAAAACAATATTTTAGGTCCAAAAATAATATTACCAACATATAAGTAAGCTGAAATTTTAAACTAGAGGTTACCAGTGTATTTTGGAAATGAAACATTGTTCAGTTGCATTTTTTAATAATTTATACACAAATTGTAAAATTATGAAAATTCACAACAAGAGTATAAACAAATAAGGTTTATTGCATAAAAATCTACAATTTTTTTTTTTTAAAAAAAAATAGCTTAAAATAAATTTTGTTTTAGACAATATGGTCTGCCTAGAAATGGATAAACATCCAAACATACCATGACTTTTTAGTATTTTAATAATTTCTATGAAAATAGAAATTAGTTTAATTAATAATCTTTTTAAATAGCTCTCTTAAAAGGGTTGAGTATTGTTCCTGTAAATATTATAAGTTTTAATTACACATTATATAATTTATTCCTTTCACTAAATCATTGACCATTCTCATGCCTGTGGGATTTCTACTACAGAAACAAAATCAAATGACCGTAAAGGCATGTTGAAATTTGACGAAATGTGAAATCCATCCACCTTGCAAAACAATCACGTTAAAATTCTTGAATTATACACAGTAACAAAAGAGAATTGCATTGATAAATGCACGCAGCAACAAAAATATGACCACAATCAAATCTGGAATGAGGGGTACTTTCAGCGCTGACGCAGAGCATTATCAAGCGGCAAGGAGGTGTATTCCTGTTTGTTTGGGATAGGGAGTGATCTCAATCTTTCTGAAATTGTCAACTTGATGTTTCCTGGGATCCCTAGACTTCTTAGCTTAGGCAAGGCTTCTTTTCCTACTTGCCACTCCTCTATTTCAAAATCATCCTCATCAAATAGTAGAATTTCAAGCAGAAGAAAACCATTGTCGCTGCACATTATTTTTTTTCCATTGTAAAATCATGTACCTAAATCAGGAATAGTGAGGTATGGTAACTTCTCTAATAGAGGCATTGGGTCATCCTCAAGTTGTGATTCCCGTAACGAGAGAAGTTGGAGGTTGGACAGGAGTTTATGTATGTCTGTTGGCAGTTTCTCTAACTTCCTCTATAATCTCAACTCTATGAGATGTTTGCAGTGATAAAGTGGTTGCAGTGATGCAAAAGATACATCACCACTATATAGTCGAACTGATAGTATTTGAAGGCTTTTTAAATTGGACATAGAATCAAAAGAAAACGCACCACCACCATAGCCTTGAATCCATAACTCTTGAAGATTAACCAAGTTTGCAGTTTTGATTTCTCTCCCGTCTAAGGGTTCTACATATCTGAGAGTTTGAAACTTTATGATTGTCTATTGTTCATCGAGTTCGATCCCAAACCATAAAATCCGGCCTGCATAGTAAGCTTTTTAATATTTTTCTATTAAGAATCTAAAATTTAAATTTGCACGAAAGTAAAAATAATAAAACAAAATAATGCAACCAGTTCATTTAGAGTGACAGGTATGTGGTGGCTTATGAAATCGTCTAATATATGAAATATATAATAATATTGTACCTTAATTATAAATCCAAAAAGTTAATGGGGCTTGGTGGTCCAGCATCTCTGACAACTTCTCTTCCGAGGTGATGGGTAGAACTCTTCGCCGAGTTATTACTAAAAGTATATTACAATTTAACTATTTAGTTAAAAATTATATTTAGACGAAGTAAATTTTGCTTTTATTATAAATAACTCACTCACTATTAACCCATGATTGTTAGAGTTAATAGTAAACATTATAATTCAGGGCAAAAGATTGAAATGTCCTTAATTGACCTAGTTGATCGCTTTGACCGATAAAAAATTAAAGAAAAAGAATATAATACCCTTGAATTAAAGAAAAAAATACTTAACAAATTTGAAAAAATGTGATGGATAATAGGGATTAATTTGAAAGTAAAAATTAATATTTTATATATATATTTTTTATAAAAACTAACTTTTAAAATTTTCTTAAAAATAAAAACAATGGATCTTTATTGTTCATCTTTAGATTAAATGAATTAAAAAATATATGAAAAAGGAAAGAAATTTTTAAAATAATAATAATAATAATCAATTTGGTGGTGACCAAATCGTCAATCTAGTCTTCACTAAATCGTGATAATCTAGTGATGAACTAGATCGCCACAATCTGGTTAAGACCATCACAACCAAATTTAGGTTCAATTATCACAACCAAAACAATACAAAATACTCTTCATCACCACCAGATGAACTAGATGAAAACAAAACAAAACCAGATCCATCATTTTCATCATCACAACCAAAACCATCACCACCAAATGAACCTAGATCTATCATCTTTGTCATCTGGGTTCGACAAACACAATTCATATATCATAAACTTTGGTTTCAATCCATACCCCATTTGGGTTTGATGAACCTAGTTCATCTAGGTTTGACGTACCCAGTTCATCTGTCACGTGCTTCAGTTCTAATTAATACAATCGAACCTAATTCATTTGACAACTTAGTGCTTTGTGAACCCAAATGAAAAGTTGTTCATTTGGGAACCTAGATGAACAACTCTTTGTCTAAGTTTGACAAACCTAAATGCAAAATATGGGTTCGTTGAGAATGAATGAGAGAAAAGTTAAAGGGAGAGAGAGAGAACAACTCTTCGTCTAAGTTCAACAAACCTAAATGCAAATATGGGTTCGTCGAGAATGAAGGAGAGAGAAGTTAAAGAGAGAGAGAGAGAGAGAGAGAGAGAGAGAGAGAAGGAGAAGAATGAGAGACAAAGTTGTCGAGAGAGAGATAGAGGAGAAGATTTTTGTTTGTTATCGTTGAAAAAAAGAAAAAAGTGTTAAGAGAGAGATGGAGAAGAAGATTTTTGTTTGTCGTTGATATTGATAATTTGGTATTTGTTGATAAAGAATGAAGAACAACACCGTTCCTCATTATTGGTAACAGATCTCCAAATATGATCTCCACATTCCATCAACTTTAATAGACAGTAGAGATTCAATATGGAGATTAGATCTTCACCTATTTATCTATTTTCTTAATTATATTTAGAGCAAATTACAATTTAGCTACTTAGTTAAAATGCTTTTACAGGCGGAGCAAATATTTCAATGTTATTGCAATTTACCCTCCTACCGTTAATGAATCTCGTTACACTTAACTGAGAAATGGGTAAAATTATCTTTTGATATTAATTTTATTTTTTTAAAATTTTAAAAAAATTTTAAAAAATAATCTCATCCAGTTGAAATTTCATCCGTTCAAATTCCAACCAGTTCATAATCTCAAAAAATAATAATCTCAAAATCATAATTCCAACCAGTTCAACAGATGGCTGGAAACCCAAAAAATAGTTCCAAACATCATCAACCATCATCAATCAACTAGCCAACATCATAATCCACTTCTGAAAACACAAAAAATGACCTCAAACATCATTGAATCAAACCCAATATTATGAATCTCCCACAAAACCATCAAACTCAACATCATCTAAAATCAAAACCATCGATCACAAACTGGAAAAAAAATATATATATACCCAGATTCTGGGTTCATCGTGAACCCAGAATCTGGGTTCACGAAATGAACCCTGATGAATCTGGGTTCATTAGAGTGAACCCAGTCTGGGTTCACGAACGAACCCAGCTGGGTTCTCAGGAACCCAGATCTGGGTTTGTCAATGAACCCAATTGGATTCGTCAGGAACCCTGACCCAGATCTGGGTTCCTGAGAATCCAGATCTGGGTTCGTGATGAACCCAGCTGGGTTCGTCAACGAACCCAAATCCGAGTGGGTTCACTCCGAGAAAGAATAGCGACCCAGCTGGGTTCGTCAGGAACCCAGATTTGGGTGTCTGAGAACCCAAATCAGAGTGAACCTGGATTCGGGTTCACTCCGAGGAAGAAGAATAACAGAAGAAGGGAAAAAGAAGAAGAATAACAGAAGAAGGGAAGAAGAAGAAGAATAACAGAAGAAGGGAAGAAGAAGAAGAAGCGAAAGAAGAGGAGAAGAAGAAGAAGAAGAATGAGAGGACGAGAGAACAGCAGAATGAATGACTGATGAGTTGATCGGACCATATACTTGGTCAACTGGTCAACTTCAGTCAAAGGGTAATTTCATCTTTTTATCATTAAATATAACAAATCTTACTAACGGTAGGGGGATAAATTGCAATAACATTGAAACATTTGCTCCGTCTGTGAAAGCATTTTAACCGGATAGCTAAATTGTAATTTGCTCTTATATTTATTTTTAATTTTTTTTCAATCTTGGTGGTTTTTCCTTTTCATTTAACTTTTTAATTTTTTTTTTTAAATTAATTTCTATCATTCATCTTAAGATAAACAATATAGATATGATGAATTAAATTTTTTATTTTTTTAAATTAATCTCCACAATCCATTTTAAGATAAACGGTAGAGATCTAATGAATTTTATTGTTATTTTTATCTAATTTATTTTAAGTTTTTTAAATTTATTTTTTAAAAAAATAAAAATAAAGTTAAAAGATAGTTTTACCCTATCGAGAATTAGCTTTAATGGACATGGGCTAACGACATGTGGGTAATTTATAATAAAACTAAAAAGTTTGTTCCCCTTGAGCCTTTTTTTAAATTCGATGGTTAAATAGTAATTTATTTCATTACTAATTATGAGATATTATTTAAGGGCCCAATCTGATTTGGGCCCGTTTCAATCTGGCCCAAGCCTCAAACCTCTGGTCCAAAGGGCTGGGCTTGATAACAAAGACACAAACGTAGGTGCGGCCCGGCTTGGTTCACACAGTACTCATAGCAAGTCCAAATTTTAGTGGAAAGTGTAGTGGGCTCTTAATTTTTGGATTGGGCCGGCCCAACCTAATCCCTTCCACATTTCTAATTGCAATAATCATGTTGCAAGGCTAATGGAAACGGCTTCACATGCATGCAAGTTATTTTCTGTATTTATTTATTATTAATATTTAATAATAACATTAAACATTTCATCCTTTGTATTTTATTTATACTTTAATCAATGATGGATCAATCACTAAATTAATATACTTTAATGATTATTTATTTCACTTACAAAATATATCAATTCATTAACTTCAGATTTTGTTGGAGTTTGTTTTTAAGATAGATTTTGATGGATTCTATAGATTTCATGAATTCCATCAGATTTTGTTAGAATTATATTTAAGAGTTAATTGGATTTTTTAATGGATTCTATCAGATTTTGTAAAAATTTTATTTAGAGTTTATTGGATTTTTTACATTGATTTAAATGAAATTGTATATATTTAAATGAAATTATTAATGATTTATCTTTTTTAAAAAAAAAAAAAATCATATGATGGGTAGTATGTTGTAAAACTTGGTCCAACAATTTTTAATAATTTATCTTCAGAAATATCTCTCCATAAATCATGAAGATGACTCATGGAGTGAAATGTACATTTAGATTATGAAATGCAAATTTACAACTATCAACTGATTTTGATAACTACACTTGTGTTGTGCATTATTTTGTAGCAGTTTCTTTCCAGGATTAAAGCTCTTTTTGTGGTCTTATTAGTCAAGTTTACTCTTTACTTCACAAAAAGAGGTTGTGTTTTTTTTTTTTTTTTTTGTTGGGTATTATTGTATAAGATAAACAGAAAACATTGTTCTACTACTATATTCAAGTGTGAAATCTGACAGTGAAGCTGGACATCATTGGATTACTCTTGTAAAGAATCGTTCTGTTTTTAAACAACAATTAAAAGAATTTGATTTTGTTTTCTTCTTTGGCTGCCATCAAATGAACAATTTATTTGAGGCATGCTACAATTTATTGCAACTTGAATTTTAAACAACTAAGTTTGATAGAAGTACTCAATTCACCTTATTCAATACAGGAACATAATTTAACAGATTTGTGCTTTGAGTTTTCTCATATTAGTTGATGATAGCTCTTAAATCCAATTCCTATAGAATTATTGATTTTTTTTTTTAATATACCTACACTTATGAATGTTTTAATTGAATACACCAAAATTTCATTAAAATGCTTATGAATTTGGATTAAATACATCAAGATTTTAATAGACTTCTTAAAAGCTTAAATTGAATATACTTAAATTTTGAAAATCTTTTAATTCTAATAAACTCCTAAATTGAATACAATCACTTATAAAAATGAACATTTCTAGGCACTGAAAAACTAAGTTGCCAAAATATGAACAGTCGTAGGATTGTGTTTGATATTATGGTCATCTTGCATTACTCCTCAGACTGTTGGAACATTATGATAGGTAGACTCAGAACTGATTCTGATAGGAATTTTATGGTCATCTTGCATTCATTTTATATACAACATAAAATTAAGCAATCTAAAATGTACAACATTCAAATTCTGTTACTATTTACAGTGATGGTAAAACTGTGTTACTCACTTTCTCTAATTGATAGGTGGTGCTATCTCATAATATTGGTTTTCTTTCTCAATTGCAAATATTCTGTCTTTTTGTGTCTCTCAATTGCTCTGTTTTTCAATCAACAGTAATAGATCAAAGATTTATTACGTGTTTTTGGTATTGTGGTTGTGCTTGTTGTGTTTGCCCTTGTTTTTGATGTTTTCGCTCTGACGATTTTGGTTTAGCGTTTCGAGTTGTTTTGTCCAATTGTTTGAATTACATGTGTTTTGAGTTGTTATTTTTAAAATCTTGATTGTTGCTTATCGTGTCATGATGATGCCTGTTTTTGTTAAATTAATTTATCCTTGTACCTTTTGGCATGTTTTCACTGAAATTTTTATTTTATGCTTTTCAATTACAGTGTGACAAAGTTTTGCTTGGCATTTTGATTTTGCTAGCCAATTACCAATATGGGGTGATATAGTCCCATCACTCTTGTGTGCATGATGCCCTTTGTTGGTATTTTGTAATGCATTATTCATTATCTTGCATTGTTCCTTGAAACTACATTTAGGTTTTACTTTGATTGTTTTCATGTTGGAATGAATTTGGTACTAATTGGATATTTCGATTGAAAAAAACTGTGGGATTTTTCTCTTTATGTTACCAAAATCCCCATTTTAATCAAAGGAGTGTTCAAGTTTACAGGTCACACTTTTGGGGTCTTAAATTTGAAACTTAACATGTAATGATTATATTCTTATAAATGTGTTGCTGATGTCATAGCAATAATTAAGAAAAGGAATGACCATGTTAGCAAGAGATAAGTTCTAGAAACCTCCGTGTGTCAGGAATTTCCAACAGGGTTAGGAATTCTTAACCTTTCTTAACCAAGTTAGGAGTTCCTAATAGGGTTAGGAATTCCTAACCCCATTTGGAATTCCTAACAGGGCTAAACCTATTGAAAATTTTCAACCAAATTAGGAATTCCTAACCTTATTGAAAATTCCTAATGGACTTATAACACTATTTATATATGATATCAGAGCTTATAAGTTCGTTGTTTTAATTGGATGGTATATAACCTGAAAAGTAATAACTTTAACTTGCAACAGTTGACAGTAGTTGAAACTTCTGATCTTATCATGTATAGTATCTTAATACAAAATATCTATGAATGTCTCACTTAAAACTCGGAAGTGAGGAAACAAATTTAGGAACTAAAAACCCAACAAAACAATTTTAAGAACGTTTTATTTTATTTTTCGAAAGAACTTTCAAAAATTGTAATGTGCTTTATTTTATTTTATAGAGTTGGTTGGGAATTCCCAACAGGCTTCGAAATTCCCAAATTGGCACGGAATCGTGGAATTGGAACCATTGTGCTTTATTTTATTATACACGTAATAGTAATGTATTTTTAATTGATTTACTTCAATATACAGCAAGCAGTTATATCTTCAATGAAGTTTGTTTGGTTTTTGTTTTGATTGCAAATTGAATGATGATATGATTTGAATATGTGAAGCATATAACTGTTAGGCTGTGGACTTATTTATAGGGTTGAAGGAAGGGCAATTCAGATTTTGTGAAGCAATGAGGTGTTAGGCTGTCGAGTTGTTGTTAGGGTCTTTTACTTTTGCTCCTGTTCTTGTATACTTCCAGTGTCTAGACATGAGATGATTGTCACATATGCAATTAATCATTTGGTTTTGAGATGGTCGAGTTTTTGAAATTATTTGAATTTAAATTTTCATTTGAAGTACTTAGATGTGCATCAAACCATTTTTTAATGTCAATCATATATTATGGGTATATTCATACTGCTTTTGGTCATGGAATTATGTTTGACAATGTTATTAAATGGCAGGAAAGAAAACAGAATAGAACGATTACCAATGAAATTGTAGTTAGTTGCTAGACAACAATATAGGTGAAAAAAAAGGTTAAAATGTCATTATAAACCGGGTCATCTAGTAATCAAGTTGACTAGAATTCTGCCCAACTATCGATGGAATTAGTGAAGGTCTCTTATAGCTGGTAGCTATGCAACATGAACTTACCGTAACAGATCAATTAGAGCATTATAATACAACAATTCGGGTCTAGCATCAAATTAAAATATTGAAACCACTGAACATAATAAATTGGGTCTCTGCAATAAGGGGTGGGCAGGAATGGCTAATCACCACGCATGCATGACCATGATCCTAATGTCTCCAACTGTTCAAACAAATCAAAGAAAACAAATTAACATAACAGCATCATAGCAAGCTTAAAGCATAGAAACCTAAGCAAGTATATGGTCCTATAAAGTAATTGACACCTATTTGGGCATTATCCAAAAACAATTATGCATCAATCATCTATCAAGGACCATAAAAAATTAAGAGACAAGGGAAGAAAGATATAAGGAACAACATATTAAATAAATAAACAGTACATTACAAAATACTATTCCATTCAAATATCATTATGGCATATTACACATTAAATCCCTCACACCAGAAAAGAGTTGCATGTTCAACCAATCATTGGTGGCAAAGCACACTCGACTGATACAAGAACTAATGGAATCTCCAATTAACAGAGCACAATTAACAGAACAAATCTCTTACAATTAACAAATCAGTGGATAGACAAACCAAAACACTTCACAATTAACAGAACACAATCTCTCACAATCTCACACTACAGCAACCTGTTCTTTGTTGCTATTGGCAGCTTCTGATGGGCACAGTTGCTGTTCCTGTTACAGGAAATAAAACCAATTACAAACAGTCAAAAAAACTAAACTAATAGTCATTCAAAATGGTTCACTACTAATTAACACTAAAAAAAACCTAAAACCAAACCGACAACAAGGCAGCCCACTTGAAACTAAAACAAGAACAGCTACCAGCCGACAACACAACCAAAATACAAAAAACAAAAACGGCAGAAGAAGATTAAGAATAGCTAAAACAAGAATATCTAACCAGTAGCGTGATGAGCAGCAGAAGAAAAACAAGAAGCCAACTACAAGATGATAACAAGGCAGCCCATTGGAAACTACAAGTCCTAGGAAATCTCGAACAGTTTGCAAGAGAAGAAAATACAAATCAAATTCTAATTTGATAGACAGAGTGAGCTGGCCGGTCTTAAATGAGTTAGTTTTGCAAAAATTTCAGATTTGAGTTATTTTTCAACTCAAGGATAAAAAAAAATAAAAATTAAAAAACAACCCCACAAAGAACATCAACCCAGAACATTCCAAAACATCAAGCATGGGACTGTCCATCAGAATTCCTCCTAAATTTTCACCCGTAAATGATCACCAACAACCGAAAAGCGAATCAACCAACTGAGACATCTCTCAAAACAGACCAAACAAGCTCAAACTAAGAGCCACAATTCATCCAAAAACTAGACAATCGAATTCTCTTAATTTTATTCTATATATAACTCTCAAACTATAAATCGTTTTCTTTAAATCAATTTCATTACCTTATACATTGCAACCTAAACACAAATGAACACTTCAATACATAAATCCAACAAACAGAGATATGTTTATTTTAATAATTTCTATGTAAATACAAATGAGTTTAGTTAAGAATCTTTTTAAATAGCTCTCTTAATTAAGAATCTTTTTATAATGGAGATGGAGGGTTGCTCCATTTTGATCTGAGATGGAGTCAAAACAAACCTTTGTGAGTTTACAGTTCAATATTGTATATTAAGCAATTGTTTCCAAAGCAAAATATTATTAGTAGCTACGTACCACAGAAAAGGAAAACCATAGAAAATAGTACTTCATAGTCTCAATATCATATGAATATCAAATTCCTAACAAATAGGTTAGGTTTCCTTTACAGTACATTGTTCCATAGGACTCAAATATCATATCATAAAATCAAACATAAAGTTGCTGGTTGGCAACAAATATATGTGGGGTGATTAATATAAGTGAGGATCACATCAGTTTTAAAACACAAAAGCCCTTTTGTTTGAAGGTAAGATTGTTAAACTCTTTGTCATGATCACTTGCAAGTTCTTCTGCAAAGCACTAATTCTACATACTAATATACATTAGTACCCAAAGTGTGTTAGAGACATTTTCCATTATATTATCACAGACATAACAAATCATATATCAAATAGTAGTAATGAATTAAGATATACATAATTAAACATATCTCATATTATCAAATGTGTACATATTTTCACACAAATTATATTCAAACATTTTTAAAATGTGTAAACACACATATTCTAGGTAAACAATTCAATATGCAAACGTCTAAGTGATCCAAAGCAAAGCGAACTTTTTATGAAGTTAACTGTCTGATGTTTCACCTAAAATCGCATAAATTTACAAATGTCATTTTTAAAACAATATTTTAGGTCCAAAAATAATGTTACCAGCATATAAGTAAGCTGAAATTTTAAACTAGAGGTTACTGGTATGTTTTGGAAATGAAACATTATTCAGTTGCATTTTTTGATAATTTATGCACAAATTGTAAAATTATGAAAATTCACAGAAAGAGTGTAAACAAATAAGGTTTATTGTATAAAAATCTACGACTTTTTTTTTTTTTTTTTTTAAAAAAAATAGCTTAAAACAAATTTTGTTTCAGACAATATGGTCCGCCTTGAAATGGATAAACATCCAAACATACCATGACTTTTTACTATTTTAATAATTTCTATGAAAATAAAAATGAGTTTAATTAAAAATCTTTTTAAATAGCTCTCTTAAAAAGGCTGAATATCGTTCCTGTAAATATTATAAGTTTTAATTACACATTATATAATTTATTCCTTTCACTAAATCATTACTTGGACCATTCTCATTTCTATGGGATTTCTACTACAAAAACAAAATCAAATGACCGTAACTATGTTGAAATTTGACGAAATGTGAAATCCATCCACCTTGCAAAAACATCACGTTAAAATTCTTGAATTCTACACAGTAACAAAAGAGAATTGCATTGATAAATGCACGCAGCAACAAAAATATGACCACAATCAAATCTGGAATGAGAAGTACCTTCAGCGCTCACACAACATAATCAGGTGGCACGAAGGTGTATTCCTGTTTGTTTGGGGTAGGGAGTGATCTCAATCTCCAAGGAATCCTCGACTTAATGTTTTCTGGGATCCTCAGCCCTCTTAGCCTAGGCAAGGCTTCTTTTCCTACTTGCCACTCCTCTATTTCAAAATCATCCTCATCAAATAGTAGAATTTCAAGCTGAGGGAAACCATTGTCGCTGCACATTATTTTTTTGCCATTGTAAAATTCCTCACCTAAATGAAGAATAATGAGGTATGGTAACTTCTCTAATAGAGGCATTGGGTCATCCTCGAGTTGTGATTGCCTTAACGAGAGAAGTTGGAGGTTTGACAAGAGTTTATGTATGTCTCTTGGCAGTTTCTCTAACTTTGCACATAATCTCAACTCTATGAGATGCTTGCAGTGAGAGAGTGGTTGCAATGATGCAAAATATGTATCACTATTATACAGTCGAATTGATAGTATTCGAAGGCTTTTTAAATTGGACATAGAATCAAAAGAAAACGCACCACCACCACAACCCCGAATCCACAACTCTCGAAGATTAACCAAGTTTGCAGTTTTGATTCCTCTCCAGTGTAAGGGTTCTACATATCTGAGAGTTTGAAGCTTTGTCAAGTTGTCTATCGGCAAAGATCCACTAAAAAAGTATCCAATTAAATGTCTCAACTCCTGCAACTTACAAATTTCAGCCGGTAGTATGACAGGCCAATCCTTTTTGTGAGCGTCCAAAGTTTGTAGTAGTCTCAACTTGGAAACTAATGGTGCAGAAAGATCAAACTGAGAGTCCGTTAACCCCAAATACTTTAAATGGATCAATTTTTCTATGTCTTTAGCTAACAGCTTTTCATAGTTCCAACAACCGAAAGCATCGAGCACTCTTAGAGAATTGAATTGCTTTAATATAGATCCCGGCCGTTGGCGTTGGGCAAATAAGAAAAGAGATCGTAAGCGTGGATTACAATTTTTAAACCACAAACGATTTTCTACCTTAGAATAAATAGCTTGTCGTCTGCATGATGATAAGGTTGGCAATATATTTGTATGCTTTGATTCATCATAAACATAAAGAAAGTTAAAACTTATTGCCTTTTCAATTGCAAGATCACGTAATAAATCATGGACTCGACAGGTTGCAATTCTCCCCCAATATTTTCTCCCTACTTGAATCAAGCTTCTACTAATCAACTCATCCACGTAAACTTTAGCCACTTCTTCCATGATATGATCTTCAATTTGTGGTATGAAGCCCTCTGCCACCAAAAGATAGATTAATTTCTCCACCCTTATTTCGAAGTCCTCTGGAAATAGCCCTAAATAAAGAAAACATCGCTTCAATGGAGAAGGCAAACAATCAAAGCTCAAAGTTAATAAGAAATGAATTTCAATTGAGTCAACTTTTAAATGTTGCCAAAGATGATCCCGCACCACACACCATTCTTGTGGCTTCTTTCTAGACAAGAGCCCAGCCAGTACAATAATGGCAAGTGGTAAACCATCACACTTTTGTAGCATTTCTGTACCTAAATTCTTCAATTGATCGTTTACATTAAAATCTGGAATCAATAATTTCTCACAAAACAGTTGCCAACTCTCATCTAACGTTAGTTTTCGAAGATTATGAGGACGAGTTCTTTCGTCTGAACATTCGGCAACTTCTTGATTGCGTGTTGTGATAATAACTCGACTCCCTTTCTTATTGTCTGGAAAGTATCCTTTTAAGCTCTTCCAAACTTCTTTATTCCATACATCATCCAACACCACCAAGTAAGAGTGCCGTTGCAATAATTCATGAAGACGTCGGCCCAAATCTGCTTCATCCATCTTCTTTAGATCCTTTAATTCTTCGGCTGGCATCCCAAATGACATTAGCACTCTTACAATAAGATCTTGAGTTGTGTAATCCTGAGATACACAAACCCAAGCACAACGTTCGAATTTCATCTTGACTTCATTACAATGGTAAAGCTTTCTAGCAAGAGTGGTTTTGCCTAAACCACCCATTCCAAAGATGGAAATTACGAAACGCCGTGGTTCATCCTCAAGAAGTTTAGTCAACAATTGGTCAGCATCATCCTGAAAGCCAACAACTTTCTCTTCAATTACAAAAGAGTTAGATTTTCTTAGTTCTTTCAATTTGAGAAGATCGCTTCTTCTTCCTTCTCTGCTGCTACCAGAATCTTGAAATCCATACAGTTGACGTCTACGGGAGAGATCAATGAGTCTACTTTTGAACTCTTTAATCTCCCTGCCAATATGACATAGATGGACTAGTTCCTTGCCTTTATCAAATATGCAAGAACACAGGGAAGGAAAGCATCTTGACTTTGCTTCACTACGGAATTTGAGCCGGAATGTATCCAACAGATCTTCAATATCACGAGCAAGCTCTCTAATGTCTGATACCCAGCCGAATGTTGTAGCATCTTCATACTGCTTTTCTTCTGCATCTTTTAAAAAACGCCGCATGACTTCCAGCTCATCTTTCAGCCACGCCACTTCGTTTCTGACTCCTCGTAAGACGGCTGCTTCTTTGATGAGAAAGTCCCCAAGCCTTTCCACCACGAATGAGACTACTGCATCAACCATGTTGCTCTCAATAACAAGGAGATCGACCAAGAGCAAGAGATCAACAACTAAAGTTTTGAAGGGTCTAATGATCTAATTGTTGGTTCGGTGAAAGATGATTTCATTTTGAAAAACAAAATATTGCTTGAGATGCTTTGCTTTTCTGACAAATAACCTTTTTCTTTTTCTGTTTTTTAATTAGTAACCAGAGGATCTGCTTTTTCTATTTCTTTTTATGTTTTTTAACCAACAAAATAGGATTCGCCTTTGCTTTTTCTTTTTGTCTTTTTCACTCAGTGAAGCCAGGATTTACGCAATGATTCAAAATTTCGCGCCTCAGTTGAGTACAAGCCTGTCCAATCTGTTTTTGTATATGACGGCATTCGTTCGAATCTAATCTTCGAAAGCATGTGCATGAATCGGATGATATTTTCGCCCCTTAAAAGTTTTAAGTTAAAACCGTATGTACATCCTAAATAAATTCATTTTTAAAAATTTAATATTATTTCTAGGTAAAATTTACTAAAAAGATTAAATGGTTTGTAAGTTGTCCACAAATTATTAATCAATTTCTCACTTAAAATATTCTTTTTATCTTTTTAAATTCTAACCTCTTTTTTAAATATTAAATTTTTTTAAAGATGATTAATTGATTATGAAATGCAAAGAATGAGTTAATATCATTAGTGATGTTATCAATGTATCGATTATAAAAGTGATTATTAAAATTAATTAAGACCTCTAATTTAGATATAAGATTAATGATTGAGTAAGATAATTAAATTTTTATATTTTTATTATTTTTATTAGAATAATAAATTCATCATCTACTTTCACCCGCAATAGGTTATGCAATTAGATCCACCAATTTCTGTTTATCTAACAAGACATAGAAATAGGAAGGGATCATTTCAAAAAACCAAAAAAGAAATAGGAAGGGATGGTTATTTCAATGCACTGATATTTGATAATAATCTAGCTGAAAAAAAAAAAAAAAAAAAAAAAAAAAAAAAAAAAAAACAAACAAACAAACCTCTACATCCCTTTGATAAGACAAGTTTGGCTTCACCAACGAGCTGTGCCTTTGATTATAATATTTGTATTTTGTAGCTCTCTAATATAGGCATTACATTTTTTTTTTTCTTTTTTTCCTTCTCAAAGGAACCCTTCCACTTGCCTCGATGGTGAGATGAAACTTGAGAATCTCAAGGCAAGGCTTTCGAATGATGATGGCCAAACGAAGATGACCATTTTTATTTTTAATAATTTTTTATGGAATCAAATGTTAATTTGAACAAATTACACTTCAATTGTACTATTAAGTTAACTATCTTGCTTGTTTCCAAAAAATGTTTACTATCTCGCATAATTGTTACTTTTTTTATTTTCATTATCGTCCTTCCATATTTTGTAAATAAAAATTTGACTCAAAGCACAACTTATTACGTATAGAAGTTAAAAAATTATTTATTTTAATAATAATAATAAAATTGATAAATAAAAAAATAGGTTAAGAGGGTTATACTCACAACAATATAATATAACAAAATCAAAATCAAAATAGGGTTTATTTACAAGTTAAAATTTTTTTAAAATTTTAATGTGTGATTATAAACAAAAAGGGTGTACATACAAGTTCTAAAGGATGTCAAATGGCTATTATGAGTAAAATACAATGCAGATCGAGTCTCGATCTAATACCATAAAATCCAGCCTATATTTTTAGTCTTTCTTTTGTTAATAATCCTATATTTAAATTTAAAAGAACAAAAAAAAAAAAAAAAGGAACAAAATATTACAATTAGTTCATTTCATTTGACAAGTCCGTAATGGTTCATAAAATCATCTAATATCACATATTAAGTTGTTTTCGTTTGTTTTTAAAAGTAGTCAAACCACACAAAACTATCAAAAAATAACTAAATAAACTAAGTAAGAATTTTTAATTTTTTACTCAATTATAAATCACTTAATAATATTTAAAATTTTTTATCCAAATCCATTCTCTCAAAAATAATATAATTTTAAATTTATTATAATTTTATATTACTTTTTTTTTTAATTGATACTTGTAAAAAATATATTTAAAAAGTAAAATCTAAATACATCTCATTCGAAATTGTTTTGGAATTGAACTAATATATTTTAATTTACAATTTAAACATTCATTTTTTTTAATTTTTTAATATATTAATATATTTAAACATATAAATATGGTTAATACTGCTATTTTTTTAATCATTTTTCAATTATGAATAAAAAATTATTAATATGTACATAAAAAATATCTTAGAATTTATTAAATTATTTATTTTCAAATCTTTACATTAAGTTAATTAAAATTACATAACAATAAATAGTAAAAATGATATAAATATTAATTTACTATTTTTCAGACAATTTTAAATTTAAAAAACAAACAAGTTTATAATATATTCAAAGGTAAAGAAAAAAAATAAAAACAAACATGTTATTCAGATTTTAGATTTCAGTCAGTATTCAATATTTAGCTTTCAACAGTACTATTAAGTTATCGGATTAAAAAAACAGATAATTTTTTATTCTTTTTGTTTTTTCCTATTTGGTTCTCAAATTTATTCTTTTTTTCTTTTTTTCAAATCCTGAAGAGCATAAGGATTTATTAGTGCAAACAAACCTTCTTTTTAAAAAGAGTAAATTACAATTTAGCTACCCAGTTGAAACGTATTCATAGGCGAAGCAACTGTTCCGCTTTTATTACAATTAACCTCCCTATCGTTACTGGACTTAAGTTAGTTTTAACGGTTTAGGGGTAAAATTATCTTTTGATAGTTTTTTTTTTTTAAATAAATAAATTTTAATAATTTTTAAATGTTTAATTTTTTAAAAAATAAATTTTAAAAACTTTAAAATATTGTTTCTCTCCCACTCTGTCTTTGTCTCTCTCTCTCTCTCTCTCTCATCACTCAGCCTTCTCTCGTCGCTGTCTCTATCTCCGCCGTCCCTGTCCCTGTCGTCGTCGTCCGCTGTCTCTTCTTCTGCTTCTTCTTCTCTTCTTCCGCTTCTTCTTCTTCTTCTTCTTCTTCTTCTTTTGTTTCTTCCTCTTCTTCTTCTCTTCTTTCGCTTCTTCTTCTTCTTCTGCTTCTTCTTTTCTTCCGCTATTCATCTTCCTCGAACCCGATCTGGGTTCATCTGGATGAATCTAGATCGGGTTCATCATTCGAGTGAACCCAGATTTATGAGTTTTCAAACCTAGAAATCTAACCTAGATTTCTGGGTTTGATTTATGGTTTCGATTTTTTTCAGTTCTTTTCCAGATGGATTGAATGATGATAAGTTGAGATTGAAGATTTTCTGGTGATTCCAGAAAATCTGGTTCCAGATATTTATTTTTTATTTTTTGGTTATTTGTTGATTGATGCTGATGGTTTCATATGTTTATTTTATTTTGGTTATTTGTTTATTGATAATAATGGTTTTGTTGATGATTTTATTTTTTATTTGTTGATTGATGATGTTAGATTTTTGGTTTGATAGTAACTGTGAATAAAGAATAAGGATTTATTAAATTGTTTTAATTTAATTATTTAGTTTTAATTTATTTAGTTAATTAATGTTTTAGTTAATTTTTATTTAATTAATTAATTTTTAAGGGTATTTTGATTTTTTTACTATTTTATACTGTTTATTATCAAAACGAACCGAAGTTTATTAACGGTAGGGGGTTAATTATAATAAAAATAAATTAGTTGTTCCGTCTATAAATATATTTTAATTGGATAGTTAAATTATAATTTATCTTTTTAAAAAATGTTTTTATTCGAAAACCCGTCGTAGGACTAATCAAATTCAAATTATTAAAATGATTTTAGTCTCATGAAACGAAGGTGACAAAGTGCAATTGATTTATTCTTCGAAAAAAAAAAGGCAATCGATTTGAGAAATCTATTATTTAATGGTTCCGTATTACAAGCTTTTTTTATGTTTTTTTGAAAATAGTTTCTTATAACAAATTTGTTGGAAACTTTGACAGATTTCTTGAGTTTCGTTTGTTTCACCAAATTCGAGAAATATATTATTTAATTATTTCTCTTTCCTAGAATATTTAATGGTTTCATGTTACAACTCGCAATCTGTTGGAATCTTTTGATTGACATTTTCATGTGTCTTCATTTTCATTTGAGAAATGTATTATTCAATGGTTTCACACTACAAGTTGTCGGAAACTTTGGACTGATATTTCTCATATATCTTATTCATTTGTTTCCACCACATTCGAAAAATATATTATTTAATGGTTTCACATCACGCAACTTTCAACTTGTTGAATCTTTTCACTAATGCCTCGTAATAAAAAAACAAAGCTTTTCACTGACATTATCACGTGTCTTCATTTTCATTTGTCATCGAGAAACGTTTATTTAATATTTGGATGATTTGGAAACTGCTGACTGATATTCTATCACGTGTCTTCATTTTCATTTGTCATCGAGAAACGTTTATTTAATATTTGGATGATTTGGAAACTGCTGACTGATATTCTAATCTGTCTTGATTTTCATTTGTTTCCACCAAATTCAAGAAGTGTATTATTTAATTGTTTCGTAATACAATCAGACGATCTCCATAGCTTTACAACGAGTTTTACATAATTTTGGTAAAAAATATATTATTATTAAATTTTTTTACATTAATTTTTTTATTCTTCAATATATTTTAATCAATATTTTCAAAAGACATTTTATATTTAATTCTTAACCAATATTAATTAATTTATTTAAAAATTCTATACACCAAATTAATTATTTAGTGTTATTTTTATCAAATATTTTATTTTTAAATTATATTATTTTTTATCATATATTTTTAATCTAAGATAATGATAATATTGTTACTTTTTATTATATTATTGAGTTTTTATATTAAAAAATTACTTTTTTATTCAAATAATTATTGAAATAATAAATTATTGTACATATTAAAAAATTTACTTCATTTTATGTTAATATCTTATTTATAATATGTATTAAAAAATTGAAAATATATTTAGTATCAAACTGTTTTATAAATCTTAATAAAATATTTTTAGTGATGTATTTTTTATAATAATTTAATTTATATTTTTAATTAAATTAACTTATATTTCAATGTAACTTTTGGCGTTGATGGATGTGTACTGTCCATCAACATCAAAAAAAATCTTTGAATAATAGAAATGATTCGTTCACAAAATAGTGCACAATCCATCGGAGATGGCATTACAACTTCGTTGAAGTCTTTTGGCTGACATTATCATGTGACTTCATTTTCATTTGTCACCGACGACTTCGAGAAATGTATTATTTAATATTTTAACGTTATATTCATCGGTCATGAATTTTTATTTCAACGACGGATACAAGCTCGAAAATCAGTCAGGATTAAAAAAAATTTAACTCTAAAACATAACTTGAAGAGCAACTTTTGTATGAAATGAAACAATTTATACATAGATGAAAAGAGATCCCGCAAAGGAAGCGGACCCACACATTATTGGCAGGAGGGAGGTTTCATTTGTTTCCACCAAATTTGAGAAATGTATAATTTAATAGTTTCTTATTATAATTTACTAATTGTTGTAAACTTTTTGACTAATATCATAGACGGATCCACCATTGGGCCAGAGGGGACATGTGTTCCTCCTGAAATTTTTTAAAAATTAATTAAATTTAGTATATTAATCATTAGAAACTTAAATATATAAATCTAATATGATCATATGATGCTTGCATGGAGTAGCGTTGGTGGTTATGCGTGCACCTTTCTCGCATGAAGTTGGAAGTTCGATTCCTAGTCCACCCAAAAGATTTTGCTTTTTGCCCTTTTCCGGTCATTTAGTATATTGTATAAACAGATTTCCAAAATCAACCACAAGCATATGCTAGCTTTAATGGTTGTTTCTGCCTTCTATTTTAGGGAAGCCATAGTTCAATCTTCTTTTAAGTCATTATTGCTACTTATTATTATTTTTTTTTCACACTCCTAATTATTGCTTTGTTCATAAATGTGTACAATTTTTTTTTTTTTTTTTGATATAGTCCATGTTTCTCTTTCTTCTATACATTATGGTTCAATTTCTTTCTATATTAAAACATGTTGTTTTTCTCTTTTTTTTTTTTTTTTTTCTATTACGATTCAATCGGTTTCTCTATAAAAAAATGTTTTTTTTTTGGCTCTCTCTCTCTGTTTTTTTTTTAAATAATATAAAATTTAAACTTATCTCACTAAGAACAATAAAGTTAGTGTATAATTAACTCACAATTGGTATAATTTCGTTTTTATACTTGTATTAAAAATGTTATTTTAAGAAATTTTGTTTATATTCTTGTACGAAGTAAAACTACATATCCTTTATAGTTTATATATTTTAAATATTTTTATTTCATATAACGTTATTCTAGTAATTGAATGAAATATTACAAAGAAAATTTCATATAGTTTTATTTCTTGATGTTATAATTATTATATAAAAGTGTTCACTCTCACATAAATTTCTGGGTCCGCCACTGACTAATATTATCATGTGTCTTAATTTTCATTTGCTGATAAATGTATTATTTAATTGTTATACATTACAAAATACATATTATAATCGACTGAACCATATCGATAAGACTTTATATTACAGTTCAAAACTTAACACTTATTTTATACTCTACTCTCTAAGAATCGGGAGAGGGTGACCAAACATAAGAGGGAAAACTGTCCTACCACTTAGAGGGATTTGAGCGTAATTTATCTATATATAAATGGGCTAAATGATAATTGTTCATAATTTTGATGGACCAGTACTCGAACCCTATTTTTTTTTATGATGGAGGGACTTGAATGTAATTTATTCACATATAAAATAGGCCAGCACTCGAATCCTACTTTTTTGATGACGAATAGGGTAGGTTTACCAACTTGACATACAACTTCCTAGTGGTTTTACATTACAACTTGTTAGAAATGGTTTTTTAAAACATATATATATCTATATATATATCTTGTTAGAAACTTTAGACTGATGTTCTCTTTCCTCGATTAAAACATATCCAACGCAAGTATAAAGTGTTTCAATAATTGCGAAAGGCAACAAATATATTAATTTCTAGAAGTACATAGATTTTTATTGAGTCGGGGTGTTCAAATTCTGAATCTATGCGATTTAAAAAAAAAAAAAAAAATTCTGAATCTCCGCTTTAAAGTTAAGTCATTTTCTATTCTTTACTCTAATTGTTTTTATTAATCAAATAATTCTTTAACTGAACAAATGTAATCTAACTATAATTTTATTGTGTTGTGACAAGTAATATGAAACTAATGTGTTGTGACTTGGCAATGATAAATAATATGAAATTAATTTAATTACAAAATAAAAAAGTCATACTATCCTGTTCATAAATGAAGCTTAACAAAATTAATCATATACATTCTTCTTCAATTTAGAAAATAATTACTCTTGAATGTCTTTCTAAAAGTGTTTGTAAGTTCATTTTTTGAAGGGATAAATTTTTGGACTTTTATCTAATGACAATGTAACTTGATTTTAAATACTTTGTAATTAAGACTCTTTAAAGAGTAACGCATGGATACATCTTTTCTTTATAAACTAATTTGATATTAGGGATTTTTATTTTTAATATCACTAAAAAATTGAATTTAGTTTTTTTTTTTTTAACATTTTTGTGAACTATTGTTAGTTCACAAGCTTACGCGAACTAATAATAGTTTATGAAAGTGTTAAAAATACTTAATTCAGTTTAAACTTTAGATTTTATACATTTATTAGTTGCTCTTATATAGATTGATATTGGATATTATTCATGCTAGTGTTGATGAGTTTTAGTTTTTTTTTTTTTTTTTTTTTTTTTTTTTTTTTTTATTTACTAAAACTGGTCAAAGGAACTATCAAGATCAAATTAGATGAGATATTGGTGGCACGGTTAGAAGAGCAACTCTCATACGAAAGAGATCGACTTGTACAAAAATGAGAGAATGACTCATATGAGGGTAGGGGGAGACCCACAAAAGATGGGAGAAGGCAGCCACATTAGTGGTTATACATTGATTAATGTTAAACCTAAGTTCAGATAGCGAAACGACTACCATACGAACAATAAAAAATGTTTGTATGATACAAACAACATGAAAGGAGAGTTTGGATCCATTAGATAAGAGAAATTGAGATCCAATGGCTATTAGAGAAAAAAAAAAAAAAAAAAGTAGAAAAAATCATAATTTTTAATAAGGTAAACAAGCAACTAGTTGAGGGTTGAAACAAACTCTCTCTTTCCTCTGACAACCACACATTGCACAAGCCTAATCCTCTCCTTTTTCACTCAGAAATTCACTTTTGAAGGTCTTACAAATCACTTTTTCTCTTCTCATCTGCCATTACGATGAAGGTTCAATTGCTACTAGCACTGATTTGGTCAAATCTATTTCATCCTCTTGATCTAAAGGATATGTTAATCAAAGAACCATTTCAGTTTCCAATAACATGTTGCAAATTATTGCAATGTTTGTATATGATTGTTTATAATTTGAAGTTGTATTTTTTTAGGGGCTTATGATATTGTTGTGTGATTTCTTACTTTTGCCACTTTCCCAAGAAAATTTTGCACTAGGACTCTTTAAGTTGATCGAGCACAGAAGAAGAGAAATCGCTTATGGCCGCGTTGGTACCTAATTTAATTTCCGTGTTTTTTAAATTTTAATTTAAGGATGATTTGGTAAATTTGAGTATAAAATGAAAATAGTTTGTTTAAAGAGTTAAAAACAAATTTTTATATAAAAATGGGTAAAAACGAATTTTTTTCTTTTTTTCTTTTTTTTTTTGGGATAAAAGTGAAATTGACCCTAAAAGCTATTCTATGTTCGATAAATTCTTATAAATCTTATATACTATAATAAATATATCAAAATTGATTGAGGACAATTTATATAACTCGTAATATTAAATTATTTGTTAATGATAATTAATAAAATCACATACAAAAGACGATCATTAGCCCTATATTGGTAATAGCATCATGTGTTTTGGAATAATCTGAAGAAAAACCCAACACAATTAGTGTTTTCTGTTTCAAAAATAATTGCTGGTTACTATGTTAGCATTTCTTTTAGATAAAAGTAAATAAACAATAAGTGTTCTTTTTTCCAAACAAAATCAGTTCATCATCGTATAAACATACTCAGTTGTTATTTTTAGTAATAACAACCATAGTTGATCAAGTTTGATAAGTTTAGACAATGTATCATATCCAATGACTATGGCTTTTATGATTGATGTTAATAGGACCTGACCCAGAATTTTACTAAAGAATCTAGCGATCCTACCGGCACCCCACGCTACCCTTCTGAGACCCAACTAATAAGGCTCATAAGGACATCGTAGAGTGAACCCTTAACTATTTAACGATTTCTACCATATACTTTAAAATATTATTAAAATGTATATGTGTCTAAAACATACATACATTTATAAAAGTGCTACAATATTGTTCATATTTCCAAATATGCAATTTACATGATTTAAAATTATGAATAACAAGCTTATATATGCAAAAGACAATACAGCGTCGTCGGCGGGGGCTCACTTAAACTGATTGATGCGCTCTGGTACCCTGATTGCTTGATCTTGCACTTGATAGGTTTTTAAGAAAACATAAAAGCATGAGTTAAAAGCCCAGTAAGTGTGAATACAAATTTTATTTGAAATAGTCTTTATAAAATTTACCTCCTGAAAATATTTTGAAAACATTTTTCTTTATATAGTTTTATTTATAGCTTATATTTTTTTATAAAGCTTTGAATAAGTTTCAAAAACTGAGTTTATTTCAAAAACATTTTTTAAAACATTGTCTTTATAAAATCTGCTATTAATGATATGCTAACTTCTCTAAAAGTTTTAATGGCAACTTAAAGAAAGCTAAAATCATATGAGTGACTAAACCAGTTCCACTCAGTGTCTTGGGGGGGGGGGGGGGGGGGTTTCATATGGCGTAAAGATTAGTATCGCTCACTTTGACAAAGCTACAAAGACGTCTCATATACATATGTAGTGGAACTATCATCGCTCACCGTTCGTTGAGAAATACCTCGCAAGTGTAGGGGGCGACTGACAGACGTGATAGATTTGATCACCCTCAATGTTAGAATGACTAATCCTCCCAACACTTGCCATACACTGTGGGATATACCGGCAGGGTCTACAGCTAAAAGGTCTGTCTATCTATAAATATTGGAGTTATCCACTAGGTTTGCTTTTCTATTCTTTAAATGTCTATTTCTTTACCATGCTATAAATATAACTAAATATAATGCATAATAAGTTAAAATCATAAAATAATTTTATCATACTCACAACTTGCTTCCAAACTATTTCACTTCTGCCTTCAGCAGCCTCCTCCTTAACTTGCTATTGCACTTATACATGATCACACAAGAAATCACAACTCAGCTAGTAGGTTGCCTTTATTATAATTCATTTCTACTATATCTACTTCATCTAAGCTCGTAAGTCAATTAGCTTTAACATTCAACTCGAGCTGCGAGCTCCAACCTGCGCTCAGCTTGTCCTACGTAAGCTCCTTCTTTACTTAACTCAACTCAGATTGAGGGCATTTCCTCTCTCTGCAAGCTCGCTCAACTCACCCTCTTCAATGAGTTGCTACCTTTTTGCTCAGCTTAACTCACATGAACTGCCCAGCTCGCTCTTTACAAATTACTGTTTTAGTCCAGGTCAAATAGGTATCAAGGCAAGTGAGCAATTACTTAGCTCGCTTTTTTGCAAGCTCACGCTTTAGGTTAACTCGACCAACGCTGAAGAGAGAGATACTGGTACTCACCCAGCTCGCATTCAACGAGCTCTCGCGCGATCTCACACAAGGTTGCTATTAACACTCTTACCAGATTAACATACCCACGCACCAGCATTAATATATCTCCATCTTCACTCAAACTCGCAGCTTATATTTCATAGCATAACATCAGAAATTCACTTTTCTCAGGTTGCGACCTGGACAGGTCTCGCGACTAATACTAAATTATCTAGCACAACCATCAAATACCACCTCAAAAATAGATATATTTCATAGCTATTTCACTTACTAGATTTCTCCTTGACCTCCTGCCTTACTTCCCACTCCTGAGCTACTTCAAATTCTCTAAATCTATGCATAGAACCTCACAATCTCAGATGTTGTTCATGTATTGCTCGACAAATTTCTCACTAAAATAAATCTATGAAATCTTACCCTTACCACTTAATCCTTACCAAATATGTTATTCACCTTTCAGCGGCTCAAGCTCCTCTTCAGACACACCAAAGCTTCACGGGAATCAGCGGCAGCTTACTCTCTTTTTCTGCCGAGAGCTCTCTCCCTCTCTCTCTTCCTCTCTAGATTTTTCTCCACTATTCACTCTCTCTATCTCTCTCTTATTCACGATAATTCATGCCCACCACGCATGTCTATTTATAGGCGTGAGTCAAAGTCCACCTTACCCTTAAAGTTATTCAAAATTACGATTTTACCACATTCTAGAGAATTCTCTATTTCCTCAATGTCCTTGTCTTTTCATCTTATTTACCATTTTGCCACTCATTCTAAATATCTGACATTTTTCCTTTATGTACCTCAACTTTTATAATTTATACTTATTCCAAATTTTCCAAAAATTCCACAAATATTAAATTTTAACTATCAAACACTCTTTTTATTATTTCACCAAAGGGGTTTATTGGTACATTACATTCTTTCATACACATGAACAGTAATAATATCGGGAGAGGGTATTGTATTTTCTTCCCCCTTATTAAAATTTCGTCCCCGAAATTTATATACCATACTGAAAAAGTTGGAGATATCTATGATACATCTGATTTTTATGCTCCCAAGTGGTATCTTCTACTTCATGATTCCTCCACAATACCTTTACTAAGGGAATAATTTTATTCTATAGGACTTATTCTCTGCGATCTAAAATCTAAAATCGGTTGTTCCTCAAGTACATGGGACAGATTTGGAATGTACATACGGAGCATGGATACATGGAATATATTATAAATCTTGCTTAACTGCGGTGGGAGCTCTAATCTGTATGTTACGAGTCCCACTCTTTCTACGACCTCATATGGTTCAATATAGTATAGACTCAGCTTGCCACGCTTTCCAAATCTAAGTACTCTTATTCAAGGGGATATCTTGAGGAAAACTCTATCACCAACTTCGAACTCGAGGTCCCTACGACGATTATTTGCATAACTCTTCTGTCCATCACTAGCCACTTTAAGTTTGTTTTTAATAATCTTGATCTTGTCCATAGTAATTTGCATAAGCTCGGGACCTATCAGTTTTCTCTCGCCTACCTCATCCTAACATATTAGAGTTATACATTTTCTCCCATATAAGGCCTCATAAGGCGTCATGTCAATACTTTATTGATAACTATTATTATACGCGAACTCCACGAGCAGTAGGTGTATATCCCAACTTCCTTTAAATTCCAAAACACACTCTCTAAGCATATCCTCAAGCATCTGAATTGTTCTCTCCAATTGTCTATCCGTCTGGGGATGAAAGGCCGTGCTAAAACTCAACCGAGTACCTAAGGTTTTCTGTAGTTTAGACCAAAACCTTGAAGTAAGCTTAAGATCCAGATCTGACACAATTGAAACTAGTACACCATAGAGTCTAACTATCTCATTTACGTAGAGCTGTGCTAATATGCTTAAGGAGTAATCGCTCATGATTGGCAAGAAATGGGCGGACTTAGTTAATCTATCTACTACAACCCAAATAGCATCATGTTTCCTTTGGGTGTGTGGAAGCCTTACAACAAAATCCATTGTAGTATACTCTCATTTCCATTCTAGGATAGAGAGTGGCTGCAGTAATCTCGCCAATCTCTAATGTTTTGCTTTAACTTGCTAACAGATGAGACATTGGGACACGAATTTTGCAACATCTCTCTTCATTTCGCTCCACCAATAATGCTCTTTCAAGGTATGATACATCTTCATGCTGCTTGGATACATAGCATATGTTGAAGAATGAGCTTCTTTCATGATTTTCTTTTTTAATTTACTTACATCCGGCACGTACAAACGTTTACCTATCATTAATTTACCATATTCCTTGATTGCGAAATTTATCTTTTGACATGCTTTGATTTCTTGCTCAACTTTACTAATTGAGGATCTTGCCATTAATGTTCCCTTATCTGATCTACTAATATAGGGCATATATGGAAGGTAGTTGACAATGCCTCGGAGTTTGCTACATCTAACTTAACTCTTAACGATCTTAACTCTACCAAAAATGGAAGATATACACTCCTTAAATTGGCTAGGAAACTTATTGGTCGCCTGTTTAATGCATCTACCACTATATTAGTCTTTCTGGAATGGTAATCTATTGTATAATCATAGTCTTTAATCAGTCCTAACCACCTTATTTGTCTCATGTTTAGTTTTTTCTAAGTGAACAGATGTCGCAAACTCTTATGATCTGTGAAGATCTAACAAGGAACACCGTACAATTAATACCTCCAAATCTTCCATGCAAATACTACTGTTGTAAGCTCTAGATCATGAGTAAAGTAATTTTGTTCATGCTTCTTCAGCTATCTAGAAGTATATGCTTCTACTCTGTCATTTTGTATCAGAACACACCCTAAACCCTATATTTAGGCATTACTATATATAGTAAAACCATCTTCCCCCTTTGGTAATACCATCACTAAAACTGACGTAAGCCTCATCTTCAATTCATCGAAGCTCTATTGGTTGACATCTGACCATTCAAATCTCTGTTCCTTTCTAGTCAATCTGGTCAGTGGGGTTGCTATCCTCAAGAAATCCTTTACAAACTTTCTGTAGTAATCTGGTAATCCAAGAAAACTCCGAACCTTAGAAACATTGATCAACGGTCTCTAGCTCATTATTGCTTCTATCTTCTAAGGGTCCACACCTAATCCTTTAGCTGATATTATATGACTTAAGAAAGCAAAGCTGTTTAACCAGAATTGGCACTTGCTAAATTTCGCATACAAATGCTCTCGTAGGGTCTACAATACTATCCAAAGTTACTGGACATGCTCTTCATAACTGCTCAAATATACTAAGATGTCATCAATAAACACTATCACGAACTTATCTAGATATGGTCCGAAGATCATGTTCATCAAGTCCATGAAAGCTGCCGGGGCATTCGTCAATCCAAATAGCATGACTAAGAACTCATAATGTCCGTAACGAGTTCTGAAAGTAGTCTTCGAAATATCTTTTTCACAGATTCTCAATTGATAATACCCTGATCTCAAATTGATCTTCGATTAAACTCTAGAGCCTTACAACTGATCAAATATATCATCTATCCTTGGGAACAGATACTGGTTTCAAACGGTCACTCTGTTAAGCAGTCTGTAATCAATACATAATCTTAAGCTCCCAACTTTTTTCTTAACAAACAATACTGGAGCCCTTCATGGTGAATAGCTAGGTCTCACAAAACCCTTATCCAATAGTTCTTCTATTTGTACTTTCAGCTCTACTGGTGCCATTCGGTATGGCGTTATGAAAATCGGTTTGATTCCTGGAATTAAATCAATCTCAAATTCTATTTTTCAATCTAGAGGTAAACCTGGAAGGTCCTCCGGAAATACATTTGAAAAATCTCTAACTACATCATCTCTTGCCTCTATTGCATAAGCTAGATATCCCTAGCATGATTTTCTAAGTACCTTGCTAGCTTCAATCGTAGAAACAACGCTGAAGGAAAGCGATCCCCGCACTCCTCGAAAAATGGCATCTGATTCCTCTGCTCTAGTCAATCTGACTTCTTTTTGGAAGCAGTCCATCGAAGCTTGATGTATGGACAACCAATTTATGCCTCATATGACATCAAAGTCATGGATGTCTAGTACAATTAGATTTGTCAAAAATTCTCTACCTTCAATAACTACTACAATACCTCCGAATACTGACTTCGCCAGAAAGGAATCCTCCGTAGGGATGGTTACTATCATATTACACTCTAAGGGTTCCGATTTGATGCCAACTATCCTAGTAAAATTCCTAGACACGAAGGAATGCATAGCCCCAAGGTCTATTACTACATATGCTTCATGACTGAACACTAAAATCATACTCGACATGACATCCAGAGAGGTGTCTGCATCCTGCTGCGTCACTACGAATACTCTAGCTTGAACATAAGGTCTTTTTGACTTGCTTTTAAATAGTACACCCCTGCCTGATGCTCTATTGGACTGGCTGGAACTAGTGGCTCCTCTAACTTGAGAACTCCTTTGCTCTGGTCTCTGGTCTCCAGTCTCCACTAGACTGCCCTCGTACTACGGTCTTGAACTCTGACTAGAATGCTGAGGCTATAATTAGGCAATCCTTCATGAGATAGTCTTCTTGTCAGCATCTGAAACATCCGGTACTGCCTCTGATTCACTCGTCTATTTATCTTCTTTCGTACGCTCGGCACATAGGCCAATTCTTCTAGCTTTCATTGTTGCTTCCGAATTCTACTGATTGCCTCACGACGCTCTGACTTGATTGCGATCCCTGGCTCGATCTTCGGTTACCCGATCTAGCTGATGACTCCTCACTCCTGGTAAATTTACTGGGTTCATCTGAAAAATCGTCTATCCAGCCAAGTTTCTGAGTCGGTTGTCTAAGTCTAGGGATGGCCTCTATACTTCTTTCCACTATAATCGTAGCTTTCACTAGTCCTCCGTACTGTATATGGACTATCGAAGAAACATAGGCATTGATCTTCGGGTTCAAGCCTGCAGTGAACCTCTTTATCTTCTGTTCTTCATTGTCGGCTATAAAGGGTACTACTCAGATTAGTTCTGAAAATCTTCTCTCGTAGTCAGCCACTAAGAGGTTTTCTTGTTCCAATCTGAAACATTCCTTAATCTTCGCGTCCTAGTGGCTCTTCAGATAGAATTTGTCCATAAATTCCTGCTTGAACAATGCCTAGGACACTCCGACTAGATTCCACCTCTATAGTGCCTTCCACTAGTTTTCGGCTTTGTCCTTTAACATAAAAGCGGCGAATGCTACTATCTAGTCTTTGGAGCAACCCATCACTTGAAAGATCCCCTCACTTGACTCTAGCCATAACAAGGCACTCTCTGGATCTCCAGTCCTGTAGTAAGACCAAGTGTTTAATTTTTGAGCGCACTCGATGGAGACCCCTGACTCCAGTGGCTAATGCAGCATCGTTGCCAGAACTCGAACTAACCGCTCTACATCTACATTCCCACCTGCATGCTACACAGGTCGTGAAGGTCCAGCTTAATCTACAGGAACGTTGACAGACACGTCAACGTGTCCCTCCTTTGGTGTTGGTATCTCATGCATTGCTCTTTTAGTAGGTGGACGACTTTGACGACGCATGATTATGTGAATTTTCAAAAATTAGGTTATGCATGAAGTGGAAAAATGGTTCGTAAAAATCATGTAACTATAATAAAAACTATTTCTAAAATGATAGTTTAAACATCTAAGAGCTTTCTCTCAAAATCGTTTAAAACCTTGAGTTCTGATACCAAACTAACAGGACCCGACTTGGATTTCTACTAAAGAATCTAGCAATCCTACTGGGCACCCCATGCTACCTTTCTAAGACCTAACTAATAAGACCTACAAGGACATTGTGGAGCGAACTCTTAACTATTTAACGATTTCTAACATATACTTTAAAATATTATTAGAAATGTATATGTGTCTAAAACATACATACATTTATAAAAGCACTACAATATTGTTCATATGTCCAAATATGCAATTTATATGATTTAAAATTATGAATAACAAGCTTATATATGTAAAAGACAATATAGTGTCGTCGGTCGAGGCTCACCTATTTGGGACTCTTTCGATCTTTCTTTGCAGGTCGTGTTTTCTGGTGTTAGGAGTGTGGTGGATGTGTTGATGATTGTTTTGTGTTCAGGTAGGGCGGATTGCTTGGCCTGTGTTTGTATGATAATGTGGTGCATTTGGGGGAACCGTAACTCTAGACATCATAGAGGTTTGAGTTGGATGTTGGAGGAGATTTCTGGGAAAGCTGTGAAGCTGCTAATGGAATTTCAATAGACCAAAAAAGCTTTATCTCCTCAGTCTCCTCCTAAGGCCTGTACCAAGTCCCAGTTCTAGCGTCCCCCTCCTTCAGGCCTCATAAAGCTGAATACCTACGCGACGGTTCAGCCAAGGAATGGTCCTGTAGGGCTGGGAGCTGCTGTTAGGGACTATTCAGCTTTGGTTATTTTGGCAAGGTGATTTTTCTCCAAAGGTTGGTGAGCTTCTTGCTATTAGAGAATGGATAAGAGATGCTCTCTCTGTTGGTCTGAAAGTGGATCTTGTGGAAGTGGATTCCATTAATGTAGCCTTTGTTACAAATTCTTTTAATCCTTTTATAGGGGTTTCTAGCTGTATTGTTGATGATATTAAGGCTTTATGTAAAGAGTTGGCTCATAGGCTCGCTTCCTTGGCTTTGTCCTCTTCGAAGGCCTTACGTTGGTCTAACGTCAATCTTAGTTGTGTGTTCCCTTTGGGGTTTGGTTTATAATAGTTAATGCATTTCAAAAAACAAAAATAACGAAAATTTGGCGACGGTAGGGCTTAATTGTAATAAAATAGAAAACTTTACTCCAGCTGCACATATATTTTTTACTTTAACCATTCGATTTCACTTTCACTTACCCATTGTGAAGTCACTTTCACTCTGACATTCTCACTTTCCCTCACACTCACAGTCCAGTGATGACTTGAAGGAAGGAGATGACGGCAAGGACTTGAAGGGTTTTGAACCAATTACTGCTTTGCTGGTCAATCTGCAGCTAGTTACTGCTATGATCTTTGCATGGATAAATGTATAAGATCTGGAGAGAAGGTTCTGTCCAAATGCGAATCGAAGTGCTCGAGAGATTGCATAGGTTACCCACCATATGCACCAATATCTTCAAAATCTTTCCATCACTCTCTATCTTCCAACAAAAAACCCCATTATCCATTTCAACCCAGGCTAGTACGGCTGGCATACCTATTATTAATGCTGGAGATGGTCCAGGACAACATCCAACTCAGGCATGTAATGTGTGTATTTCTATTTAATCTAGTTGTCTCGGAAATGTTGGACGTTTTCGTATTTGTATAACTGGATGCAGTTTCTATAATTTGTTGTGGATTGCATTTAACCAGAATATGTTTAGGAGGAATATAAAGGCAGAGATGACAAAAGATTGTATGTAATGTAGCGATTTCAATAACGTAGGGGCATCTTCGTTTGTCCAGTTCCAAAATGTAATGATGTTATCTGGCCTTAATAAGTATTATGACTTGGATTATGCATGTTTAAGATGTTCAAGAGGAGTTATTACTCAACTGGAAAAAAATTGAGGGTAACTTTGTTTTAGAGTTTATGAGCAACTATGCTAGCTTTTTGACCTTTTCCATAAGAGGATACATTTATGGTGCGTTTACTTCACTCGGTAGAATCGGAATAGGAATCGAAATGATCTGAAATCGGAATGAAGTATCGTAATCAAAATAAATTGTTTACTTCAACTACAGGAATCGGAATCGGAATCGAAATCGGAATCAATAGTATTCCCATTGAGATGTTTACTTTACTTTAGAATTGGAATGGATTAATTGTAAGTTACAAAAATGTCCTTAATTAAAATTATGGATTAATTATAATAATGTTTAGTTTTTTATTATAATAAATTTTTTTTAATATCAAATAAAAAACTGCATAGTATAATAAAAAAAAATTACATATTATTTTAATAGTTTACTAACTTTGTGTGCAGTTTTTTACTATAACATGTAGTTTTTTTAATATCAAATAAAAAGTGCATATTATAATAAAAAAAATTACATATTATTTTATTAGTCCATTATGATAATTAAGAAATTGGTGATGAAAAATCAATGATATGCAGTTTTTTATTACAATATGCATTTTTTTAACATAAAATAAAATAGATTTTTCTTTATTTTTTAAATAAGGGCATAAGAGACTTTTTATTTTAATAAATGGAATGAGAATGGGATTCCCAAGTGGATTAGGGGGAATGAGATTCCCATTTCACAATCCCAAATTGATGTGGGGCCCATATTTTCATTCTCATTACGGAATGGATTTTAAGCAAATAAACAACATCAATCAATCTCATTCCCCATTCCATTTGCTTAATCCATGAAGTAAACACACCATTATATAATCATAACATTTCCTGTGAAGTCGTACTGCAATACCATAATATGCATTATTTGCCTTAAGCTGTCTCCTCATTTCTACTAGCTCTGCTTAACTATATTGGTGTGCTTTTTTACTAGAACGAGATTTGTCTATATTTTGCTTCTTTGAGATTTGAGAGAGATGTTTTTTGTTCGGAATTCTCTGTTGGCGTTCTTTTTGATGATTTTTCTTAATATTTATCTGAAGGGAGTAACAGAGATAGTTTGCCCCGAATGAGATTTTGTCTATATTTTATCTGTGAGGTAGATGTTTTCTATCCAAATTTGGCAGTTTGCTTCTTTTCAATAATTTTTCATATTATTTATCTGAAGAGAGTCAGAGATTTTCTTCATTTTATTGTCTAATATTTTTATACTTCATTTTATTGTCTAATATTTTTATATGCTGGTTTCTCTTTTGGTATTAAGCAAGTCTCTCTCTTTTCTGGTACCCTATGCAGGCTCTATTGTGAAGATCTACTTTGTCTCTCCTGATGTTGAAAAAATGAAGGTAGTGAATTGACTTCATCCAACTGGATACTGGATTTCTATGATATTGACTTTGAGCTTTAATGGACATGTTCATTGGTGAAGGAACTGTTATTATATTTTCAATATTTCTCATAATATTGCCAGTTGATAGAAACATATTGCAGTTCGGTTGCTGAGTCCTTTTATGCTATCAGGATGATATAAAAGAGTATTTGATAGCTGAAGGTGTGGAATGGGAAGACAATGTTGATTTATTGGACATGGCTTCTAAATGTGACATAGTGTATTAAACTCGCATCCAGCGAAAACATTTTGGAGAGAGAATTGATCTTTGTGAAGAAGCTTTAGGAAAGTACGTTGTGGATCGGGATGTTTTGTGGGTAATTGATGAGGCTAGCATGCTATGTTTGAAAGTGAGGCTCTCATGATCTTTATGAGATGGAGTATTTTCTGATGTTAGTTTTTTATGTTATGTAGATCGCTGCGGATGTTGATGCAGATCCTAGGGCTGCCCATTTTGGACAGGCAAAGAACGGTCTTTATGTTCGTATGGCTCTCTTGAAACTCTTGCTTGTTGGGTGGTGAGGAATGCATGATATTTTGATTCAAATTTTGAGACTACATTCTTGTTTTGCTTGAGTAACTTTCTTGAAAATGAGTTTTCTTGTATAAATTGCGATAATGGTTTTGGGGATTTCAGTTTTGAGGTTATTATTTATATCAGGTATTTCATATCGTCATTATTTAGCCAATTAAGGTAAAACTTGAAACTAGGTACTGAAGGATAGCTTCATTGACTGATCTCTATTGGAAAAACTTTCAACAGACATTCTATAGTTTGCTGTCCTGTATATCCAATTTGATCCGTTTCAGGAACAGTTTATAGCACTTTATCCTGTAGCATCCAACAACGCGGCTTACCAGGTCAAGTCAAATGGCAAATAGTTCTAAATAATTTGAACTTATAAAGTCCTGCATGCATTTCCTACTCTTTTGGTCAAATTTTTATTGCCTCATTTCCTAGTACAAGTTTAATGCTTCTTAGCACGAGTTTCCTGACCAGACATCAACAATTCAATAGCTTCATCTCCCTAGTGCTTTATTGTTGTGACTTGACTCTTGAGAGGGTTTAATGCTTGTAAAAGTCTTAAGAATAATAGGAGTTGCTCAGGTAAGATGATATGCAATTTGGAAAATTTGAAGCTGATGTTTGTAAGAGCAGTTAAGGATCTTTATTTCGCTTTGAGGAATTATTAAAATTAGTTATGATGATCTGACATAATATCATCATTAAATCTGTTGCAATTGATTGAAGTTAAAGTTTTAAAGAGAAGCACTTTCTTCATCTTTTAGAATCAGAATTAATTACAAGTTGTGTACATTTATGTCTTGTAGTTTTGGATGATTGAAACTCTAGAGTATGATATAATTGCAGATTGAAACTTGACGGAATGGTATCGTTTATTGGAAAAATGACAACAATAGTCTTAACTATACAGTTTTGTGGATATTTCTTGGTAAGTGACTTGTATTTTATCCACAAACTATGGATTTGTGGAAGTTATTGTTGTCAATTTTATTTATCATTCACACCTCTTTTCTAAACAGTGACAATATAGACAAATAAATAAATAATAATAACTACTAACCACCACCTACTCATTCCACTATCAGCCACCAACAGAACCATTGACAACCACCAAACAAGAATTAAATAACTCTTAACACCTAACTTTGACAACAATTAATTTATCTCTCCACATAGTACAAAGTCAATGTAGATTCTCCAACACTCCCCCTCAAACTGGAGAATAAATGTTTTCCATTCCCAACTTGCTAGTAATATCTCGGAAGGTTGAGTTGTCCAATCCTTTTATGAACACGTCAGCTATTTGACGATTTGTAGGAACATAAAGAGTGCATATCAGTCCACTTTCAATCTTTTCTTTGATGAAGTGTCGGTCCACTTCAACATGTTTTGTTCTATCATGTTGAACGAGATTGTGGGTGATGCTTATAGCAGACTTGTTGTTACAATACAGCTTCATAGGTCCATGCCATTTAACTTGTAGATCTTCTAAGATTTTCTTTAACCACAAGAGCTCGCAAAGTCCTTGAGCCATAGCCAAGGTTCGTAAATACGTGATACGATACGGTACGGTACGGACACCCCGTTATAGTATAGTATAGTACGTCAGATACGCATTATATGACATGTATTACGGTAAATAGTTAAAAAATAAAAAACTAACTTTTTAACATTTATTTTTTAAAAACACTTTATATTTACATTTTTTAAATTTTTTAACATTTATTATGTATTAAATAAGTATTTATTTTTTTATTTTACTTAATTTTTTATTTTTTAAATTTTAATGTTTACTTAATTATATTAAATAAATAAAAAGTTAACTTTGTTTTTTTCTAGGATAACACTGTAAATTTATGGAAAATAATATTAAAAAATTGTTATAAAAAATTTAATAAACTAAAACACAAAAAACGAGATATCTCACCCACCCTGCCACCTATCACTTCCCTGATGCAAGCTGTCTCACCAGTCACCCCTTTCTTTATCAGCTTATCGGTTTTTAAAAACAAAAAAGTATCAACTATTTCTTCTTCTTCAGTTACTTTTCATCCTCTTCGATTACTTCTCTCTCAACCATTTTCTCTTCTTCTCCTCCTCTCCTCTGCTTTCCATTTCCTTCCGATCCCACATGAGTGAAGTCGTCGAAAAGTTGCTGGAAAGCTTCGGCCTTGAGAAAAGTGACCGGAAATGCAACCTAAAGTTGCCGGTGAGGAGAGGGGTTGAGAAAGAGGGAGTCGATTGAGAGGTATAAGAGGGATTTCAAGGTTTTTTCTTTTATATCGATTTTTTTTTTTTAATTACCAGACCTGACTTGACCGTATTTGCGTATATACGGTCGAGTCGATTTGGAACGGCCATACACGGCCATGTCGTATGCATTAGATGGCTAAAAATCAATTCGGCCAAAATACGACCGTATCTATACGTCTTGGGGTCGATACGCCCGTATCTCTGTATATACGGGCTTACCAGCCTGTATTTACGGTCTATGGCCATAGCATGCAACTCAAATTCTGCACTTGATCTAGACACTATCCCTTGTTTCTTGCTTCTCCAAGTTACTAAATTTCCTGTAATTAGAGTACCATAATTGATGGTTGAGCGTTGATCTGTGAGGGAGCCAGTATAGTCTACATCTGTGTAGGCTTTTACAGTCATCTTTGTTCCTTTCCTAAACATAATTCCTCTCCCGAGAGTAGCTTTTAAGTATCGAATCACCCTATATACAGCTTGTAGGTGAACATTCTTAGGGTTATGCATGAATTGACTCACCATGCTCACGGTATATGCGATATTCGGAAGTGTGTGAGACAGGTAAATCAGTTTTCTTACCAACTTTTGGTACCTACCTCTATTAACAGCTTTATCATCTCTTGCTCCACTCAACCGGTGATTCTGTTCAATTGGCGTATCAGTGGGCTTACATCCCATCATTCCCGTCTCTCGTAGGAGATCAAGAATATACTTTTGCCGGCAAACAATAATACCTTACTGAGCTACTTCGATCCCTAAAAAATATTTGAGCTTGCCAAGTTCTTTAATCTCAAATTTTTTGCAAGTCTAGCCTTCAGCCTTTGAATTTCCTCATCATCATCACCTGTTACAATGATATCATTGACATATACAATCAAGACTGTGAGTTTCCCTGCTGTCGAATGTTTGAAGAAAATTGTATGATCTCCTTGACTTTGTTTGTAGCCAATGCCAAGCATTACTTTAGTAAACTTTCCAAACCAAGCCCAAGGTGATTGTTTAAGTCCGTAAAGAGCCTTTCTTAACCTGTATATTTGACTATTTTTGAAATATTTTTCGAAACCTGGTGTAGGTTCCATATACACCTCTTATTCAATATCATTATGTAAAAATGCATTCTTGACATCAAATTGCTGTAAACACCAATTGAAATTAGCAGCCAAAGATAAAAGGATGCAGATAGTACTCATTTATGGCAAGTTTCCAATTCTTGTCCCTAAGTGCCTCATTGATGGTTTGGGGAATATAAATGGTATGTAATTTAGTGAGGAAATGACGGTGTTTTTGTGAGATTCTATCCAAAGAAACAAAGTGAGAAATAGGATGTTGAGTATAATTTCGAACTCCTTTCCTAACTGCTATAGGAACATCTAAATCATCAATCAATGGAGAGGGTAATTGTAACTGCATACCTGGTTTCGGAGTTGAATCTTGAACTTGTAATTGGGTAGAAACAGACTCCTTTCTCTTTGAGTAGACTAGGATAGATTTTTCAGTAACCTGGGGTATATTTGGAGGTGATTCTGATGATTCAAGTGTAGGTTGGTTTTGATCACGGGGTTGCTCGGGTATAGTGGGCAAAGGCTGAACAGTAGGCTGCACGGTATACTATAAATCAGGGACAAAATATTCATATTCCTCAAATTCTTTATCTTCACTCACATTCTCCCCCTTGAAGATGAGAACTAGAATAGAAAGACTGTTTTTCAACAAAGGTAATATCCATTGAAATAAAGATTTTACAAGAAGTAGGATGATAACATTTATACCCCTTTTTAATGGAAGAATACCCAACAAAGATACATTTTAATGCTCTTGGATCAAATTTTCCTCAGTTAGTGTCATGAATATGAACAAAAACCACACATCCAAAAACTCTTGGGGTTAATTTAGAAGCTGTTTGTGAACTGGGATGATGCTCATGAAACACATTCATAGGACTCTTGAAACCGAGAGCTTTGAAGGGTATTCTATTTATCAAGTGAGCTGCAGTGAGCACTGCTTCCCCCAATAGAATTTAGAAACATTATTTTGAAACAAGAGTGCTCGTGTGATTCCTAAAAGGTGTTTATTTTTTCGCTCCGCTACCCCATTTTGTTGCGGTGTATTAATGCAAGATGAGTAATGATAATTCCTTCTTTTTGAAGAAATGATGAAAGATTTTGATTAAAGTAATATTTTGCATTATCACTCCGTAAGTTTTTAATTCTCACCTCGAATTGGTTTTTGATCATTTGAAAAAATTTTGGAAAGATTTCACTAACCTCAGATTTGTTTTTCATTAGATAGATCCAAGTTACCCTTGTGCAATCATCTATAAATGTAACAAACTACCTTGCCCCGGTAATGTTCAAAATTCTAGAATGACCACATATATCAGAATGGATTAAAGAAAAAGGTGACGTAGATCTAGTATTACTTATAGGATAGGAAGCACGTTTGTGTTTAGTAGGTTCACACACATCACAATGTAAACTACTCACTTCAATATTTTTGAATAATAATGAAAACATAGTTTTGAGCAAACTAAATAGCGGATGACCAAGACGATAATGGTGGAGCCGAGCAAACTAAATGGCGGATGACCAAGACGATAATGGTGGAGCCAAATGTCCTCTTTATTGGTAGAATAACTAGATAGATAGGATTTTGAAAGGGAATAGTTACTGCGTTCTTTAGTATCAAGGATATAAATCCCATTTCTTTTCCTAGCAAGCCCAATTATCTCCCCCAAGATCCGGTCCTGCAATACACAATGTGTAGGATAGAAAATCACTTAACAATTCAGATCACATGTAGCTTGTTTTATGGAAAAAAGATTCATAGCTAGTTTAGGAGCATGTTTTTAACACAATTTTGGAAGAGAGAGGAATGGTTCCTTGACCTGCAACAGTAGTAAAGGATCCATCGACAATTTTTGTTTTTCTATTGCTAGGATAAGGCTTATATGAGGTAAAAAACTGATGTGAAAAAACCATATGATCAGTAGCACCTGAATCTATGATCCAAGTACTGCTTTGGATAGGAAAAGAGGCACTAAGGGCAAAAGAATTAGAGAACTTTCCTGCTTAAGCCAGAGAACACGAGTTACCAGGATTTTCAACAGAGTTGAGCATGGATTTTAGCTTTTCTATCTTTTTCTTGAGAGTTTCCAGTCCATCTTGGTTTGATTTTTCATTAAGAACATCCTCAGCATTCGTCATGTGGGCTTGTCCTTAGGGCTGTCCCCCACAATTACCTCTCTTTCCGCCAATATTTAGAGGCTTCCTGTGGAGTTTCTAACAGGTATCTTTGGTGTGACACGCCTTTTTACAGTAACTGCACCAAACCCCTTCACGGTTGGACTGCCTTTCATTCCCTTTGGTCTCAACCTTATGTCCATCCTTTGTAGAATTTATGGCTAATCCTTCATTGACAGAATTGTCAAGCATAACTCCTCTGCGACCCTCCTCAGCTCGTATTATTGAGAAAACTCCCTCAAGGGACGGAAGGACTTCTTTCCCAAGAATTTGGACTCGAACTTGATCAATGTCAATATTGAGGCTTGTAAGAAATTCAAAGATTCTCTCCCTTTCTACAAACTTCTACAACATAGCAACATCTTCTCCATATTTCATTTTAAAGTTTTGATAATAATCCAACTCAAGCCAAAAACCTTTCGTAGTACTCAGTGACAGAAAAGTTGTCTTGCTTTGTGGTGTTGATTTTAGCTCAGATCTCATAGATCACTGCAGCATCTTGTATTTTTGAATAGGTTTGGCGAACCGTTTCCCAAACTTCTTTAATTGTTGCAGGGAACAGGCAAGTTCGACTTACTTCGGGTGTCATAGACTTCCAGAACCATGACATGATCATGGAATCTTCTCCATCCCATTACGCAAACATGGCGTTCTCAGCAGCAGGTCCTGTTCCCATAAGATGACTCAATTTTCCCTTTCCTTTGAGAAAGGTTTTAACAACTTGAGACCACTGAAGATAATTTCGACCATTGAGTTGGTAGGCAGGTTGAATGTTTTGTAGTTCTCCTTTTGACTCAATTAGCATCTCAGCTCTATTAGCCTCAGTAGCAGTACGTTGATTCTCAGAATAATCCTTTGACATGATGACAGACGAAGAGAGAAAAAAAAACTAAAGAAGAATTGAGAAGAGTTCAACAACTAGCACCAAAGATTTTTTGGTGTGGAATGGCCATAGAGAGACTTTGATACCATGTCAATTTTATTTATCATTCACACCTCTTTTGTAAATAGTGACAACATATACATACAACCCTGACAAATAAATAAATAATAATAACCACTAACCACCATTTACTCATTCCACTATTAGCCACCAACAGAACCATTGACAACCACCAAACAAGAATTAAATAACTCTAACACCTAACTTTGACAACAATTAATTTATCTCTCCACATAGTACAAAGTCAATGTAGATTCTCCAACAATTGTCTTTCATTATGAAAGTAGATATTTGGACCGTGTAAGTAATAACTGATCTTAGGTTTTGGTAGTATTTTAGGTGGTGTTTGGTTCAATTTCAAAAATGGTTTTTCATTTTTGAAAGTAAAAAATGGATGAAAATATGTTTGGTAGTCTGTTTTCAAAAACATGTTTTAGGAAGTGAAAACATATTTTGGAAATGAAAAACATGTTTTCAAAAATGTGTTTGGATTCATTTTGTAAAATGTTTTTTCATTTTCAAAAACAAGAAATGAATAAAAAGTGTTTGACCATTTTGTAAAATATGTTTTTGAAAATGGAAAACACATTTTTGAAAACGATAACCAAAAAGTAAAAGATAACTTTTTTATGTTTTTCAACATTTTCAAAACATATTTTAAAAAACAATCATTATTTTCCCTTCAAACAACTATTTTACTCATTTTCAAAAACAATACTAAAATATACTAACATTATTTTTTGTTTTTGAAAATAATTTTTAAGAAATCCTGCCAAACATATTACATTTTTAAAAATACCATTTTTAAAATATGTTTTTCATTTTTGAAAATAGTTTTCAAAAACACCATTTTAAAAATGATTCCAAACACACAAAGTAAAAAATATATTTTTTTGCTTTTTGTAGTTTTCAAAATGTATTTTAAAAAATGCTACCAAATACATTTATTGTTTTTAAAAACGTTATTTTCAAAGCAATTTTTTTTTAATACTTTTCAAAAAAACCATTTTAAAAATGTATCCAAACGCACCCGTAATCTATCCAATATAGCTTTTTTTATTTTTTTTTTATTTTAATTTTAAAATGAAATGAGCATTTTAGCATTTTCAAATTTCACTAACAATAGTTCATAGTGAATTTTAATGACCTATTTTTCCTTGTTCATGAACTCCTGTGAACTCTCGTGGACTATAGTTCTCGATAACTAAAAGTGTTATAAAATTTCATTTCATTTTCTCAGTGATATTTTCAAAACTCATCCATTTTTTAGTGCTATTTCACACAATTTTCTCATATAAACATCTAACTAGATTTGTTAATATTTAATTGTCTTATGATTATAGACTAAATTATAGTTAAGGGAGATTTGGGTGTAAGCATAGAAAAGAATTTTAAGAACAATTTTCAAAAGTTTATTCAACAATTATGTGATTTTTAAAGAGAACTTTAATATGTATTAGTTTACTTAATGTGAATTGGGTTCATCAATTAGTGATCCTACTGAAATGTGTGACAATCAAATGTCAATCTCGGGCATATAAATATAATACTAATCTATATATGTATATAATAAATAAATGATTAGATAATAGAATGTCATCCTGCTTCCATCAGTCTATGTTTTTATCAAGCCAATTTGCTCGGAAATAATAATAAATAAATAGCAGATGGTTGTTTAGTGCAGTGGCACTCAATCCATGGAGTTTGGCCCATTTCAACCAAGTATCCATGGTTCGATTTACAGGCTCTTGAGTCGAGGATAATTTTCTCACGCGATATGAATCTAATTACATTTATCCCCGCAATTCTTCTAAGAGAGCCGCTGTGGAGCAAATTACATTTATCAGTTTTGTTGTGTGGGTTTTGAATCAGCAGAGAAGGAAGGAGACTTGAAGGGCCGACGCGATGACACGGAGGTGTTGAACGCTCAGTATCTTCTCTCTTTCTGTCTCTCTCCTGCTCATCTCACCTCAACCCTAATCTCTCTAAACTATCTCTATTAATGTTATTTTGCCCTTTTGTTTGCTCTTACTTCTGTTCAAGTTCACGTTACCTGTGAACATGTATTGATTAACAAATTAAACTTCAACTCACCATGTCGAGGCCAATTATCGAATGGGTAAAGGAATCTCGGGGTTGAGTACCTGCCTCTTCGTGTTTCATGTCTTGCAAAAATTATGACAAATATTATAAAAACCAAGTTGCAAAAAAATGAACAGTCATTATGGTAGGCTTGTGTTTGATATTATGGTCATCTTGCATTATTCCTCAGACTGTTGGAACATTATGGTAGATAGACTCAGAACTCATTCTGATGGTAATATTATGGTCATCTTGCATTCATTTTATATACAATATAAAATTAAGCAATCTAAAATATACAACATTTAAATGTTGTTACTATTAAAGTGATGGTAAAACTATGTTACTCCTTTTCTTTAATTGATAGATGGTGCCATCTCATTATGTTGGTTTTCTTTCTCAATTGCAAATTGATTTATTTTTTATTTAATTATTTCTTACATGTTAATTTGCAATCTTAATTTTTGCTCAGCTGCATTCTAATTTTCTCAAAATCAAATAGGGATCTTCTGGTTGTTGTTGTTCTATCTTTTTGTGTTTCTCAATTGCTCTGTTTTTTCAATCAACATTAAAGGATCAAAGATATATTGTTTTTTTTTTTTGCATTGTGGTTGTGCATGTTGTGTTTGTCCTTGTTTTTGATGCTTTCAGTAGGACAATTTTGGTTTAGCCTTTCGAGTTGTTTTGTCCAATTGTTTGAATTATATGTGTTTTGAGTTGTTATTGTTAAAGTCTTGCTGTTGCTTCTCATGTCATGATGATACTTGTTTTTGGTTCAATTAATTTATCCATTACCTATACTTTTTGGCTTGGGTTTTTGTTGAAATTTTATTTTATGCTTTTCTGGTTGTATGTCTGCTTTATTACTTTCAATTACTATGTGACAAAGTCTTGATTAGCATTTTGGTTTCGCTAACCAACTACCAATATAGGGTGATATAGTCCCACCACTCCAATGTGTTGGTGATGCCTTTGATGGTATTTTGTAATGCATTGTTCATTATCTTGCATTGTTCCTTGAAACTTCATTTAGGTTTTGTTTTAAAAGATTTCAATACTAATTGGATATTTCGATTGAAAAAACTACGGGATTTTTCTCCTATATGTTACCAAAATCCTCACTTTAATCAATGGAGTGTTCAAGTTCACAAGGCGCACTTTTGGGGTCTAAAAATTGGAACTTTGCATCTAATGATTATATTCTTGTAAATGTTTTGCTGATGTCGTAACAATAATTGGGAAAAAGAAAGAACATGTTAACAAGACATAAGCTTTAGAAACCACTTTTTAACCTTTTTCAACCAAGTTAGAAGTTTCTAATAGGGTTGGGAATTCTAACCTTGTTGGGAATTCCTTACAAGGCTTCCTAACTAACAAGGTTAGGAATTCCTAAACATGAAGGAAACTCCCAGCCAAGTTGTGAATTCCTAATATGGTTGGGAATTTCTAACTCTATTAAAAGTTATTAACAGACTGATAACACTCTCTTATATGATGTTAGACCCTGTAAGTTTGTTATTTTAGTTGGATGATATATAAGTTGGAAATCAGTTACTTCGACTAACTTGCAATTGTTGGCATCAGTTAAAATTTTTGGTCTAACATCGCAGAGGACTTGCAACAGTGCATAATATTTATGAATATCCCATTTAAAATTTTTGTAGTAGGGGTGGCAATCCAGATTGGCGGGTCAGGTTGGGATCGACACAAACATGATTTGATTATTTTTGACATGATATGATTAATAAGTGGGTTTGGACCTTTTCAACATGAACACGACACAATTACATATGAGTTAACATGAAACTAACATGGTTAACTTGTTAATTTTAACTTGTTAATTTGCAGGTCGTTTATTGACACTTTTAATGATCCATTTATGGTCCCATTTAACCATTCCTAACTTTATACACGACATCATTTTTGTGTAAACCTAATTCATCCACACATAACTAATAACCCAGGAGCACACCTCAAGCACCACAATATTTTTTTCTACAATAGAAGAAATTATCCTTCTCTAAAAGCCATAATGTTTGGAAAATTGTTCACTTTCTTGTTGCACAACAATCAAATAGTCATTAAAAAACATTACTTGAGCACTAAAATCAATTGCCTTTTAATCATTTAATAAAAAAAAGAATGTACAAATACAAATCTTGAATTTCAACTTAAGGCCATAGGGTGTTAAACCCTTGTGTATAACACAGAAAGCCGACTTCCAGATTAATCACTACTTGGAGAAAACAATACCAAAACATTCATCTTAGAGTTCAATATCTAAGGTCATAGATAAATATATATCGACAACAATACAAATCAACACAGAGAAATGACGATCAAGCCTTTTCAGTTTAGGTCTCCAAACGATTTTTCGCACGCAATCATCTCGGTAGAGTGAGATGAAGAAGAGGAGACGTCGAAAAGGATGAAGGGACAAACTATAAAGAACAGTGGTGTACCAGAAGCAAAGCAGATTTGACGAGGAAGATGCAAAAAGAGAGACCAAGGAGCTGCTAAACGGGTCAAGAGTGGGTACGCTGCTGCAAGTTGAAAAATGAATTAGTTTTCAGTGTTCACTATATATATATTTAAAACTCAAATTACATAAATACCTCTACTATAAAATTACTTATTTACTTCTGTTAGACAGGTCAATCAGTGACACAATTAGGGAAATTTGAACACGACACCATTATTAAGCGAGTTAGACAACTTGACCTGTTTATTCATATGACCCGTTTATGCTCAATCTTAACCCATAATATTTTGCGTCGATTTGTTTTGTCATCCATCAAATTGCCACCCCTACTTGGAATTGAGAAAACAAAATTAAAAATCTAACAAAACAGTGCTCAGAATGTTTTATTTCGTTTCTTAAAACAACTTTCAGAAGAGCACTATTGATGGTATGGAGTTGGTTGGAAATTCCCAATAGGGTTGGGAATCCCTAACTTGGTGTGGAATTGGGAACAATGTGAAGTTTGTTTGGTTTTTGTTTTGATTGCAGGTTGAATGATGATATGCATTTTCATATGTGAAGCAATGAGCTGTTAGGTTGTGGACTTGTTTATGAGATGGTGTTGGAGGAGGGGGAATTCAAGTGTGAATATGTGAAGCAATCAGGTGTTAGGCTGTGGAGTTGTTGCTAGGGTCTTTTACTTTTGTTGCTGTTCTTGTATCCTTCCAGTGTCTGGACATGAGATGACTGTCAAATTTCCCTTACAATGAATCATTCGGTTTTGAGATGGTTGAGTGCTTGAAAGTATGTGAAATTAATTGAATATACATTTTGCATTTTTAAGTACTTAGGTGTACATCAAACCATTTTTTAATGTCAATCAAATCTTAGGGGTAAATTTATACTGCTTTTGGTCATGGGATGACGTCTGACAATATTATTAAATAACAAAGAAAGAAAATTGAACAAATCGATTAGTAGTAAAATTGTAATTAGTTACCAGATAATAATAGAGATGAAAAAAAAAAATGAAAGAAAAAAATTAAAATGTCATTATAAACAATCCAGAAAATTAGTCACCAGAAAATTGAACCACGATCTAGGTTCGTCGTGGTTGGACGAACCCAGATCTGGGTTTGTCTGGGTTCGAACTCAGATCTGTTTAAAGATGATATCTGGATGTGTTTGAAGATGATATCTAGATGGGTTTGCCTGGGTTTGAAGAAGATGATTGATAATGTGTTTGGGTTTTTGTATTATTGTATATGATTGATGATATGTTTGGGTTTTCCAAGATCAGATTTGGGTTGGCGACGAACCCAGATGTCTGGGTTCCCAGATCTGGGTTAGTCAATTGAACCCAGACGAACCCAGATCTAGGTTCGTTTGGGTTCGACGAACCCAGATGCGACGAACCACGATCTGGGTTCGTCGTGGTTGGACGAACCCAGATCTAGGTTCGTTTGGGTTCGAACTCAGATCTGTTTGAAGATGATGTCTGGATGTGTTTGAAGATGATATCTTGATGGGTTTGCCTAGGTTTGAAGAAGATTGATAATGTGTTTGAGTTTTTGCATATGATTGATGATATGTTTGGGTTTTCCCAGATCAGATCTAGGTTGGCAACGAACCCAGATTCGAACCCAGATTTGATATGGGTTTACGACAAACGCAGATCTGATCTGGGTTCGCGACAACGAACCCAGACGTCTGGGTTCCCAGATCTAGGTTCGTTTGGATTCGACCTAGGTTCAACCAACCCAGACGCGACGAACCACCCTAAATGATCACCAATAGCCAAAAAGCCAATCAACCGAGACATCCCTCAAAACAGACCAAACAAGCTAACAATAAGAGCCACAATTCATCCAAAAACTGGACAATCAAATTCTCTCCATTTTATTCTATATGTAACTCTCAAACTATAAACCGTTTTCTTTAAATCAATTTCATTACCTTATACATTACAACCTAAACACAAACGAAAACTTCAATACATAGAATCCAACAAACAGAGATATGTTTATTTTAATAATTTCTAGGTAAATACAAATGAGTTCAATTAACAATCTTTTTAATTAGCTCTCATAATTAAGAATCTTTTCAATAAATGGAGATGGAGGGTTTCTCCATCTTGATCTGAGATGGAGTCAGAACAAATCTTGGTGAGTTTACAGTTCAATATTGTATATTAAGCAATTGTTTCCAAAGCAAAATATTATTATTAGCTACGTACCACAGAAAAGGAAACCATAGAAAATAGTACTTCATAGTCTCAATATCATATGGACATCAAATTCCTAACAAACAAGTTATGTTTCCTTTACAGTACATTGTCCCATAGGACTCAAATATCATTTCATAAAATCAAACATAAAGTTGCTAGTTGGCAACAAATATATGTGGGGTCATTAATATAAGTAAGGATCACATCAGTTTTAAAACACAAAAGCCCTTTTGTTTGAAGGTAAGATTGTTAAACTCTTTGTCATGATCACTAGCAAGTTCCTCTGAAAAGCACTAATTCTACACATTAATATACATTAGCACCCAAAGTGTCTTAGAGACATTTTCCATTATATTATCACAGACATAAAAAATCATATATCAAATAGCAGCAATGAATTAAGATATACAAAATTAAACATATCTCATATTATCAAATGTTCACATATTTTCACACAAATTATATTCAAACATTTCTAAAATGTGTAAACACACATATTCTAGGTAAACAATTCAATATGCAAACGTCTAAGTGATCCCAAGCAAAGCAAACTTTTTGGGAAGTGAACTGTCCAATGCTTCACTTAAAATCACATAAATTTACAAATGTCATTTTTAAAACAATATTTTAGGTCCAAAAATAATGTTACCAACATATAAGTAAGCTGAAATTTTAAACTAGAGGTTACCGGTGTATTTTGGAAATGAAACATTGTTCAGTTGCATTTTTTAATAATTTGTGCACAAATTGTAAAATTATGAAAATTCACAGCAAGAGTATAAACAAATAAGGTTTATTGTATAAAAATCTACAATTTTTTTTTTTTTAAAAAAAAATAGCTTAAAATAAATTTTGTTTTAGACAATATGGTCCGCCTAGAAATGGATAAACATCCAAACATACCATGACTTTTTAGTATTTTAATAATTTATATGAAAATAGAAATGAGTTTAATTAATAATTTTTTTAAATAGCTCTCTTACAAGGGCTAAGTATTGTTCCCGTAAATATTATTAGTTTTAATTACACATTATATAATTTATTCCTTTCACTAAATCATTACTTGGACCATTCTCACGTCTGTGGGATTTCTACTACAAAAACAAAATCAAATGACGGTAAAGGTATGTTGAAATTTGACGAAATGTGAAATCCATCCACCTTGCAAAGCAATCACGTTAAAATTCCTGAATTCTACTCAGTAACAAAATAGAATTGCATTGATAAATGCACGCAGCAACAAAAATATGACCACAATCAAATCTAGAATGAGGGGTACCTTCAGCGCTGACGCAGAGCATTATCAGGCGACAAGGAGATGTATTCCTGTTTGTTTGGGGTACGGAGTGATCTCAATCTTTCTGGAATTGTCAACTTGATGTTTTCTGGGATCCCCAGACCTCTTAGCCTAGGCAAGGCTTCTTTTCCTACTTGCCACTCCTCTATTTCAAAATCATCCTCATAAATAGTAGAATTTCAAGCAGAAGAAAACCATTATCGCTGCACATTATTTTTTTTCCATTGTAAAATCATGCACCTAAATCAAGAATAATGAGGTATGGTAACTTCTCTAACAGAGGCATTGGGTCATCCTCAAGTTGTGATTCCCGTAACGAGAGAAGTTGGAGGTTTGGGTAGGAGTTTATGTATGTCTGTTGGCAGTTTCTCTAACTTCTCCTGTAATCTCAACTCTATGAGATGCTTGCAGTGAGAGAGTGGTTGCAGTGATACAAAAGATGCATCACCACTATACAATCAAACTGATAGTATTCGAAGACTTTTTAAATTGGACATAGAATCAAAATAAAACGCACCACCACCATAGCCTTGAATCCACAACTCTCGAAGATTAACCAAGTTTGCAGTTTTGATTTCTCTCCAGTCTAAGGGTTCTACATATCTAAGAGTTTGAAACTTTGTGAAGTTGTCTATTGTTCATCGAGTTCAATCCCAAACCATAAAATCCGGCCTGCATAGTAAACTTTTTAATATTTTTCTATTAAGAATCTTAAATTTAAATTTGCAAGAAAGTAAAAATAATAAAACAAAATAATAATGCAATCAGTTTATTAGAGTGACAGGTATGTGGTGGCTTATGAAATCGTCTAATATATGAAATATATAACAATATTGTACCTTAATTATAAATCCAAAAAGTTAATGGGGCTTGGTGGTCCAGCATCTTTGACAACTTCTCTTCCTAGCTGATGGGCAGAACTCTTTACCAAATCATTACTAAAAGTGTATTACAATTTAACTATCTAATTAAAAATTATGTTCGGACGGAGCAAACTTTTTACTTTTATTATACATAACTCACTCGCTATTAACCCATGATTGTCATAGTTAATAGTCAACATCATAATCGAGGGCAAAAGATTAAAATGTCCTTGATTGACCTAGTTGATCGCTTTGACCAAATAAAAAATTAAAGAAAAAGAATATACTGCCCTTGAATTAAAGAAAAATAGACTTAAAAAATTAATTTGAAAAAATGTGATGGACAATAGGGATTAATTTGAAAGTAAAAATTAATATTTTATATATATATTTTTTATAAAACTAATTTTAAAATTTTCTTAAAAATAAAAATAATGGATCTTTATTATTCATCTTTACACTAAATGAATTAAAAAGTATATGAAAAAAGAACGAAATTTTTAAAATAATAATAATAATAATCAATTTGGTGGTGACCAAATCGTCAATCTAGTATTCACTAAATCGTGATAATCTGGTGATGAACTAGATCACCAAAATCTGGTTAAAACCATCACAACCAAATTTAGGTTCAATTATCACAACCAAAACAATACAAAATACTCTTCATCACCACCAAATGAACTAGATGAAAACAAAACCAGATCCATCATTTTCACCATCACAACAAGATAAACTCATCATAACCAAAACCATCACTACCAAATGAACCTAGATCTATCATCTTTGTCATCTGGGTTCGACAAACACAATTCATATATCATAAACTTTGGTTTCAATCCACACCCCATTTGGGTTTGATGAACCTAGTTCATCTAGGTTTGACGTACCCAGTTCATCTATCACGTGCTTCAGTTTTAATCAATACAATCGAACTTAATTCATTTGACAACTTAGTTCTTTGTGAACCCAAATGCAAAGTTGTTCATTTGGGAACCCAGATGAACAACTCTTCGTCTAAGTTTGACAAATCTAAATGCAAAATATGGGTTCGTTGAGAATGAATGAGAGAAAAGTTAAAGGGAGAGAGAGAGAGAACAACTCTTCGTCTAAGTTCGACAAACATAAATGCAAATATGAGTTCGTTGAGAATGAAGGAGAGAAAAGTTAAAGAGAGAGAGAGAGAACAACTCTTCGTCTAAGTTCGACAAACCTAAATGCAAATATGGGTTCGTCGAGAATGAAGGAGAGAAAAGTTAAAGAGAGAGAGAGAGAGAGAGAGACAAAGTTGTTGAGAGAGAGATAAAGGAGAAGATTTTTGTTTGTTGTCATTGAAAAAAAGAAAAAAGTGTCAAGAGAGAGATGGAGAAGAAGATTTTTGTTTGTCGTTGATGTTGATAATTTGGTATTTGTTGATAAAGAATGAAGAACAACACCGTTCCTCATTGTTGGTAACAGATCTCCAGATATGATCTCCACATTCCATCAACTTTAATAGACAGTAGAGATTTAATATGGAGATTAGATCTTAACATATTTATTTATTTTCTTAATTATATTTATTTTTATTTTTTTTTCAATCTTGGTGGTTTTTCCTTTTCATTTAACTTTTTAATTTTTTTTTTTCAAATTAATCTCTATCATTCATCTTAAGATAAACAGTATAGATCTGATGAATTAAATTTTTTATTTAATTTTTTATTTTTTTAAATTAATCTCCACCATCCATTTTAAGATAAACGATAGAGATCTAATGAATTTTATTGTTATTTTTATCTAATTTATTTTAAGTTTTCTAAATTTATTTTTTTAAAAAATAAAAATAAGGTTAAAAGATAGTTTTACCCCATAGAGAATTAACTTTAATTTAATGGACATGGGCTAACGACATGTGGGTAATTTATAATAAAACTAAAAGTTTGTTCCGTCTGAGCTTTTTTAAATTAGATGATTAAATTGTAATTTATTTCATTACTAATTATGAGATATTATTTAAGGGCCCAATCTGATTTGGGCCCGTTTCAATCTGGCCCAAGCCTCAAACCTCTGGTCTAAAGGGCTGGGCTTGACAACAGAGACACAAACGTAGGTGCAGCCCGGCTTGGTGCACACAGTACTGACAGCAAGTCCAAATTTTAGTGGAAAGTGTAGTGGGCTCTTAATTTTCGGATTGGGCAGGCCCAACCTAATCCCTTCCACATTTCTAATTTCAATAGTCATGCTGCAAGGCAAATGGAAACGGCTTCACATGCATGCAAGTTATTTTCTGTATTTATTTATTATTAATATTCAATAATAACATTAAACATTTCATCCTTTGTATTTTATTTAAACTTTAATCAATGATGGATTAATCACTAAATTAATATACTTTAATGATTATTTATTTCACTTACAAAATATATTAATCCACTAACATTAGATTTTGTTTGAGCTTGTTTTTAAGATAGATTTTGATGAATTCTATATATTCCATGAATTCCATCAGATTTTGTTAAAATTATATTTAAGTGTTAGTTGAATTATTTAATGGATTCTATCAGATTTTATAAAAATTTTATTTAGAGTTTGTTGGATTTTTTACATTGATTTAAATGGAATTGTATATATTTAACTGAAATTGTTAATGATTTTTTTTTAAAAAAAATCATATAATGAGTAGTATCTTGTAAAACTTGACCCAACAATTTTTAATGATTTATCTTCAGAAATATCTCTCCATAAATCATGAAGATGACTTGTTGACACCGTTTTTTGGTCAACCCGATTTTGTAAGTCCAATACTTGCGAAACAATAAATAATAAAGCAAAAACGACGATGACTAGGACCAAAATAAGTAGAACACAATGATTTTTACGTGGTTCGATAAAGTAATGGTCTACGTCCACGACTGCCACCCTTATTCTCTCAGAGTAACAGTATATATTTCTTAGTTGTCGTTTACAATGAATTTGATCATCTATTTATTGAAGAGATGTTATAATTTGAATAGGTTTAAGAATCTTATAGATAAAGCAAAATATGATATAAATTAATTAAGATAATATCTCCTAAGATTATCTCTATTGTATTTACAGATTGTGTTGTGTACTACTTTGTATCAGTTTCTTTCCGGGATTAAAGCTCTTTTTGTGGTCTTATTAGTGAAGTGTACTCTTTACTTCACAAAAAGAGTTTTTTTTTTTTTTTTTTGGTTGGGTATTTTATTATTGAGGTATAAGATAAACAGAAAACATTGTTCTACTACTATATTCAAGTGTGAAATCTGACAGAGAAGCTGGATATCATCGGATTATTCTTGTAAAGAATTGTTCTGTTTTTAAACCACAATTAAAAGAATTTGATTTTGTTTTCTTCTTTGGCTGCCATCAAATGAAACAACAATTTACTTGAGGAATGCAACAATTTATTGCAACTTGAATTTTAAACAACTAAGTTTGATAGAAGTACTCAATTCACCTTATTCAATATAGGAACATAATTTAACAGATTTGTGCTTTGAGTTTTCTCATATTAATTGATGATAGCTCTTAAATCCAATTCCTATAGAATTATTGAATTTTTTAATATACCTACACTTATTTTGATTTCTTAAAAGTTTTAATTGAATACACTAAAATTTCATTAAAATCCTTAAGAATTTGGATTAAATATACCAAAATTTTAATAGACTTCCAAAAAGTATAAATTGAGTATACTTAAATTTTGAAAATCTTTTAATTCTAATAAACTCCTAAATCGAATACAACCATTTATAAAAATGAACATTTCTAGGCACTGAAAAACCAAGTTGCCAAAAAATGAACAGTCATATTATGGTAGGATTGTGTTTGATATTATGGTTATCTTGCATTACTCCTCAGACTGTTGGAACATTATGGTAGGTACACTCAGAACTGATTCTGATAGTAATATTATGGTCATCTTGCATTCATTTTATATACAATATAAAATTAAGCAATCTAAAATGTACAACATTCAAATTCTGTTACTATTTCTAGTGATGGTAAAACTGTGTTACTCACTTTCTCTAGTTGATAGGTGGTGCTATCTCATGATGTTGGTTTTCTTTCTCAATTGCAAATATTCTGTCTTTTTGTGTTTCTCAATTGCTCTGTTTTTCAATCAACATTAAACGATCAAAGATATATTATGTGTTTTTGGTATTGTGGTTGTGCTTGTTGTGTTTGCCCTTGTTTTTGATGTTTTCACTAGGACGATTTTGGTTTAGCGTTTCGAGTTGTTTTGTCCAATTGTTTGAATTACATGTGTTTTGAGTTGTTATTGTTAAAGTCTTGATTGTTGCTTCTCATGTCATGATGATGCTTGTTTTTGGTTCAATTAATTTATTCTTGTACTTTTTGGCTTTGGTTTTTGCTGAAATTTTTATTTTATGCTTTTCAATTACCGTGTGACAAAGTTTTGCTTGGCATTTTGGTTTTGCTAGCCAATTGCCAATGTGGGGTGATATAGTCCCGTCACTCTTGTGTGCTAATGTGGGGTGATATAGTCCCATCACTCTTGTGTGCTGATGATGCCTTTTGTTGGTATTTTGTAATGCATTATTCATTCTCTTGCATTGTTCCTTGAAACTTCATTTAGGTTTTACTTTGATTGTTTTCATGTTGAAATGAATTTGGTACTAATTGGATATTTTGATTGAAAAAAACTGTGAGATTTTTCTCTTTATGTTACCAAAATCCCCATTTTAATCAAAGGAGTATTCAAGTTTACGGGTCACACTTTTGGGATCTTAAATTTGAAACTTTGCATGTAATGATTATATTCATATAAATGTGCTGCTGGTGTCATAACAATAATTAAGAAAAGGAATGACCATGTTAGCAAGAGATAAGTTCTAGAAACCTCCGTGTGTCAGGAATTTCCAATAGGGTTAGGAATTCTTAATCTAGTTAGGAATTCCTAACAGGCCTAAACCTGTTGAAAATTCTCAACCAAGTTGGGAATTCCTAACTTTATTGAAAATTCCTAATAGACTTATAACATTTTATATATAATATCAGAGCTTATAAGTTTTTTGTTTTAACTTGATGGTATATAACCTGAAAATTAATAACTTTGACTTGCAACAGTAGACTGTCTAGTTGAAACTTCTAATCTCACCATGCATAGTACTTTAATGTAAAATATTTATGAATGTTCTACTTAAAACCTCGGAAGTGAGGAAACAAATTTAGGAACTAAAAACCCAGCAAAACAATTTTGAGAACGTTTTATTTTATCTTTCAAAAGAACTTTCAGAAATAGTAATATATTTTATGTTATTTTATAGAGTTGGTTGGGAATTCCCAACAAGGTTAGGAATTCCTAAATTGGTGTGGAATTGGAACCAATGTGCTTTATTTTATTATATACATAATAGTAATGTACTTTTAATTGATTTATTTCAATATACAGTAAGCAGTTATATCTTCAATGAAGTTTGTTTGGTTTTTGTTTTGATTGCAAATTGAATGATGATATGATTTGAATATGTGAAGCATATAACTGTTAGGCTGTGGACTTATTTATAGGGTTGAAGGAAGGGCAATTCAGATTTTGTGAAGCAATGAGGTGTTAGGCTGTCGAGTTGTTGTTAGGGTCTTTTACTTTTGCTCCTGTTCTTGTATATTTCCAGTGTCTAGACATGAGATGATTGTCACATATGTAATTAATCATTCGGTTTTGAGATGGTCGAGTTTTTGAAATTATTTGAAATTTGTTGAATTTAAATTTTCATTTGAAGTACTTAGATGTGCATCAAACCATTTTTTAATGTCAATCATATATTATGGGTAAATTCATACTGGTTTTGGTCATGGAATTATGTTTGACAATGTTATTAAATGGCAGGAAAGAAAACAGAATAGAACGATTACCAATGAAATTGTAGTTAGTTGCTAGACAACAATATAGGTGAAAAAAAAATGAAAAAAAAAAGGTTAAAATGTCATTATAAACTGGGTCATCTAGTAATCAAGATGACTAGAATTCTGCCCAACTATCGATGGAATTAGTGAAGGTCTCTTATAGCTGGTAGCTATGCAACATGAACTTACCGTAACAGATCAATTAGAGCATTATAATACAACAATTCGGGTCTAGCATCAAATTAAAATATTGAAACCACTGAACATAATAAATTGGGTCTCTGCAATAATGGGTGGGCAGGAATGGCTAATCACCACGCATGCATGACCATGATCCTAATGTCTCCAACTGTTCAAACAAATCAAAGAAAACAAATTAACATAACAGCATCATAGCAAGTTTAAAGCATAGAAACCTAAGCAAGTGTATGGTCCCATAAAGTAATTGACACCTATTTGGGCATTATCTAAAAACAATTATGCATCAATCATCTATCAAGGACCATAAAAAATTAAGAGACAAGGGAAGAAAGATATAAGGAACAACATATTAAATAAATAAACAGTACATTACAAAATACTATTCCATTCAAATATCATTATGGCATATTACACATTAAATCCCTCACACCAGAAAAGAGTTGCATGTTCAACCAATCATTGGTGGCAAAGCACACTCGACTGATACAAGAACTAATGGAATCTCCAATTAACAGAGCACAATTAACAGAACAAATCTCTTACAATTAACAAATCAGTGGATAGACAAACCAAAACACTTCACAATTAACAGAACACAATCTCTCACAATCTCACACTACAGCAACCTGTTCCTTGCTGCTATTGACAGCTTCTGATGGGCACAGTTGCTGTTCCTGTTACAAACAGAAAATAAAACCAATTACAAGCAGTCCACAAAACTAAACTAGCAGTAATTCAAAACGGTTCACTACGAATTAACACTAAAAAGAACTAAAACCGAACCGACAACAAGGTAGCCCATTTGAAACTAAAACAAGAACAGCTACAAGCCGACAACACAACCAATATACAAAAAACAAAAACAGCAGAAGAAGAACAAGAATAGCTAAAACAAGAACATCTAACCAGTAGTGTGATGAGCAGCAGAAGAAAAACAAGAAGCCAGTTACAAGACGATAACAAGGCAGCCCATTTGAAACTACAAGTCCTAGGAAATCTCGAACAGTTTGCAAGAGAGGAAAATACAAATCAAACTCTAATTTGATAGATAGAGTGAGCTGGCCGGTCTTAAATGAGTTAGTTTTGCAAAAATTTCAGATTTGAGTTATTTTTCAACTCAAGGATGCAGAAGCTTACTCTTCAATGAAAAGAAAAAAGAAAAATCTAAATGAAGAAAACCAGCTCATTAACACAACCCAAATAAAAATATATTAAAAAAAAAAAAAAACCCAGAAAGAACATCAACCCAGAACATTCCAAAACATCAAGCATGGGACTGTCCATCAGAATTTCTCCTCAATTTTCACCCCTAAATGATCACCAACAACCGAAAAGTCAATCACCCAACTGAGACATCTCTCAAAACAGACCAAACAAGCTCAAAATAAGAGCCACAATTCATCCAAAAACTAGACAATCAAATTCTCTCCATTTTACTCTATATATAACTCTCAAACTATAAATCGTTTTCTTTAAATCAATTTCATTACCTTATACATTGCAACCTAAACACAAATGAAAACTTCAATACATAAATCCAACAAACGGAGATATGTTAATTTTAATAATTTCTATGTAAATACAAATGAGTTTAATTAAGAATCTTTTTTAATAGCTCTCTTAATTAAGAATCTTTTTAATAAACGGAGATGGAGGCTTGCTCCATCTTGATCTGAGATGCAGTCAGAACAAACCTTTGTGAGTTTACAATTCAATATTGTATATTAAGCAGTTGTTTCCGAAACAAAATATAATTACTAGCTATGTACAACAGAAAAGGAAAACCATAGAAAATAGTATTTCATAGTCTCAATATCATATGGATATCAAATTCCTAACAAACAGGTTATGTTTCTTTTACAGTACATTGTCCCATAGGACTTAAACATCATATCATAAAATCAAACCTAAAGTTGCTGGTTGGCAACAAATATATGTGGGGTGATTAATATAAGTGAGGATCACATCAGTTTTAAAACACAAAAACCCTTTTGTTTGAAGGTAAGATTGTTAAACTCTTTGTCACGATCACTAGCAAGTTCTTTTGGAACACACTAATTCTACAAACTAATATACATTAGTACCCAAAGTGTCTTAGAGATATTTTTATTATATTATCACAGACATAACAAATCATATATCAAATAGCAGCAATAAATTATGATATACAAAATTAAACATATCTCATATTATCAAATGTGCACATATTTTCACACAAATTATATTCAAACCTTTCTAAAATGTGTAAACACACATGATTTCTAGGTAAACAATTCAATATGCAAACGTCTAAGTGATCCAAAGTAAAGCAAACTTTTTGTGAAGTTAACTGTCGGATGTTTCACCTAAAATCACACAAATTTACAAATGTCATTGTTAAAACAATATTTTAGGTCCAAAAATAATGTTACCAACATATAAGTAAGCTGAAATTTTAAACTAGAGGCTACCAGTGTGTTTTGAAAATAAAACATTGTTCAGTTGCATTTTTTAATAATTTATGCACAAATTGTAAAATTATGAAAATTCACGGAAAGAGTGTAAACAAATAAGGTTTATTGCATAAAAATCTACGATTTTTTTTTTTTTTTTTTTATAAAAAAATAGCTTAAAATAAATTTTGTTTCAGACAATATGGTCTGCCTAGAAATGGATAAACATCCAAACATACCATGACTTTTTAGTATTTTAATAATTTCTATGAAAATAGAAATGAGTTTAATGAAGAATCTTTTTAAATAGCGCTCTCTTAAAAGGGCTGAATATTGTTCCTGTAAATATTATAAGTTTAATTACACATTATATAATTTATTCCTTTCACTAAATCATTACTTGGATCATTCTCATGTCTGTGGGATTTCTACTACAAAAACAAAATCAAATGACTGTAAAGGTATGTTGAAATTTGATGAAATGTGAAATCCATCCACCTTACAAAAACATCACGTTAAAATTCTTGAATTCTACACAGTAAAAAAGAGAATTGCATTGATAAATGTACGCAGCAACAATAATATGACCACAATCAAATCTGGAATGAGGGGTACCTTCAGCGCTAATCCAGAATAAAATCAGGCGGGAAGGCAATGTATTCCTCTTTGTTTGGGGTAGGGAGTGATCTCAATCTTTCTGGAATTGTCAACTTGATGTTTTCTGGGATGCTCAGACCTCTTAGCCTAGGCAAGGCTTCTTTTCCTACTTGCCACTCCTCTATTTCATGCTCACCAAATAGTAGAATTTCAAGCAGAAGAAAACCATTGTCACTGCACATTATTTTTTTGCCATTGTAAAATCCTTCACCTAAATCAAGAATAGTGAGGTATGGTAACTTCTCTAATAAAGGCATTGGGTCATCCTCGAGTTGTGATCTCCGTAATGAGAGAACTTGGAGGTTTGGCAAAAGTTTATGTATGTCTGTTGGCAGTTTCCCTAACTTCCCACCTAATTTCAACTCTGTGAGATGCTTGCAGTGAGAGAGTGATTGCAGTGAAGCAAAAGGTATATCACCACGAAACAGCTGAACTGTTAGTATTCGAAGGCCTTTTAAATTGGACATAGAATCAAAAGAAAACGCACCATCACCATGACCATAACCATAGTCCACAATCCACAACTCTCGAAGCTTAACCAAGTTTGCAGTTTTGATTTCTCTCCAGTGTAAGGGTTCTACATATCTGAGAGTTTGAAGCTTTGTCAAGTTGTCTATCGGCAAAGATCCACCAGAAAATTTTCCAATTAAATGTCTCAACTCCTGCAACTTACAAATTTCAGCCGGTAGTATGACATAATCCAGTGTGTTAGTATACAAAGTTTGTAGTAATCTCAACTTGGAAATTGATGGTGCAGAAAGATCAAACTGAGGGTCCGTTATCCCCAAATACTTTAAATGGATCAATTTTTCTACGTCTCTAGCTAACACCTTTTCATAGTTCCAACAACCGAAAGCATCGAGCACTCTTAGAGAATTGAATTGCTTTAATATAGATCCCGGCTGTCGTTGTTGGGCAAATAAGAAAAGAGATTGCAAGCGTGGATTACAATTTTTAAACCACAAAGGATTTTCTACCTTAGAACAAATAGATTGTCGTCTGCATGATGATGAGGTTGGCAATATATCTGAATGCTTTGATTCATCATAAACATAAAGAAAGTTCAAACTTATTGCCTTTTCAATTGTAAGATTGCGTAATAAATCATGGACTCGACAAGTTGCAATTCTCCCCCAATATTTTCTCCCTACTTGAATCAAGCTTCTACTAATCAACTCATCCACGTAAATTTTAGCCACTTCTTCCATGATATGATCTTCAACTTGTGGTATGAAACCCTCTGCCACCAAAAGATAGATTAATTTCTCCACCCCTATTTCAAAGTCCTCTGGAAAAAGCCCTAGATAAAGAAAACATTGCTTCAATGGAGAAGGCAAGCAATCAAAGCTCAAAGTTAGTAAGAAATGAATTTCAATTGAGTCAACTTTTAAATGTTGCCAAAGATGATCCCGCACCACACACCATTCTTGTGGCTTCTTTCTAGACAAGAGTCCAGCCAGTACAATAATGGCAAGTGGTAAGCCATCACACTTTTGTACCATTTCTCTACCTAAATTCTTCAATTGATCATTTACATTAAAATCTGGAATCAATACTTTTTCACAAAACAGTTGCCAACTCTCATCTAACCTTAGTTTTCGAAGATTATGAGGATGAGCTCTCTCGTCTGAACATTCAGCAACTTCTTGATTGCGAGTTGTGATAATAACTCGACTTCCTTGCTTATTGTCTGGAAAATATCTTTTTAAGCTCTTCCAAACTTCTTTATTCCATACATCATCCAACACCACCAAGTAAGAATGCCGTTGCAATAATTCATGAAGATATCGGCCCAAATCTGCTTCATCCATCTTCTTTAGATCCTTCAATTTTTCAGTTGGCTTCTCAAATGACATTAGAATTTTTACAATAAGATCTTGAGTTGTGTAATCTTGAGATACACAAACCCAACCACAATGTTCGAATTTCCTCTTGACTTCACTACAGTGGTAAAGCTTTCTAGCAAGAGTGGTTTTGCCTAAACCACCCATTCCAAAGATGGAAATCACGAAACGTCGTGGTTCATCCTCAAGAAGTTTAATCAACAATTGGTCAGCATCATCCTGAAAGCCAACAACATTCTCTTCGATTACAAAGGAGGTAGATTTTCTTAGTTCTTTCAATTTGAGAAGTTCGCTTCTTCTTCCTTCTCTGCTGCTACCAGAATCTTGAAATCCATACAGTTGACGTCTACGGGAGAGATCAATGAGTCTATTTTTGAACTCTTTAATCTCCCTGCCAATATGACATAGATGGACTAGTTCCTTGCCTTTATCAAATATGCAAGAACACAGGGAAGGAAAGCATCTTGACTTTGCTTCACTACGGAATTTGAGCCGGAATGTATCCAACAGATCTTCAATATCACGAGCAAGCTCTCTAATGTCTGATACCCAGCCGAATGTTGTAGCATCTTCATACTGCTTTTCTTCTGCATCTTTTAAAAAACGCCGCATGACTTCCAGCTCATCTTTCAGCCACGCCACTTCGTTTCTGACTCCTCGTAAGACGGCTGCTTCTTTGATGAGAAAGTCCCCAAGCCTTTCCACCACGAATGAGACTACTGCATCAACCATGTTGCTCTCAATAACAAGGAGATCGATCAAGAGCAAGAGATCAACAACTAAAGTTTTGAAGGGTCCAAGGATCTAATTGTTGGTTCGGTGAAAGATGATTTCATTTTAAAAAACAAAATATTGTTTGAGATGCTTTGCTTTTCTTACAAATAACCTTTTTCTTTTTCTGTTTTTTAATTAGTAACCAGAGGATCTGCTTTTTCTATTTCTTTTTATGTTTTTTAACCAACAAAATAGGATTCGCTTTTGCTTTTTCTTTTTGTCTTTTTCAATCAGTGAAGCCAGGATTTACGCAATGATTCAAAATTTCGCGCCTCAGTTGAGTACAAGCCTGTCCAATCTGTTTTTGTATATGACGGCATTTGGTTCGAATCTAATCTTCGAAAGATGTACATGAATCGGATGATATTTTCGCCCCTTAAAACCGTATGTACATCCTAAATAAATTTATTTTTAAAAATTTAATATTACTTCTAAGTAAAATTTACTAAAAAGATTAAATGGTTTGTAAGTTGTCCACAAATTATTAATCAATTTCTCACTTAAATTTTCTTTTTATCTTTTTAAATTCTAACCTCTTTTTTAAATATTAAATTTTTTTAAAGATGATTAATTGATTATGAAATGCAAAGAATGAGTTAATATCATTAGTGATGTTATCAGTGTATCGATTATAAAAGTGATTATTAAAATTAATTTAGATATAAGATTAATGATTGAGTAAGAAAATTAAATTTTTATATTTTTATTATTTTTATTAGAATAATAAATTCATCATCTACTTTCACCCGCAATAGGTTATGCAATTAGATCCACAAATTTCTGTTTATCTAACAAGACATAGAAATAGGAAGGGATCATTTCAAAAAACAAAAAAAAGAAATAAGAAGGATGGTTATTTCGATGCACTGATATTTGATAATAATCTAGCTGAAAAAAAAATAAAAATAAAAAAAAATAAAAAAAAAATAAAAAAAAAACTCTACATCCCTTTGATAAGACAAGTTTGGCTTCACCAACGAGCTGTGCCTTTGATTATAATATTTGTATTTTGTAGCTCTCTAATATAGGCATTACATTTTTTTTTTCTTTTTTTCCTTCTCTAAGGATCCCTTCCACTTGCCTCGATGGTGAGATGAAACTTGAGAATCTCAAGGCAAGGCTTTCGAATGATGATGGCCCAACGAAGATGACAATTTTTATTTTTAATAATTTTTTATGGAATCAAATGTTAATTTGAACAAATTGCACTTCAATTGTGCTATTAAGTTAACTATCTTGCTTGTTTCCAAAAAATGTTTACTATCTCGCATAATTGTTACATTTTTTATTTTCATTATCGTCCTTCCACGTTTTGTAAATAAAAATTTGACTCAAAGTACAACTTATTACGTATAGAAGTTAAAAAATTATTTATTTTAATAATAATAATAAAATTGATAAATAAAAAAAATAGGTTAAGAGGGTTATACTCACAAAAATATAATATAACAAAATCAAAATCAAAATAGGGTTTATTTACAAGTTAAAATTTTTTTAAAATTTTAATGAGGTGTGATTATAAACAAAAAGTGTGTACATACAAGTTCTAAAGGATGTCAAATGGCTATTCTGAGTAAAATACAATGCAGATCGAGTCTCGATCTAATACCATAAAATCTAGCCTATATAGTAAATTCTTTTTAGTCTTTCTTCTGTTAATAATCCTATATTTAAATTTAAAAGAACGAAAAAAAAAAAAGGAACAAAATATTACAATTAGTTCATTTCATTTGACAAGTCCGTAATGGTTCATAAAATAATCTAATATCACATATTAAGTTGTTTTCGTTTATTTTTAAAAATAGTCAAACCACACAAAACTATCAAAAAATAACTGAATAAACTAAGTAAGAATTTTTAATTTTTTACTCAATTACAAATCACTTAATAATATTTAAAAATTTTATCCAAATCTATTCTCTCAGAAATAATATAATTTTAAATTTATTATAATTTTATATTACTTATTTTTTTTTCTTTTTTCCTTGATACTTGTAAAAAATATATTTAAAAAGTAAAATCTAAATACATCTCATCCGAAATTGTTTTGGAATTGAACTAAAATATTTTAATTTACAATTTAAACATTCATTTTTTTTACTTATTTTAATATATTAATATATTTAAACATATAAATATAGTTAATACTGCTATATTTTTTAATCATTTTTCAATTATGAATAAAAAATTATTAATATGTACATAAAAAATATTTTAGAATTTATTAAATTATTTATTTTCAAATCTTTGCATTAAGTTAATTAAAATTACATAACAATAAATAGTAAAAATGGTATAAATATTAATTTACTATTTTTCAGACAATTTTAAATTTAAAAAACAAACAAGTTTATAACTTATTCAAAGGTAAAGAAAAAAAAAATAAAAACAAATATGTTATTCAGATTTTATATTTTAATCATTATTCAATATTTAGCTTTCAACAGTACTATTAAGTTATCGGATAAAAAAAAGACAATTCTTTATTCTTTTTTTTTTTTTTTTCTATTTGGTTCTCAAATTTATTCTTTTTTTTCTTTTTTTTCAAATCTTGAAGAGCAGAGGGATTTATTAGTGCAAACAAACTTTCTTTTTAAAAAGAGCAAATTACAATTTAACTACCCAGTTGAAACGTATTTACAGACGGAGCAACTGTTTTACTTTTATTACAATTGACCTCCCTATCGTTACTGGACTTAAGTTAGTTTTAACGGTTTATGGGTAAAATTGTCTTTTGATAGTTTATTTTTTTTAAAAAAATAAATTTTAAAAATTTTTAAATGTTTATTTTTTTTTAAAAAAATAAATTTTAAAATTTTTTAAATGTTTATTTTTTAAAAAAATAAATTTTAAAAACTTTAAAATACTGTTTCTCTCCCTATCTCTCTCTCTCTCTCATCACTCAGCCTTCTCTCGTCGCTGTCTCTGTCTCCGCCGTCCCTATCCCTATCGCCGTCGTCCACTGTCTCTTCTTCTCTTCTTCTGCTTCTTTTTCTTCTTCTTTTGTTTCTTCCTCTTCTTCTTCTTCTGCTTCTTCTTTTCTTCCGCTATTCATCTTCCTCGAACCCGATCTGGGTTCATCTGGATGAACCTAGATTGGATTCATCATTCGAGTGAACCCAGATTTATGAGTTTTCAAACCTAGAAATCTAACCCAGATTTCTAGGTTCGATTTTTTCTAGTTCTTTTCCAGATGGGTTGAATGATAATAAGTTGAGATTGAAGATTTTCTGGTGATTCCAGAAAATCTGGTTCCAGATATTTATTTTTTATTTTTTGGTTATTTGTTGATTGATGCTAATGGTTCCATACATTTATTTTATTTTGGTTATTTGTTTATTGATAATGATGGTTTTGTTGATGATTTTATTTTTTATTTGTTGGTTGATGATGTTAGATTTTTGGTTTGGTAGTAACTGTGAATAAAGAATAAGGATTTATTAAATTGTTTTAATTTAATTATTTAATTTTAATTTATTTAATTAATTAATTTTTTAGTTAATTTTTATTTAATTAATTAATTTTAAGGGTATTTTGAACTTTTTACTATTTTATACTGTTTATTGTTAAAACTAATCGAAGTTCATTAACGGTAGGGAGGTTAATTGTAATAAAAATAAAATAGTTATTCTATTTATGAATACGTTTCAATTGGATAGATAAATTATATTTTTATTTTTTTAAAAAATATTTTTATTCGAAAACCCGTCGTAGGACTAATCAAATTCAAATTATTAAAATGATTTTAGTCTCATGAAACGAAGGTGACAAAGTGCAATTGATTTATTCTTCAAAAAAAAAAAAAGGCAATCGATTTGAGAAATCTATTATTTAACGGTTCCGTATTACAAGCTTTTTTTATGTTTTTTTGAAAATGGTTTCTTATAACAAATTTGTTGGAAACTTTGACAGATTTCTTCACTTTCATTTGTTTCCACCAAATTCGAGAAATATATTATTTAATTATTTCTTTTTCCTAGTATATTTAATGGTTTCATGTTACAACTTGCAATCTGTTGGAATCTTTTGATTGACATTTTCATGTGTCTTCATTTTCATTTGAGAAATGTATTATTTAATGGTTTCACGTTACAAATTGTCGGAAACTTTGGACCGATATTTCTCATATATCTTATTCATTTGTTTCCACCGCATTCGAAAAATATATTATTTAATGGTTTCACATCACGCAACTTTCAACTTGTTGAATCTTTTCACTAATGCCTCGTAATAAAAAAACAAAGCTTTTCACTCACATTATCACGTGTCTTCATTTTCATTTGTCATCGAGAAACGTTTATTTAATATTTCGATGATTTGGAAACTGCTGACTGATATTCTAATCTGTCTTGATTTTCGTTTGTTTCCACCAAATTCAAGAAGTGTATTATTTAATTGTTTCGTAATACAATCAGACGATCTCCATAGCTTTACAACGAGTTTTACATAATTTTGGTAAAAAATATATTATTATTAAATTTTTTTACATTAAATTTTTTATTCTTCAATATATTTTAATCAATATTTTCAAAAGACATTTTATATTTAATTCTTAACCAATATTAATTAATTTATTTAAAAATTCTATACACCAAATTAATTATTTAGTGTTATTTTTATCAAATATTTTATTTTTAAATTATATTATTTTTTATCATATATTTTTAATCTAAGATAATGATAATATTGTTACTTTTTATTATATTATTGAGTTTTTATATTAAAAAATTACTTTTTTATTCAAATAATTATTGAAATAATAAATTATTGTACATATTAAAAAATTTACTTCATTTTATGTTAATATCTTATTTATAATATGTATTAAAAAATTGAAAATATATTTAGTATCAAACTGTTTTATAAATCTTAATAAAATATTTTTAGTGATGTATTTTTTATAATAATTTAATTTATATTTTTAATTAAATTAACTTATATTTCAATGTAACTTTTGGCGTTGATGGATGTGTACTGTCCATCAACATCAAAAAAAATCTTTGAATAATAGAAATGATTCGTTCATAAAATAGTGCACAATCCATCGGAGATGGCATTACAACTTCGTTGAAGTCTTTTGGCTGACATTATCATGTGACTTCATTTTCATTTGTCGCCGACGAATTCGAGAAATGTATTATTTAATATTTTAACGTTATACTCATCGGTCATGAATTTTTATTTCAACTACGGATACAAGCTCGAAAATCAGTCAGGATTAAAAAAAATTTAACTCTAAAACATAACTTGAAGAGCAACTTTTGTATGAAATGAAACAATTTATACATAGGTGAAAAGAGATCCCGCAAAGGAAGTGGACCCACACATTATTGGCAGGAGGGAGGTTTCATTTGTTTCCACCAAATTTGAGAAATGTATAATTTAATAGTTTCTTATTATAATTTACTAATTGTTGTAAACTTTTTGACTAATATCATAGACGGATCCACCATTGGGCCAGAGGGGACATGTGTTCCCCCTGAAATTTTTTAAAAATTAATTAAATTTAGTATATTAATCATTAGAAACTTAAATATATAAATCTAATATGATCATATGATGCTTGCATGGAGTAGCGTTGGTGGTTATGCGTGCACCTTTCTCGCATGAAGTTGGAAGTTCAATTCCTAGTTCACCCAAAAGATTTTGCTTTTTGCCCTTTTCCGATCATTTAGTATATTGTATAAACAGATTTCCAAAATCAACCACAAGCATATGCTAGCTTTAATGGTTGTTTCTACCTTCTATTTTAGGGAAGCCATAGTTCAATCTTCTTTTAAGTCATTATTGCTACTTATTATTATTTTTTTTTTCACACTCCTAATTATTGCTTTGTTCATAAATGTGTACAATTTTTTTTTTTTTGATATAGTCCATGTTTCTCTTTCTTCTATCCATTATGGTTCAATTTCTTTCTCTATTAAAACATGTTGTTTTTTTTTTTTTTTTTTTTTTTTTCTATTACGATTCAATCGGTTTCTCTATAAAAAAATGTTTTTTTTTTTTGGCTCTCTCTCTCTGTTTTTTTTTTTTTAAATAATATAAAATTTAAACTTATCTCACTAAGAACAATAAAGTTAGTGTATAATTAACTCACAATTGGTATAATTTCGTTTTTATACTTGTATTAAAAATGTTATTTTAAGAAATTTTGTTTATATTCTTGTACGAAGTAAAACTACATATCCTTTATAGTTTATATATTTTAAATATTTTTATTTCATATAACGTTATTATAGTAATTGAATGAAATATTACAAAGAAAATTTCATATAGTTTTATTTCTTGATGTTATAATTATTATATAAAAGTGTCCACCCTCACATAAATTTCTGGGTCCGCCACTGACTAATATTATCATGTGTCTTAATTTTCATTTGCTGATAAATGTATTATTTAATTGTTATACATTACAAAATACATATTATAATCGACTGAACCATATCGATAAGACTTTATATTACAGTTCAAAACTTAACACTTATTTTATACTCTACTCTCTAAGAATCGAGAGAGGGTGACCAAACATAAGAGGGAAAACTGTCCTACCACTTAGAGGGATTTGAGCGTAATTTATCTATATATAAATGGGCTAAATGATAATTGTTCATAATTTTGATGGACCAGTACTCGAACCCTATTTTTTTTTTTATGATGGAGGGACTTGAATGTAATTTATTCACATATAAAATAGGCCAGCACTCGAATCCTACTTTTTTGATGACGAATAGGGTAGGTTTACCAACTTGACAAACAACTTCCTAGTGGTTTTACATTACAACTTGTTAGAAATGGTTTTTTAAAACATATATATATCTATATATATATCTTGTTAGAAACTTTAGACTGATGTTCTCTTTCCTTGATTAAAACATATCCAACGCAAGTATAAAGTGTTTCAATAATTGCGAAAGGCAACAAATATATTAATTTCTAGAAGTACATAGATTTTTATTGAGTCGGGGTGTTCAAATTCTGAATCTATGCGATTTAAAAAAAAAAAAAAAAAAATTCTGAATCTCCGCTTTAAAGTTAAGTCATTTTCTATTCTTTACTCTAATTGTTTTTATTAATCAAATAATTGTTTAACTGAACAAATGTAATCTAACTATAATTTTATTGTGTTGTGACAAGTAATATGAAACTAATGTGTTGTGACTTGGCAATGATAAATAATATGAAATTAATTTAATTACAAAATAAAAAAGTCATACTATCCCGTTCATAAATGAAGCTTAACAAAATTAATCATATCCATTCTTCTTCAATTTAGAAAATAATTCCTCTTGAATGTCTTTCTAAAAGTGTTTGTAAGTTCATTTTTTGAAGGGATAAATTTTTGGACTTTTATCTAATGACAATGTAACTTGATTTTAAATACTTTGTAATTAAGACTCTTTAAAGAGTAACGCATGGATACATCTTTTCTTTATAAACTAATTTGATATTAGGGATTTTTATTTTTAATATCACTAAAAAATTGAATTTAGTTTTTTTTTTTTTAACATTTTTGTGAACTATTGTTAGTTCACAAGCTTACTCGCCAACTAATAATAGTTCATGAAAGTGTTAAAAATACTTAATTCAGTTTAAACTTTAGATTTTATACATTTATTAGTTGCTCTTATATAGATTGATATTGGATATTATTCATGCTAGTGTTGATGAGTTTTAGTTTTTTTTTTTTTTTTTTTTTTATATTTACTAAAACTGGTCAAAGGAACTATCAAGATCAAATTAGATGAGACATTGGTGGCACGGTTAGAAGAGCAACTCTCATACGAAAGAGATCGACTTGTACAAAAATGAGAGAATGACTCATATGAGGGTAGGGGGAGACCCACAAAAGATGGGAGAAGGCAGCCACATTAGTGGTTATACATTGATTAATGTTAAACCTAAGTTCAGATAGCGAAACGACTACCATACGAACAATAAAAAATGTTTGTATGATACAAACAACATGAAAGGAGAGTTTGGATCCATTAGATAAGAGAAATTGAGATCCAATGGCTATTAGAGAAAAACAAAAAAAAAAAAAAAAAAGAAAGTAGAAAAAATCACAATTTTTAATAAGGTAAACAAGCAACTGGTTGAGGGTTGAAACAAACTCTCTCTTTCCTCTGACAACCACACATTGCACAAGCCTAATCCTCTCCTTTTTCACTCAGAAATTCACTTTTGAAGGTCTTACAAATCACTTTTTCTCTTCTCATCTGCCATTACGATGAAGGTTCAATTGCTACTAGCACTGATTTGGTCAAATCTATTTCATCCTCTTGATCTAAAGGATATGTTAATCAAAGAACCATTTCAGTTTCCAATAACATGTTGCAAATTATTGCAATGTTTGTATATGATTGTTTATAATTTGAAGTTGTATTTTTTTAGGGGCTTATGATATTGTTGTGTGATTTCTTATTTTTGCCACTTTCCCAAGAAAATTTTGCACTAGGACTCTTTAAGTTGATCGAGCACAGAAGAAGAGAAATCGCTTATGGCCGCGTTGGTACCTGATTTAATTTCCGTGTTTTTTAAATTTTAATTTAAGGATGGTTTGGTAAATTTGAGTATAAAATGAAAATAGTTTGTTTAAAGAGTTAAAAACAAATTTTTATATAAAAATGGGTAAAAACGAATTTTTTTCTTTTTTTTTTTTTTTTTTTTTGGGATAAAAGTGAAATTGACCCTAAAAGCTATTCTATGTTCGATAAATTCTTATAAATCTTATATACTATAATAAATATATCAAAATTGATTGAGGACAATTTATATAACTCGTAATATTAAATTATTTGTTAATGATAATTAATAAAATCACATACAAAAGACGATCATTAGCCCTATATTGGTAATAACATCATGTGTTTTGGAATAATCTGAAGAAAAACCCAACACAATTAGTGTTTTCTGTTTCAAAAATAATTGCTGGTTACTATGTTAGCATTTCTTTTAGATAAAAGTAAATAAACAATAAGTGTTCTTTTTTCCAAACAAAATCAGTTCATCATCGTATAAACATACTCAGTTGTTATTTTTAGTAATAACAACCATAGTTGATCAAGTTTGATAAGTTTAGACAATGTATCATATCCAATGACTATGGCTTTTATGATTGATGTTAATAGGACCTGACCCAGAATTTTACTAAAGAATCCAGCGATCCTACCGGCACCCCACGCTACCCTTCTGAGACCCAACTAATAAGGCTCATAAGGACATCGTAGAGTGAACCCTTAACTATTTAACGATTTCTACCATATACTTTAAAATATTATTAGAAATGTATATGTGTCTAAAACATACATACATTTATAAAAGTGCTACAATATTGTTCATATTTCCAAATATGCAATTTACATGATTTAAAATTATGAATAACAAGCTTATATATGCAAAAGACAATACAGCGTCGTCGGCGGGGGCTCACTTAAACTGATTGATGCGCTCTGGTACCCTGATTGCTTGATCTTGCACCTGATAGGTTTTTAAGAAAACATAAAAGCATGAGTTAAAAGCCCAGTAAGTGTGAATACAAATTTTATTTGAAATAGTCTTTATAAAATTTACCTCCTGAAAATATTTTGAAAACATTTTTCTTTATATAGTTTTATTTTATAGCTTATATTTTTTTTATAAAGCTTTTAATAAGTTTCAAAAACTGAGTTTATTTCAAAAACATTTTTTAAAACATTGTCTTTATAAAATCTGCCATTAATGATATGCTAACTTCTCTAAAAGTTTTAATGGCAACTTAAAGAAAGCTAAAATCATATGAGTGACTAAACCAGCTCCACTCAGTGTCTTGGGGGGGAGGGGGTTTCATATGGCGTAAAGATTAGTATCGCTCACTTTGACAAAGCTACAAAGACGTCTCATATACATATGTAGTGGAACTATCATCGCTCACCGTTCGTTGAGAAATACCTCGCAAGTGTAGGGGGCGACTGACAGACGTCATAGATTTGATCACCCTCAATGTTAGAATGACTAATCCTCCCAACACTTGCCATACATTGTGGGATATACCAGTAGGGTCTACAGCTAAAAGGTCTGTCTATCTATAAATATTGAAGTCATCCACTAGGTTTGAAAATCTTTTTGCTTTTCTATTCTTTAAATGTCTATTTCTTTACCATGCTATAAATATAACTAAATATAATGCATAATAAGTTAAAATCATAAAATAATTTTATCATACTCATAACTTGCTTCCAAACTATTTCACTTCTGCCTTCAGCAGCCTCCTCCTTAACTTGCTATTGCACTTATACATGATCACACAAGAAATCACAACTCAGCTAGTAGGTTGCCTTTATTATAATTCATTTCTACTATATCTACTTCATCTAAGCTCGTAAGTCAATTAGCTTTAACATTCAACTCGAGCTGCGAGCTCCAACCTGCGCTCAGCTTGTCTTACGTAAGCTCCTTCTTTACTTAACTCAACTCAGATTGAGGGCATTTCCTCTCTCTGCAAGCTCGCTCAACTCACCCTCTTCAATGAGTTGCTACCTTTTTGCTCAGCTTAACTCACATGAACTGCCTAGCTCGCTCTTTACAAATTACTGTTTTAGTCCAGGTCAAATAGGTATCAAGGCAAGTGAGCAATTACTTAGCTCGCTTTTTTGCGAGCTCACGCTTTAGGTTAACTCGACCAACGCTGAAGAGAGAGATACTGGTACTCACCCAGCTCGCATTCAACGAGCTCTCGCGCGATCTCACACAAGGTTGCTATTAACACTCTTACCGGATTAACATACCCACGCACCAGCATTAATATATCTCCATCTTCACTCAAACTCGCAGCTTATATTTCATAGCATAACATCATACATTCACTTATTCTCAAGTTGCGACCTGGACAGGTCTCGCGACTAATACTAAATTATCTAGCACAACCATCAAATACCACCTCAAAAATAGATATATTTCATAGCTATTTCACTTACTAGATTTCTCCTTGACCTCCTGCCTTACTTCCCACTCCTGAGCTACTTCAAATTCTCTAAATCTATGCATAGAACCTCACAATCTCAGATGTTGTTCATGTATTGCTCGACAAATTTCTCACTAAAATAAACTATGAAATCTTACCCTTACCACTTAATCCTTACCAAATATGTTATTCACCTTTCAGCGGCTCAAGCTCCTCTTCAGACACACCAAAGCTTCACGGGAATCAGCAGCAGCTTACTCTCTTTTTCTGCCAAGAGCTCTCTCCCTCTCTCTCTTCCTCTCTAGATTTTTCTCCACTATTCACTCTCTCTATCTCTCTCTTATTCACAATAATTCATGCCCACCACGCATGTCTATTTATAGGCGTGAGTCAAAGTCCACCTTACCCTTAAAGTTATTCAAAATTATGATTTTACCACATTCTAGAGAATTATCTATTTCCTCAATGTCCTTGTCTTTTCATCTTATTTACCATTTTGCCACTCATTCTAAATATCTGACATTTTTCCTTTATGTACCTCAACTTTTATAATTTATACTTATTCCAAATTTTCCAAAAATTCCACAAATATTAAATTTTAACTATCAAACACTCTTTTTATTATTTCACCAAAGGGGTTTATTGGTACATTACATTCTTTCATACACATGAACAGTAATAATATCGGGAGAGGGTATTGTATTTTCTTCCCCCTTATTAAAATTTCGTCCCTGAAATTTATATACCATACTGAAAAAGTTGGAGATATCTATGATACATCTGATTTTTATGCTCCAAAGTGGTATCTTCTACTTCATGATTCCTCCACAATACCTTTACTAAGGGAATAATTTTATTCTATAGGACTTATTCTCTGCGATCTAAAATCTAAAATCGGTTGTTCCTCAAGTACATGGGACAGATTTGGAATGTACATACGGAGCATGGATACATGGAATATATTATAAATCTTGGTTAACTACGGTGGGAGCTCTAATCTGTATGTTACGAGTCCCACTCTTTCTACGACCTCATATGGTTCAATATAGTGTATACTCAGCTTACCACGCTTTCCAAATCTAAGTACTCTTATTCAAGGGGATATCTTGAGGAAAACTCTATCACCAACTTCGAACTCGAGGTCCCTACGACGATTATTTGCATAACTCTTCTGTCCATCACTAGCCACTTTAAGTTTGTTTTTAATAATCTTGATCTTGTCCATAGTAATTTGCATAAGCTCGGGACCTATCAGTTTTCTCTCGCCTACCTCGTCCTAACATATTAGAGTTATACACTTTCTCCCATATAAGGCCTCATAAGGCGTCATGTCAATACTTTATTGATAACTATTATTATACGCGAACTCCACGAGCAGTAGGTGTATATCCCAACTTCCTTTAAATTCCAAAACACACTCTCTAAGCATATCTTCAAGCATCTGAATTGTTCTCTCCAATTGTCTATCCGTCTGGGGATGAAAGGCCGTGCTAAAACTCAACCGAGTACCTAAGGTTTTCTGTAGTTTAGACTAAAACCTTGAAGTAAGCTTAAGATCCAGATCTGACACAATTGAAACTAGTACACCATAGAGTCTAACTATCTCATTTACGTAGAGCTGTGCTAATATGCTTAAGGAGTAATCGCTCATGATTGGCAAGAAATGGGCGGACTTAGTTAATCTATCTACTACAACCCAAATAGCATCATGTTTCCTTTGGGTGTGTGGAAGCCTTATAACAAAATCCATTGTAGTATACTCTCATTTCCATTCTAGGATAGAGAGTGGCTGCAGTAATCTCGTCAATCTCTAATGTTTTGCTTTAACTTGCTAACAGATGAGACATTGGGACACGAATTCTGCAACATCTCTCTTCATTTCGCTCCACCAATAATGCTCTTTCAAGGTATGATACATCTTCATGCTGCTTGGATACATAGCATATGTTGAAGAATGAGCTTCTTTCATGATTTTCTTTTTTAATTTACTTACATCCGGCACGTACAAACGTTTACCTATCATTAATTTACCATATTCCTTGATTGCGAAATTTATCTTTTAACATGCTTTGATTTCTTGCTCAACTTTACTAATTGAGGATCTTGCCATTACTGTTCCCTTATCTGATCTACTAATATAGGGCATATATGGAAGGTAGTTGACAATGCCTCGGAGTTTGCTACATCTAACTTAACTCCTAACGATCTTAACTCTACCAAAAATGGAAGATATACACTCCTTAAATTGGCTAGGGAACTTATTGGTCGCTTGCTTAATACATCTACCACTATATTAGTCTTTCTGGAATGGTAATCTATCGTATAATCATAGTCTTTAATCAGTCCTAACCACCTTATTTGTCTCATGTTTAGTTTTTTCTAAGTGAACAGATGTCGCAAACTCTTATGATCTGTGAAGATCTAACAAGGAACACCGTACAATTAATACCTCCAAATCTTCCATGCAAATACTACTGTTGTAAGCTCTAGATCATGAGTAAAGTAATTTTGTTCATGCTTCTTCAGCTATCTAGAAGTATATGCTTCTACTCTGTCATTTTGTATCAGAACACACCCTAAACCCTGTATTTAGGCATTACTATATATAGTAAAACCATCTTCCCCCTTTGGTAATACCATCACTAAAACTGACGTAAGCCTCATCTTCAATTCATCGAAGCTCTATTGGTTGACATCTGACCATTCAAATCTCTGTTCCTTTCTGGTCAATCTGGTCAGTAGGGTTGCTATCCTCGAGAAATCCTTTACAAACTTTCTGTAGTAATCTGGTAATTCAAGAAAACTCCGAACCTTAGAAACATTGATCAACGGTCTCTAGCTCATTATTGCTTCTATCTTCTAAGGGTCCACACCTAATCCTTTAGCTGATATTATATGACTTAAAAAAGCAAAGCTGTTTAACCAGAATTGGCACTTGCTAAATTTCGCATACAGATGCTCTCGTAGGGTCTATAATACTATCCAAAGTTGCTGGACATGCTCTTCATAACTGCTCAAATATACTAAGATGTCATCGATAAACACTATCACGAACTTATCTAGATATGGTTCGAAGATCATGTTCATCAAGTCCATGAAAGCTGCCGGGGCATTCGTCAATCCAAATAGCATGACTAAGAACTCATAATGTCCGTAACGAGTTCTGAAAGTAGTCTTCGAAATATCTTCTTCACAGATTCTCAATTGATAATACCCTGATCTCAAATTGATCTTCGATTAAACTCTAGAGCCTTACAACTGATCAAATATATCATCTATCCTTGGGAACAGATACTGGTTTCAAACGGTCACTCTGTTAAGCAGTCTGTAATCAATACATAATCTTAAGCTCCCAACTTTTTTCTTAACAAACAATACTGGAGCCCTTCATGGTGAATAGCTAGGTCTCACAAAACCCTTATCCAATAGTTCTTCTATTTGTACTTTCAGCTCTACTGGTGCCATTCGGTATGGCGTTATGAAAATCGGTTTGATTCCCGGAATCAAATCAATCTCAAATTCTATTTTTCAATCTAGAGGTAAACCTGGAAGGTCCTCCGGAAATACATTTGAAAAATCTCTAACTACATCATCTCTTGCCTCTATTGCATAAGCTAGATATCCCTAGCATGATTTTCTAAGTACCTTGCTAGCTTCAATCGTAGAAACAACGCTGAAGGAAAGCGATCCCCGCACTCCTTGAAAAATGGCATCTGATTCCTCTGCTCTAGTCAATCTGACTTCTTTTTGGAAGTAGTCCATCGAAGCTTGATGTATGGACAACCAATTTATGCCTCATATGACATCAAAGTCATGGATATCTAGTACAATTAGATTTGTCAAAAATTCTCTACCTTCAATAACTACTACAATACCTCCGAATACTGACTTCGCCAGATTGGAATCCTCCGTAGGGATGGTTACTATCATATTACACTCTAAGGGTTCCGATTTGATGCCAACTATCCTAGTAAAATTCCTAGACACGAAGGAATGCATAGCCCCAAGGTCTATTACTACATATGCTTCATGACTGAACACTAAAATCATACTTGACATGACATCCAGAGAGGTGTCTGCATTCTGCTGCGTCACTACGAATACTCTAGCTTGAACATAAGGTCTTTTTGACTTGCTTTTAAATAGTACACCCCTGCCTGATGCTCTACTGGACTGGCTGGAACTAGTGGCTCCTCTAACTTGAAAACTCCTTTGCTCTGGTCTCCGGTCTCCAGTCTCCACTAAACTGCCCTCGTACTACGGTCTTGAACTCTGACTAGAATGCTGAGGCTATAATTAGGCAATCCTTCATGAGATAGTCTTTTTGTCAGCATCTGAAACATCTGGTACTGCCTCTGATTCACTCGTCTATTTATCTTCTTTCGTACGCTCGGCACATAGGCCAATTCTTCTAGCTTTCATTGTTGCTTCCGAATTCGACTGATTGCCTCACGACGCTCTGACTTGATTGCGATCCCTGGCTCGATCTTCGGTTACCCGATCTAGCTGATGACTCCTCACTCCTGGTAAATTTACTGGGTCCTTCTGAAAAATCGCCTATCCAGCCAAGTTTCTGAGTCGGTTGTCTAAGTCTAGGGATGGCCTCTATACTTCTTTCCACTATAATCGTAGCTTTCACTAGTCCTCTGTACTGTATATGGACTATCGAAGAAACATAGGCTTTGATCTTCGGGTTCAAGCCTGCAGTGAACCTCTTTATCTTCTGTTCTTCATTGTCGGCTATAAAGGGTACTACTCAGATTAGTTCTGAAAATCTTCTCTCGTAGTCGGCCACTAAGAGGTTTTCTTGTTCCAATTTGAAACATTCCTTAATCTTCGCGTCCTAGTGGCTCTTCAGATAGAATTTGTCCATAAATTATTGCTTGAACAATGCCTAGGACACTCCGACTAGATTCCACCTCTATAGTGCCTTCCACTAGTCTTCGGCTTTGTCCTTTAACATAAAAGCGGTGAATGCTACTATCTAGTCTTTGGAGCAACCCATCACTTGAAAGATCCCCTCACTTGACTCTAGCCATAACAAGGCACTCTCTGGATCTCCAGTCCTGTAGTAAGACCAAGTGTTTAATTTTTGAGTGCACTCGATGGAGACCCCTGACTCCAGTGGATAATGCAGCATCGTTGCCAGAACTCGAACTAACCGCTCTACATCTACATTCCCACCTGCATGCTACACAGGTCGTGAAGGTCCAGCTTAATCTACAGGCACGTTGACAGACACGTCAACGTGTCCCTCCTTTGGTGTTGGTATCTCATGCACTGCTCTTTTAGTAGGTGGACGACTTTGACGACGCATGATTATGTGAATTTTCAAAAATTAGGTTATGCATGAAGTGGAGAAATGGTTCGTAAAAATCATGTAACTATAATAAAAACTCTTTCTAAAATGATAGTTTAAACATCTAAGAGCTTTCTCTCAAAATCGTTTAAAACCTTGAGCTCTGATACCAAACTAACAGGACCCGACTTGGATTTCTACTAAAGAATCTAGCAATCCTACTGGGCACCCCATGCTACCTTTCTAAGACCTAACTAATAAGACCTACAAGGACATTGTGGAGCGAACTCTTAACTATTTAACGATTTCTAACATATACTTTAAAATATTATTAGAAATGTATATGTGTCTAAAACATACATACATTTATAAAAGCACTACAATATTGTTCATATGTCCAAATATGCAATTTATATGATTTAAAATTATGAATAACAAGCTTATATATGTAAAAGACAATATAGTGTCGTCGGTCGAGGCTCACCTATTTGGGACTCTTTCGATCTTTCTTTGCAGGTCGTGTTTTCTGGTGTTAGGAGTGTGGTGGATGTGTTGATGATTGTTTTGTGTTCAGGTAGGGCGGATTGCTTGGCCTGTGTTTGTATGATAATGTGGTGCATTTGGGGGAACCGTAACTCTAGACATCATAGAGGTTTGAGTTGGATGTTGGAGGAGACTTCTGGGAAAGCTGTGAAGCTGCTAATGGAATTTCAATAGACCAAAAAAGCTTTATCTCCTCAGTCTCCTCCTAAGGCCTGTACCAAGTCCCAGTTCTAGCGTCCCCCTCCTTCAGGCCTCATAAAGCTGAATACCTACGCGACGGTTCAGCCAAGGAATGGTCCTATAGGGCTGGGAGCTGCTGTTAGGGACTATTCAGCTTTGGTTATTTTGGCAAGGTGATTTTTCTCCAAAGGTTGGTGAGCTTCTTGCTATTAGAGAATGGATAAGAGATGCTCTCTCTGTTGGTTTGAAAGTGGATCTTGTGGAAGTGGATTCCATTAATGTAGCCTTTGTTACAAATTCTTTTAATCCTTTTATAGGGGTTTCTAGCTGTATTGTTGATTATATTAAGGCTTTATGTAAAGAGTTGGCTCATAGGCTCGCTTCCTTGGCTTTGTCCTCTTCGAAGGCCTTACGTTGGTCTAACGTCAATCTTAGTTGTGTGTTCCCTTTGGGGTTTGGTTTATAATAGTTAATGCATTTCAAAAAACAAAAATAACGGAAATTTGGCGACGGTAGGGCTTAATTGTAATAAAATAGAAAACTTTACTCCGGCTGCACATATATTTTTTACTTTAACCATTCGATTTCACTTTCACTTACCCATTGTGAAGTCACTTTCACTCTGACATTCTCACTTTCCCTCACACTCACAGTCCGGTGATGACTTGAAGGAAGGAGATGACGGCAAGGACTTGAAGGGTTTTGAACCAATTACTGCTTTGCTGGTCAATCTGCAGCTAGTTACTGCTATGATCTTTGCATGGATAAATGTATAAGATCTGGAGAGAAGGTTCTGTCCAAATGCGAATCGAAGTGCTCGAGAGATTGCATAGGTTACCCACCATATGCACCAATATCTTCAAAATCTTTCCATCACTCTCTATCTTCCAACAAAAAACCCCATTATCCATTTCAACCCAGGCTAATACGGCTGGCATACCTATTATTAATGCTGGAGATGGTCCAGGACAACATCCAACTCAGGCATGTAATGTGTGTATTTCTATTTAATCTAGTTGTCTCGAAAATGTTGGACGTTTTCGTATTTGTATAACTGGATGCAGTTTCTATAATTTGTTGTGGATTGCATTTAACCAGAATATGTTTAGGAGGAATATAAAGGCCGAGATGACAAAAGATTGTATGTAATGTAGCGATTTCAATAGCGTAGGGGCATCTTCGTTTGTCCAGTTCCAAAATGTAATGATGTTATCTGGCCTTAATAAGTATTATGACTTGGATTATGCATGTTTAAGATGTTCAAGAGGAGTTATTACTCAACTGGAAAAAAATTGAGGGTAACTTTGTTTTAGAGTTTATGAGCAACTATGCTAGCTTTTTGACTTTTTCCATAAGAGGATACATTTATGGTGCGTTTACTTCACTCGGTAGAATCAGAATAGGAATCAAAATGATTTGGAATCGGAATGAAGTATCGTAATCAAAATAAATTGTTTACTTCAACTACAGGAATCGGAATCGGAATCGGAATCGAAATCGGAATCAATAGTATTCCCATTGAGATGTTTACTTTACTTTAGAATTGGAATGGATTAATTGTAAGTTACAAAAATGTCCTTAATTAAAATTATGGATTAATTATAATAATGTGTAGTTTTTTATTATAATAAATTTTTTTTAATATCAAATAAAAAACTGCATATTATAATAAAAAAAAATTACATATTATTTTAATAGTTTACTAACTTTGTGTGCAGTTTTTTACTATAACATGTAGTTTTTTTAATATCAAATAAAAAGTGCATATTATAATAAAAAAAATTACATATTATTTTATTAGTTCATTATGATAATTAAGAAATTGGTGATGAAAAATCAATGATATGCAGTTTTTTATTACAATATGCATTTTTTTAACATAAAATAAAATAGATTTTTCTTTATTTTTTAAATAAGTCATAAGAGACTTTTTATTTTAATAAATGGAATGAGAATGAGATTCCCAAGTGGATTAGGGAGAATGAGATTCCCATTCCACAATCCCAAATTGATGTGAGGCCCATATTTTCATTCTCATTACGGAATGAATTTTAAGCAAATAAACAACATCAATCAATCTCATTCCCCATTTTATTTGCTTAATCCATGAAGTAAACACACCATTATATAATCATAACATTTCCTGTGAAGTCGTACTGCAATACCATAATATGCATTATTTGCCTTAAGCGGTCTCCTCATTTCTACTAGCTCTGCTTAACTATATTGGTGTGCTTTTTTACTAGAACGAGATTTGTCTATATTTTGCTTCTTTGAGATTTGAGAGAGATGTTTTTTGTTCGGAATTCTCTGTTGGCGTTCTTTTTGATGATTTTTCTTAATATTTATCTGAAGGAAGTAACAGAGATAGTTTGCCCCGAATGAGATTTTGTCTATATTTTATCTGTGAGGTAGATGTTTTCTATCCAAATTTGGCAGTTTGCTTCTTTTCAATAATTTTTCATATTATTTATCTGAAGAGAGTCAGAGATTTTCTTCATTTTATTGTCTAATATTTTTATACTTCATTTTATTGTCTAATATTTTTATATGCTGGTTTCTCTTTTGGTATTAAGCAAGTCTCTCTCTTTTCTGGTACCCTATGCAGGCTCTATTGTGAAGATCTACTTTGTCTCTCCTGATGTTGAAAAAATGAAGGTAGTGAATTGACTTCATCCAACTGGATACTGGATTTCTATGATATTGACTTTGAGCTTTAATGGACATGTTCATTGGTGAAGGAACTGTTACTATATTTTCAATATTTCTCATAATATTGCCAGTTGATAGAAACATATTGCAGTTCGGTTGCTGAGTCCTTTTATGCTATCAGGATGATATAAAAGAGTATCTGATAGCTGAAGGTGTGGAATGGGAAGACAATGTTGATTTATTGGACATGGCTTCTAAATGTGACATAGTGTATTAAACTCGCATCCAGCGAAAACATTTTGGAGAGAGAATTGATCTTTGTGAAGAAGCTTTAGGAAAGTACGTTGTGGATCGGGATGTTTTGTGGGTAATTGATGAGGCTAGCATGCTATGTTTGAAAGTGAGGCTCTCATGATCTTTATGAGATGGAGTATTTTCTGATGTTAGTTTTTTATGTTATGTAGATCGCTGCGGATGTTGATGCAGATCCTAGGGCTGCCCATTTTGGACAGGCAAAGAACGGTCTTTATGTTCGTATGGCTCTCTTGAAACTCTTGCTTGTTGGGTGGTGAGGAATGCATGATATTTTGATTCAAATTTTGAGACTACATTCTTGTTTTGCTTGAGTAACTTTCTTGAAAATGAGTTTTCTTGTATAAATTGCGATAATGGTTTTGGGGATTTCAGTTTTGAGGTTATTATTTATATCAGGTATTTCATATCGTCATTATTTAGCCAATTAAGGTAAAACTTGAAACTAGGTACTGAAGGATAGCTTCATTGACTGATCTCTATTGGAAAAACTTTCAACAGACATTCTATAGTTTGCTGTCCTGTATATCCAATTTGATCCGTTTCAGGAACAGTTTATAGCACTTTATCCTGTAGCATCCAACAACGCGGCTTACCAGGTCAAGTCAAATGGCAAATAGTTCTAAATAATTTGAACTTATAAAGTCCTGCATGCATTTCCTACTCTTTTGGTCAAATTTTTATTGCCTCATTTCCTAGTACAAGTTTAATGCTTCTTAGCACGAGTTTCCTGACCAGACATCAACAATTCAATAGCTTCATCTCCCTAGTGCTTTATTGTTGTGACTTGACTCTTGAGAGGGTTTAATGCTTGTAAAAGTCTTAAGAATAATAGGAGTTGCTCAGGTAAGATGATATGCAATTTGGAAAATTTGAAGCTGATGTTTGTAAGAGCAGTTAAGGATCTTTATTTCGCTTTGAGGAATTATTAAAATTAGTTATGATGATCTGACATAATATCATCATTAAATCTGTTGCAATTGATTGAAGTTAAAGTTTTGAAGAGAAGCACTTTCTTCATCTTTTAGAATCAGAATTAATTACAAGTTGTGTACATTTATGTCTTGTAGTTTTGGATGATTGAAACTCTAGAGTATGATATAATTGCAGATTGAAACTTGACGGAATCGTATCGTTTATTGGAAAAATGACAACAATAGTCTTAACTATACAGTTTTGTGGATATTTCTTGGTAAGTGACTTGTATTTTATCCACAAACTATGGATTTGTGGAAGTTATTGTTGTCAATTTTATTTATCATGCACACCTCTTTTCTAAACAGTGACAATATAGACAAATAAATAAATAATAATAACCACTAATCACCACCTACTCATTCCACTATCAGCCACCAACAGAACCATTGACAACCACCAAACAAGAATTAAATAACTCTTAACACCTAACTTTGACAACAATTAATTTATCTCTCCACATAGTACAAAGTCAATGTAGATTCTCCAACACTCCCTCTCAAGCTGGAGAATAAATGTTTTCCATTCCCAACTTGCTAGTAATATCTCGGAAGGTTGAGTTGTCCAATCCTTTTGTGAACACGTCAGCTATTTGACGATTTGTAGGAACATAAAGAGTGCATATCAGTCCACTTTCAATCTTTTCTTTGATGAAGTATCGGTCCACTTCAACATGTTTTGTTCTATCATGTTGAACGAGATTGTGGGTGATGCTTATAGCAGACTTGTTGTTACAATACAGCTTCATAGGTCCATGCCATTTAACTTGTAGATCTTCTAAGATTTTCTTTAACCACAAGAGCTCGCAAAGTCCTTGAGCCATAGCCAAGGTTCGTAAATACGTGATACGATACGGTACGGTACGGACAACCCGTTATAGTATAGTATGGTACGTCAGATACGCATTATACGACATGTATTACGGTAAATAGTTAAAAAATAAAAAACTAACTTTTTAACATTTATTTTTTAAAAACACTTTATATTTACATTTTTTAAATTTTTTAACATTTATTCTGTATTAAATAAGTATTTATTTTTTTTTATTTTACTTAATTTTTATTTTTTAAATTTTAATGTTTACTTAATTATATTAAATAAATAAAAAGTTAACTTTGTTTTTTTCTAGGATAACACTGTAAATTTATGGAAAATAATATTAAAAAATTGTTATAAAAAATTTAATAAACTAAAACACAAAAAACGAGATATCTCACCCACCCTGCCACCTATCACTTCCCCGATGCAAGCTGTCTCACCAGTCACCCCTTTCTTTATCAGCTTATCATTTTTTAAAAACAAAAAAGTATCAACTATTTCTTCTTCTTCAGTTACTTTTCATCCTCTTCGATTACTTCTCTCTCAACCATTTTCTCTTCTTCTCCTCCTCTCCTCTTCTTTCCATTTCCTTTCGATCCCATGTGAGTGAAGTTGTCGAAAAGTTGTTGGAAAGCTTCGGCCTTGAGAAAAGTGACTGGAAATGCAACCTAGAGTCACCGGTGAGCAGAGGGGTTGAGAAAGAGGGAGTCGATTGAGAGGTAAAAGAGGGATTTCAAGGTTTTTTCTTTTATATCGATTTTTTTTTTTAATTACCAGACCTGACTTGACCGTATTTGCGTATATACGGTCGAGTCGATTTGGAATGGCCATACACGGCCATGTCGTTTGCATTAGACGGCTAAAAATCAATTCGGCCAAAATACGACCATATCTATACGTCTTGGGGTCGATACGCCCGTATCTCTGTATATACGGGCGTACCAGCCCGTATTTACGATCTATGGCCATAGCATGCAACTCAAATTCTGCACTTGATCTAGACACTATCCCTTGTTTCTTGCTTCTCCAAGTTACTAAATTTCCTGTAATTAGAGTACAATAATTGATGGTTGAGCGTTGATCTGTGAGGGAGCCAGTATAGTCTACATCTGTGTAGGCTTTTACAGTCATCTTTGTTCCTTTCCTAAACATAATTCCTCTCCCGAGAGTAGCTTTTAAGTATTGAATCACCCTATATACAGCTTGTAGGTGAACATTCTTAGGGTTATGCATGAACTGACTCACCATGCTCACGGTATATGCGATATCCGGAAGTGTGTGAGACAGGTAAATCAGTTTTCTTACCAACTTTTGGTACCTGCCTCTATTAACAGCTTTATCATCTCTTGCTCCACTCAACCGGTGATTCTGTTCAATTGGCGTATCAGTGGGCTTACATCCCATCATTCCCGTCTCTCGTAGGAGATCAAGAATATACTTTTACCGGCAAATAATAATACCTTACTGAGCTACTTCGATCCCTAAAAAATATTTGAGCTTGCCAAGTTCTTTAATCTCAAATTTTTTTGCAAGTCTAGCCTTCAGCCTTTGAATTTCCTCATCATCATCACCTGTTACAATGATATCATTGACATATACAATCAAGACTGTGAGTTTCCCTGCTGCCGAATGTTTGAAGAAAATTGTATGATCTCCTTGACTTTGTTTGTAGCCAATGCCAAGCATTACTTTAGTAAACTTTCCAAACCAAGCCCAAGGTGATTGTTTAAGTCCGTAAAGAGCCTTTCTTAACCTGCATATTTGACTATTTTTGAAATATTTTTCGAAACCTGGTGTAGGTTCCATATACACCTCTTATTCAATATCACTATGTAAAAATGCATTCTTGACATCAAATTGCTGTAAACACCAATTGAAATTAGCAGCCAAAGATAAAAGGATGATAGTATTCATCTTAGCTATCGGAGCAAAAGCCTCTTGATAATCTACCCCATGTGTTAGAATGTATCCCTTGGTTACTAACCTAGCCTTATATCTCTTCAAAGACCCATCTGCGTTAAACTTGATTGTATACACTCATTTACATCCTACGACTTTCTTGTCTTTCGGATTATCAACAATCTCTCATGTACACTTTTTGTTAATTGCACTCATTTCCTCATTTATGGCAAGTTTCCAATTCTTGTCCCTAAGTGCCTCATTGATGGTTTGGGGAATATGAATGGTATGTAATTTAGTGAGGAAATGACGGTGTTTTTGTGAGATTCTATCCAAAGAAACAAAGTGAGAAATAGGATGTTGAGTACAATTTCGAACTCCTTTCCTAACTGCTATAGGAACATCTAAATCATCAATCAATGGAGAGGGTAATTGTAACTGCATACCTGGTTTCGGAGTTGAATCTTGAACTTGTAATTGGGTAGAAACAGGCTCCGTTCTCTTTGAGTAGACTAGGATAGATTTTTCAGTAACCTGGGGTATATTTGGAGGTGATTCTGATGATTCAAGTGTAGGTTGGTTTTGATCACGGGGTTGCTCGAGTACAGTGGGCAAAGGCTGAACAGTAGGCTGCACGGTATACTATAAATCAGGGACAAAATATTCATATTCCTCAAATTCTTTATCTTCACTCACATTCTCCCCCTTGAAGATGAGAACTAGAATAGAAAGGCTGTTTTTCAACAAAGGTAATATCTATTGAAATAAAGATTTTACGAGAAGTAGGATGATAACATTTATACCCTTTTTTAATAGAAGAATACCCAACAAAGATACATTTTAATGCTCTTGGATCAAATTTTCCTCGATTAGTGTCATGAATATGAACAAAAACCACACATCCAAAAACTCTTGGGGTTAATTTAGAAGTTGTTTGTGAATTGGGATGATGCTCATGAAACACACTCATAGGACTCTTGAAACCGAGAGCTTTGAAGGGCATTCTATTTATCAAGTGAGCTGCAGTGAGCACTGCTTCCCCCAATAGAATTTAGAAACATTATTTTGAAACAAGAGTGCTCGTGTGATTCCTAAAAGGTGTTTATTTTTTCGCTCCGCTACCCCATTTTGTTGCGGTGTATTAATGCAAGATGAGTAATGATAATTCATTCTTTTTGAAGAAATGATGAAAGATTTTGATTAAAGTAATCTTTTGCATTATCACTCCGTAAGTTTTTAATCCTCACCTCGAATTGGTTTTTGATCATTTGAAAAAATTTTGGAAAGATTTCACTAACCTCAGATTTGTTTTTCATTAGATAGATCCAAGTTACCCTTGTGCAATCATCTATAAATGTAACAAACTACCTTGCCCCGGTAATGTTCAAAATTCTAGAATGACCACATATATCAGAATGGATTAAAGAAAAAGGTGACGTAGATCTAGTATTACTTATAGGATAGGACGCACGTTTGTGTTTAGTAGGTTCAAACACATCACAATGTAAACTACTCACTTCAATATTTTTGAATAATAATGAAAACATAGTTTTGAGCAAACTAAATGGCGGATGACCAAGACGATAATAGTGGAGCCAAATGTCCTCTTTATTGGTAGAATAACTAGATAGATAGGATTTTGAAAGGGAATAGTTACTGCGTTCTTTAGCATCAAGGATATAAATCCCATTTCTTTTCCTAGCAAGCCCAATTATCTCCCCCAAGATCCGGTCCTGCAATACACAATGTGTAGGATAGAAAATCACTTAACAATTCAGATCACATGTAGCTTGTTTTATGGAAAAAAGATTCATAGCTAGTTTAGGAGCATGTTTTTAACACAATTTTGGAAGAGAGAGGAATGGTTCCTTGACCTGCAACAGTAGTAAAGGATCCATCGACAATTTTTGTTTTTCTATTGCTAGGATAAGGCTTATATGAGGTAAAAAACTGATGTGAAAAAACCATATGATCAGTAGCACCTGAATCTATGATCCAAGTACTGCTTTGGATAGGAAAAGAGGCACTAAGGGCAAAAGAATTAGAGAACTTTCCTGCTTGAGCCAGAGAACACGAGCTACCAGGATTTTCAACAGAGTTGAGCATGGATTTTTGCTTTTCTATCTTTTTCTTGAGAGTTTCCAGTCCATCTTGGTTTGATTTTTCATTAAGAACATCTTTAGCATTCGTCATGTGGGCTTGTCCTTAGGGCTGTCCCCCACGATTACCTCCCTTTCCGCTAATATTTAGAGGCTTCATGTGGAGTTTCTAGCAGGTATCTTTGGTGTGACACGCCTTTTTACAGTAACTGCACCAAACCCCTTCACTGTTGGATTGCCTTTCATTCCCATTAGTCTCAACCTTATGTCCATCCTTTGTAGAATTTATGGCTGACCCTTCATTGACAGAATTGTCAAGCATAACTCCTCTGCGACCCTCCTCAGCTCGCATTATTGAGAAAACTCCCTTAAGGGACGGAAGGACTTCTTTCCCAAGAATTTGGACTCGAACTTGATCAATGTCAATATTGAGGCTTGTAAGAAATTCAAAGATTCTCTCCCTTTCTACAAACTTCTACAACATAGCAACATCTTCTCCACATTTCATTTTAAAGTTTTGATAATAATCCAACTCAAGCCAAAAACCTTTCATAGTACTCAGTGACAGAAAAGTTGTCTTGCTTTATGGTGTTGATTTTAGTTCAGATCTCATAGATCACTGCAGCATCTTATATTTTTGAATAGGTTTGGCGAACCATTTCCCAAACTTCTTTAACTGTTGTAGGGAACATGCAAGTTCGACTTACTTCGGGTGTCATAGACTTCCAGAACCATGACATGATCATGGAATCTTCTCCATCCCATTACGCAAACGTGGCGTTCTCAGCAGCAGGTCCTGTTCCCATAAGATGACTCAATTTTCCCTTTCCTTTGAGAAAGGTTTTAACAACTTGAGACCACTGAAGATAATTTCGACCATTGAGTTGGTAGGCAGGCTGAATGTTCTATAGTTCTCCTTTTGACTCAATTAGCATCTCAGCTCTGTTAGCCTCAGTAGCAGTAGGTTGATTCTCAGAATAATCCTCTGACATGATGACAGACGAAGAGAGAAAAAAAAACTAAAGAAGAATTGAGAAGAGTTCAGCAACTAGCACCAAAGATTTTTTGGTGTGGAATGGCCATAGAGAGACTCTGATACCATGTCAATTTTATTTATCATTCACACCTCTTTTGTAAATAGTGACAACATATACATACAACCCTGACAAATAAATAAATAATAATAACCACTAACCACCATTTACTCATTCCACTATTAGCCACCAACAGAACCATTGACAACCACCAAACAAGAATTAAATAACTCTAACACCTAACTTTGACAACAATTAATTTATCTCTCCACATAGTACAAAGTCAATGTAGATTCTCCAACAATTGTCTTTCATTATGAAAGTAGATATTTGGACCGTGTAAGTAATAGCTGATCTTAGGTTTTGGTAGTATTTTAGGTGGTGTTTGGTTCAATTTCAAAAATGGTTTTTCATTTTTGAAAGTAAAAAATGGATGAAAATATGTTTGGTAGTCTGTTTTCAAAAACATGTTTTGGGAAATGAAAACATATTTTGGAAATGAAAAACATGTTTTCAAAATTGTGTTTGGATTCATTTTGTAAAATGTTTTTTCATTTTCAAAAACAAGAAATGAATGAAAAGTGTTTGACCATTTTGTAAAATATGTTTTTGAAAATGGAAAACACATTTTTGAAAACGATAACCAAAAAGTAAAAGATAACTTTTTTATTTTTTTCAACATTTTCAAAACATATTTTAAAAAACAATCATTATTTTCCCTTCAAACAACTATTTTACTCATTTTCAAAAACAATACTAAAATATACTAACATTATTTTTTGTTTTTGAAAATAATTTTTAAGAAATCCTGCCAAACATATTACATTTTTAAAAATACCATTTTTAAAATATGTTTTTCATTTTTGAAAATAGTTTTCAAAAACACCATTTTAAAAATGATTCCAAACACACAAAGTAAAAAATATATATTTTTTCTTTTTGTAGTTTTCAAAATGTATTTTAAAAAATGCTACCAAATACATTTATTGTTTTTAAAAACGTTATTTTCAAAGAAATTTTTTTTTTAATACTTTTCAAAAAAACCATTTTAAAAACGTATCCAAACGCACCCGTAATCTATCCAATATAGCTGTTTTTTTTTTTTTTTTTTTTTTTTTTTTTTTTTTAATTTTAAAATGAAATGAGCATTTTAGCATTTTCAAATTTCACTAACAATAGTTCATAGTGAATTTTAATGACCTATTTTTCTTTGTTCATGAACTCCTGTGAACTCTCGTGGACTATAGTTCTCGATAACTGAAAGTGTTATAAAATTTCATTTCATTTTCTCAGTGATATTTTCAAAACTCATCCATTTTTTTGTGCTATTTCACACAATTTTCTCATATAAACATCTAACTAGATTTGTTAATATTTAATTGTCTTATGATTATAGACTAAATTATAGTTAAGGGAGATTTGGGTGTAAGCATAGAAAAGAATTTTAAGAACAATTTTCAAAAGTTTATTCAACAATTATGTGATTTTTAAAGAGAACTTTAATATGTATTAGTTTACTTAATGTGAATTGGGTTGATCAATTAGTGATCCTACTGAAATGTGTGACAATCAAATGTCAATCTCGGGCATAGAAATATAATATTAATCTATCTATGTATCTATTAACTATATATAAAAAATGGGAAGAGAGCCGGTGAATGGTGACGTAATTCCACACTCTCGAAATTTGTTTGAAAATGAAGTTTCAGTTTTGCTCTTGATATATATAAATAATCTACTGTAGTAAAAAGGATATAAAAGTAAATAAAACATTGAATATTTGTTTGTGGGTGAGAATGTCAAGCATCCAAAGTAGTTGAGAATGAGCATGGTTAGGAGTATGGTTATGAATACTGGGAGCGTGGTGATGAAATGAGATTTAAAAGGTTTTGTTAATAAATTCTCTTTGTCTATATCATTTTCACTAAAAATATTTGTTCACTTCTTTTTTGTGTAATCGAAAATCCTGGATTTTGAAAATGACGTTGTTTAGGAGTCGAAAATGGGGGATACGGTGAGGAAGCAGGTGAAAAGGAAAAGGGCGATGCTGACGATGATGAAGGAGGAAATGGGTGTCCGAATTGGAGGTCTGTTCGATTGGGTTTCTATTCTGTTGTCACTTAATATTGCAGTAACCGGAAAAAAAATGTTCACGTTTCTTATATCCTTTACTCTCCTTTGAAAGTTTCGACAACCCATTTTGTTGTTGACAAGGTAAAGATACAAACTTTCATTCTTTCAAGTTTCTTTTTTTTTTTTTTTTGCCTATTTTTTTGGTGATTAGAGGTTTAAATTATAAAGAAAAACTTGATCTTTTGAAGATATGGTTATTTGTCTTTGGTGGGTTTGTTTTGTTTTGCATGTTTATTTGTTTTTTTTAAATTGGTTTTCCTGTTTAGTTGATGAGGAATCGTAGAAATTAAAAAGAAAGAAAAAAAAGTCAAAGAACAAAGTTTTTTTTCTTTTTTTATAAATTATGTTGTGTTTGATAGAAATTGATTGAAAAATGAATGTTTTGTGGAAGGTATATGATTATTTATTTGTTTTTCAAGGGAAATTATTGTACAAAGGATTGAAGAAAGCCAAGAAAGAGAAAGGGCGTGCTGCCAAAGACCACATTAGTAAAATGCCTCCAGGCGCAGCTGACAAACGCAGCTCTAACTATTTTTATGTGTATAATTGCTATAATTTGATTGGTTGTCTGTTGATCTCTCAACAACAATGGTTACATATGTTCTTTGTTGATTGGTCTTTTGAATGTTGATTTTAACATTTTGGAATTTCTCACAATGTAAAGTAATGTCTTTGTTTTATGTATTCGAAGACATCAATAGACTGTTCGTTATAAAGCTCACTTTTGCAATAAAGTACGTGGAACCAAAACCAAAATAAGAAGGGAAAACATGGTCTCTCTCTCTCTCTATCCCTTGATCTTTCTTACATGAAAATAAATGATTATGTATGCAAAAACTAATAGGTTGTTGTCAAAACTAACACTATTGTTTTTACCTTATTGTGCATGGATTGATTGGTTTGCTATAAGTTTCGACAGTTTACTTAGTTAAGAAGTAGCTTGATGTATGTATCTATAGTTTGAACTTGCCAATGTTTTTGTTATTTTATATAGGCAATTTTATCTATCCATATGTATATAATTACAGGGGCATATGATGATGAAGAAGCTACAGCTAGAGCGTGTGATTGTCAAATTTAAGTCTTTTGGGTTCTAGATTCTGAAGTTTATAAAATTCTTGATTCTGAGAGTATATCAAATTTTAGTCTTTAAAGTTATGGATTGTGAAGTTTGAAAATTTAAGTATTATGTGTGTGTAAAGTTTTTATCTTATGAGTTAGAATGTGAAGATTGTAAAATTTAAGTTTTTGTGTGTGTGTGTGAAGTTCTAGTTTTTTGGGTCATAGAACAAGAAAGTTGTAAAATTTGAGGTTGTGGGTGTATCAAACTTTAGCCTTTTTGAGTTTTGAGGATTGTTTAAGATGAGAAGAGATTTTATATGACATATAATTACGTAATTAATGAAAACTTCAATTTGAGTACCTGTATTTAATTAGGCTCAAGGTTTTGTTTTTAAGGATTCGATGAAAGTGCATGCATTTTATTTAATTTTATATGTTTTTTTTTTTTTTTTTTTGTATTATTTGGTTAATGATCCTGTCTTTGGATTTGTACTTATAAGTACCAAATGCTGCTTGCACTTGTTGGGTTATTATCTTGTGTGGTGCTTTGAGATTTTTTCAAGTTCAGTAAGATAGATGGAAATTAGACTAGCATCCTATGATCCGACATATTTAGGTTCGAATTGTGTAATGTGGTGAGTTCTCAAATTTTTCCTCCTTTAATCATATGCAATAGTTTTCGACAAGAAAATTTGTTATTTCTTTATTGTATATTGGTGATGTAGGAAAATAACAGTTGATGCTTATATGGTTTTATTTCTATATTGGAAGAATGAATATAATATGTTTGCAGAACTTTTCGACTTCTTATTCCAAGTCTTTTCATTTATGGGACATGGTCATGTTATGGTCAACTCATGATTGGATTGTTTAATAATGTGTGTAGTGGAAAGGAAATGACAATTAATTAGAACTCAATATCTATATTTACTTTATGTATAAAATTTATGAGAAGGAATAATTGAAACACCTTGGCGTAATGGTTACCACTAAATCATTAAACCCATACTTACTTTTAAGCTTTAACCCAAGATCAAAGTAAATTGTAATATAAATTGAAAAAAAAAAAAAAAAAAAAACCTCAAATCATGAAATTTGATAAGGCTTACGGATAAGGGAAAAAATGGTTGTCTGATCCTTTTTTTTCTTAATTGTGTATTTAGCGTTCAATTTACTCTTTTCTCTATGTTTATTTTGTGTTTCTTTTGTGGTTGCAAAAAAATGCTATTATTTTTTTAGCCCAATTATGGAAGGTTTCAGATTTATTATACACAAAGTATTACCCTTTTAATATTAATGGTGATAAGATGTTTTGTATTTCATGTATTTTGTGACTATGTTCTCGGCAATTCCAATGAGTTTGGCTTTTATCTGCTTATAAAACACCATAGAACTCACTTTCAGTGGCCTAAAGTTAGTTGTAATGTATTATCTTTCTTTTTTGAAGTATAACTCTAATTTTATCGGTTCAGTATTTTACTATTGTCAATAACTATTTTCAAATGTTTGAGCACTATATTGTATGGCATTTGATAAAAGATAGAGTTATTTTCCGAAATTCACGGTATTAATTACTTCTCATCTTTGCAGTTACGGTGGTTATTTTAACATGTTTAAATGTTCAGATGACTCTTTTCTATGCATTTGTTGTCAGTTATGCAATTACATATCAGATGTTGTTGTTCATTTTGTTGATGTCCCTGCTCCTCTCTACGAGCTGATTATTTATATAACGTTTTATAGTTATGCTTTTACATGCTATATTTCGCAAACTCACTTCTACAAAGCAACCTTCTCAGGGCAAATCGAGGAGCTAAAAGAATTTTTGTTTAAATATGGTTTTGGTACAAGAGATCAACAATTTTACGTATACATGTAAGTGATAGTTTAATTTATTCGAAACTCAAAGCTTGTGTTGAGATCATTCCTGTAGCATTTCGTGGTGACTTGCACATGTACAATAAGAAATGACTTATTAATTATTATAAAATTAATCCTTTAATGAAAAACTTAACAGACAGTCAGACAAACCACGCTACTCTTAATGACACAATAATGTTTGATGTTGATATGGGTATTTACATAACATAGCTTCTCTTTTTTACCTTAAATTTTCATATTTATTGTCAGTGAAATTTCTTGGTTTCTTTGTGTAATCTTTATACCATTGTTTATTTCACTCGTTTGTTACACAATTGACATAGTGATTATGGCTACATCTATTATTGACAATCTAATATATGGCAAGCTAGTTTTTGTAGTGGAAATGTATTGAATTTAAATATATTGCACCTAGCACTCAATTTCAACATGTATGTTTAAACTAACTCGCGCTCATTTCTTCAGGGCATGACTCAAAATATAGATTCTTATATTTTTTACTTGTAAGAGTTTTAATTGCCTCTTTATCAATTGTAGAGATTTTATTAATCTATACTCTCTTCCAAATACGAACTATTAGATGTAATTCTTATGATCACTTGAAATTTTATTAATCTATATGACGAAATATGTTCAATCTTCATTTTTGTAATTTAATTAAACTAAACATATTGTAGTTACAGTTAAACTTAAAATTATTATTTATGATATTATATATACGATAATAATTTAATTAAAAAATATTGTTAATCTAGTTGTTAAATCTAAATATACATTCAATATAAATTATAAATAATGATATTTAATTAATATTTGTTTTAATCTTAGAACTTATTTGATAAGAAAAACGAATATAAATATAAGCACATGCTTTACACGTGCAGCCAAAACTAGTATAATAAATAAATGATTAGATAATAGAATGTCATCCTGCTGCCATCAGTCTATGTTTTTATCAAGCCAATTTGCTCGGAAATAATAATAAATAAATAGCAGATGGTTGTTTAGTGCAGTGGCACTCAATCCATGGAGTTTGGCCCATTTCAGCCAAGTATCCATGGTTCGATTTGCGGGCTCTTGAGTTGAGGATAATTTTCTCACGCGATATGAAACTAATTACATTTATCCCCGCAATTCTTCTAAGAGAGCCGCTGTGGAGCAAATTACATTTATCAGTTTTGTTGTGTGGGTTTTGAATCAGCAGAGAAGGAAGGAGACCGACAGAGAAGGAAGGAGACTTGAAGGGCCGACGCGATGACACGGAGGTGTTGAACGCTCAGTATCTTCTCTCTTTCTGTCTCTCTCCTGCTCATCTCACCTCAACCCTAATCTCTCTAAACTATCTCTATTAATGTCATTTTGCCCTTTTGTTTGCTCTTACTTCTGTTCAAGTTCACGTTACCTGTGAACATGTATTGATTAACAAATTAAACTTCAACTCACCATGTCGAGGCCAATTATCGAATGGGTAAAGGAATCTCGGGGTTGAGTACCTGCCTCTTCGTGTTTCATGTCTTGCAAAAATTATGACAAATATTATAAAAACCAAGTTGCAAAAAAATGAACAGTCATTATGGTAGGATTGTGTTTGATATTATGGTCATCTTGCATTATTCCTCAGACTGTTGGAACATTATGGTAGATAGACTCAGAACTCATTCTGATGGTAATATTATGGTCATCTTGCATTCATTTTATATACAATATAAAATTAAGCAATCTAAAATATACAACATTTAAATGTTGTTACTATTAAAGTGATGGCAAAACTATGTTACTCCTTTTCTTTATTTGATAGGTGGTGCCATCTCATTATGTTGGTTTTCTTTCTCAATTGCAAATTGATTTATTTTTTATTTAATTATTTCTTACATGTTAATTTGCAATCTTAATTTTTGCTCAGCTGCATTCTAATTTTCTCAAAATCAAATAGGGATCTTCTGGTTGTTGTTGTTCTATCTTTTTGTGTTTCTCAATTGCTCTGTTTTTTCAATCAACATTAAAGGATCAAAGATATATTGTTTTTTTTTTTTGCATTGTGGTTGTGCTTGTTGTGTTTGTCCTTGTTTTTGATGCTTTCAGTAGGACAATTTTGGTTTAGCCTTTCGAGTTGTTTTGTCCAATTGTTTGAATTATATGTGTTTTGATTTGTTATTGTTAAAGTCTTGCTGTTGCTTCTCATGTCATGACGATACTTGTTTTTGGTTCAATTAATTTATCCATTACCTATACTTTTTGGCTTGGGTTTTTGTTGAAATTTTATTTTATGCTTTTCTGGTTGTATGTCTGCTTTATTACTTTCAATTACTATGTGACAAAGTCTTGATTAGCATTTTGGTTTCGCTAACCAACTACCAATATGGGGTGATATAGTCCCACCACTCCAATGTGTTGGTGATGCCTTTGATGGTATTTTGTAATGCATTGTTCATTATCTTGCATTGTTCCTTGAAACTTCATTTAGGTTTTATTTTAAAAGATTTCAATACTAATTGGATATTTCGATTGAAAAAACTACGGGATTTTTCTCCTATATGTTACCAAAATCCCCACTTTAATCAATGGAGTGTTCAAGTTCACAAGGCGCACTTTTGGGGTCTAAAAATTGGAACTTTGCATCTAATGATTATATTTTTGTAAATGTTTTGCTGATGTCGTAACAATAATTGGGAAAAAGAAAGACCATGTTAACAAGACATAAGCTTTAGAAACCACTTTTTAACCTTTTTCAACCAAGTTAGAAGTTTCTAATAGGGTTGGGAATTCCTAACCTTGTTGGGAATTCCTTACAAGGCTTCCTAACTAACAAGGTTAGGAATTCCTAAACATGAAGGAAATTCCCAGCCAAGTTGTGAATTCCTAATATGGTTGGGAATTTCTAACTCTATTAAAAGTTATTAACAGACTGATAACACTCTCTTATATGATATTAGAGCCTGTAAGTTTGTTGTTTTAGTTGGATGATATACAAGCTGGAAATCAGTTACTTCGACTTACTTGCAATTGTTGGCATTAGTTAAAACTTTTGGTCTAACATCGCAGAGGACTTGCAACGGTGCATAATATTTATGAATATCCCATTTAAAACTTTGGTAGTGGGGGTGGCAATCCAGATTGGCGGGTCAGGTTGGGGTCGACACAAACACGATTTGATTATTTTTGACATGATATGATTAATAAGTGGGTTTGGACCTTTTTAACATGAACACGACACAATTACATATGAGTTAACATGAAACTAACATGGTTAACTTGTTTATTTGCAGGTCGTTTATTGACACTTTTAATGATCCATTTATGGTCCCATTTAACCATTCCTAACTTTATACACGACATCATTTTCGTGTAAACCTAATTCATCCACACATAACTAATAACCCAGGAGCACACCTCAAGCTCCACAATATTTTTTTCTACAATAGAAGAAATTATCCTTCTCTAAAAGCCATAATGTTTGGAAAATTGTTCACTTTCTTGTTGCACAACAATCAAATAGTCATTAAAAAACATTACTTGAGCACTAAAATCAGTTGCCTTTTAATCATTTAATAAAAAAAAATGTACAAATACAAATCTTGAATTTCAACTTAAGGCCATAGGGTGTTAAACCCTTGTGTATAACACAGAAAGCCGACTTCCAGATTAATCACTACTTGGAGAAAACAATACCAAAACATTCATCTTAGAGTTCAATATCTAAGGTCATAGATAAATATATATCGACAACAATACAAATCAACACAGAGAAATGACGATCAAGCCTTTTCAGTTTAGGTCTCCAAACGATTTTTCGCACGCAATCATCTCGGTAGAGTGAGATGAAGAAGAGGAGACGTCGAAAAGGATGAAGGGACAAACTATAAAGAATAGTGGTGTACCAGAAGCAAAGCAGATTTGACGAGGAAGATGCAAAAAGAGAGACCAAGGAGCTGCTAAACGGGTCAAGAGTGGGTACGCTGCTGCAAGTTGAAAAATGAATTAGTTTTCAATGTTCACTATATATATATTTAAAACTTAAATTACATAAATACCTCTACTATAAAATTACTTATTTACTTCTGTTAGACAGGTCAATCAGTGACACGATTAGGGAAATTTGAACACGACACCATTATTAAGCGAGTTAGACGAGTTGACCTATTTATTGATATGGCTTGTTTATTCATATGACCCGTTTATGCTCAATCTTAACCCATAATATTTCGCGTCGATTTGTTTTGTTATCCATCAAATTGCCACCCCTACTTGGAACTGAGAAAACAAAACTAAAAACCTAACAAAACAGTGCTCAGAATGTTTTATTTCATTTCTTAAAACAACTTTCAGAAGAGCAGTATTGATGGTATGGAGTTGGTTGGAAATTCGCAATAGGGTTAGGAATCCCTAACTTGGTGTGGAATTGGGAACAATGTGAAGTTTGTTTGGTTTTTGTTTTGATTGCAGGTTGAATGATGATATGCATTTTCATATGTGAAGCAATGAGCTGTTAGGTTGTGGACTTGTTTATGAGATGGTGTTGGAGGAGGGGGAATTTAAGTGTGAATATGTGAAGCAATCAGGTGTTAGGCTGTGGAGTTGTTGCTAGGGTCTTTTACTTTTGTTGCTGTTCTTGTATCCTTCCAGTGTCTGGACATGAGATGACTGTCAAATATCCCTTACAATGAATCATTCGGTTTTGAGATGGTTGAGTGCTTGAAAGTATGTGAAATTAATTGAATATACATTTTGCATTTTTAAGTACTTAGGTGTACATCAAACCATTTTTTAATGTCAATCAAATATTAGGGGTAAATTTATATTGCTTTTGGTCATGGGATGCCGTCTGACAAAATTATTAAATAACAAGAAAGAAAATTGAACAAATCGATTAGTAGTAAAATTGTAATTAGTTACCAGATAATAATAGAGATGAAAAAAAAAATGAAAGAAAAAAATTAAAATGTCATTATAAACAATCCAGAAAATTAGTCACCAGAAAATTGAACCACGATCTGGGTTCGTCGTGGTTGGACGAACCCAGATCTGGGTTCGTCTGGGTTCGAACCCAGATCTGTTTGAAGATGATGTCTGGATGTGTTTGAAGATGATATCTGGATGGGTTTGCCTGGGTTTGAAGAAGATGATTGATAATGTGTTTGAGTTTTTGTATATAGGGGTGGACGTTTTCGGGTTCGGGTTGGGTTGGGTTGAAAATCTCTCAACTAAACATGAGTTGGGTTAAAAATTTTTCAACCCAATAAATTCTTTAACCCAACCCAATAAATTCTTCAACCCAACCCAACCCAACCCAATAATAATCGGGTTGATTTATGTTAAGTTGATCGGATTGGATTTAATCCACTACGAAGACATAAAAAGTTTAGTTAGTAACTCTTATAATCTTAACAATTGATTACAAATAAAATGGATACAAATAAATATTCAATGATTAAAAATAAATGATTTAATCCATCATATAGACTATTCTTAATCTTCATCTCTAGCAAATGTGCTTTTAAAAAAAAAAGAAAAACTTGGATTTAGAATTAGGGATGGACATTTGTTGGATTGGGTTAAAAATTTTTTAACCCAACCCAATCCAATATAATTTTGAACCAAACCCAACCCAACCCAACCCATCTCAATTTTTTTAAAGATATAACCCAACCCAACCCGATAAAAAGTGGTCGGGTTGGTCGGGTTGGGTTAGAGATGCCCACCCCTATTTGTATATGATTGATGATATGTTTGGGTTTTCCAAGATCAGATCTGGGTTGGCGACGAACCCAGATGTCTGGGTTCCCAGATCTGGGTTAGTCAATTGAACCCAAACGAACCCAGATTTAGGTTCGTTTGGGTTCGACCTGGGTTCGCCGAACCCAGACGCGACGAACCACGATCTGGGTTCGTCATGGTTGGACGAACCCAGATCTGGGTTCGTTTGGGTTCGAACTCAGATCTGTTTGAAGATGATGTCTGGATGTGTTTGAAGATGATGTCTGGATGAGTTTGCCTGGGTTTGAAGAAGATTGATAATGTGTTTGAGTTTTTGCATATGATTGATGATATGTTTGGGTTTTCCCAGATCAGATCTGGGTTGGCGACAAACCTAGATCCGAACCCAAATTTGATCTGGGTTCGCGATGAACGCAGATCTGATCTAGGTTCGCGACAATGAACCCAGACGTCTGGGTTCCCAAATCTAGGTTCGTTTGGATTCGACCTGGGTTCGACCAACCCAGACGCGACGAACCACGATCTGGGTTTGTCGTGGTTGGACAAACCCAGAAGCTTACTCTTCAATGAAAAAAAATATATATATATTCTAAATGAAGAAAACCAGTTAATTAACGCAACCCAAATATTAAAACAACAACAACAGCCCCACAAAGAACATCAACCCAGAACATTCCAAAACATCAAGCATTGGACTGTCCATCCGAATTCCTCCTAAATTTTCACCCTAAATGATCACCAACAGCCAAAAAGCCAATCAACCGAGACATCCCTCAAAACAGACCAAACAAGCTAACAATAAGAGCCACAATTCATCCAAAAACTGGACAATCAAATTCTCTCCATTTTATTCTATATGTAACTCTCAAACTATAAATCGTTTTCTTTAAATCAATTTCATTACCTTATACATTGCAACCTAAACACAAACGAAAACTTCAATACATAGAATCCAACAAACAGAGATATGTTTATTTTAATAATTTCTAGGTAAATACAAATGAGTTCAATTAACAATCTTTTTAATTAGCTCTCATAATTAAGAATCTTTTCAATAAATGGAGATGGAGGGTTTCTCCATCTTGATCTGAGATGGAGTCGGAACAAATCTTGGTGAGTTTACAGTTCAATATTGTATATTAAGCAATTGTTTCCAAAGCAAAATATTATTATTAGCTACGTACCACATAAAAGGAAACCATAGAAAATAGTACTTCATAATCTCAATATCATATAGATATCAAATTCCTAACAAACAAGTTATGTTTCCTTTACAGTACATTGTCCCATAGGACTCAAATATCATATCATAAAATCAAACATAAAGTTGCTGGTTGGCAACAAATATATGTGGGGTGATTAATATAAGTGAGGATCACATCAGTTTTAAAACACAAAAGCCCTTTTGTTTGAAGGTAAGATTGTTAAACTCTTTGTCATGATCACTAGCAAGTTCCTCTGAAAAGACTAATTCTACACATTAATATACATTAGCACCCAAAGTGTCTTAGAGACATTTTCCATTATATTATCACAGACATAAAAAATCATATATCAAATAGCAGCAATGAATTAAGATATACAAAATTAAACATATCTCATATTATCAAATGTGCACATATTTTCACACAAATTATATTCAAACACGTCTAAAATGTGGAAACACACATATTTTAGGTAAACAATTCAATATGCAAATCTCTAAGTGATTCAAAGCAAAGCAAACTTTTGTGAAGTTAACTGTTTGATGCTTCACCTGAAATCACATAAATTTACAAATGTCATTTTTAAAACAATATTTTAGGTCCAAAAATAATGTTACCAACATATAAGTAAGCTGAAATTTTAAACTAGAGGTTACCGTGTGTTTTGGAAATGAAACATTGCTCAGTTGCATTTTTCAATAATTTATGCACAAATTGTAAAATTATGAAAATTCACAGAAAGAATGTAAACAAATAAGGTTTATTGTATAAAAATCTACGATTTTTTTTTTTTTTTTTTTAAATAGCTTAAAATAAATTTTGTTTCAGACAATATGGTTAGCCTAGAAATGGATAAACATCCAAACATACCATGACTTTTTAGTATTTTAATAATTTCTATGAAAATAGAAATGAGTTTAATTAAGAATCTTTTTAAATAGCTATCTTAAAAGGGCTGAGTATTGTTCCTGTAAATATTATAAGTTTTAATTACGTATTATATAATTTATTCCTTTCACTAAATCATTACTTGGACCATTCTCATGTCTGTCGGATTTCTACTACAAAAACAAAATCAAATGATCGTAAAGGTATGTTGAAATTTGACGAAATGTGAAATCCATCCACCTTGCAAAACAATCACGTTAAAATTCTTGAATTCTACACAGTAACAAAAGAGAATTGCATTGATAAATGCATGCAGCAACAAAAATATGACCACAATCAAATCTGGAATGAGGGGTACCTTCAGCGTTGACGCAGAGCATTATCAGGCGACAAGAAGGTGTATTCCTGTTTGTTTGGGGTAGGAAGTGATCTCAATCTTTCTGGAATTGTCGACTTAATGTTTTCTGGGATCCCCAGACCTCTTAGCCTAGGCAAGGCTTCTTTTCCTACTTGCCACTCCTCTATTTCAAAATCATCCTCATTAAATAGTAGAATTTCAAACAGAAGAAAACCATTGTCGCTGCACATTATTTTTTTTCCATGTAAAATCGTGCACCTAAATCAAGAATAGTGAGGTATGGTAACTTCTCTAATAGAGGTATTGGGTCATCCTCAAATTGTGATTCCCGTAACGAGAGAAGTTAGAGGTTGGGCAGGAGTTTATGTATGTCTGTTGGCAGTTTCTCTAACTTCGTCTGTAATCTTAACTCTATGAGATGCTTGCAGTGATAGAGTGGTTGCAGTGATGCAAAAGATGCATCACCACTATATAGTCGAATTGATAGTATTCGAAGGCTTTTTAAATTGGACATAGAATCAAAAGAAAACACACCACCACCATAGCCTTGAATCCATAACTCTCGAAGATTAACCAAGTTTGCAGTTTTGATTTCTCTCCAGTCTAAGGGTTCTACATATCTGAGAGTTTGAAACTTTATGAAGTTGTCTATTGTTCATCGAGTTCGATCCTAAACCATAAAATCCGGTTTGCATAGTAAACTTTTTAATATTTTTCTATTAAGAATCTTAAATTTAAATTTGCAAGAAAGTAAAAATAATAAAACAAAAAAATGCAACCAGTTCATTTAGAGTGACAGGTATGTGGTGGCTCATGAAATCGTCTAATATATGAAATATATAACAATATTGTACCTTAATTATAAATCCAAAAAGTTAATAGGGCTTGGTGGTCCAGCATCTCTGACAACTTCTCTTCCTAGCTGATGGGCAGAACTCTTTGCCAAGTCATTACTAAAAATATATTCTAATTTAACTATCCAGTTAAAAATTATGTTCAGACGGAGCAAACTTTTTACTTTTATTATAAATAACTCACTCGCTATTAGCTCTGACAATAACCCATGATTGTCAGAGTTAACAGTCAACATTATTATTCAGGGCAAAAGATTGAAATGTCCTTGATTGACCTAGTTGATCGCTTTGACCAAATAAAAAATTAAAGAAAAAGAATATAATGCCCTTGAATTAAAGAAAAATAGACTTAAAAAATTATTTTGAAAAAATGTGATGGACAATAGGGATTAATTTGACAGTAAAAATTAATATTTAATATTTTTTTTATAAAACTAATTTTTAAAATTTTCTTAAAAATAAAAATAATGGATCTTTACTGTTCATTTTTAGATTAAATGAATTAAAAAAATATATGAAAAAGAACGAAATTTTTAAAATAATAATAATATTATTAATCAATTTGGTGGTGACCAAATCGTCAATCTAGTCTTCACTAAATCATGATAATCTGGTGATGAACTAGATCGCCACAATCCACCATCACAACCAAATTTAGGTTCAATTATCACAACCAAAACAATACAAAATACTCTTCATCACCACCAGATGAACTAGATGAAAATAAAACAAAACCAGATCCATCATTTTCATCATCATAAACAGATAAACTCATCACAACCAAAACCATCACCACCAAATGAACCTAAATCTATCATCTTTGTCATCTGGGCTCGACAAACACAATTCATATATCATAAACTTTGGTTTCAATCCATATCCCATTTGGGTTTAATGAACCTAGCTCATCTTGGTTTGACGAACCCAGTTCATTTATCACGTGCTTCGGTTCTAATCCATACAATCGAACCTAATTCATTTGACAACCTAGTTATTTGTGAACCCAAATGAAAAGTTGTTCATCTAGGAACCCAGATGAACAACTCTTCATCTAAGTTTGACAAACCTAAATGCAAAATATAGGTTTGTCAAGAATGAATAAGAGAAAAGTTAAAGGGAGAGAGAGAGAACAACTCTTCATCTAAGTTCGACAAACCTAAATGCAAATATGAGTTCGTCGAGAATGAAGGAGAGAGGAATGAGAGACAAAGTTGTCGAGAGAGAGATAGAGGAGAAGATTTTTGTTTGTTGTCGTTGAAAAAAAGAAAAAGGTGTCAAGAGAGAGATGGAGAAGAAGATTTTTGTTTGTCGTTGATGTTGATAATTTGGTATTTGTTGATAAAGAACGAAGAACAACATCATTCCTCATTGTTGGTAACAGATCTCTAGATATGATCTTTACATTCCATCAACTTTAATAGACAGTAGAGATTCAATATGGAGATTAGATCTCCACCTCTTTATTTATTTTGTTAATTATATTTATTTTTAATTTTTTTCAATCTTGATGGTTTTTCCTTTTCATTTAACTTTTTAATTTTTTTTTTCAAATTAATCTCTATCATTCATCTTAAGATAAACAGTATAGATATGATGAATTAAATTTTTTATTTTTTTAAATTAATCTCCACAATCCATTTTAAGATAAACGGTAGAGATCTAATGAATTTTATTGTTATTTTTATCTAATTTATTTTAAGTTTTTTAAATTTATTTTTTAAAAAAATAAAAATAAAGTTAAAAGATAGTTTTACCCTATAGAGAATTAACTTTAATGGACATGGGCTAACGACACATGGGTAATTTATAATAAAATTAAAATGTTTGTTCCCCTTGAGCGTTTTTTTAAATTAGATGGTTAAATAGTAATTTATTTCATTACTAATTATGAGATATTATTTAAGGGCCCAATCTGATTTGGGCCCGTTTCAATCTGGCCCAAGCCTCAAACCTCTGGTCCAAAGGGCTGGGCTTGATAACAAAGACACAAACGTAGGTGCAGCCCGCCTTGGTGCACACAGTACTCATAGCAAGTCCAAATTTTAGTGGAAAGTGTAGTGGGCTCTTAATTTTTGGATTGGGCCGGCCCAACCTAATCCCTTCCACATTTCTAATTGCAATAAGAGAAAATACCAAAACTAACCCCTTTTTGAGAGTCTATTTGAAAACTAACCATTTTTTTTTAGGTTGAAAAAATCTCAACCCTGAAGTTGAGATTGAATTGAATTAACACTATGACTCACAACCTGGACGTTGGGATTCCGAACCTAGAGGTTGGGATTCTCTACCTTGAGGTTGGAATTTTAAAAAAAGGGTTATTTTTCAAATGGGTTATAAAAAAGGAGTTAGATTTCAATTAAACCCTTCCAATAATCATGTTGCAAGGCTAATGGAAACGGCTTCACATGCATGCAAGTTATTTTCTGTATTGATTTATTATTAATATTTAAAATAAAATTAAACATTTCATCCTTTGTATTTTATTTATACTTTAATCAATGATGGATCAATCACTAAATTAATATACTTTAATGATTATTTATTTCACTTACAAAATATATCAATCCATTAACATTAGATTTTGTTGGAGTTTGTTTTTTTAAGATAGATTTTGATGAATTCTATATATTCCATGAATTCCATCAGATTTTGTTAGAATTATATTTAACAGTTAGTTGGATTTTTTAATGAATTTTATCAGATTTTGTAAAAATTTTATTTAGAGTTTGTTGGATTTTTTACATTGATTTAAATGGAATTGTATATATTTAAATGAAATTGTTAATGATTTATCTTTTTTTTAAAAAAAAAAAAAAATCATATAATGAGTAGTATGTTGTAAAACTTGGTCCAACAATTTTTAATGATTTATCTTCAGAAATATCTCTCCATAAATCATGAAGATGACTTATGGAGTGAAATGTACATTTAGATTATGAAATGTAAATTTACAACCATCAATTGATTTTGATAACTACACTTGTGTTGTGTATTATTTTGTAGCAGTTTCTTTCCAGGATTAAAGCTCTTTTGTGGTCTTATTAGTCAAGTGTACTCTTTACTTCACAAAAAGAGTTTTTTTTTTTTTTTTGGTTGGGTATTATTGAGGTATAAGATAAACAGAAAACATTGTTCTACTACTATATTCAAATGTGAAATCTGACAGAGAAGCTGGACATCATTGGATTATTCTTGTAAAGAATCGTTCTGTTTTTAAACAACAATTAAAAGAATTTGATTTTGCTTTCTCCTTTGGCTGCCATCAAATGAAACAACAATTTATTTGAGGCATGCTACAATTTATTGCAACTTGAATTTTAAACAACTAAGTTTGATAGAAGTACTCAATTCACCTTATTCAATACAGGAACATAATTTAACAGATTTGTGCTTTGAGTTTTCTCATATTAGTTGATGATAGCTCTTAAATCCAATTCCTATAGAATTATTGATTTTTTTAATATACCTATACTTATTTGGATTTCTTAAAAGTTTTAATTGAATACACCAAAATTACATTAAAATACTTACGAATTTGGATTAAATACATCAAGATTTTAATAGACTTCTTAAAAATATAAATTGAATATACTTAAATTTTGAAAATCTTTTAATTCAAATAACCTCCTAAATTGAATACAACCACTTATAAAAATGAACATTTCTAGGCACTGAAAAACTAAGTTGCCAAAATATGAACAGTCGTAGGATTGTGTTTGATATTATGGTCATCTTGCATTACTCCTCAGACTGTTGGAACATTATGGTAGGTAGACTCAGAACTGATTCTGATAGGAATTTTATGGTCATCTTGCATTCATTTTATATACAATATAAAATTAAGCAATCTAAAATGTACAACATTCAAATTCTGTTACTATTTACAGTGATGGTAAAACTGCGTTACTCACTTTCTCTAATTGATAGGTGGTGCTATCTCATAATATTGGTTTTCTTTCTCAATTGCAAATATTTTGTCTTTTTGTGTCTCTCAATTTCTCTGTTTTTCAATCAACAGTAATAGATCAAAGATTTATTATGTGTTTTTGGTATTGTGGTTGTGCTTGTTGTGTTTGCCCTTGTTTTTGATGTTTTCACTCTGACGATTTTGGTTTAGCGTTTCGAGTTATTTTGTCCAATTGTTTGAATTACATGTGTTTTGAGTTGTTAAAATCTTGATTGTTGCTTATCATGTCATGATGATGCCTGTTTTTGGTTCAATTAATTTATCCTTTTACTTTTTGGCTTTGGTTTTCACTAAAAATTTTATTTTATGCTTTTCAATTACAGTGTGACAAAGTTTTGCTTGACTTTTTGGTTTTGCTAGCCAATTACCAATGTGGGGTGATATAGTCCCATCACTCTTGTGTGCTGATGATGCCTTCTGTTGGTATTTTGTAATGCATTATTCATTCTCTTGCATTGTTCCTTGAAACTTCATTTAGGTTTTACTTTGATTGTTTTCATGCTGAAATGAATTTGGTACTAATTGGATATTTCGATTGAAAAAAACTGTGAGATTTTTCTCTTTATGTTACCAAAATCCCCATTTTAATCAAAGGAGTATTCAAGTTTACGGGTCACACTTTTGGGATCTTAAATTTGAAACTTTGCATGTAATGATTATATTCTTATAAATGTGTTGCTGGTGTCATAACAATAATTAAGAAAAGGAATGACCATGTTAGCAAGAGATAAGTTCTAGAAACCTCCGTGTGTCAGGAATTTCCAATAGGGTTAGGAATTCTTAACCTAGTTAGGAATTCCTAACAGGGCTAAACCTGTTGAAAATTCTCAACCAAGTTGGGAATTCCTAACTTTATTGAAAATTCCTAATAGACTTATAACACTCTTTATATATAATATCAGAGCTTATAAGTTTGTTGTTGTAACTGGATGGTATATAACCTGAAAATTAATAACTTTAACTTGCAACAGTAGACAGTAGTTGAAACTTCTAATCTCACCATGCATAGTACCTTAATGCAAAATATCTATGAATGTCCCACTTAAAACCTCGGAAGTCAGGAAACAAATTTAGAAACTAAAAACCTAACAAAACAATTTTGAGAACGTTTTATTTTATTTTTCGAAAGAACTTTCAAAAATTGTAATGTGCTTTATTTTATTTTATAGAGTTGGTTGGGAATTCCCAACAGGGTTCGAAATTCCCGAATTGGCACGGAATTGTGGAATTGGAACCACTGTGCTTTATTTTATTATATACGTAATAGTAATGTATTTTTAATTGATTTATTTCAATATACAGCAAGCAGTTATATCTTCAATGAAGTTTGTTTGGTTTTTGTTTTGATTGCAAATTGAATGATGATATGATTTGAATATGTGAAGCATATAACTGTTAGGCTGTGGACTTATTTATATGGTTGAAGGAAGGGCAATTCAGATTTTGTGAAGCAATGAGGTGTTAGGCTGTCGAGTTGTTGTTAGGGTCTTTTACTTCTGCTCCTGTTCTTGTATACTTCCAGTGTCTAGATGTGAGAAGATTGTCACATATGTAATTAATCATTTGGTTTTGAGATGGTCGAGTTTTTGAAATTATTTAAAATTGGTTGAATTTAAATTTTCATTTGAAGTACTTAGATGTGCATCAAACCATTTTTTAATGTCAATCATATATTATGGGTAAATTCATACTGCCTTTGGTCATGGAATTATGTTTGACAATGTTATTAAATGGTAGGAAAGAAAACAGAATAGAACGATTACCAATGAAATTGTAGTTAGTCTTTTTTTTTTTTTTTTGAAAGGAAAAGATATCCATTAAACAGAAGAACAAGGAAAGATACAAGAGGCATCGACGTAATGCCAGTACAGATCAAAAACAGAAAACAAGGCCAAGGAAGCTAGATTGTGCGCCAGGCGATTTCCGCTCCTAGGAATGGCCTGACACACACTGACATCAACTTTGGCACAAAGGGCCTTAATATCGTCAATGATAACACCAATATCACCAATTGAAGGAGAGTTGGACCTTAACTCATTAACCACACCCTCAGCGTCCACTTCCACCGAGTCCACAGGCAGCTTCAGATTCTGAGCCAAAAGCAAACCTTCGCGAAGAGCAAGAAATTCTCCTACCTCAGCAGAGAAATGACCCAAAAGAGGCCTAAAAACAGCTGCTATAACCCAACCACAATGATTCCTAATAACAGCACCACATCCAGCCACAGAACCACCAGGTTTGATAGCCACATCCGTGTTCAACTTCAGCAAGTCTCCAACGGGGGGGGACCAAGGGACAGAGGAGGAGTGAATCTTGCAAGCTCGAGACTGAGTAGCAGCTTCCCCAAAATTTTGAAATTCTTGGAGGCAAAAGAAGGCCCAGGAGAAGACATCATCTGGATCTCTGACCCTTTTAGCAAACACCTTGGCATTCCTGTTAGACCAGATCGCCCAAAGGATCAAGCAAACAGCCTCAACAAAAGACTGGTCCTCCTTTCTCCCGATTTCACAAAAAAGATCAAGCAAGGGCGACTGACAAAAAGCTGGTAATTTAGACTTGAGGTTCCAGCTGTTCCATACTAACCATACATCAGGACACGTGAGAAGGGCATGAGGAATTGTTTCGGAAGCCTTATTACAGAACGGACAAACATCATCCAACAAGACTTTCCTTTTAACTAAACTAACCTTGACTGGGAGGACATTATGGCACACCCTCCAAATGAAGTGCTTCACTTTCGGGGGAATGTTGAGGCGCCAAAGAAGGTTCCACCAGCCTAGCAAAGGCGAGCTTGAAGATGCATCCAGACAGCTACGATCAGAGAGAGCCACCTTATACCCGCTTTTCACAGAAAAAATCCCCGATTTAGTAAAGTGCCATCTCCATTTGTCACGAGTAGACCGGCAGCTAAGCGGGATGGAGAGAATCAATTCCTTATCTGCAGGACAGAAGAAACGATCCAGCATACCAATATCCCAATGAAGAGACAGAAGATTAATTAAGTCAGCCACCAACAGATCTTCAGGAGGCCTAGGGGAAACAGGTCTAAACGAACAAGGACGAGGCAACCAAGGATTCTTAAAGGCATTGATGTCACACCCATTCCCAACTTGAAACCGGATGCCTTTTGAAAGAAGTTCCCTGCCCCATAAGATGCTGCGCCAGATATGAGAACAACCAGCCCTGGCTCTAGCTTCCAAAAAATGACCCTTAGGGAAATATTTAGCCTTTAAGATCTTTGCCGCCAGAGAATCAGGATCCACCAATATCTTCCAGGCTTGTTTCGCTAGGAGGGATTGGTTGAACAACGCCAGATCTCTAAACCCCAGCCCGCCTACAGATTTTGGCTGACACATTCTGGACCAGCTCACCCAACTGATCTTCCTTTTCCCTTCTCTTTCACCCCACCAAAATCTAGACGTCAGAGACCCCAATTCAAGACATAAACTGGAAGGGACTTTAAACACACTCATAAGGTAGGTAGGGAGAGCTTGAGTGATTGCTTTAATCAAGATTTCCTTCCCACCCTGAGAGAACAACGAGCTTTTCCAACTACTGAGTTTGTGCCTAACCTTATCCATTATCCATCTAAAGCTGGACCTCTTGTTTCTGCCAACCAGAGACAGGAGACCAAGATAATTGTCATGAGCCTTACTGTGGCCCACGTTAAAACAATCCAGCAGTGAGTTTCTCAAATTGCTATCCACGTTGGGGCTAAACGACACTGAGGATTTTTTCAAATTAATCTGTTGACCAGAGCCCAGGCTGTACTTACGTACAATCTCCATAATGTTGACACAGTTGGTAATCGAAGCTTTACAAAACAGGACAGAATCATCTGCAAAGAAAAGATGACTAACAAGAGGGCCATTCCTACCACACCGTAAACCCAGTCCTCTACCACCACGTTCAGCTTTCTTTAAGGATCTGGAGAGAGCCTCTGCATACAACAGAAACAAGTAAGGAGATAAAGGACATCCTTGCCTCACACCCCTTGACGGGACAATATTACCCACGAATTTACCATTGAGAATAAAATTCAGACTAGACGTTGAAACACAATTCATAATCACCCTTATCAAGTTCTCGGGGAATCCCATCTTCTGCAAAACAGTTTCTAGGAAGCTCCATTCTACACGATCGTAGGCTTTACTAAGATCTAATTTAAGTGCCATGATCCCCCGGTTACCATGCTTTTTCTTGCTGATTGAATGCAAAAGCTCAAACGAAGTAATTACATTGCCAATAATATGTCGTCCAGGGACAAAGGCCGACTGATTAGGGGAGATAAAACTGGGCAAGATCAGCTTCAGCCTGTTAGCTAGAGTTTTTGTAATCACTTTGTAGATGACATTGAGAAGGCTGATGAGACGAAAATCCTTTAAGCTATCTGGGCATTTCTTTTTTGGTAGGAGCACAACATTAGTAGCATTAAACTCACTCATCGATCTTTCCCCTCTTAGAACCTTCAAACAAGTCGACGTTACATCCTAGCCGATTACATCCCACATTTTCTGAAAAAAGCATGCATGGAAACCGTCCGGACCTGGAGCTTTATTAGGTCCAAGATTAAAAACGGCTTGCTTCACTTCTTCTGCCGTGAAAGGCCTGTTGAGAATCCTTAACATATCTTCGTTGAGTTTGGAAGAAATATGAGAGCAAGCAGCTTCCACCTCTCTCTGCAACGACCTAGAAGATTGAAACAAATCCTGGAAGAAATCACAGACCAGTTTGGAAATAGCATTAGAAGAATCAACAAAGGAGCCATCCTCTCTTCTTAACCTTTTAATCCTATTTTTTTTCCTCCTAGCAGAAGCTCGAGCATGGAAAAAACGGGTATTACGGTCCCCATTGGCTAACCAATCCACTCTAGCCCTCTGCTTCCAGAAACCTTCCTCCAATGACAACAGGTGTTCCAATTCCTCTTCAACAACCTTCACTTCATCCATAACTCTTGGGTGGTTCGACTTTCTGAGGAGAGCTTCAAGTAATTGATTTTTAGACTCAATCTTCCGTTGAAGGGACCCAAATCTTTCTCTACTCCATTGTTCCAATCTCGAAGCACAACGAAGAAGCTTGAGGTTGATATCAGCCCCATTCAGCTGGTTCGCACCATACTCCCAACTTCCTTTTATGATATCAAAGCAATCAGACTCCTTGAGCCAGAAGGGGTCGAATTTGAAGCTACTACTGTGATTGGAATCAGACCTGGTACCGTCATCAAGGCTCAGCAGGATCGGCCTATGGTCCGAGCCAAAATACCCCAAGTTTTGAACTTTAGCATGAGGAAAGATGTCCCGCCATTGGTGATTAGCTACCACACGATCTAATCTTTCTTGAATGTTAGAAGATCCCTCTCTTCTATTATTCCATGTGAATTTGGGACATATCCAACCTATATCCGACAATTCACGATCAGCTAGAGCACAACTGAAATTCACCATTCTGTAATAAGGTATAGACACACCTCCCTGTTTTTCATTGTCTTTTAGTATTTCATTAAAATCACCCGCGACAGCCCAAGGGATGGAGTTCACGCAGCTTAACCTTCGTAAGAGCTTCTAGGAATAGATTCTATGATTCGGATTAGGATTGCCATAGAAGCCAGAAAATCTCCACTGAAAAGAATTCTCACAACACACAATCGCATCAATGTGCCCAACTAAGTAAGACAGGATTGTAACATTCACAGCGTTTCTCCAGAGCAAACCTAACCCCCTGCCTTTCCCAGATGAATCAACAAAAAACCCAGAATCACAACCCAACCTTTGTTTCAGCCTAGTACAAGATTCCCCGTGCAGCTTCGTTTCCATTAAAAAGACTAGGCTGGGGGAATATTTTAGAAAAGCCCTCTTAAGGGCAAGGAATGTACGTGGATTCCCCAGGCCATGCACATTCCAAGCTAGGCATCTCATGGCTTCCGGCGGGCCTAAGGCTCAGGACCCGCCGATTCAACAATAACATCCATATCACTTGATAACATATTTGACACATCATTAACTTCTCGCTCTCTCTTCTTCTCAAAGATGAGCTTTTTCCTTTTGGTTCCTCTATCCCCATCTAGAGAGCACTTCTCTGCACTTCTTTTGTTTTTCCTCGATGAGGAAGGAGACACCATAACCTCCTTGCCCTGAGCATTATTCCTAGGCGAGACACTACTACACTTCCTTCCTTTCTTGCTGCCTCGCTGGGACATCCAAATCTTTGACATAGGGCTATGAATTTTACCCAACTGAATTTTCTCCCTTGCTGCTCTTTTCCATTTTCGAGAAGGTTTGATGCATGAACTCTCGTTCCTAACCTCCAAGACTGGAGACTCTGTGGGACCCAAACTCTTTATATTCTCTGTATTCTCTTCTATCAGACTGGGTCTTCTATTCTTTTTTACTACCCCTTGACCCCTACTCTTTCCTTTTGGACTTTTGATAGTTATTACATCCCCTTCCGTTAAAGCATATTCTAGTTCTGTGTTGTTTCCATTGTTAGCTTCGTCTATCTTGGGGATGGGAGCCTCTCCCCCTTTTCCTATCGTTAGTGGTCCACCTGAGGCATTAACTTTAGAAGAAGATTCTGAAAAATTCCTGCCCATTACAGGACTCTGACCATATTGTCCTTCCACATCCAATTGCTTGCCTATAACAAGACCAGCCTCATCTCTTCTTTCCTGCCTCTTCCCAAAATCCCTATTTTCCCCTTTACGCCTCCAATCAGGCTCCCCCCTCTGCTTGCCCCTTTCACTTAGGTTGGCTCTCAACCATGGACCATAAGGCATGTCCATTCCTCCTTGAATCATTTGTTTGACCTTCTCCTCCTTACAATCTCTACTTTCATGACCCACTATCCCACACCCATAACAGAACTTGGGTAATCTCTCGTATTTCAGATCCACCAACGATACTTCTGTACCACCTCCCATATTCATTTTCAGGACTCTTTTGAGAGGCTTACATATATCCAAACTGACCTTCGCTCTAATAAACTTACCTCTATATTCCTTAGGGTCATCGAGAAGGTTGACAACTTCCCCAATCTGGCGAGCCATGATGCTGGTAACACGCCAGTTCATACACATTAACGGGGCATTATGGAACTGAACCCAGATAGGGAGTCTGTTGAAAGCTAGTCTTGAGACATCCCCCACCCCTTGGGGAACCTCTAAAACGATCAAGTTGTTGTTAAAATGCCAAGGCCCTCGATTCCAAACAAGATCTCTGTCTTCTTTTCTAATAAAATAGAACATAAAAATATTATTTCCTATTACCTCCACTTCCACCTTACCAATCGAACTCCATAGCTGCTCTATGACTGCCTTAAAAGCTTCTCTGTTAACTTTCTTTGGTCCTAGAACCTTACCCACCAGGCTATACTCCACAACTTCCACTCCCATTGCATTTGCCTCACCCTCAATCCTACACACCACATTCTCCTCTTCCGATAACGTTAGGGTTTTATATAACTTCGACAGTTCCTCCTCCTCCATTGGCAAGGAAAAGGAAAGACAACCTACCACAGCGGATGAATCGATTTGGACGGAAAGGGAAAACTCAATCGCGGCCAGAACAACTACTCTCTCGAGACCGACTACCCTAAGGACAAAAACCCCTATTTTGTTTTCTCCCGCCGAGAGAAGAGCAAAAAGAGGACCACGTCAAAACCGTTTTTTGAAATTGTAGTTAGTTGCTAGACAACAATATAGGTGAAAAAAAAAAGAAAAAAAAAAAAGGTTAAAATGTCATTATAAACCGGGTCATCCAGTAATCAAGTTGACTAGAATTCTGCCCAAATATCGATGGAATTAGTGAAGGTCTCATATAGCTGGTAGCTATGCAACATGAACTTACAGTAACAGATCAATTAGAGCATTATAATACAACAATTCGGGTCTAGCATCAAATTAAAATATTGAAACCACTGAACATAATAAATTGGGTCTCTGCAATAAGGGGTGGGCAGGAATGGCTAATCACCACGCATGCATGACCATGATCCTAATGTCTCCAACTGTACAAACAAATCAAAGAAAACAAATTAACATAACAGCATCATAGCAAGCTTAAAGCATAGAAACCTAAGCAAGTATATAGTCCTATAAAGTAATTGACACCTATTTGGGCATTATCCAAAAACAATTATGCATCAATCGTCTATCAAGGACCATAAAAAATTAAGAGACAAGGGAAGAAAGATATAAGGAACAACATATTAAATAAATAAACAGTACATTACAAAATACTATTCCATTCAAATATCATTATGGCATATTACACATTAAATCCCTCACACCAGAAAAGAGTTGCATGTTCAACCAATCATTGGTGGCAAAGCACACTCGACTGATACAAGAACTAATGGAATCTCCAATTAACAGAGCACAATTAACAGAACAAATCTCTTACAATTAACAAATTAGTGGATAGACAAACCAAAACACTTCACAATTAACAGAGCACAATCTCTCACAATCTCACACTACAGCAACCTTTTCCTTGTTGCTATTGGCAGCTTCTGATGGGCACAGTTGCTGTTCCTGTTACAGAAAATAAAACCAATTACAAACAGTCAAAAAAACTAAACTAATAGTCAATCAAAATGGTTCACTACAAATTAACACTAAAAAAACCTAAAACCAAACCGACAACAAGGCAGCCCACTTGAAACTAAAACAAGAACAGCTACCAGCCGACAACACAAGCAAAATACAAAAAACAAAAACGGCAGAAGAAGATTAAGAATAGCTAAAACAAGAACATCTAACCAGTAGCGTGATGAGCAGCAGAAGAAAAACAAGAAGCTACCTACAAGACGATAACAAGGCAGCCCATTTGAAACTACAAGTCCTAGGAAATCTCGAACAGTTTGCAAGAGAGGAAAATGCAAATCAACACTAATTTGATATATAGAGTGAGCTGGCCGGTCTTAAATGAGTTAGTTTTGCAAAAATTTCAGATTTGAGTTATTTTCAACTCAAGGATGCAGAAGCTTACTCTTCAATGGAAAAAAAAAAAAAAAAAAAATTCTAAATGAAGAAAACCAAAATAAAAAATAAAAAATAAAAAAACAACCCCACAAAGAACATCAACCCAGAACATTCCAAAACATCAAGCATGGGACTGTCCATCAGAATTCCTCCTAAATTTTCACCCCTAAATGATCATCAACAACCGAAAAGCCAATCAACCAACTGAGACATCTCTCAAAACAGACCAAACAAGCTCAAAATAAGAGCCACAATTCATCCAAAAACTAGACAATCAAATTCTCCTCATTTTATTCTATATATAACTCTCAAACGATAAATCGTTTTTTTTAAAATCAATTTCATTACCTTATACATTGCAACCTAAACACAAATGAAAACTTCAATACATAAATCCAACAAACAGAGATATGTTTATTTTAATAATTTCTAGGTAAATACAAATGAGTTTAATTAAGAATCTTTCTAAATAGCTCTCTTAATTAAGAATCTTTTTAGTAAAGGGAGATGGAGGGTTGCTCCATCTTGATCTGAGATGCAGGCAGAACAAACCTTTGTGAGTTTAAAATTCAATGTTGTATATTAAGCTATTGTTTCCAAAACAAAATATAATTACTAGCTACGTACCACGGAAAAGGAAAACCATATAAAATAGTATTTCATAGTCTCAATATCACACGGATATCAAATTCCTAACAAACAGATTATGTTTCCTTTACAGCACATTGTCCCATAGGACTTAAATATCATATCATAAAATCAAACCTAAAGTTGCTGGTTGCCAACAAATTTATGTGGATCACATCAGTTTTAAAACACAATAACCCTTTTGTTTGAAAGTAAGATTGTTAAACTCTTTGTCACGACCACTAGCAAGTTCTTCTGAAAAGCACTAATTCTACACACTAATATGCATTAGTACCCAAAGTGTCTTAGAGATATTTTCCATTATATTATCACAGACATAACAAATCATATATCAAATAGCAGCAATGAATTAAGATATACAAAATTAAACATATCTCATATTATCAAATGTGCACATATTTTCACACAAATTATATTCAAACCTTTCTAAAATGTGTAAACACACATGATTTCTAGATAAACAATTCAATATGCAAACGTCTAAGTGATCCAAAGTAAAGCAAACTTTTTGTGAAGTTAACTGTCTGATGTTTCACCTAAAATCACACAAATTTACAAATGTCATTTTTTAAACAATATTTTAGGTCCAAAAATAATGTTATCAACATATAAGTAAGCTAAAATTTTAAACTAGAGGTTATCGGTGTGTTTTGGAAATGAAACATTGTTCAGTTGCATTTTTTAATAATTTATACACAAATTATAAAATTATGAAAATTCACAGAAAGAGTGTAAACAAATAAGGTTTATTGTATAAAAATCTACTATATATATATATATATATATATATATATTTTATAAAAAAATAGTTTAAAGTAAATTTTGTTTTAGACAATATGGTCTGCCTAAAAATGGATAAACATTCAAACATACCATGACTTTTTAGTATTTTAATAATTTCTACAAAAATAGAAATGAGTTTAATTAAGAATCTTTTTAAATAGCGCTCTCTTAAAAGGGCTGAGTATTGTTCCTGTGAATATTATAAGTTTTAATTACACATTATATAATTTATTCCTTTCACTAAATCATTACTTGGACCATTCTCATGTCTGTGGGATTTCTACTACAAAAACAAAATCAAACGACCGTAAATGTATGTTGAAATTTGACGAAATGCGAAATCCATCCACCTTGCAAAACAATCACGTTAAAATTCTTCAATTCTACACAGTAACAAAAGAGAATTGCATTGATAAATGCACGCAGCAACAAAAATATGATCACAATCAAATCTGGAATGAAGGGTACCTTCAGCGCTGATGCAAAGCATTATCAGGCGACAAGGAGGTGTATTCCTATTCGTTTGGGGTAGGGAGTGATCTCAATCTTTCTGGAATTGTCAACTTGATGTTTTCTGGGATTCCCAGACCTCTTAGCCTAGGCAAGGCTTCTTTTCCTACTTGCCACTCCTCTATTTTAAAATAAAATAGTAGAATTTCAAGCAGAAGAAAACCATTGTCGCTGCATATTATTTTTTTGCCATTGTAAAATCCTTCACCTAAATCAAGAATAGTGAGGCATGGTAACTTCTCTAATAGAGGCATTGGGTCATCCTCGAGTTGTGATTTCCTTAACGAGAGAAGTTGGAGATTTGGCAAGAGTTTATGTATGTCTGTTGGCATTTTCTCTAACTTCCCACGTAATCTCAACTCTATGAGATGCATGCAGTGAGAGAGTGGTTGTAGTGATGCATAAGATGAATCACCACGAATCAGTCGAACTGATAGTATTCGAAGGTTTTTTAAATTGGACATAGAATCGAAAGAAAACGCACCATCACCATGGCCCCAAATCCACAACTCTCGAAGATTAACCAAGTTTGTAGTTTTGATTTCTCTCCAGTTTAAGGGTTGTACATACCTGAGAGTTTGAAGCTTTGTCAAGTTGTCTATCGACGAAGATCCACCAGAAAATGATAAGTATCCAATTAAATGTCTCAATTCCTGCAACTTACAAATTTCAGCCGATAGTCTGACAGGGCAATCCACTTCGTAAGCGTCCAAAGTTTGTAGTAGTCTCAACTTGGAAACTGATGGTGTAGAAAGATCAAACTGAGAGTTTGTTAACCCCAAATACTTTAAATGGATCAATTTTTCTATGTCTTTAGCTAACAGTAAGGTCTCTCCATAGTTCCAGCAACCGAAAGCATCAAGCACTCTTAGAGAATTGAATTGCTTTAATATAGATCCCGACCGTTGATATTGGGCAAATAAGAAAAGAGATCGCAAGCGTGGATTACAATTTTCAAACCACAAACAATTTTCTACCTTGGAATAAATAGCTTGTCGCCTGCATGATGATAAAGCAGGCAATATATTTGAATGTTTTGCTTCATCATAAACATAAAGAAAATTAAAACTTACTGCCTTTTCAATTGCAAGATCGCGTAATAAATCATGGACTCGACAGGTTGCAATTCTCCCCCAATATCTTCTCCCTACTTGAATCAAGCTTCTACCAACCAACTCATCCACGTAAGCTTTAGCCACTTCTTCCATAATATAATCTTCAACTTGTGGTATAAAGCCTTCTGCCACCAAAAGATGGATTAATTTCTCCACGTTTATTTCGAAGTCTTCTGGAAAAAGCCCTAGATAAAGAAAGCATTGCTTCAATGGAAAAGGCAAGCAATCAAAGCTCAAAGATAGTAAGAAATGAATTTCAATTGAGTCAACTTTTAAACATTGCCAAAGATGATCCCGCACCACACACCAATCTTGTGGCTTCTTTCTAGACAAGAGCCCGGCCAGTACAATAATGGCAAGTGGTAAGCCATCACACTTTTGTACCATTTCTCTACCCAAATTCTTCAATTGATCATTTACATTGAAATCTGGAATAAATATTTTCTCACAAAATAGTTGCCAACTCTCATCCAACCTTAGTTTTTGAAGATTATGAGAATGAGTTCTCTCGTCTGAACATTCGGCAACTTCTCGATTGCGAGTTGTGATAATAATTCGGCTTCCTTCCTTATTGTCTGGAAAATATCTTTTTAAGCTCTTCCACATTTCTTTATTCCATACATCATCCAACACCACCAAGTAAGAATGCCGTTGCAATAATTCATGAAGATGTCGGCCCAAATCTGCTTCATCCATCTTCTTTAGATCCTTCAAATTTTCAATTGGCATCCCAAATGACATTAGAATTCTTACGATAAGATCTTGAGTTGTGTAATCTTGAGATACACAAACCCAAGCACAACGTTTGAATGTCCTCTTGACTTCACTACAGTGGTAAAGCTTTCTAGCAAGAGTGGTTTTGCCTAAACCACCCATTCCAAAGATGGAAATCACGAAACGTCGTGGTTCATTCTCAAGAAGCTTAGTCAACAATTGGTCAACATCATTCTTAAAGCCAACAACATTCTCTTCAGTTGCAAAAGAGGTGGTTTTTCTTAGTTCTTTTTTGAGAAAAGCGTTGATCCCTCCTTCTGTGCTTCTACCAGAATCTTGAATTTCGTATAGTTGACGTCTATTGGAGAGATCAATGAGTTTTTTTTTTAACTTTTCAATCTCCTTGCCTATACGATGCAGATCAACTTGTTCCTTGCCTGTTTGATATAGTAGATTGACTTGTTCCTTGCCCTTACCAAATATGCAAGAACACATGGAAGGAAAGCATCTTGACTTAGGCTTTGCTTCCGTAGTTTCTCCATCATCTTCAGCTTCAGCTTCACTGCGGACTTCGAGATGAAATGTATCTAACAGATCTTCAATATCATAAGCGAGTTCTCTAATATCAGATACCCAATCGAATGTTGTAGGATCTTCACATTGTTTTTCTTCTGCAACTTTTAAGAAACGCTGCTGGACCTTCAGTTCATCTTTCAGCCACTCCACTTCGTCTCTAACTCCTTGTAAGAAGGCTACTTCTTTGATGAGGAGGTCCCCAAGCCTTTCCACCACGAATGAGAGACTGTTGCATCAATCATGTTGCTCTCAATAACAAGGAGATCGATCAACAGCAAGAGATCAACTAAAGTTTTGAAGGGTCTAATGATCTAATTGTTGGTTCGGTGAAGATGATTTCACTTTGAAAAACAAAATATTGTCTGAGATGCTTTTCTTTTCTTTTCTTTGTGGTGTACAGGTAACCTGCTTTTTCTATTTCTTTTTCTCTTTTTTAACCAACAAAGATAGGATTTGCTTTTTCTTTTTTCTTTTTGTCTTTTTTAATATGTGAAGGCAGGATTTATGCGATGATTCGAAATTTCAAATTCAATTAGAGGCAATGTTGAAAATATCGATATCGACGGAAATATCGGTACTACGATTCGGCGGAAATGTCGACGGAAATATCGATATCGACGAAAATTTACGTAAAATTTACGGAAAGTACGGAAATTTAGTTAAAAACATAATATTTTTTAATGAAACTTTTGATAATGTTAAAATAATCATTTCTACAACCAAAAATCATATTATATTTAAAAAAAAAAACATATTCTATCTAAAAAGTAACAACTAAAAGGTATAAATATAGATATAATATATAGAGGAGATATATGAAAATATAAAAAAATTTCATTAAAACTTTTCAATTAATTTGCATCACATAAATCATGTAAATTTTAAAACCAAAATAAAGTCCTAGGTGATTCATAGATTGTATAGTTAGCATTTAGATTTAAACAATACTGATGCCATGACATATAATTTGAATGGTTTTGAATATAATCACGAACATGCCATGAATAAACTTCTTGATTTCTTCCTACCATCTGTCCATAGATAGGAAATTGTGTGTAAGGATCATTGGAGATCCCAAAACTTATATGGCCATCATCACTAGACCTTAAACTCATAGATTCAAAAGTAGTTGAAATGTTATCTTCATTGGATGATGACATCCCTAACTGCATTTGATGGATTCTCCTTGTATAATCCTTACTAATAGTCCCTATGTCTAGACCCGCAACTCTACACCCATGGTCTTCATCTTGTGTGCAATGAGTGTATTGTTCTTCACAAGTAAATGGGCTCAATGGCAAACCTGTATCAGTATCATTTTTTTGAGTAAAAGCATAATTATTTCCTCCATTGTTATCATCATCATCATTATTGTCGTTGTCGTCATTGTCATCATTATCATCATCATCATCACCATCATCAGCACCATTGTCTTCATTATGAATTCCATCACTAGCAAGGGCTTAGGAGTTTTTATTTTTAAAATAGAATAGCAATTATGAGATGTTTGAGCTTGACTACAAAATGGAATATAATAATGAGATTCCTGATGAAAATGAGATTATTCACGTGGGTTGAAAACTTATTTGATTTAGGGTTTTGTTGAAAACTAACCCATTTTTGATAACTCATTTGAAAAATAATCTTTATTGTTTTAATCTTCGCACAATGTCTTTTTTTGAATGAAAATACCCTTGACCCATCATTTTTTGTCGGTCACTCTTTTTACCAAACGATCTAGTTGAGAATCCCAACCTCGAAGTTGAGATCCCAATTTACATCCCAACTTCAAAGTTGGAAATCCCAACCTCGAGGTAGAGAATCTCAACCTTGATAAAACATCCAAGTTCACATTCTCAACCTTCAGGTTGGAAATCTCAATTTTTAAGTTGGGAATCTCAACTTCTAGGTTTGGAGTCCTAATCTTGATTCAAATCCACATTCGGAATCTCAACCTTAGGATTGAGATTCCCAACCTGGATGTTAAATCAAGATTGAGAATCCCAATTAAAGGTTGGAGCTCCCAATATAGAGGTTGAGATGCCCAACTTTAAGGTTGGGAATCTCAACAGTGATTCAAATTACTATCATTTTATTAAAGGTATTTTTGTCCACCCAATATATTTTTTGTAACAATAAAATAAGAAATGTTATTTTAGAGATTGTTCTTACCAAATGAGTCTTTTTTGTAATTATTCCTTTTATTTATTTAATAAAAATTTAATAAATTCTTATTTGAAAAACTTAAATTTCACTTTTATTTTATGGAAATTTAACCGATATTTTTAGGATATTTCAGGGATATTCTACGGATATTTCCGGAAATTTCCTCGATATTTTGTAAAATTTGTACTACAAGCTCACGGAAAAGATATTTTACAGAAATATCGTGGATATTTCCGGATATTTTCAGGATATTTTGACGGATAGGAGATTACACCCCCTATCGATATCGGTACCCTTAATTTACGGAAATATCGACGGAAATATTGGGAATATCGCGGATATTTTAAACTATGATTAGAGGTATCAAAAGGGCTCGGTAGTGCGTTTCAGTTGAGTTCGAACATGTCCTCTGTTTTTGTATTTGACGACATTTGATTCGAATCTAATTTTTTAAAGCGCGTATATGAATTGGATGATATTTACGCCCCTTAAAGCCGCATGTACACCACAAATAAATCTATTTTTAAGAGTCTAATATTATTTCTAAGTGAAATTTATTAAAAAGGTTAAATAGTTTGTAAGTTATCCACAAATTATTAATCAATTTTTCACATAAAATATCCTTTTTATTTTCTTAAATCCTAACCTCATTTTTATACATTAATTTTAAATATTGAATTTTTTCAAAGATGATTAATTGATTATGAAATGCAAAGAATGAATTAATGTCATTGGTGATGTTATCCGTGGATTGATTATAAGAGTGATTATTAAAGTTAATCCAAAATTTTTAATTGAGGGATAAGATTAATGATTGAATTTGATAATTAAATTTTTTTTATTTTTATTATTTTTATTAGGATAAAAAATTCATCATCATCTACTTTCTGTCGCAATAGGTTATGCAATTAGATCCACCAATTTCTGTTCATCTAACAAGTCAACAAGACATAGAAACAGGAAGGGATTATTTCAAAAAAAAAAAGAAAAAGGTAAAGGGGTGGTTACTTCGATGCATTGATATTGATAATAATCTAGCTGAAAAAAAAAAAAATTCTCTATATTCCTTTGATAAGACTTTTGTAGGCTTGACCAACAAGCTATACCTTTGATTATAATATTTGCATTTTGTTTCTCTCTAAATTAGGCATTACAATTTTTTTTTTAAATAATTTTTTTTATGGAATCAACCATTAATTTGAACAAATTACGCTTCAATTATGCTGTTAAGTTAACTATCTCGCTTTTTTCAAAAAAAATGTTAACTATCTTGCATAATTGTTATTTTTTTTTTTAATTTTCATTATTATCCATCCAAATTTACTCAAAACACAACTTATTACGTGTAGGAGTTAAAAAATTATTTATTTTAATAATAATAAATAAAATAATGATAAAAATTGATAAATAAAAAAAATAGGGTTAAATTCACAAAAATATAATATAACAAAATCAAAATAAAAATAGGGTTTATTTACAAATTAAAAACTTTTAAACTTTTTAATGAGGTGTGATTATAAGTAAAAAGGGTGTACATACAAGTTCTAAAGGGTGTCAATATGGCCATTCTGAGTAAAATACTATGCAGACGGAGTCCCGATCTAAAGCCATTAAATCCAGCCTGCATAGTAAATTCTTTTTAGTCTTTTTTTTGTTAATAATCCTATATTTAAATTTAAAAGAACGGGAAAAAAAAAATGGAACAAAATACTTTAACTAGTTCATTTCATTTGACAAGTCTGTAGTGGTTCATAAAATCATCTAATACCACATATTAAATTACTTCCATTTGTATTTTTCAAGTAATCAAACTATTTAAAATTATCAAACAATAACTAATAAAATTAAATAAGAATTTTTCATTTTTCATTTAATTGTAAATTACTTAATGACATTTAAATTTTTTTTATCCAAATCTATCATCTCAAAAATAATATAATTTCAAATTTATCCTAATTTTATATTACTTAAATGTTCTTTTCTTTTTTTCCTTGATACTTACAAAAAATATATTTAAAAAGTAAAATATAAATACATATCATTTCAAATTATCTTAGAATTGAACTAATATATTTTAATTTTTAATTTAAACCTTCATTTTTTTAGTTGTTTTCTTAAATATATTAATATATTTAAACATATAAAATGGTTAATACTACTATATCTTTTAATCATATTTTAATTATGAATAAAAAATTGTTAATATGTACATAAAAAAATGTTTTAGAATTTATTAAATTATTTATTTTTAGATGTTTGTATTAAATTAATTAAAATTATATAATTACAAATAGTAAAAGATGTATAAATATTAACTTACTAGTTTTCAAATAATTTTAAATTTAAAAAACAAACAAGTTTAAAATATATTCAGAGATTAAAAAAAAAAAAAAAAAAACAAACAAACATGTTATTTAGATTTTAGATTTTAGGCACTATTCAATTTTCAGTTTTCAGTAATATTATTCAGTTTTCAGATTAAAAAAACAAATTATCCCTTATTTATTTTTTTTTTTTTCTATTTGGTTCTCAAATTTATTTTTCTCTTTATTTATTTATTTTTTCAAATCTTGAAGAGAAGAGGGATTTATTAGTACAAACAAACTTTTTTTAAAAGAATGTTTTTATTCAAAAACCGTTATAGAGACTAATCAAATTCAAATTATTAAAATGATTTTAGTCTCATGAAACAAAGGTGACAATGTGCAATCGATTTATTCTCAAAAAACAAAAAAAGTGCAATCGATTTGATAAATCTATTATTTAATGGTCCCGTATTACAAACTTCCTTTTTGTATTTTTTAAAATGAGCAAATTACAATTTAACTACCCGGTTTAAACGCTTTCACAGGCGGAGCAAATGTTTCCATGTTATTACAATTTACCCCCCTCCCGTTAGTAAAATTCGTTATATTTGACGGTAAACGATGAAAAGACGAAATTATCCTTTGACTAAAGTTGACCAGTTGACCAAATATATATCTGGTCAACTCCTCACTCACTCACTCAGCTGTTCTCTCTCTCTTCCTTTCATCCTTCTTCTTCCGCTTCTTCTTCTTCTGCTTCTTCTTCTTCTTTCCTTCTTCTTCTTCTTCTTCTTCTTTCCTTCTTCTTCTTCTGTTGTTCTTCTTCCTCGGATCGTCTGGGTTCTCTCCGATCTGGGTTCGCTGACGAACCCAGCTGGGTTCGTCAGCGAACCCAGATCGGAGACCCAGACACTCCGATCTGGGTTCGCTGACGAACCCCGCTGGGTTCGTCACGAACCCAGCTGGGTTCGCTGCCCAGATGGGTTCGTCAGGAACCTAGTCTGGGTTCCTGACGAACCCATCTGGGTTCGTCACGAACCCAGCTGGGTTCGCTGACGAACCCAGATGGGTTCCTCAGCGAACCCAGCTGGGTTCTCAGGAACCCAGATCTGGGTTCCTGACGAACCCAGAACCTGGGTTCTGGGTTCGTTCGTGAACCCAGACTGGGTTCACTGACGAACCCAGAATCTGGGTTCGTCAGTGAACCCAGTCTGGGTTTCTGGGTTCGTCAGTGAACCCAGACTGGGTTCACGAACGAACCCAGCTGGGTTCGTCAGTGAACCCAGTCTGGGTTCGTCCGATGAACCCAGAAATGTATTTTTTTCAGTTTGATGGTTTTGATTTCAGATGATATTGGGTTTGATGCTTTTGAGATTGATAATGTTGGGTTTGATGGATACATTTGAGGTCATTTTTTGGATTTTCAGAAGTTGTAATGTTGGCTAGTTGATTGAAGATGTTTGGAATCATTTTATGGTTGCTGGTTGACAATGGTTGCTGGTGATGATTTGCTGGTTGACAATGGTTGCTGGTGATGATTTGCTGGGTGATGTTGCTGGTTGACAATGGTTGCTGGTGATGATTTGCTGGTGATGAACTTTGAATTGATGATAGATCGTATATTTTGGGATAAAATTTAAAATTAAAAAAAAAATTAATATGAAAAGACGATTTTACCCCTGGCTTAGTTAAATGTAACTGAATTCATTAACGGTAGGGGGGTAAATTGTAATAAAATGGAAACATTTGCTCCGCCTGAGAAAGCGTTTAAATCGGGTAGCTAAATTGTAATTTACTCTTTTTAAAATGGTTTCTTATTACAAATTCGTTGGAAACTTTGACGGATATTATAATGTGTCTTGATTTTCATTTGTTTTCACCAAATTCGAGAAATATATTATTTAATTATTTCTTTTTTCTAGAATATTTAATGGTTTCATATTATACCTAACAACTTGTTGAAATCTTTTGATTGACATTATCATTATCATGCGTCTTCATTTTCATTTGGCACAAGCAAATTCGATAAATGAATTATTTAATGGTTTCACATTACAACTTGTCGGAAACTTTAGATTGATATTTCTCATATGTCTTTTTCATTTATTTCCACCACATTCGAGAAATGTATTATTTAATGGTTTCACATCACACAACTTGCAACTTACTGAAATCTTTTCACGCGTACCCCGCAATTAAAAAAAGAAAAAAACTCATTTTAACCTCTAACTTTTCATCAAGTATCATATTTTTAACTATATTTTTTAAAAAAAACGAAATGAACTTCAACTTTTCAAAAAAGTATCAAATTAGTTCCTCTCATCAGTCAATTAATGATCAAACCTAATGAAAAATATGAAAAAACTAATTTAACCCTGAATACTATTAAAACAGATAAAAATATCATTATACCCTCAAATAAAGTAAAATATTATAATAATATATAATTATCAAAATATCCTTAATGAGTTGCATATAATTTTCATAAAGTTACAGTTTTACCCTTAAAATTTTTTTGATTGAGTGTAATTTTGTTTGAGGATCTTATGTAAATTTATTAATTATAAAATTATCATTTTACCCTTACAATTAAAATTTTTCATTAAATCTTTATTCATGGGTGTGATTTTTTTATTTTTATATTTTTAATTTCTATTTTAGCTTATAATTTTTGTTTTTTTTTTCAAAATTTCTGCCCTAACTTTTAATATTTTTACAGTTTCTGCTCTTACTCTATCTGTTTAATATTTTTGTTGCATCTATTAATTTTGTTCAATTTATAATACTATATATTTGAGATCTACATATTTATGGTATAATTGATATATGCTTTGAGATGATATTCATATTTAACAAAATGATTTTTTTAAAATAATTTTGTCAAACGAGATTTTTTTTTTTTTGAATTTTTTTCCTCATTTGTTTTAAATGATTTTTTTCTCTTATTTTATCTTCTTTTTACATCTTCCTCCATTATAATTGGAAATACCAAATTTACTCTCATTTAGTATGCTATCAGTTAAGTTTGACCGTTAATTGACAGATGGAAGGGACGAATTTGACACTTTTATGAAAAGTTAAAGTTTATTTTATCTTTTTAAAACATATAGTTAAAAAATTAGTATTTTTTCAAAAATTAGGGATTAAAATGATTTTTCTCCAAAAAAAAATTAAAATCTTTTCACTGACATTATCATGTGTCTTCATTTTCATTTGTCATCGAGAAATGTATTATTTAATATTTTAATGATTTACAACTTGTTGGAAACGACTGACTTGATTTTCATTTGTTTCCACCAAATTCAAAAAGTGTATTATTCAGTTGTTTCATATTACAATAAAACGATCTCCATAGCTTTACATCGAGTTTTACGTCATTCTGATAAAATAAAATATAGTTAATTATTAATCAATATTAATTAATTTATTTAAAATATTCTATACACCAAATTGATTGTTTAGTATTATTTTTATCAAGTATTTTATTTTTAAGTTATATTATTTTTTTATCATAGATTTTTAATCTAAGATCATGATAATATTGTTGCTTTTCATTATATTATTGAGTTTTTATATAAAAAAATTACCTTTCCTTTCAAATAATTATTAAAATAATAAATTATTGTATATATTAAAAAATTTAGTTCATTTTATGTTAATATCTTATTTATAATATATATTAAAAAATTAAAAATATATTTAATATTATAGATCTTAATAAAATATTTTTAGTGGTGTATTTTTTTATAATGATTTAATATATATTTTTAATTAAATTAACTTATATTTCAATACAATTTTTGGCGTTGATGGATGTGTACTGTCCATAAACATCAAAAAAATATCTTAGAATAATATAAATGATTCATTCACAAAATGGTGCAAAATCCATTGGAGATGGCATTACAACTTCGTTGAAGCCTTTTGACTGACATTATCATATGTCTTCATTTTCATTTGTCACTAACAAATTCGAGAAATGTATTATTTAATATTTTAATGTTTACAACTTGTTGGAAACTGTTGAACCGTCTCAAATTTTTATTTTAATTACGGGTACAAGTTCAGGGATTAGTTAGAATCAAATGGAATTTAACTCTAAAACATAACTTGAAGAGTAGCATCCATACCAAAAAAACAATTCATACATGGATAAAAAGAGAGCCCACGAAGGGAGCAGACCCCCACATTATTGGCGGGAGGGAGGGTTTCATTTGTTTTCACCAAATTTGAGAAATGTATAATTTAATGGTTTCTTATTATAATTTACTACTTATTGGAAACATTTTGACTGATATTATCATGTGTCTTAATTTTCATTTGTCGATAAATATATTATTTAATGCTTTTACATTACAAACATTACCAATACATATTACAACCGACTGAACCATATCGATAAGGCTTTATATTATGGTTCGAAACTCAACACTTATTTTATATTCTACTCCCTAAGAATCAAGAGAGGGTGACCTAACAAAAGAGGGAATACTGTCCTACCACTTAGAGAGACTTGAACATAATTTATTCATACATAAATGGGCTAAATGATAATTATTCATAATTTTGATGGATTAGTACTCGAACCCTACTTTTTTATGACGAAGGGACTTGAGCATAATTTATCCACGTATAAATGAGTTAGCACTCAAATCCTACTTCTTTGATGACGAATAGGGTAGGTTTACCAACCTGATAAGTCACTTCCTAGTGGTTTTACATCACAACTTGTAAGAAACATTTTTTAAAAACATATACATATATATATATACATATACATATTGTTGGAAACTTTTGACTGATATTCTCTTTCATCGATTAAAACATATCCAATGTAAGTATAAAGTGCTTCAATAATTGCGAAAGGCAACAAATATATTAATTTCTAAAAGTACTTAGCTTTCTATTGAGTTAGGGTGTTCCTATTTCTGTTCAAACGTTGAATCTCTACGATTTCAAAAATATATATATATATATTCTGAATCTCTGCTTTAATGTTAAGTCATTTTCTATTCTTTACTCTAATTGTTTTTATTAATCAAATAATTGCTTAATTGAACAAATGTAATCTAAAAATAATTTTATTGTGTTGCAACAAGTAATATGAAACTAATGTGTTGTGACTTGGCAATGATAAATAATATGAAACTAATTTAATTACAAAATAAAAAAGTCATACTATCCTGTTTATAAATCAAGTTTAACAAAGATAATCATGTCCATTCTTCTTCAATTTGAGAAAATAATTCCTCTTGAATGTCTTTTTAAAAGTGTTTGTAAGTTCATTTTTTGAAGGGATAAATTTTTGGACTTTTATCTAATGACGATGTCACTTGATTTTAAATACTTTGTAATTAAGACTCTTTAAAGAGTAACGCATGGATACATATTTTTTTTATAAACTAATTTGATATTGGGTATTTTTACTTTTAATATCACTAAAAAATTGAATTTAGTTTTCTTTTCTAACACTTTTGCAAACTATTGTTAGTTCGCAAGCTTACGCAAACTATTATTGAATTGAATTTATTTAACACTAAAAAATTGAATTTAGTTTGTAAGCTTGCGAACTAACAATAGTTCATGAAAATGTTAAAAATACTTAATTCAGTTTAAACTTAGATTTTATACATTTATTAGCTGCTCTTATATAGCTTGATATTGGATATTATTCATGCTAGTGTTCATGAGTTTTATTTTGTATTTTATTTTATTTTATTTTATTTTTTATTTACTCCAACTGGTTCAAGGAACTATCAAAATCAAACTAGATGAGACACTGGTAGCACGGTTCGAAGAGCAACTCTCATACGAGAGAGAGTGGCTTATACAAAAGTGAGAGAATGATTCATATGAGGGTAGGGGGAGACCCACGAAAGAAGGGGGAAAGCAACCACATTAGTGGCTATACATTGTTGAATGTCAAACCTAAGTTCAGATAGCAAAACGACTACCATTAGAACAATAAAAAAACGTTTGTATGATACAAACAACATGAAATGAGAGTTTGGATCCATTAGATAAGAAAAATTGAGATCCAATGGCTATTGGGGACAAAAAAGTAGAAAAAATTATAACTTTTAATAAGGTAAATAGGCAACCGGTTGAGGGCTGAAACAAACTCTCTTTCCTCTGACAACCACACATTGCGTAAGCCTAATCCTTTCCTTTTTCACTTAGAAATTCACTTTTGAAGGTCTTACAAATCACTTTTTCTCTTCTCATTTGCCATGGCGATAAAGGTTTAACTACTACCAGCACTGATTTGATCGAATCTATTTCATTCTCTTGATCTAAAGGATACGTTAATCAAAGAACAATTTCAGTTTCCAATAATATGTTGCAAATTATTGAAATGTTTGTATTTGATTGTTTATAATTTGAAGTTGTATTTTTTTTAGGGTCTTATGATATTGTTGTGTGATTTCTTATTTCCACCACTTTCCTAAGAAAATTTTGTAGTAGGGCTTTTTAAGTCGACCGAGCACAGAAGAAGAGAAATCGCTCATGGCCATGTTAGTAACTGGTTTAAATTTCGTATCTTTTAAATTTTAATTTAAGGATAGTTTGGTAACTTGAGTATAAAATGAAAATAATTTGTTTGAATGGTTAAAAACAAATTTTTATAAAAAAGTGGATAAAAATGAATTTTTTCTTTCATTTTTGGATAAAAGTGAATTTGACCCTAAAAGCTATTCTATGTTCGATAAATTCTTATAAATCTTATATACTATAATAAATATATCAAAATTGATTCAGGACGACTATACAACTCGTAATATAAACTTTACTTGAATTAAATTATTTGTTAATGATAATTAATAAAATCTCATACAAAAGAGCATCATGTGTTTTGGAATAATCTGAAGAAAAGCTCAACACAATTAGTGTTTTCTGTTTCAAAAATAATTATTGGTTACTATCTTAACATTTCTTTTAGATAAAAGTAAATAAATAATAACTGTTTTTTTTCCAAACAAAATAAGTTCATCATCGTATAAACATACTCAGTTGTCCTTTTCAGTGATAACAGCCATAGTCGATCATATTAGATAAGTGTAGACAATGTATCATATCCAATGACTATGGCTTTTATGATTGATACCTCAGCTAGAGATCTTTTATATATAATCCAAATCATAAATGCACTAATTTAAATAGTCTACTAGACTGTGATGGACCCAAAAGTTCATGTTAGTTGGGGCACTTCAAATCATAACAATATTAAAAAAAAAATTATGCTAGACAGAGATAAGGTTATTTTGTTGCTAAGTCTTTTGCGCTTATATTAACAAAATTGTATGTTCAAATTATAACCTATACCAAACCCACATTAATAAGATTGTAAATTCATGTTAGGTCTCATATTTATCCAATCTTATATTGTAGTAGTATTTTTTTGAAAGAAAAAGAAAAACTTAAACTTTAGTAAATATGAATTTATTTTATGACCTTCAATAGCAAAGATAGATAAAAACAAAGACAATATCTAATCAATAATATATTTAACAGTATCAAAGTACAATTTCATTATTCAAAATAGAGTGAATTATATAAAAAAATAATAATTTTAATGTAACCAATTCAAATTGATTATGTTATGGTTTAATAAATTGATTAACTTTTTATGCTAGAGTAAACGTATAAAAATTAAAATAGATTAATAGAAATGATAATAACTCTACAAAGAAATGTAATTTGTAATAGAGTTTCCTTTAATAAACACAAGCAAAAGAAAAAGGAAAAACAAGAAGATTTCAAAAGTAATGAAAACAAAAATAACAAATAGAAAACATGTGAACTTATTGACATAATTTTATATTTGCGGGCATGTGCCCCTCCTAGACCAGTGTTGGATCCTCCAGTGCTACTAGCTTTTAATCTTTCTTTTTTCTTTTAAAATTGTTAAAAACTATAAGTACGAAAAATAAAAAAAGTTGTTAAGTGAATTCAAACATTTGTCATATTACTCATTTGTTACACTCTATATTTCATAACTCATACTAAATTTTAACTAAAGAAAACAACTCAATTTGATAGTTGGGATATTGTTTTAGAAGTTTAGCATTCCTTAGTAATGATAACCGACCCTTTAATATAAAAAGTAAATATGAAGGCAAAATAAAATAAATTAACTTGACAACTGGTAAATGTGAAGACAAAATGAGCTTTCCTCAAAGGGCAAGAAAGGTAGCATTGACCATTGATCTCACTTGTGGTTTAATATTTGTTATGAGTATTTTCTAAATTGTTTAAAGTGGGCCGATAAAAGCCCAACAAAATAGATCAATGGGTAATGGAGTAATCGATAGACCAATAGACCAAGGCCCAGCACGTCATCACCCAGTTCGTAGAAGCAAGCCCTCATACCATAAGGCTTCCAGCTTGCGAATATGAGCCTTCAGATACCAGCTGCTCAGCTCGCATGGATACGATTTCAGCTTATATAGACAAACTTTCAAGTCATACTAGCACCCAACAAAAGCTCTCTCAGGTCGCCACTCAATCAGAGTTGCCTAACGAGCTCCAGGTCGTCCGGAACAGAATCAGTTCATGACATGGCGTGATATGCAGATGAAGACTTTCTCATAATGACAGCAACACAAATTAAGAAACATACAACTACCAAATCAAAAGCCTAATTTCATGAGATTTGATTATGTAATTAATGTGTATCAGAATTGGAAAGTGTAATTAATAATTTTCTTATGGTACAAAATGTAACACCACTCATTTCTCTATAAATAAGGGCTAAAATTTATTTGTAGGAGGCTTTTTGGGCTCTCTCTCTTTCTAACATTAGAAAAACACTCAATAAAATAGACTGTCACTCTAACTAGAGAAGACATCGTGGACGTAGGCTGTTCTTGAACCGAACCACATAAAAACCACCTTGTACATTGTTCTTCCTCTTCCTTTTTCTCCTATCTTTGCTTTGTTTTACCTTGATTGCAGTATTGGGCTTCACAAACCTGAGTTGACTAACTCCCAATGTCAATAATATTAGAAGAGCATGAAGTTTATTTCGTGATGAAAATAAAAAAAAAATGCATAATTTATTATAAGTTGAAAAAAAAAAAAATAAAGATGTACGGAAAAAATGTATACAATGACAAGACACATTAGACCGCACCTTGGAATTGGACAAATCATGCCTCGGTGCCAGTTTGATTTGCTGACTTTGTAGTAACTTTAGAAAAATGTTCTCGGTGATTTCCCTAAAAATCCATGCATAAAATTGGAGGAGAAACCTTCAAACTGAAAAACCTACAAAGTTTCACACATTTTTCGATCTTATAAACCTATAGAATTTTCAATACAACACTTAATTTTTTATAAATTCCTCAATTTCATTAAGCGTGCCACATCGGTTGCAGCCACCCTTATCTTACTCTAATGGTAAATACAAGGTTCAAATGCCAAGAGCCACTTTAAAAAAGTGATAATTTTTTTAATGATAATTTCGATGATAGATTTTCGAGCTACACACTCAGTAGTTTTATCTATACGTTTCGATAGATATTTGATGTAGTATTAAGAAATTTATTTAAAAGATAAAATAAATAAAAAAATAAAAAACTCAACTTCACTGCTTGGGACCTTTTGTCTCTCACAAAAACATATATTCCATCCAAAAAAGACAATTTCACTAGCGCCAAATTCTCATAACAATCGCATAAATAAAATTTTTAATTAAAATTACTTCATTCTAGACACGGAACATGGAATGCCTTATACATATATTCAAATTACACATCTTCAGGTCAATGGAGATGCCAACAAATTAATCAAGTTCCAAAGGTGTGAGTGTAACTTCCTCTACAAATTTATTTACTTAGTTTCAAAAGTTTCAAAATGCATCAAAAATTTATTTTGAAATGTTAAAATTTCATCATTGAAAACTTCTTGAAAAATAACTTAAAATCTCTTCTTTCAATTTATCATAAACCATTATAAGAAATTTATTAAAAATTGTTTAGATTATCTTGTCAAGATCAGGAAGGGCAGAAAAATTTACCCTAAGAGAAAATTCTCAAATTTAAAATTTGAGCTAGTTTGGAAATTCTTGTAAATTGATTAAGATTTTCTTGAAAGGGAAAAGTTGAGAATACTAGGAAATTGCTCTTGGTTTTATTCGTGTTTACGGAACTTATAAGTTTTTTTGGATAAGGACAAGTTCGAACTTTGAAACTTGGTCAGGTTTGACCAATCAATGAACGTACAAGGACCTACCAATCTTGATTTATAGAATTTCATGGTACATATATTCTTTAGAACTTCACGCTTTATTAATCATTAGTAGGATATTTTGTCCCGTTTAATGGGCTCTTGTTGGATTTTAAATTTACTGCAAATATTTCCTAAAAAATTGAGAAATAAAATAAATATTTCTACAAAATTGTCAAAAGCCTCGTCCAATAAAATTTCTTGTGACAATTCTGTTTACTTTTCAAATTCATTATCCAACCTAAAAAGTTAGTCCGAAAATAAAAACAAACCAAATAATTTTATAAGTAATTCACAATTATCATTTCATTCTATAGATTAGACATGATCACAATTCAGTTCGAACCCAATTGGGCCAATTGAATCGGAACTAGAACATAAAGTTCTGGCTCCGATTAAAAACTAGACCAGAACCACTACTGTAGCGGTTCCGATTTCGGTTCTTCTATTAATGGAATCGGAACCGTCGGTTCTTTGGAACTAGAACCGCATTGAACCAGCGGTTTCGGTTCTTAAAAAAAAAAAAAAAAAAAGGACTGCAGAACTTGACCGTTGTAATAAAAGGTAAGAAAACTACATAGGCTTTGATTCCTCCAAAATTTGAGAGGATACGTAGACAACTTAATTATGGTAATAAATTAAGTGCAAGCCCAATGTTTTTATTTTATTTTTTTATTAAATCAAAGTTCAAATAATTAAATTTATTATTTTTTTGTGTATAGATTTATTTTTTTAATATTAAAATATAGTTTAATATTAATTTTTAAATTTTATTTTTATTTAAAAAAAGATTCCGGAGCCGAAACCAAAACTATTATAGAACCGGAACCCTAAACCATTACAGAACCGACAGTTTCAAAACCGAACCGGAACCTTTTTATCTCGGTTAAGGTTCCAGCTCTAACTTTTTCAGAACCGAAACTATTAATTTAAAACTGAAATCGAAATCAAACCGAACCATGATCATGTCTACTATAAATATATATACATATTTATATATGTTCAGTAGACATGATTACGGTTCGGTTCGAATCGTCCGGTTCCAACCAAACCGTGTCTTCAGAACTGGAATCGGAACCGCTACTGTAGCGGTTCTAGTTCTGGTTCTTTAAATAATGGAACCGGAACTGTCAGTTCAAAGAACCGGTGGAATCGGAACCTCTTTGAACCGACGGTTCCGGTTCTAATCAAAACAAAAAAACAAAAAAAACAAAATTGCATCACTTGACCGTTGTTCACCTTTTTTTGACATTTTACCCCCTCCCCTTAATTTCTCTTTTAACCCCTCCTTTTCCTCTATAAATACCTCTTTCATTCTTAATTTCTTCTCACACCTATCTTCCTCAATCTCAACTATCTTTCTCTCCATTAATCTCAACTCTCTCTCAATTTTAACTCTTAGTTTCAATATTCTCTTAATCCTCAATCTTAATTTTCTTTAATTTTTTTTAATTATATCTATAAATTATTGTTGACGTGGGAAACCAGTCAACGATATTCTTTGAGCCCAATGCTGCAACGTAAGAAGATCCTGAACAAGAGACAAAAAAAGAGCAAAAGGAAGAAGCCAAGGAAGAGGAAAAACAACACATATTTTTAAAGTGGTTCGGCCTTTTTAATCTGCCTACGTCCACTATCTTTCTATTTTTGTAGAATGGTGGCAATATTTTTTCTCAAGGTGTTTCGCTCTCGTTTACAATGAAAGTTTTCCTCTATTTATAGAGAAGGAAGAGCTACAAAAAAGAATAATAAGACAAAATAACATAATGAACTACAATTAATGCATCTGGATCACATTTAATACTTCTGACATTCTCCAGGTCAACTTTGTCAACACGTGGGGCTGGATATTAACCAATGTTGGTTAGGTGAGATTTTTAGGAACTAGGCTGTCATTAGGTGAAATAACCTTATTTATCATGCAAGATACACTAGCTTACTGTTCTGAGCTAGCACTGGGCGAACCAAGACAAAAACGGACTGAAACTGCTATGTAAACAGGCTGGTCCTATAAACGGACTGATTTAGCGAACTTGACATCGTCACAGTAGGAGAGCTCATCAAACGATCTGGATGTCGCGATAGCAGGCCAACGGACTCGACTCCGCAGATGGCTCCATCAGTCTTTTTACGAGATTCTATAAGGGGATTTGCTTATTAGATTTAGTGGTTTGGGCCTGTAACACCCCTTACCCCGATTTTCCGTCCGAGTGAGATTCGAGGCGAAGGGCGTTACGGTTCCAAACTGCAAATTCATTTATTCGTTTATTTGAAAATTTTTTACTAAAAGAAATGGAATCACCACTAAAAGTTTTTCGATATAAAAAAACTTTAATATTATTTTCTCTTGTATAGTTTTAGAAAATCCGATAGAGTTTCCTCTATTTTTCTGAAAATCCAAAATTGAACCTGTAAAGAAAATTATAACACTTCTATAAAATTCACTTCTCAACTCCAATTCGGACCTCCCGTCCGATTCCAAAAATCCAAAAATCACTTCAACACGCAACCAATTAAAATCAATATTTAATCAAAATTCAAAATCTACCATCATAAGCTTTACACTACATACTTATCAAATTATATACATAACTTACAAATATTTTAAAACTTTAATACAAATTGTACTTTACAGACGTTTAAATTTAAAAACTTATACACATACATAATGGTGCCCATGCATATATATACACATGATACAAAATGATTATTACCCAAAAATTTATGTCGGATGTGACTCGTAGAGTATTTGCAGGGGCTTCGTCTTCGTCTCGGCAACAAGCCTAATTCAATTACCTGCGCGTGGTAAATCCAACGCGCTAAGTATTTCTACTTAGTGGGTGTACACTTAATTTAAAGGTCATAAAACTTTATTTCATTATAATATAATTGCATAAAACTTTTCAACAATATTTGAGAGTTCAGCAGGAAACACAAGTTATAACGTGCATAAAACTCTCGTTTCAGATGTGACTTTATAAACTTTATATAACACATTAATATTTATTGACTGATAAATAGATATAATCATACTATTTCTTTTGACGATATTTGGAAACAATTTTCATCAAATATTTTTCTTTACTAAAATTGCACAATTAAATCTATTTACTAATAAATATACATACAAAATGCATATAGATTATTATTAGACATATAAATTATATCTGTAAAAATTCTATTACACATTACTATGCTTATACACATAAACTACATAAACATATCCAACACAGAAAATTTGTTCTTAAATGTAGCAATCCGATATTATATATATTTTTAATTTAAATAACAAATCCTAACAAAGACATTTTATTTCAAGTTTCAATTATCTAAATTATGTGCTTAATATTCAAACTTTTTCTTATGAATCCTATCAATTTGATTTGTAATAATTTTATTACAAATCCCGATAAAATTATATTACTAATAATTATACTTATTAAATACTTAGAAATCATTTTTCATATATATATATATATATGTATATTTCTAACATATATATATTTTAATATAACACCATTGCATTTAATAATTTTCGTTTCTCAAAATTTCAATCACAATTAATATGTTACACAATTCAAACTTTTATCAATTTCGCTAATTATCCATTTTTACTACCAATTCTGAATATAAAACATATAAAATTCTTTATGTCCCTTTATAACTCACATAACTTTTCAATTAATATTATTAACGTCATTATCAAACTTTTATTTAAAATTTACTAATCAATTATTTCATTACCTAAATAAAGTACATAACTCATTTCTTTCCGATTTTTAATCAGATTATTTTTATAAATGATTTTTCTTTTTTTCCCAAAACTTAAGTCAACAATTCAGATTTCATAATCTTTTAAATTATTTATATTATAACATAATAAATTTCATTTTAATCATTTTTAACACAGTAACTCAACTTAAGTTTTTCAATAATGAAATCAAACGAAATACATAACGATCAGTTTTTCAAAAACATTTATATATCAAACCTGAATCAATATAAACTGCAATTCACATAAACTTTTTCAAAAATCCATTGTCAAACACATTTACAATATATCCTTTCAACTCAATTTCTATATTATAATCATAATTATATTTTCGAAAATAGTACGTTATCATCAATTAAAAATCAAAACACAAGATACGAATTTTAACATTATCTTCGTAATACATTAACTAATCATTTAAAAATTTTAACCAATTGTAAAGTTTATGACATCATATCACTTAATAAATAAAAATGTCAACATTCCTCATGTCAAGTTTTACTTGTCACATCTAATTACAATAATGCTCTTTCTCCCAAATCATTTCTCTTTTTAACATATTTCGCACATTTTACTTTATCAATTGACATTTATCAAACATATTTACGATTCTACTATTCTCCTTTAATTAGAGTCCTTTGTAAAATTCTATCACGATACCATGGATCGGTAACGGGTTTACTAGCATCAGCCAGACTAAACGACAACCCTGGCAACGGCCGCTCGGTGTCTATCCATCGGGTCGCATATCACAATTTGTTTCCGTTTCGGGACCGGGCACTCAGTGTCTCTCAAAGTCCGTCATACAACGTCTATAAGCAATCGTAACGGTGCAGTACTGCTAAAAATCACTCTATTGGCTAGCCAACTACCAATCCCCACCTACCGGTGATTAGTTTTACGTGGGTCCTTTTAATTAATTTTTTTATCAGAATGTTCATACCTTAATTCCGATATATATATTCGGTGAAGGTACTCAACTTATTCATTTCGTTTTCTTTTTGGTTTAAGTTCAAAATTCATTAAAATCATATTTAAACAATCTTTCAAAATAATTTATCAAACTAATTTCACGCACTTCAAAACCCAACAAAATTTAAATCGCATATATTTTTATATATATATATTAATACCTATTTAAATCTATTAGTCAAATTTCTTTGTGTCACCTCTCATGGCCACTGTAAATGGCCATTTTGCCCCTAACTTCAGAGTTAACTTTTTTTTTTTTTTTTTTTATAAAACTTTTTTTTTTTACCACAAATTAGTTCCAAGAAATGAATTTTATCTATTTAATTTTTATTATTATTCTTTATTTATTTATATTTCTTTTCAATTTATTTATTTATTTATGTTTAACCCATCGATCATCCAAACATCATTCGAATAATATGCATATGGTATAAAATTATAAAATTACCCTTAGAACACGCTATACATCAATTTCGACCATGGGGTATCTTATTTCCAAAATTATTTTTTAAATCCGTTTTTTATCAAATAAACTCATCCAGGAGCATATAATTAACATCTAAATAACATCAAAAACCATTTAACATCTCAAATAAATAATAAAAACAAGTTTCAAGGGATTTATATAATTGATTCAAAACTAATAAAATTAAAAGTTTCAGAATAAGTGTACACCAACCTTATGGGCTTGCTTTTTAGTTTTCCACTCACCCAATGGGAGGTTTTCACGCCTCCCTAGCCTTCCCTAAGGCCTCACACATTCAAACCCTTACCTAGGGTTCAAAAATAAATAAAAATCAACAGATAAATCAAAACAACGAAATTAAAAGTTAAAATAACTTCAAAATCATGCTCATAGATATATTAGAACATCCCTAACTAAAACTCAACACAAAATAATCAAATAAAACCAACTTACCTCTTTTTAGACACCTTTAAAATTCGAAAATCATCTTGAAAATAGATGGGTTTTAGTGATTTTTGAAGCTTGAATGGGTAGGTGATGAAAAGAAAATGAAATTTGAGAGATTTAATGGTTAAACAAATAAAAAAAATTGAAGAGTAGAAGAGATGAACAAAGCAGAATAGAGTCGGCGATGAAGTGCAGTAGAAATGAAAAATCTGGGCAAAAACAGATTTTAATAGTCATAAACTTTTCGTATTTACAAAACTGTCTCAAAATTTTTGTTATTTATAAATTGACCCCAAGACTTTTTATTTTCTTCACTTACACCCCTACTCACATACTAACATCCCATTGGACATTCTTGCTATCACATCATCTCACTAACTCATTCAAATTTATCCATAACCTTATTTTATCCACAAATAAATAATTTCTTTTAATGAAAAATAATAATAATAATAATACTAATACTAATAATTATATAATAAATTATTGTTTCAACTAAAATATTATTCCCCACAATACAATCCAATTATTTTATTTAAATTCGAAAATAATTCTTTACGGGGAAAAACGCTTTCGAAAATATTAAATTTCATTTATTAACGATCAAAATATTTTACAATCGCACGAATTTCATTCAATTTAAATTTATTTTCATTTAATAAATTACTTATTAAATCAACAAATATTAATCGGACGAAAATAATTATCGAGGCGTTACAGGGTCACTAATCTCATGGGCTCCTACTAGCCTATTTAGATGATCCGAAAAACACCTACAACATCAGCCCCCCAGCTCTTAGGGCGTTTTACGGTTTGAGAGCTTTGAATTGCAATGGATGAAAAACTTCCCCCCTTTTTTCGGACACGTGGCGATTCCCCAAGCAATAATTTTTTGCCTACAGCGGGTATTTAATGCACGTCTCTTCAATTGACGGGGCCTACTAACCACGTCCCGAGGATCGCGTTACACCGTTAGATTTGAGACGGTTGGTAAACCACCAGATCCAATGGCTAGGGATGTGACTTTGCATCCATATATAAGATGGAAACCTTGTCTTTTCACATTCCACTCATCACTTTCACGCTTCAGTCTTCTTCTCTATTTCTTTTTCTTCCATTTGTCATAAGGTTCTGGGCTTCAGTTTCGCAGCGCACGCAACTCAGACGCCGTCTCCGACTCCAATCAACGGTAAGTTTGTAATCGTTGTTCTTACCCATCCACTTTCAATCACAATAATAGGTTTGTTGGGTTACGAACTTTGATATCTACTTATTGGTGACTCCTTATTGACGGATAAGGTGATGATAAATATTAAGATTGTGATAGAAGATGAAGAATTTCCAACTGATATGATTGTATTAGATATTCGAGACTTTGATATGATATTGGGGATGAACTGGCTATCCAGATATCGGGCCACAGTTGATTGTTGTGAGAAGGAAGTTAGATTGGCCAGACCAGGAGAACTAGATGTGGTATTCTGTGAAATCCGAAAAGTACTTACCACCAATATGATCACCATCATAATAACCAGTAGGATGCTCCAGAAGGGATATCAAGGGTATTTGGCTTATATGGTTAAACAAAAGAAAGATTTCGATTGGAAGATATTCCGATGGTCAGAGAGTTCCCAGATATATTCCTGGAAGACCTCCTAGGGTTACCACCAGATAGGGAGATGGAGTTCGAAATATATTTGGTCCCGGGAACAGAACCAATCTCAATCACTCCGTATAGGATGACGCTAGCAGAGTTGAAAGAGTTGAAGGTATAGATGGAAGAGTTGCTGAAAAGGGGTTTCGTAAGACCTAATCATTCACCATAGGGGGCTCTAGTATTATTCGCTAAGAAGGACGAGAGCTTACGACTGTGTATTGATTACAGATAGCTGAATAGGGTGACGATACGAAATCAATATATGCTCTCAAAAATTGATGACTTGTTTGATTAGTTGTAGAGATCCAGGGTATATTCGAAGATTAATTTGAGATTGGGTTATCATTAGCTGAAAGTTCGTGAGTGAGATATTCTGAAGACTGCTTTCATAACTCGATATGGGTATTACTGGTTCTTAGTCATACCATTTAGATTAACAAATGCCCCAGTTGCCTTCATGAACCTGATGCATAGGGTCTTCCAAGCATACCTAGATAAGTTCGTGATCGTGTTTATAAATGATATTCTAATGTATTCAAACGGTCAGGAGGAGCATGCAGAACATCTCAGAATAGTATTGCAGACCCTGAGAGAACATTAATTATATGCAAAATTCAATAAATGCTAGTTCTGGCTGGACCGACTTGCTTTCTTGGGACATGTCATTTTAGCTGAGGGACTTAGTATGGACCCACAAAAGATCGAAGCAATCATAAACTAAAGATCTCCCATAAATGTGACCGAGGTCAGGAGCTTCCTTTAGTTGGTAGGCTATTATAGGAAGTTTGTGGAGGAATTTTCTAGAATAGAGGTCCCACTGACTAGACTAACAAAAAAGAAAAAAAGTTCGAGTGGTCAGAAGCCTGCTGGTAGAGCTTTGATGAATTGAAGAAAAGATTAGCATCAGCTCTAGTGTTGACTTTGCCATTGAGGATAGAGGATTTCACAATATACAGTGATGCCTCAAGACAAAGTTTGGGTTGTGTTTTGATGCAGAATGATAAAGCTATAGCTTAAGCTTTCGGACAGCTAAAGAAGCATGAGCAAAACTACTCTACTCATGATTTGGAGCTAGCAGCAATTGTATTCACTTTGAGAATTTGGAGGCATTATTTGCATGGTGTCCCTTGTCGAATCTTCACAGATCACAAGAGTCTGCAATACCTGATCACTTAAAAGGAATTAAATATGAGACAGAGGAGGTGGTTAGAGCTGATTAAAGATTATGATCGTTTAATAGAGTACCACTCCGAAAAGGCCAATATAGTAGCCGATGCGTTAAGTAAGAGACTTACGAGATTCCTAGCGTAGATAAAAACCCTATACTTGCCACTTTTAGTGGAATTGAGGTCTCTGGGAGTGAGATTGGACGTGATAGATTCAGGGACATTGTTAGTTACTTTTCATGTTCGTCCCGTTCTGGTGGATCAGATAAAGGAGCAGTAAAAATAGAATCCCCAGTTGACTAAATTAAGGAAAGAAATTGAAGACGGTCACAAAATATATTTTACCATTAGAGAAGATGGTATTGTGATGATGGGTCAGCGTCTATGTGTACTAGATGTAGAGGATCTAAAAAAGGAGATTATGGAAGAGGCTCATTCTTCAACATATGTCATACATTCGGGCAACACGAAGATGTACCATACCTTGAAAGAGCACTACTGGTGGAAGGAGATGAAGAAAGAAATCGCAGATTTTGTCTTCTAATGATTCACCTGTCAACAAGTAAAAGTAGAGTATCAGAAGCTGGTAGGATTGTTGCAACCTCTTCCTAAATGGAAATGAAGAGAGAGGTTGCAGAATTTATATCACAATATCTAATCTGTCAGCAAGTTAAGGTAGAACATCAAAAATCAGCAGGATTACTGTAGCCACTCTCTATCCCAGAATGGAAGTAGGAGAATGTTACCATGGATTTCATTGTAGGGCTTCCGCATAATTAGAGGGGGCATGACACTATATGGGTGATACTAGATAGACTGACCAAATCCGCACATTTCCTACCGATCAGGAGTAACTACTCCCTCACTAAGTTAGTGCAACTCTATATAGACGAGATAGTCAGATTCCATGGTACGTCACTTTCGATTGTATCAGATTAGGATCTCAGATTTACTTCGAGGTTTTGGCCTAGAGTATAGAAAACTTTAGGTACTCAGTTGAGTTTCAACACAACCTTCCACCCTCAAACAGACAGCCAGTCAAAGAGAGTAATCCAGACACTTGAAGATATCCTCAGAGCATATGTCCTGGAATTCAAAAAAAGTTGGGATATGCATCTACCGCTTATAGAGTTCGCTTATAATAATAGTTATCGGTCGAGCATTAGCATGGTGCCCTATGAAGCTTTATATGGAAGAAAGTGCCGAATTCCCTTGTGTTGGGATGAGGTAGGTGAGAAGAAACTGATAGGTCTCAAGCTTGTCTAAATCACTATAGATAAGATTAAGATTATTAGAGATAAGCTTAAGATGGCGAGCGATAGACAAAAAAACTATGCGGATAACCGCCATAGGGACCTCAAGTTCGAAGTTGGCAATAGCGTATTTCTCAAGATATCCCCTTGGAAAGGCATGCTTAGATTTGAAAAGCGTGGTAAGCTGAGTCCGTGCTATATCAGGCCATATGAGATCGTGGAAAGAGTGGGACTCGTAGCTTACAGGTTAGAGCTCTCACCGTATTTAAGTAAGATTCATAATATAAATTATCATGAATTTTGTAGTAGGGCTTCCGTGTAGTCAGAGAGGACATGATATTATATAGGTGATACTTGAGATTGACGAAGTCCGCTCATTTACTACCGATTAGAAGTGATTACCTCATCAGTAAGTTAGCGTAGCTCTATGTTGATGAGATAGCCAGACTTCATGGTATGCCGGTTTCTATTGTCTCAGATCGTGATCCCAAATTCACATTCAGATTTTGGTCCAATTTGTAAAAGGCGTTAGGTACTCGGTTAAAATTTAGCACGACATTCCATCACCAAACAGATGGTCAGGCAGAAAGGACGATTTAGACACTTGAAGATATGCTCAGATCATGTGTTTTGAAATTCAAAGGGAATTGGGATACACGCCTACCACTTATGGAGTTCGCTTACAACAACAGCTATCAGATCAATATTAGTATGGCCCTTTATGAAGCATTATACGGAAGAAAATGCAGAACTCCTGTATGTTGGGATGAGGAAGGTGAGAGAAAATTAATAGGTCTAGAGCTTGTCCAGATCATTACAAACAAGATTAATGTTATCAAGGACAGGATGAAGATAGCGAACGATTAGCAAAAGAGTTATGCAGACAATTGCTATAACAACATTGAGTTTGAGATAGGGGATAAAGTATTTTTGAAGATATCCTCATGGAAAGACGTGCTTAATTTTGGAAAGCGTAATAAGTTGAGTCCGCGCTACATTGGGTCGTATGAGATCACCAATAAAGTGGATCCGTGGCATACAAGTTGAAGCTACCACCACGGTTGGATAAGATTCATGATGTGTTTCATGTATCCATGCTCCGGAAGTATATCTTTGATCCCTCCCACATACTTAAAGAGCAACTTGTTGAGCTAAGGGAAATTTTGACTTATGAAGAAGAACCAATGCAAATTTTAGATTGAAGAGAACAAGTTCTACGAAATAAAGTCATTCCCTCAGTGAAGGTGTTATGGATAAATCATGATATAGAGGAAGTCATATAGGAGTATGAGGATCAAATGAGGCGTAAATATCCTCAGTTGTTTCAGTAGGTCTCAATGAATTTATTAATTTCGATGACGAAATCTTTAAAGGGGGGAAGAAATTGTAATATGAAGAAATTGTAATATAACTTCCCCATTGTAGTATATAAATGTATTGTATGTTATTTTCCTCATTTATGGAATAAAGAAATAATTCCAAGCATTTGAAAATGCAATCGGAGTTCGGTAGAATTTTCAAATACGAAATTGAATTCCAGTGAAATTTTCAGATGGACCGGAAATGATTTCGAACACAAGTAACGACGTGATAATCAATTTGAGGTTTAGTATGAGATAAGCATTAAAATAAATTTTTTTTGAAATGATGTAATGAATTAAACTAAAATTGAATACATGTGAAGGCATTAGAGGAAATTGAATTAAATAAGAGAATGCATGGAATAAGTAGAGAAAAGGAGGGTTGTGTTGTGAAAATGAAGTGGATGGCATGCATGTAATTATATCTCAAACTTTAGGGGCAAATTTTATAAAATAAAAGCAATGACATGGATAGTAATTTTGTGTCAAACTTAGAGGGCATTTTGTCAAGGTCAAAGATATATATATATATATATATATATATATGAGAGAAGTTGCTAGAAAATTTTAGAAGAGTTTAGAGAAAGAAAGAACAAGAATTTGGCAGAAGCAGAAAAAAAGAATCCAGTCCCAAGCAACAGCTATACTAGCCCATTCTCACCCTAATTTCAAATGATTTTAAGCCCCAAAAAGGATCTAAACAAGTCTAGAAAGGTTATACTACTTGGATAAATAAATTTCAAGTAATAATGAGTGAGTTTTCATTGAGTTTTGATGTGAAAAAATTTATCTAAAGCTATCCAGAAAATATGTGTAGTCTTTAATGAGTTTTTCATATTTAAATTTAAAGTTTTGAAGTATAAATTAAGAGAAGAAACAAGGCAAAGGATAAAAGACCCAATTAGTGAGTATATTATCCAAGATTGACTTGATTGGAGCCTTGTTTGATGATGGTTGAGATGCTAAATTTTATGCCATGAAAATTGACATGAGTTTGTGTGAATTTTAAGTAGAAAACATGAAAGTGTTTTGGTGTATAGATGGGTATGCCTCACGACCTAGAAAGGGTTTTGTTGACCAAAATATGCTTGAATGATTTGAAGTAATTTTGTGTATGAAATCATGTAAGAATATTAAGTTAAATTGTTGGAATAAAAATTGGAATTATGTTGTGTAAGTATACTATGTATTCGACCATATGGAGCTTAGTATGATGGGTGATTGTTTTGATGATTTCAAATGAAATTAGGGGCTGTTTTGGTGATGAATTTAGCATGAGATTGAAAAGAGTTCAATTGGAAAACCAAGGATGCATATTCGGCCAAGCTATGTCATATTATGTAATTGTGATGTTTTATGGGTTTGGTTGAATTCGATGATATATTGCATGCCTTAAAATATGATTTTGGTAAGGAAAATTGAATTGAATGGATGGTTTGAGAGATGCCGCATTCAGCCAAAAGGTGGTATAATGGTAAAAAATTTCATTTGATGCATTAATAAGAAAATCGAGCTTCTATTGTGATGTTTTGAATGTTTAAAAGTTAAGAAATTCAAACGGAAAGTAAATGTGAATAATCGAAGTCGTTATGGCGTAAATATGGAAATTCAATTTCATGGATAGTTAAAGGTTGATTAGTATGTTTATAAGTCAACGGAAATATTTATATCGAATCGATTTTAGTTTCTATGTTTTCTAAAAGTAAAACGTGAAATTATGTAGGTAATTCGAAATTGAGAGAACCCCAAAAGCGTGATTATCATGAGATATACTAAGTCAGTGTCCTTTAAAATATTTTGATACATTCTATTAAAAATTTATGTTATAATATGTTACAGTTTACTTTTGAAATAAATAGATTGTATATGAAAAATATTTCACATGGATTATGAAATTATTATACGAAAAAATACCGCTCCGTAACGAGGAAAAATTTCATTACATAAAACCGGATAGATGACCTGAATGAGGAAAAATTCCGAGAAAGCCAGAACGAGGCAAAATTCTGCTCCATATCTAGGATACCATGTGGTACGGACTATTAAAGTGGATAACTTGCTTTAATCAAAGATTTTTTTAAAACTGTAACACCACCACTATTTATATATTTTCAGTTGAAAACTGAAAGCATACAATATTATATTTTATTATCCAGTTTTAAAGTGAAAGTGAATAATATTTATCAAAATGGTTTATCCATGCATTTATTTGAAAATTTGGTTTTTTGAGAAAATTCGATTTTTAATGTTATGGTGATAAAAGGTTTATAGAATGTTTTTAAGGGAGGTATTTTATAAAGTTAAACTAGAACCTAGAACTTATGACACTTATTAGGCTCGTGTAGCTTATATTATTTTATGTTTTATAAATAAAATCTTCCAAAGAACAAATGCAGGTATGTACATCGGAATCAGGGATTCCAGCCTAAGATTAGACAAACTAAGTCAGGGATGTCGTTGTGATTGTTTAAATGTATTTTGAACTTCCTTAAGAATTTGTAAATAAATAATTGTATAACTTTTTTCGAGATTTGAAAAATGTAAATAAAATATTCATGACTTGTGATTGTGTTACTCTTTACATTTTAAATTTGATGACATGTTTGTGGTTGCTTATGAACTGACTAGATTGAGGGCTTGAGGCTCGATAGTTGGGGGGAAATTGGTTAATTTTAGAAGTGTTTTAAAATTTTCAAAACTTGCAAGGTGGCTATCTCGGAAAAACAACCATTATGCTACCCAAATTTTTATTAAATCTATTGAATAATCACATAATTAAAAGCAAAAACAAAGTTTTCAAATTGAGGAAAAACGGCTTAGTTTCATGGAAACCTTTCAGTTGGATTCGAAACAGATTGGAGGGTTATCCTGGGGTCGTCGGTTGACTGCCATCTGTACGAGAAAGGATGTATAGAAACGGGGTCTGTCAAAAATGATCTTATTAATAATATTACCAGGTTATATGTGCAACTTGATAACGTAAAGAAAAAAAAGTTGTAAAAGATATTTTATTCATCCCACCAAAAGTGCACAAAAGTCTTTGGGAGAAATCAAAGAAAAATTGAGAAATTTTTTTATGCACATATGTCAACAAAAATCATTGATGTTTTAAAATTTATAAAAGTCATTAATATAATGAATGTCCCTTTATTTTCATATACTCTTTAAAAGTCTTAATTGTTAGAAGTCTTGATTGAATTCCTCTTGATTTTCATAGACTCATTAAAAATATGAATTAAATATATTCAAACTTTTTAATTTTACAAAAGTCTTGGGAAGTCTAGTTTGAATACACCGACCTAAAATTTTGCACAACTAACCCATGTGAAGAGGTAAGAATACAATAGTGCCCTTGTTATACAAAACAAATTACAAAACTATTATATCCTTTAACCTTTCAATTTCACTTTCACTAACCATGTGTAAAGTCACTTTCACTCACATTCTCACGGCCCCTCGCACTCTCAAAGTCCGACCAAATGACTTGAAGGAAGGAGATGACGGCGACGGCTTGAAGGAAGGAACGACGGTTGTGTTGTGTGGGTTTTGAATCGGCAGAAAAGGAAGGAGATTTGATGGGTCGACGCGACGACACGGAGGGGTTGAACGGTCGACGACGACGACTCGGAGGGGTTCAACGGCCGGCGACGACGACGACAACGGAGGCTTTGAACCACTGGTATCGTCTCTCTCTCTCTCATCTCACCTCAACCATCCATCCATGCCCTAATCTCTCTAAACTGTCTCTTTTAATACCATTTTGCCCTTTTGCTTGCTCTTGCTTCTGTTCAGGTTCATGTTTCCTGTGAACTTCAACTCACTATGTCATATTATGGTCATCTTTCATTCATTTATATACAATATAAAATTAAGCAATCTAAAATATACAACATTTAAATGCTGGTACTATTAAAGTGATGGTAAAACTGTGTTACTCCCTTTCTCTATTTGATAGGTGGTGCCATCTCATTATGTTGGTTTTCTTTCTCAATTGCTAATTGATTTATTTTTTATTTAATTATTTCTTACATGTCAATTTGCAATCTTAATTTTTGCTCAGCTGCATTCTAATTTTCTCAGTTGCTCTATTTTTTATATCAACATTAAACAATCTAAGATATATTATGTGTTTTTAGTATTGTGGCTGTGCTTGTTTTGTTTGCCCTTGTTTTTGATGCTTTCACTAGGACTATTTTGGTTTAGCGTTTCGAGTTGTTATTGTTAGAGTCTTGATTGTTGCTTTTCTTGTCATGATGATGCTTGTTTCTGGTTCAATTAATTTATCCTTTACTTGTACCCTTTGGCTTTGGTTTTTTTCCGAAATTTTATTTTATGCTGTTCTGGCTGTATGTCTGTTTTATTTGTCAATGTGTTACTTTCAATTACTGTGTGATGAAGTTTTGATTGGCATTTTGGTTTTGCTAACCAACTACCAATGTAGGGTGATGTTATGTAGTCCCATCACTCCCGTGTACTGATGATGCCTTTGATGGTATTTTGTAATGCATTATTCGTTATCTTGCATTGTTCCTTGAAACTTCATTCAAGTTTTATTTGGGGATTATTTAAAAACAATTATGCATCCATCATTGAATCAAGGACAATGTAAAATTAAGAGACAAGGGAAGAAAGATGCTAGGAAGTAGGAAGAGCATATTAAATAAATAAAGAGTGCATTATATCATACTATTCTATTAAAATGTCATTATGGCATACAGATCAAGTTTATTGTTGCAACTAGATAAAGAGCAAGCATATTACACATTAAATCCCTCACTCCAAGAGTACGAAAAGTGTTGCAAGTTCAACAAATCATTGGTAGCAAAGCACACTTAACTAATACAAGAACCAATCTCTGACAATTAACAAATCAGTGGATAGACGAACCAAGACACTTCACAATTAACAGAACACAATCTCTCACAATCTCATGGACAAACCCAGTTCTCCACAACAGCAACTTGTTCCTTTTCCTGTTACTGTCTGATCAACAGCAGTCAGTTGATGTTCCTGTTACAAACAGAAAATAAAACCAATTACAAGCAGTCCAAAAAACTAAACTAGCAGTCATTCAAAACGGTTCACTACGAATTAACACTAAAAAGAACTAAAACCGAACCGACAACAAGGTAGCCCATTTGAAACTAAAACAAGAACAGCTACAAGCTGACAACACAACCAATATACCAAAAACAAAAACAGCAGAAGAAGAACAAGACTAGTTAAAACAAGAACATCTAACCAGTAGTGTGATGAGCAGCAGAAGAAAAACAAGAAGCCAGTTACAAGACGATAACAAGGCAGCCCATATGAAACTACAAGTCCTAGGAATCTCTAACAGTTTGCAAGAGAGGAAAATACGAATCAAACTCTAATTTGATAGATAGAGTGAGCTGGCTAGTCTTAAATGAGTTAGTTTCGCAAAAATTTCAGATTTGAGTTTTCGCAAAAATTTTAGATTTGAGTTATTTTTCAACTCAAGGATGCAGAAGCTTCTAATTGAAAAAAAAAAATCTAAATGAAGAAAACCGGCTCATTAACACAGCCCCAAAAAGGGGAAAAAAAAAAACACAGCCCTACAAAGAACATCTACCCAGAACATTTCAAAACATCATCAAGCACCGGACAGTCCATCAGAATTCCTCCCAAATTTTCACCCCTAAATGATAACCAACACCAAAAAGCCAACCAACCAACTGAGATCTCTCAAAACAGACCAAACACGCTAAAAATAAGAGCCTCAATTCATTCAAAAACTAGACGATCAAAAGTTCTCTCCATTTTATTCTATACATAACTCTCAAACTACAAATCGTTTTCTTTAAATCAATTTCTTTACCTTATACATTGCAACCTAAACACAAATTAAAGCTTCAATACATAGAATCCAACAAACAGAGATATATTTATTTTAATAATTTCTAGGTAAATGCAGATGAGTTTAATTAAGAATCTTTTTAAATAGCTCTCTTAATTAAGAATCTTTTTAATAAATGGAGATGGAGGGTTGCTCCATCTTGATCTGAGATGGAGTCAGAACAAGCCTTTATGAGTTTACAATTCAATATTCTATATTAAGCAATTGTTTCCAAAACAAAATATAATTACCAGCTACGTACCACAGAAAAGGAAAACCATAGAAAATAGTATTTTATAGTCTCAATATCACACGAATATCAAATTCCTAACAAACAGGTTATGTTTCCTTTACAGTACATTGTCCCATAGGACTTAAATATCATATCATAAAATCAAACCTAAAGCTGCTGGTTGGCAACAAATATATGTGGGGTGTAAGTGAGGATCACATCAGTTTGAAAACACAAAACCGATTTTGTTTGAAGGCAAGATTGTTAAACTCTTTGTCACGACCACTAGCAAGTTCTTCTGAAAAACACTAATATGCATTGGTAACCAAAGTGTCTTAGAGACATTTTCCATTATTATCACAGACATAACAAATCAAATATCAAATAGCAACAATGAATTAAGATATATAAAATTAAACATATCTCATATTATCAAATGTGCACATATTTTCACACAAATTATATTCAAACATTCCTAAAATGTGTAAACACACATGATTTCTAGGTAAACAATTCAATATGCAAGCGTCTAAGTGATCCAAAGCAATGCAAACTTTTTGTGAAGTTAATTGTCTGATGTTTCACCTAAAATCACATAAATTTACAAATGTCATTTTTAAAACAATATTTTAGGTCCAAAAATAATGTTACCAACATATAAGTAAACTGAAATTTTAAATTAGAGGTTACCGGTGTGTTTTGGAAATAAAACATTGTTCAGTTGCATTTTTTAATAATTTATGCATAAATTGTAAAATTATGAAAATTCACAGAAGGAATGTAAACAAATAAGATTTATTGTATAAAAATCTACGATTTTTTTTCTTTAAAATAGCTTAAAATAAATTTTGTTTCAGACAATATGGTTTACCTAGAAATGGATAAACATCCAAACATACTATGACTTTTTAGCATTTTATTAATATTTATAAAAATATAAATGAGTTTAATTAAGAATTTTTTTAAATAGCTCTCTTAAAATGGCTGAGTATTATTCCTGTAAATATTATAAGTTTTAATTACACATTATTTAATTTATTCCTTTCACTAAATCATTATTTGGACCATTCTCATGTCCGTGCGATTTATACTACAAAAACAAAATCAAATGACCGTAGAGGTATGTTGAAATTTGACGAAATGTGAAATCCATCCACCTTGCAAAAATATCACGTTAAAATTCTTGAATGCTACGCTGTAACAAAAGAGAATTGCATTGATAAACGCATGCAGCAACAAAAATATGACCACAATCAAATCGGGAATGAGGAGTACCTTCGCCACTGACACAGAGCATCATCAAGGGGCAAGGAGGTGTATTCCTGTTTGTTTGGGGTAGGGAGTGATCTCAATCTTTTTGGAATCATCAACTTGATGTTCTCTGGGATCCTCAGACCTCTTAGCCTAGGCAAGGCTTCTTTTCCTACTTGCCACTCTTCTATTTTAAAATAATGCTCTTCAAAACGATCCTCATTAAATAGTAGAATTTCAAGCAGAAGAAAACCATTGTCGCTACACATTATTTTTTTGCCATTGTAAAATTCCTCGCCTAAATAAAGAATAGTGAGGTACGGTAACTTCTCTAATAGAGGCATTGGGTCATCCTCGAGTTGTGATTCCCATAACGAGAGAAGTTGGAGGTTTGGCAAGAGTTTATGTATGTTTGTTGGCAGTCTCTCTAACTTCCCATGTAATCTCAACTCAATGAGATGCTTGCAGTGAGAGAGTGGTTGCAATGATGCAAAAGATGTATCACTACTACACAGTTGAACTGATAGTATTCGAAGGCTTTTTAAATTGGACATAGAATCAAAAGAAAACGCACCACCACCGTAGCCGTCAATCCACAACTCTCGAAGATTAACCAACTTTGCAGTTTTGATTTCTCTCCAGTTTAAGGGTTCTACATATCTGAGAGTTTGAAGCTTTGTCAAGTTTTCTAGCTGCAAAGATCTAAATTCAAAGTGTCCAATTAAATGTCTTAACTCTTGCAACTTACAAATTTCAGCCGGTAGTATGACAGGCGAACCCGCTTCGTAAGCGTCCAAAGTTTGTAGTAATCTCAACTTGGAAATTGATGGTGCAGAAAGATCAAACTGAGAGTCCGTTAACCCCAAATACTTTAAATGGATCAAATTTTCTATGTCTCTAGCTAACAGTAACGGCTTTTCATAGTTCCAGCAATCAAAAGCATCGAGCACTTTTAGAGAATTGAATTGCTCTAATATAGATCCCGGCCGTTGGTGTTGGGCAAATAAGAAAAGGGTTCGCAAGCGTGGATTACAATTTTCAAACCACAAATGATTTTCTACCTTAGAATAAATAGCTTGTCGTCTGCATGATGATAAGGTTGGCAATATATTTGAATGTTTTGCTTCATCATAAACATAAAGAAAGTTAAAACTTATTGCCTTTTCAATTGCAAGATCGCGTAATAAATCATGGACTCGACAGGTTGCAATTCTCCCCCAATATCTTCTCCCTACTTGAATCAAACTTCTACTAACCAACTCATCCACGTAAGCTTTAGCCACTTCTTCCATAATATAATTTTCAACTTGTGGTATGAAGCCTTCTGCCACCAAAAGATGGATTAATTTCTCCACATTTATTTCGAAGTCCTCTGGAAAAAGCCCTAGATAAAGAAAGCATTGCTTCAATGGAGAAGGCAAGCAATCAAAGCTCAAAGTTAGTAAGAAATGAATTTCAATTGAGTCAACTTTTAAATGTTGCCAAAGATGATCTCGCACCACACACCATTCTTGTGGCTTCTTTCTAGACAAGAGCCCAACCAGTACAATAATGGCAAGTGGTAAACCATCACACTTTTGTACCATTTCTCTGCCCAAGTTCTTCAATTGATCGTTTACATTGAAATCTGGAATAAATATTTTCTCACAAAACAGTTGCCAACTCTCATCCAACCTTAGTTTTCGAAGATTATGAGAATGAGTTCTCTCGTCTGAACATTCGGCAACTTCTCGATTGCGAGTTGTGATAATAATTCGACTTCCTTCCTTATTGTCTGGAAAATATCTTTTTAAGCTCTTCCAAACTTCTTTATTCCATACATCATCCAACACCACTAAGTAAGAATGCCGTTTCAATAATGCATGAAGATGTCGGCCCAAATCTGCTTCATCCATCTTCTTTATATCCTTCAATTTTTCAATTGGCATCCCCAATGACATTATAATTCTTACGATAAGATCTTGAGTTGTGTAATCTTGAGATACAGAAACCCAAGCACAACGTTTGAATTTCCTCTTGACTTCACTGCAGTGGTAAAGCTTTCTAGCAAGAGTGGTTTTGCCTAAACCACCCATTCCAAAGATGGAAATCACGAAACGACGTGGTTCATCCTCAAGAAGTTTAGTCAACAATTGGTCAACATCATCCTTAAAGCCAACGACATTCTCTTCAATTGCAAAGGAGGTGGTTTTTCTTAGTTCCTTTTTGAGAAGAGCGTTGATCCCTCCCTCTGGGCTTCTACCAGAATCTTTAATTTCGTACAGTTGACGTCTGTTGGAGAGATCAATGAGTTTTTTTTTGAACTTTTTAATCTCCTTGCCTATACGATGTAGATCAACTTGTTCCTTGCCCTTACCAAATATGCAAGAACACATGGAAGGAAAGCATCTTGACTTAGGCTTTTCTTCCGTAGTTTCTCCATCATCTTCAGCTTCAGCTTCACTACGGACTTGGAGATGAAATGTATCTAACAGATCTTCAATGTCATACGCAAGTTCTCTAATATCAGACACCCAATCGAATGTTGTAGGATCTTCATATTGTTTTTCTTCTGCAACTTTTAAGAAACGCTGCTGGACCTTCAGTTCATCTTTCAGCCACGCCACTTCATCTCTAACTCCTTGTAAGAAGGCTACTTCTTTGATGAGGAGGTCCCCAAGCCTTTCCACCACGAATGAGACTATTGCATCAACCATGTTGCTCTCAATAACATCGATCAAGAGCAAGAGATGAACAACTCAAGTTTTAAGGGGGTAATGATCTAATTGTTGTTTCAGTGAAAGATGATTTCACTTTGAAAAACAAAATATTTTTCGAGACGCTTTTCTTTTCTTCGTGGCGTACAGGTAGGACCTGCATTTTTTTTTTTTTTTTCTGTTTTTTAATCATTAAAGATAATTTATGATTAAAGATAATTAAAGGGTTCGGTAGTACGTCTCAGTTGAGTTCGAACCTATGCAATTTGTTTTTGTATAGGACGGCATTCAACCTATGCAATTTGTTTTCGTATAGGACGGCATTCAACCTATGCAATTTGTTTTCGTATAGGACGGCATTCAACCTATGCAATTTGTTTTCTTATAGGACGGCATTCAACCTATGCATTTGGTTCGAATCTAATTTTCGAAAGAGCGTTTGTGGATTGGACGCTATATGTGCCCCTTAAAAACCGCATGTTCACCCCAAATAAATATATTGTTCAAAAATCTAATATTATTTTTAAGTAAAATTTACTAAAAGGTAAAATAGTTTGTAGACACCCTAAATAAATATATTTTTCAAAATCTAATATTATTCTTAAGTAAAATTTACTAAAAGATTAAATAGTTTATAAGTTATCCACGAATTGTTAATCAGTTTCTCACATTAAATAGCCCTTTTATTTTCTTAAACCCTAACCTCTTTTTTAAATATTAATGTTAAATATTTAATTTTTTTCAAGGAAGATAAATTGATCATGAAATAAAAAGAATAAATCAATATCCTTGGATGTAGTCATCGGTGGTTTGGTTATAAATGTAGTTATTGAAATCAATTCAATGATTCTAATTGAAGGTTAAAATTAGTAGTTGAGTAAGATAATTCAACTTTTATATTTTGAGTTTGATTTTGTAAATGTGATTATTGAAATCAACAAGGATTCAGATGGAGTAATAAAATCAATAGTTGGATAAAGTAATTAAACTCTTATATTTTCAATATTTTTTTAGAATAATAAATACATCATCCACATTGTCTGGAAATAGGCTATGCAATTAGTTCCACCAATTTCTTTTTATCTGACAAGACAGAAATAGGAAGGGATGGTTATTTTGATACACTGATATTTGATAATAATCTAGCTTTTATATATATATATATATATATATATATATATATATATATTCCTTTGATAAGACTCTTGTTGGCTTGACCAACGACTCAACGAGCTATGCCTTTGATTATAATATTTGTATTTTGTTTCTCTCTAAAAAAAGGCGTTAAAATGTTTTTTTTATAATTTTATTTTTTTATGAAATCAACTGTTAATTTGAATAAATTAGGATTCAATTAGGCTGTTAACTATCTTGCTTTATTGTTATTTGTGTGAATTCTAAAAAATCTCTGAACCTTTACATTAAAAGAAAAAAAAAACCACCTGATCTTTCGAAATTACAAGTTTTGCATCCTATCGTTAGAATTTTTGTGAATTTTCATTTGAAAATAAAAGTCTTTAGAAGAATGATGGACGGTGATGTGAACAAAAGGTGTGAAACTTTTATTTTGGAAAGGTCGAGGTGTTTCTTTTTATTAAAAAAAAATTCAAGCAAAAGTTTGGGGATTTTTTTAGAGTTCACCCTTCTTGTTTTTTCTGATTTCCATTATCTTTCATCCACCACTTGTAAATAAAAATTTGACTGAAAACACAACTCATTCAATACAAGAGTTAAAAAAAATATTTGTTTTAATAATAATAAATAAAATAATAATAAAATTGATTAAAAAAAAAAAAAAAAAGGTTAAGATGGGGTATACCTACAAAAATATAATACAACAAAATCAAAAGGAATGATATTTTTAACCATAAATGGGGTTTATTTACAAACTGAAAAATTTTAAAATTTTTAATGGGGTGTGATTATAAATAAAAAGGGTGTACATAGAAGTTTGAAGGCCTCAGTTGGTGTATGTGATAGGATTAGATAATTTATATGATATTGGATTGGATTAGATTAGATCAGATTGGATGTTATTCTATGTTTAATGAAATACATGATAAGATTAAAAATAGTAGGTAAAAACTTAGATTTTAAAGTAAATTTTCTAAGGTTTTTTAGAAATTTTGCATATTAACTAGTCAAACTTAGCTCCACAATCGCCATTGTCGCTTACCTCCTCTATTGCCACCTTCCTTCATTAGCGATCTACGACATCAAAGAAGATTGACGATCAACAGTGGTGCAGATATCGCTTGGAGATGAAGACAAAGATGGGCAAGCATAGAAACCACGGCGGAGAGGAAGACGGAGACGAAGAAGAACAGCAAGCGCAGAAACCGCTAATGAAAACTAAGGCGAAGAAGAAGATCGATGAGCGTAGAACCGCGACGGAGACGAAATGGAAGAAAGGAGGGTGAGCGAGAAAGACCAATACGACATGTGGAGGGAGAGGGAGAGAGAGGCAAGGGAGGAGAAGAATTGAGCGGAGACGACGGCGACGAAGGCGAATGCTAGGCTTGGAAGAAGGAGTAGACGATGTGATTATTTTAATCAATATAATTGAATGAGTTAGATTTATCTCAAACTAATGAGATAAATTAATGATGGATTAAATTAGTGAAAGGTGAGTGGAAGCACAAAACATGGGTTTGAACCAAGAAGTTATCTAATTTCAATCCTAACTCGCGTAATAAAGGCAGCTTAAAGGGTGTCAATATGGCCATTCAAAGTAAAATACTATGCAGACCGAGTCCCAGTCTAAAACCATAAAATCTGGCCTACATAGTAAATTCCTTTTATTTTTTCTCTTGTTAATAATCTTATATTTAAATATAAAAGAACAAAGAAAAAAAACCACAAAAAAAAAAAAAAATGTTACAGCCAGTTGATTTAACTTCATAAGTCTAGTTCATAAAATTGTCTAATACTACATATATGTACATACATATATACGCACACTCACACACACACACACACATATATATATATGAATTATGGTTTCCATATTTATTCTTCTTTTTAATTTTTCCATTTGATTCTCAAATTTATTTTTCTCTCATTTTTTTTTTCAAATCTTGAAGAAGAGAGGGATTTAACAATTTTTTTAAATGTTTTTATTCAAAAACCATTGTAGAGACTAATCAAATTCAAATTATTAAAATGATGTTGGTTTCGTGAAACAAAGGTGACAAAGTGCAATCGATTTATTTTCAAAAATAAAAAATAAAAAAATAGGGCAATCGGTTTGAGAAATCTATTGTTAATGGTTTCGTAATACAAACCTTTTTTTTTTTTTTAAAAAAAAAAGACTTCGTATTACAAATTTGTTGGAAACGTTTCACAGATATTATCACGTGTCTTGATTTTCATGTGTTTCCAATTTCCACCAAATTGGAGTAACGTATGATTCAATTGTTTCATTTTTTTGTTTTGTTTTGGGGAATATTTAATGGTTTCACGTAACACAACTTGCTCTATTGGAAATCTTTTCATTGAGACATTATCATGTATCTTCATTTTCGTTTGTCACCAGCAAAATTCGAGGAGTGTATTGTTTAATGGTTTCGCATTATAACTTGTTAGAATCTTTTGACTGATATTCTCATCTGCCTTTTTTTTTTTTTTTTTTTTTTTTTGAATACATAAACTATAGTTGGGACAGGTCCAGAAGATGATCGAGACCAATCGAGATAGAATACTAGGGTACAGCTTGGATGACGAATCACAATTTGAAAGGATCTACACACCCAAAGACGGGTGAAAAAAAACCCACATTAAGATGGGGGATCAACCCATACAAATGATGAGAGATCAAAGAGTTTAGTATATTAGTATTAGTATAAGATATATTATATTATATATATGTAGTGGGTCCGAACCTCGACTACCAAAGCGAGCTATGTCCAGGTAGGTTAGAAACTCAATTAACATAGCTTAAGTTTATCGGGCTATATCCAAGTAGGTTAGAACCTCAGCTAACATAGCATAAGTTTGGTGACTTATGTCCAGGTAGGTCGGAACCTCGGTTAACACAGTGTAATTTTATCGAGCTATGTCCAGGTAGGTTGGAGCCTCAGCTAACATAACGTAAGTTTCAACGAGCTATGTCTAGGTAGGTCGGAACCTTAGCTAACATAGCATGATTTTATAGAGCTATATCCAGGTAGGTTGGAACCTTAGCTAACACAGCTCGACTATTAAAATATTTGCTAAGAAGAAGCTTGGTAAAGAGGTCACTGTTCACTTTTATACTTAACATTAAATAGAGAAATCAATATAGTAGTTCTTCAGAGTAAAGCATTATAAAGCATTCGGAGCTTTTATCAATTTTTAAAGAATGAATTACATACTAAAGATATGCGCTTAAAAAGTTACTGATAGTATGGTTGAAGGTACTCGATATTTCAAGCTCGTGAGACTTCAACTCCATCCATATTAATCAGATGATGTGCTCTATTTCGGGAGCTCGCCAAGGCTATTGCTGTGCTGGTTGTTGATATCGTGAGTTCGCTGGTTGCACCATATTGTCTCTTAAGCGACCTTTCTGGATTAAATCCTAAATGGAGTCCTTTAACGCCCAACATTCTAAAATGTTATGTCTGACCTCATTGTGATAAACACAAAACCTGTTCTTATTTCTAAGGTTAATGAAAGTCCTCATAGACTTAAGCTTACCGAAGTCCTCATTGTTCTTCTTCCTTGTATAAATTCTGTCTTATGTATCTGACAGGATGCTATAGCTATCATAATGACCATGACATTGAGATCGTTTGTTTCTAGGCTCATTTCTGGCCTTCTTAGCGACCGGATTGTTTGAGTTGTTATTATGACCTTCACTTTCGTTCCTACCGTTATTTCTTTTCTTTAATTAGTTGGAATTGCTCGCTACACCCTTCTAGTTAAACTATTTTGAGTCGAACTTTTCCTCCCATCTAATCTCCTTGGTAGTTCGCTCATAGAATTCGCTTAAAACTTTCATTGGAGATTTGTAAATGCTCTCATATAACTTTCCATCCTTGCAAAGTTCAAGTCAGATCGTAGTTAGAATGCTTTCATCTGAAGGGTTCTCTACGTTAGTGACTTCGCATTTGAACCTGGTAATATAATCTTTTAGCGATTCATTTTGTCGTTGGAAGACCGTAGCGAGGTGGTAAGATAGTACAAGTTGCCTCATCAAAGTTTAGTACTGGCTAATGAATTTTTGTTAACATTTCTCCCAGCTATCTATGCTATGAGCTGGGAGACTCTTGAACTAGGTCCGTAGAATATCGCCTAGGGTGGTTGGGAAAACACTACACTTGACCAAAGGGTCAGTCGTCTGAAGGTCCATTTGAAAATTGAATGCATCTAGGTGATCATAAAGGTTGTTATCCCTATTGTACGGAGAAATGTTGGGAACTTTGAATCTACGAGGGAAAGGTCGCGTCTCAATCTCCCTTATGAAGAAAGTCTTTTCCTAATATTGATCATGTCGATTTGTGGCACCAAGGCATGTTTTGAGCTATTAAACCCTCTAAAAAAGCTTCTCTAACCTCGAGTCTTAAGGCCTGTGTCCTCCCTTAAGCTCACAACCTGAAGAACGACGGTCCGATACATATCCTTGGCTAGCCCTTTGTGAGTCATCAACTAGATGTGACTCTGTATGTTGCTATAATATAAGGCCTTCTCTCCACGAGCTCGGCGACCTTCAGCACTCGAACGTGAGTTTAAGGAATGAGCTAAGCCGGCAGGTCGTGGCACCTCTCTATAGGATCTTTCAGGAGTTAACACTTCCTATCGTTGCTATTAATAAATTTCTCTATGAGTAATTGCTTCAGGTCTGTGCACGTTTTGTGCTTGGGTCTGTGCCAGCGCCTTAACTTCATCTGCAAGTTACTGCACTGTATTCTCTAACATCTCCTATAGAGACTGCCGGTGTTGGTTGGCGAGAGGCTAATTGAAGCATACCCATGGTGGCACCATCTGTGGAGACATGGGATGCACCTGCTACAGGCACAGTTATAGTCTGTTGATGATTCATCTGTCTTTCTAACTGATTAATCGCCGCGTCAAAACTTTTGGTAGTTCTTCCTCTTGCCATGGTAGTTAAAAGACTCAAAAAATTACAGTCTAGGCCCTCCTTCTAAAACCAAAATATCGACGTCTGAAATCGGTCGACCCGAGTTCTTTACCCAATACTACAATTAATGCAACACAAAGACAGAAAACAAACAAGAAACAAGAGGAAGAACAGAGAATGCGATGGTATTGTTACATGGTTTGGTACAAAAAGATGCCTACGTCCGCGACTGCTTCTCTGGTTATTTTGGCAGAGTCACAGTGTATTATTAATTGTGTGTTATCTATTTACAATGAGCTTTCAACCCCTATTAATAGAGTGGGGTGTCACAATTTGGGTATAATTAAAACAAGAAAGAATTAAACATTAATTACACTTCCAAAACTGTATCCGCCAATTTTGGGATAGATCTTGCTGAAGTATGAATCTGATTTTATCTTCAAGTTTGATAGTTGAGTTTTTCTTAAATTAGACTATTACCTTTTTGGAAGAATTCCTTTAACGAGCTCTACAAGTTGCAAGCTATGCCTCGCTCTGAGCGACTTGGAGCTAATGAGGCAGCCTTGAATATGGTTTGACTAGCGACTTGAGAGCTGCAATAGCGAACTGAGAGCTCGCCTCTGCTAGCTAGACATTGGCTAACTGGGCCTTTATCTACTGAATCAATCTATTGGATCAGATTGTTAGGTTTTTACTAGCCTACTCATGTAGTCTGAAAAATATCCACAACAGTAATCCTTCTTGCTGTTGTTTAACAAGTTAGGATTTGAGACAAAGTCATTCCTGTGAATAATAACTGTTGGCAATAAAAACCTATATTCTATATATGTTACATGTTCATTTTTAAAAAGGTTATACTCAAGTCTTTTATTGTAAGATACAACAACATCTACCAACTAAATGGAAAAAAAATCTGTCATCACTATTATTCATTATGAAGGGAATAACATCATCCATCAGGCTCTCCATCCGACTTTGCGACTATAAAATTTTGACTCTTTGGCTTCTCTTCTATTCAAAAACTAGAACTATAAAATGAGCTCCTGCACAAACAATTGATGGTGAATGAATCCTAATCACCACCACTATGTAGTTGACCTGCCTTCCTACCACGTATCTTGATCTTTGATTTCGATTCCTCATTTGATTTGTCAAAATTTGGATTATCATTCCTACTCACAATTTTTAATGGGTTAGCTTTTGTGTTAAAAACCCACTCATCTAAGGAGATCATCGAAGAAGGTGAAAAAAGAATATGCATATATTTTAGTGTTTTTGCAAGAAATAAGCTTTACATCATGTTGTCTTTGAATCATCAACTCAAATAATTTATATATATATATATATATATATAGATGTTTTTCATTAATAAAATCACCAACAAAATTAGAACTCATCCATTAAAAAAATCAAGACCCATCTTCAGCCATCTTCAACTTCCAAATCATCTATCATCAACTCATTCATCTTCAACAACAGAATATCAAAAAAATCGTCAACAAAAATTGAAAAAAGAAAAAATCAACATCTTTATATGAAACCTAGATGAAGGTTCATTTGGGTTCATTAAACCTTTATCAAGATGATAATAAAAAAAATAAGGAAAGGAAAAGAGGCAGCAACAGTGGAGAGAGATAGAGATGAAGATGGGTCTGAACAGAGGAGAAAGAGAGAGAGATTAAAAAGAGAAGTTTGTTATAGAGAGAAGACATGGGCAATTAGTGGCATTGCTAGTTTGGTGGGTCAGTGTAAGATTTGGTGGGAAGTCATTTTAACTTATGTATTTTTTGCCTTTTTTTTTTTTTTCTGGAAACTTTATTTTTGATAAGATCCTCCCAGACTCCTATCTTAATTCTAGGAGGATTCCGTGAAAACTGAGGTCTCCTTGATTGAAATCTATAATTTAGTGAAAATCATTTAGGAAAAATCATACCAAATTTCATTATTTATTTATAAATATAAATTGAATAAATTAAAGAAAACATTTACATTTTTTATGTTGAACTCATATACTAGATATATAAAATATATGGAAAGATATTTCATTTTCAAAATTATTCTCGAAATATATTTATAAAATCTTATTAATTAAAATTAATATATAATGAGGTAAAATATTTCTACTTAAAAATAATATGAATATATTTTGTCATCACCATATAGCATTTCTCACGATATGCATTAATCCGTATGAACTTGGGACGAAAACCAGAAAAAAAAAAAATTGTAAAAGAATGAGCGCTAACCCCTGATGAGTGAATATAATTTTTCTAAAATTAAACTAAAAATAATAAATAATTATTATATCATAATAAAACTGTATTGATTCAATTCAGTATGTAAAATTTGTAATATGAAAATCTATACTAATTAATACCCAAGAAAATCTATCATGCGTGGTGAAAATACTCAACACATACACAGAATAAGGGATAATATATACTATACATGTGCTGGGCGACTGTAACACCCCTCACCCCGATTTCCCGTCGACGCGAGATTCGAGGCGAAGAGCGTTACGGTTCCAAACTGAAAATTCATTTATTTCCTGATTTGAAAATTTCTTATTAAAAGAAATGGAATCACCACTAAAAGTTTGACGATATTGAAAAACTAAACTTTAATATTATTTTCTCATATATAGTTTTTAGAAAATTCGGCAGAGTCTCCTTTGTTTTTATGAAAATTCAAAATTAAACCTGTAAAGAAAACAATAACACTTCTATAAAAATTCATTTCTCAACTCCAATTCGGACCTCTCGTCCGATTTCAAAAATCCCAAAAATCACTTCAACACGCAACCAATTAAAATCACTATTTAATCGAAATTCAAAATCCACCATCATAAAACTTTATATTACATATTTATCAACCAATACACATAACTTACGAATATTTTAAAACTTTAATACAAATTATACTTTACACACTTTTTAAATTTAGAAACTTATACACATACATGATGGTGCCCATACATATATATATATGATGCAAAATGAATATTGTTCAAAAATGTATGGCGGATGTGACTCATAGAGTATCTGCAGGAGTTTCGTCCTCGTCTCAACAAGAAGCCCAAATTCGATTACCTACGCGTGGTAAATCCAACGCGCTAAGTATTTCTACTTAGTGGGTGTACACTTAATTTAAAAATCATAAAACTTCATTTTCTCATAATATAATCTCAACAAAACCTTTCAACAATAATGGAGAGTTCAGAAGAAAGCATAAGTCATAAAGTACATAATAATCGTTTTTCCATCTATTTACACATAATCTATACATAAATTTTATATTCATATTTACTAATTCCCCAAATTACTAATGATTTCATATATCAAATATATAAAAATATTTATTTTCATTTACCTCAACACGATATTCACCATATGTACACATTTCTCAATGTTTACTAAATTCACAATCAAATCGGTTTACTCATAACTGTATCTTTCCTATTCAAACACATTATCAAGAATCACACATAGTAAACACATACCGATCATTTTCTATATATAAATTATTTTCAGATTATTTAACTTTTATTAGAGGTCACATATAAAAACTACTTTATTAATAATTACAGATACAAACCACGTGAAAATCAATTCCGATCATAAACACTTTATTAAAAGTTTCAATTATCTAAATTATATACTTAATATATATACTTCTTAGTAATTCGTTTTGTAAAAATTTTACTAATAATTATTCTTATCAAATATGTAATACTTATTATTCTTATATATATATCTACACATATATATATAACACGATTTTGTTTAACAATTTTCATTTCAAACTTTTTAATACGGTAACTCAATGTCAAATTTTCAATAATAAGATCAAACAAAATACATAAATACTTAGCTTTTCAAAAACAAATATATCAAACAGGATTCAAAAACACATATATCCAACATGATTCAATCACCTAACTTTTTCGGAATCCATTAAACACTTTTACACTATTATCCCTTTAATGAAATTTCAGATCTTAATCATCATTATAATTCTGAAATAGCACGTTATCATCAAATAGAAACATAAAACACAAGATACGACTTTCAACGATATATTCGTAATGCATTAACTGATCATTTAAAAATGCTAACCAATCGTAAAGTTCACGGCATTATATCAATTAATAACTAAAAAGTCAAACTCATCATGTCAAATTTTACTTGTCATATCTAATTACGATAATGCCCTTTCTCTCATATCATTTTCCTTTGTAACATATCTCACACACGTTACTATATCAAAGAGCATTTAGCAAATATATTTGCGATTCTACCATTTTTCTTTAATTAGCGCCCTTTGTAAAATTCTATCACGATACCATGGATCGGTAACGGGTTTACTGGCATCAGCCAGACTAAACGGCAACCCCGGCAACGGCCGCTCGGTGTCTATCCACCGGGTCGCATATCACAATCTGTTTCCGTTTCAGGACCGGGCATTCGGTGCCTCTCACAGTCCGTCATACAACGTCGATAAGCAATCATAACGGTGCAGTACTGCTAAAAATCACCCTATTGGCTAGCCAACTACCAATCCCCACCTACCGGTGATTAGATTTACGCGGGCCCTTATAATTTATTATTAATCACTGCAACTTTTCACACATATATATATACAACTTTTATCTTTTAACAAAAATTTCATTTAAAAACCAATAAATACAATTTCAGTCACGGTTTTTCTCATACTTAGGAATTAACAATAGAAACGACATAAAACACTCTTATATATTCAATTTACTCATCAACTCTTTTTCACATATTCATACCTTTATTCCGATATATATATATATTCGGTCAAGGTACTCAACTTATCCGTTTCTTTCCATTTCATTTCGTATTCTTTTTCGTTCACGTTCAAAATTCAGTCAAATCATATTTAAATATTCTTTCAAAATAATTTATCCAAATAATTCCACGCACTTCAAAACTCAACAAAATTTAAATCTCATATATATATATGAATACTTATTCAAATCGATTATTCAAACATAACTCAAATAATATACAGATGATATCCAAATGATAAAATTACCCCTAGAGCACACTACATATCAATTTCGTCCATAGGGTATATTATTCCTGAAATTATTTTTCAAATCCGTTCTTCATCAAACAAACTCATCCATGAGCATACAATTAACATTTAAAATTATTTAATATCTCAAATAAATAATAAAACAAGTTTCAGGAGGTTATATATAATTGATTAAAAACTAATAAAATTAACAGTTTAAGATTAAGTATACACCAACCTATTTGGGCTTTCCAATAACTTTCCACTCACCCAATGGGAGGTTTTCACGCCTCCCTAACCTCCCATAAATCATCACACAATCAAACCCTCGCCTAAGGTTAAAAAAATACATATAAATCAACAGATAAACCAAAATAACGAAATCAAAAACTAAATCAACTACAAAATCATGTTTATTGATGTATTAGAATATTCCTAACTAAAACCCAACACAAAATAATCAAATAAAATCAATTTATCTCTTTTTAGATCAGTTGAAAATCCGAAAATCAACTTGATAAATGCGTAGATTTGGTGTTTTTGAGACTAAGAATAGGTAGATGATAAAAAAATTTAATGATAATTGCAAATAATTAAAAACAACTAACAAAAAGAATGAAAAAAAAACAAACCAGAAGAAGCAGAGCACGGGAGGAAGAAGGCGAGTCGGCGCAGCAGACAGAACTGAAAAATCTGGAGAAAAAAAAATGTTTTTATAGGCACCAACTTTTTGAAATTATGAAATTACCCCAAAGTTTTCATTATTGACAAATCGACCCCAAAACTTTTTATTTTCTGCACTTACACCCCTGCTCATATACTAATATCCCATTTGACATTTTTGACACCTCACACTTTCACTAACTTATTCAAATTTATTCATAACCTTATTTTATCCACAAATACATAATTTATTTGAATGAAAAATAATAATAACAATAATAATAATGATGATACTAATAATTATATAATAAATCATTTATTTTCATTGAATTCAAATTTATTTTCATTTAATAAATTACTTATGAAATCAACGAATATAAATCAGACGGAAATAAATATTGGGGCGTTACAGCGACTCAGTCACTATAAACATCTGTCATACACGTGCTGAGTGGCTCTCTTAAACTTACACACGTGAAGCCTACTTGACCGTTTAAGGGGGAGAGTATAAACTTAATGTTTAGAAAACATTTTCATTTTTCTTTCTCAAATCTTTTCTGAATATACATATAATATTTAAAACATTCTAAAAATTTTCATATAATAAACTCAAGCTGAAAACAATAAATTCCTATTGGAATTTCTAATATGAAAATATATATACATATACAATTAAATTCTAATTTAAAACATATAGCAAAATTAATAATTCAGGAAATTAATTAACTAACAAATAATTCAATAATTAATTCAGTTTAAATAAAATAATCTACTCACATAATTCCTTTACTCAAATCTAGATTTAAAATAGCTTTCTATATGATTTCTTATAATTCTGGAATTGAATTTATTGCACACCAAATTAATTTAGAAATCAGCTTCAATTATTTTTTATTTTCTCTGCCTTCTTCTCTTCTTCTTCTTTTTCTTCTTCAGCTTGTTATGTTCTTCTCCTATTTGTTTTGCTTTAGTTTCGTGTGTTTGATCTGCTTCGCATACACACACACACACTACATCACCTTATCTTCTAAAAAACTATTCTCATTATGCTTGTCTTTTCTTTTTTTTTTAATAAAAAATTTATTATTTTCTTTCAACCACCTCACCCATCATTTCTGTTATTTTATTATTATTATTTTATTATTTCTTTCAATTTTTTCAATGGACACAACCTACCACATTATCCTTGTAAATTTACATTTTGCCCCTTATGGTATTTTCCCTTTCACACCCCATTTTTTAAGTTCTTTTGAAAATATCTCCAAAGAGAATATTTGTTCATCTACCCTTTTATTTATAAAATTTGGGCAGACTAAATTAATAACAATAAACTATATTTCAATTAATCACTTGGATCTACTTGGATTGGGGTCTTGCACTTTTAGTCCTTCAAGTTTTAGAAAATATCAAGTTTTTAAAGATCTTATTAAAAATAGCTCATTTCATCCCTAACTTTTTCAAAACTCTTCAAAATAATTGAAACCGTCGGACAACTGATAGTCAAACTAAATAGAAAAATGAAAAAGATTCAATTGCCCTTCATCACCCAAAATGACTATTTTGCCCCTAATAAAATCAAAATATTACATATTATTTTTTTAAGGTAAATATTACTTGTTATTTGACCAATACAAAGTTGACATGTGTACAATAGTATAATTAATACTTTTTTTAAAAAAATATGATTATTTTTTTAAATTAACAATAATTTAAAAAAAAATCAGGAAAAAAAAATTTCAATCCAAGGGAATTTTTTTAAAAAAACAATTAAACCCAAATGAAGATCCCAAGAATTTAAAAACAATTTTTTTTAAATATATATATATTTTAAAACTTTTACTTAATTAAAAAATGATTAATAATTAAAATATATATATGTCCCTAGATTGTTTTGATTGTTTCCATCCATTCTCCATCCAACCATTAAAAATATTTATTTAAAAAAATAAAACAAATTAATTTTGAAAATAAAAACAAAAGTGCAAAACCATTTCATTTTTTTCTTTTAGCTAGTTCATCTTTTCCGCCTCTTTTCCTTCTCTTCCATCTCCTCCGCTTGTTTTCCTTTTCTTTCATCTTTTTCGTTCTTCTCTATCTCTTTTGTGTCCTCCATTGATCTCCATTTCTTTCTCCTCCATCTCTTCTCCATCTTCTTTAGTCTTTGCCCACTATCCCTTTCATCGCGGCCTCCATCTCTTCTCTTTTACCTCAATGAAGCACCTCTGATGGTATGAAGATGCTTTCCATTAGAAATGGAGCTAATTTGCTCCATCTCAGATGAAGCTTGTCAAGGCTCCACATCTGATGCTCCATCAAATTTTTAGTTTTCATATTTTTGTTGTGATTTTTTTTTTAATTGATTTTGGTGCTCCATTATTAGCATGTTTGCTAGCTTGGTGTTTGGGGTTGATAGGCGTATTTTGGTTGATTGGCAAGTTAGGATTTATAGTTGAAGATGAGGCTACATTGTTGGGTTAGACAAAATAAACATAAAGTTGGGATTTGGGATCCGGGTTTGGCAAAAACTGATAATGAAGTTGAGATTTAGGATTTGGGTTCGATTGGTTCGATGGAATCCAAATTGTTAAATCTTGATTGGATTAAAGATCGAACGTGAAGGATGTTAAAGATCAAATATGAACCCAGATCGAACACATAACTTTTTTTATTTTTTTTTAAAATTGTTTTAAAGCTCTTTAACATCAAACCCAGATGTTTTGAATCTAGTTTTTTATTTTTATTTTTTTTTTAACTTTTTAATTTTTTTCATGTTTGATTTTAATTAGTGGAGATCTTTCATTTTTTAATTAATTAATTAATTTTTTAAAATTTTTTTTATATGTTTAAAATCCAATTATCCACGCGTCACGATCTTAGCCTATCATACAAAAAAACCATTTTGCCCTTTCCATCCAAACTATTTATCATTGTTGACCGTCAATTGACTGACGATTTAGATATTTTTTTAAGAGTTTTGAAAAAGTTAGAAATGAAAAGAACTGTTTTTAAAATATCATTAAAAACTTGATATCTTTTGAAATCTCAAAGACAAAAATAATTTCTTTTTTTTTTAAAAAAATAAAAGTTGGTTTTGGGTTTCGAGTTGGTTCTTCCGATCCAAAACTAACCCGAAACCAAAAATAGATGATTTTTTTTTTTTTAAGTTCAAAATCGATTCGACCCAGGGGCAAATTAAAAATCGACATTTTTTAGGTTGGGTCAGGTCAACCCCCATTTTTTTGCCCACCCTTAATTGTACATATTGAATTGTAAACTAATAAAGATTATCTTTTTATTTTATTTTATTTTATTTTATTATTTTTTTTTTTTTTGGCAGTCTAAGATCAATTAAGATAGTTAATGCAATGTTCCTAGATCATATTAATAGAGAATAATATGATGTTCATGCCACAACTTTAATCTAAGTAGGCATATTATGAAGAAAAAAAAAAACAACCTAATAGCAATTAGCACTTGATTTTTAATATATTAGATAAAAAAAAACCCCTACCATTAGATTTCTATTCAAAAAGTTCGCATATTCTATCCAAAATCATGGAATGACCAAAATACCCTTATTAGGACCATATGAAATCCTATCATACTCTTAAACTTGCCTAATGATTGAAATACTTATATATATATATATATATATATATCACATAATACAAAAAAATTAAAAATAAATGGAGGGTAGAGATCCCAATAGGGATATCCACCGTCCATCACATGTGATAAACAGTGGACATCTCATTTGGGATCTCCATCTACCAGTCATTGAAAATCTTGAAATATATGTTTATAGAGATCTGAAAACCCATTAGGTTTCACCCGGATTTTTGGCTTTTCAACAACTAAAAACTCAAAAATCTAGTTTTCAAAGATTGGAAATCCAAAAATCTAGGTTTTTTTTTTTTTTTTAAAAAAAAATACTTAAAAATCTATTGTTGAAAATATTTTATTGAAAAGTAACATTTTTAGGATCCACCAGTTGAGAAATAACTCAAATCTGAGAGAGTGTATTTAATTAAGACTTATATAAACTTTTTTTTTTTACGTGAATGACTTTTATAGAATTCATGAATTTTTGTTGACTTTGGTAGGCTTTACAAAATTGTGAATAATTTTTGTAGACTTTTATGAAATTCATATTAAATGACTTTCATAAACATCAATAAACTTTTATAGAGTTTCAATTTAAACGATTTTCATAGAACTCTATTGATTTTTATGTACATTAAAAAAATCATAAAAACATTTCATAGACTTTTTTAGGCTTTCATCTTACCAAAAAAAATCAAAGACATTGATAGATTTTTGTCAGTTTCAAAGATATAATATATACTCATAAATTACATTTTTCATATTAATAAAAAATTTTCTTATAAAATTAAAAAAAAAAAATCATCATTGATGTCTATTAAGCATGAAGAAGGTATTTATCCTTCTAATTTTTTTTTTTTTAAAAAAAAATCATAGAGGAAATGATCTTATTGATAATATTACCATGTTACATATGCAACTTGATGATGTAAAGAAAAAAAAGTTGTAAAAGATATTTTATTTATCCCAACAAAGTCTACAAAAGTCTTTGAGAGAAAGCAAAAAAATATTAAGAAATTTTTTATACACAAATGTCAACAAAAGTCATTCACATTTTAAAATTTATGAAAGTCATTGATATAATGAATATCCCTTTATTTTCATAAACTCTTGAAAAGTCATAATTGTTAAAAATCTTGATTGAATCCCCTTTAATTTTTATAGACTCATTAAATATATGAATGGAATACATCTAAATTTTTTAATTTTACAAAAGTTTTGGAAAGTCTCGATTGAAAACAACCTATGTAAAAGTTTGCACAACTTACCCATTTGAAGAGGTAAACAGACAATAGTGCCCTTGTTATACAAAGCAAATTACAAAACTATTATATCCTTTAGCCTTTCAATTTCACTTTCACTAACCATGTGTAAAGTCACTTTCACTCACATTCTCACGGTCCCTCGCACTCTCACAGTCCGGCATCACTGGAAGGAAGGAGATGACGGCGACGGCTTGAAGGAAGGAACGACGGTTTTGTTGTGTGGGTTTTGAATCGGCAGAGAAGGAAGGAGATTTGATGGGTCGATGCGACGACACGGAGGGGTTGAACGGTCGACGACGATGACGCGGAGGTGTTGAACGGCCGGCGACGACGACAACAACGGAGGCGTTGAACGGCTGGTATCTTCTCTCTCTCTCTCATCTCACCTCAACCATCCGTCCATGCCTTAATCTCTCTAAACTGTCTCTTTTAATACCATTTTGCCCTTTTGCTTGCTCTTGCTTCTCTTCAGGTTCATGTTTCCTGTGAACTTCAACTCACTATGTCATATTATGGTAGGTAGACTCAGAACTGGTTCGGATAGTCATATTGTGGTCATCTTGCATTCATTTATAATATAAAATTAAGCAATCTAAAATATACAACATTTAAATGCTGGTACTATTAAAGTGATGGTAAAACTGTGTTACACCCATTCTCCATTTGATGGGTGGTGCCATCTCATTATGTTGGTTTTCTTTCTCAATTGCTAATTGATTTATTTCTTATTTAATTATTTCTTACATGTCAATTTGCAATCTTAATTTTTGCTCAGCTGCATTCTAATTTTCTCAGTTGCTCTATTTTTTCTATCAACATTAAACAATCTAAGATATATTATGTGTTTTTAGTATTGTGGCTGTGCTTGTTTTGTTTGCCCTTGTTTTTGATGCCTTCACTAGTACTATTTTGTTTTTGATGCCCTTGTTTTTGATGCGTTTCCAGTTGTTATTGTTAGAGTCTTGATTGTTGCTTTTCTTGTCATGATGATGCTTGTTTTTGGTTCAATTAATTTATCCTTTACTTGTACCCTTTGGCTTTGGTTTTTTTCTGAAATTTTATTTTATGATGTTCTAGCTGTATGTCTGCTTTATTTGTCGATGTGTTAGTTTCAATTACTGGGTGACGAAGTTTTGATTGGCATTTTGGTTTTGCTAACCAACTACCAATATGGGGTGATGTTATGTAGTCCCATCACTCCCGTGTGCTGATGATGCCTTTGATGGTATTTTGTAATGCATTATTCGTTATCTTGCATTGTTCCTTGAAACTTCATTCAAGTTTTATTTGGGGATTATCTAAAAACAATTATGCATCCATCATTGAATCAAGGACCATGTAAAATTTAGAGACAAGGGAAGAAAGATCCTAGGAAGTAGGAAGAGCATATTGAACAAATAAAGAGTACATTACATCATGCTATTCTATTAAAATGTCATCATGGCATACAGATCAAGTTGCAACTAGATAAAGAGCAAGCATATTACACATCAAATCCCTCACTCCCAAGAGTACGAAAAGTGTTGCAAGTTCAACAAATCATTGGTAGCAAAGCACACTTAACTAATACAAGAACCAATCTCTGACAATTAACAAATCAGTGGATAGACGAACCAAGACACTTCACAATTAACAGAAAACAATCTCTCACAATCTCATGGATAAGCCCAGTTCTCCACAACAGCAACTTGTTCCTTTTCCTGTTACTGTCTCATCAACAGCAGTCAGTTGATGTTCCTGTTACAAACAGAAAATAAAACAAATTACAAGCAGTCCAAAAAACTAAACTAGCAGTCATTCAAAACGGTTCACTACGAATTAACACTAAAAAGAACTAAAACCTGACCGACAACAAGGTAGCCCATTTGAAACTAAAACAAGAACAGCTACGAGCCGACAACACAGCCAATATACAAAAAACAAAAACAGCAGAAGAAGAACAAGAATAGCTAAAACGAGAACATCTAACCAGTAGTGTGATGAGCAGCGGAAGAAAAACAAGAAGCCAGTTACAAGACGATAACAAGGCAGCCCATTCGAAACTACAAGTCCTAGGAAATCTCGAACAGTTAGCAAGAGAGGAAAATACGAATCAAACTCCAATTTGATAGATAGAGTGAGCTGGCTAGTCTTAAATGAGTTCGTTTTGCAAAAATTTCAGATTTGAGTTATTTTTCAACTCAAGGATGCAGAAGCTTCCTCTTCAATTAAAAAAATAATAATAAAAATAAAAAAATAAAAAAAATCTAAATGAAGAAAACCGGCTCATTAACACAGCCCCAAAAAGGGCAAAAAAAAAAAAAAAAAAACCCACAGCCCCACAGAACATCTACCCAGAACATTTCAAAACATCAAGCATGGGACAGTCCATCAGAATTCCTCCCAAATTTTCACCCCTAAATGATAACCAACAACCAAAAAGCCAACCAACCAACTGAGATCTCTCAAAACAGCCTCAATTCATCCAAAAACTAGACGATCAAAAATTCTCTCCATTTTATTCTATACATAACTCTCAAACTACAAATCGTTTTCTTTAAATCAATTTCTTTACCTTATACATTGCAACCTAAACACAAATTAAAACTTCAATACATAGAATCCAACAAACAGAGATATATTTATTTTAATAATTTCTAGGTAAATACAAATGAGTTTAATTAAGAATCTTTTTAAATAGCTCTCTTAATTAAGAATCTTTTTAATAAATGGAGATGGAGGGTTGCTCCATCTTGATCTGAGATGGAGTCAGAACAAACCTTTGTGAGTTTACAATTCAATATTCTATATTAAGCAGTTGTTTCCAAAACAAAATATAATTACCAGCTACGTACCACAGAAAAGGAAAACCATAGAAAATAGTATTTAATAGTCTCAATATCACACGGATATCAAATTCCTAACAAACAGGTTATGTTTCCTTTACAGTACATTGTCCCATAGGACTTAAATATCATATCATAAAATCAAACCTAAAGTTGCTGGTTGGCAACAAATATATGTGGGGTGATTAATATAAGTGAGGATCACGTCAGTTTTAAAACACAAAAACCCTTTTGTTTGAAGGCAAGATTGTTAAACTCTTTGTCACGATCACTAGCAAGTTCTTCTGAAAAACACTAATATACATTGGTACCCAAAGTGTCTTAGAGATATTTTCCATTATTATCACAGACATAACAAATCAAATATCAAATAGCAACAATGAATTAAGATATACAAAATTAAACATATCTCATATTATCAAATATGCACATATTTTCACACAAATTATATTCTAACATTTCTAAAATGTGTAAACACACATGATTTCTAGGTAAACAATTCAATATGCAAACGTCTAAGTGATCCAAAGCAATGCAAACTTTTTGTGAAGTTAATTGTTTGATGTTTCATCTAAAATCACATAAATTTACAAATGTCATTTTTTATACAATATTTTAGGTCCAAAAATAATGTTACCAACATATAAGTAAACTGAAATTTTAAACTAGAGGTTACCGGTGTGTTTTGGAAATAAAGCATTGTTCAGTTGCATTTTTTTATAATTTATGCATAAATTGTAAAATTATGAAAATTCACAGAATGAATGTAAACAAATAAGATTTATTGTATAAAAATCTACGATTTTTTTTTTCTTTAAAATAGCTTAAAATAAATTTTGTTTCAGACAATATGGTTTACCTAGAAATGGATAAACATCCAAACATACTATGACTTCTTAGCATTTTAATAATTTTTATAAAAATATAAATGAGTTCAATTAAGAATCTTTTAAAATAGCTCTCTTAAAAGGGCTGAGTATTATTCCTGTAAATAATATAAGTTTTAATTACACATTATATAATTTATTCCTTTCACTAAATCATTATTTGGACCATTCTCATGTCTGCGATTTATACTACAAAAACAAAATCAAATGACCGTAGAGGTATGTTGAAATTTGACGAAATGTGAAATCCATCTACTTTGCAAAACAATCACGTTAAAATTCTTGAATGCTACACAGTAACAAAAGAGAATTGCATTGATAAATGCATGCAGCAACAAAAATATGACCACAATCAAATCTGGAATGAGGAGTACCTTCGCCACTGACACAGAGCATCATCAATTGGCAAGGAGGTGTATTCCTGTTTGTTTGGGGTAGGGAGTGATCTCAGCCTTTTTGGAATTGTCAACTTGATGTTTCCTGGGATCCTCAGACCTCTTAGCCTAGGCAAGGCTTCTTTTCCTACTTGCCACTCTTCTATTTTAAAATAATGCTCTTCAAAACGATCCTCATAAAATAATAGAATTTCAAGCAGAAGAAAACCATTGTCGCTGCACGTTATTTTTTTGCCATTGTAAAATTCCTCACCTAAATGAAGAATAGTGAGGTACGGTAACTTCTCTAATAGAGGCATTGGGTCATCCTCAAGTTGTGATTCCCATAACGAGAGAAGTTGGAGGTTTGGCAAGAGTTTATGTATGTCTGTTGGCAGTTTCTCTAACTTCCCATGTAATCTCAACTCAATGAGATGCTTGCAGTGAGAGAGTGGTTGCAGTGATGCAAAAGATGCATCACCACTATATAGTCGAACTGATAGTATTCGAAGGCTTTTTAAATTGGACATAGAATCAAAAGAAAACGCACCACCACCATAGCCGTCAATCCACAACTCTCGAAGATTAACCAACTTTGCAGTTTTGATTTCTCTCCAATTTAAGGGCTCTACATATCTGAGAGTTTGAAGCTTTGTCAAGTTATCTATCTGCGAAGGTCTAAATTCAAAGTGTCCAATTAAATGTCTCAACTCCTGCAACTTACAAATTTCAGGCGGTAGTATGACAGGCCAACCCACTTTGTAAGCGTCCAAAGTTTGTAGTAATCTCAACTTAGAAATTGATGGTGCAGAAAGATCAAACTGAGAGTCCGTTAACCCCAAATACTTTAAATGGATCAATTTTTCTATGTCTCTAGCTAACAGTAACGGCTTTTCATAGTTCCAGCAATCAAAAGCATCGAGCACTTTTAGAGAATTGAATTGCTCTAATATAGATCCCGGCCGTTGGTGTTGGGCAAATAAGAAAAGGGTTCGCAAGCGTGGATTACAATTTTCAAACCACAAATGATTTTCTACCTTAGAATAAATAGCTTGTCGTCTGCATGATGATAAGGTTGGCAATATATTTGAATGTTTCTCTTCATCATAAACATAAAGAAAGTTAAAACTTATTGCCTTTTCAATTGCAAGATCGCGTAATAAATCATGGACGCGACAGGTTGCAATTCTCCCCCAATATCTTCTCCCCACTTGAATCAAGCTTCTACCAACCAACTCATCCACGTAAGCTTTAGCCACTTCTTCCATAATATAATCTTCAACTTGTGGTATAAAGCCTTCTGCCACTAAAAGATGGATTAATTTCTCCACGTTTATTTCGAAGTCCTCTGGAAAGAGTCCTAGATAAAGAAAGCATTGCTTCAATGAAGAAGACAAGCAATCAAAGCTCAAAGTTAGTAAGAAATGAATTTCAATTGAGTCAACTTTTAAATGTTGCCAAAGATGATCCCGCACCACACACCATTCTTGTGGCTTCTTTCTAGACAAGAGCCCAGCCAGTACAATAATGGCAAGTGGTAAGCCATCACACTTTTGTACCATTTCTCTGCCCAAGTTCTTCAATTGATCATTTATATTGAAATCTGGAATAAATATTTTCTCACAAAATAGTTGCCAACTCTCATCCAGCCTTAGTTTTCGAAGATTATGAGAATGAGTTCTCTCGTCTGAATATTCGGCAACTTCTCGATTACGAGTTGTGATAATAATTCGACTTCCTTCCTTATTGTCTGGAAAATATCTTTTTAAGCTCTTCCAAACTTCTTTATTCCATACATCATCCAACACCACAAAGTAAGAATGCCGTTTCAATAATGCATGAAGATGTCGGCCCAAATCTGCTTCATCCATCTTCTTTACATCCTTCAATTTTTCAATTGGCATCCCCAATGACATTACAATTCTTACGACAAGATCTTGAGTTGTGTAATCTTGAGATACAGAAACCCAAGCACAACGTTTGAATTTCCTCTTGACTTCACTGCAGTGGTAAAGCTTTCTAGCAAGAGTGGTTTTGCCTAAACCACCCATTCCAAAGATGGAAATCACGAAACGTCGTGGTTCATCCTCAAGAAGTTTAGTCAACAATTGGTCAACATCATCCTTAAAGCCCACGACATTCTCTTCAGTTGCAAAAGAGGTGGTTTTTCTTAGTTCCTTTTTGAGAAGAGCGTTGATCCCTCCTTCTGGGCTTCTACCAGAATCTTTAATTTCATACAGTTGACGTCTATTGGAGAGATCAATGAGTTTTTTTTTGAACTTTTTAATCTCCTTGCCTATACGATGCAGTTCAACTTGTTCCTTGCCCTTACCAAATATGCAAGAACACATGGAAGGAAAGCATCTTGACTTAGGCTTTTCTTCCGTAGTTTCTCCATCATCTTCAGCTTCAGCTTCACTACGGACTTCGAAATGAAATGTATCTAACAGATCTTCAATGTCATAAGCAAGTTCTCTGATATCAGACACCCAATCGAATGTTGTAGGATCTTCATATTGTTTTTCTTCTGCAACTTTTAAGAAACGCTGCTGGACCTTCAGTTCATCTTTCAGCCACGCCACTTCATCTCTAACTCCTTGTAAGAAGGCTACTTCTTTGATGAGGAGGTCCCCAAGCCTTCCCACCACGAATGAGACTATTGCATCAACCATGTTGCTCTCAATAACAAGGAGATCGATCAAGAGCAAGAGATCAACAACTGAAGTTTTGAAGGGTCTAATGATCTAATTGCTGGTTCAGTGAAAGATGATTTCATTTTGAAAAACAAAATATTGTTTGAGAGGCTTTTCTTTTCTTTGTGGTGTACAGGTAGAATCTGCTTTTTCTTCTTCTTTATCTGTTTTTCAATAGTCAAGATAGGATTTTCTTTTCCTTTTTCTTTTTGCGTTTTTCAATCAATGAAGACTGAAGATAGGATTTACGCAATTATTCAAAATTTCAAATTCAATCAGAGGCATCAAAAGGTCAAGACCATCTCCGCCGGTGTTTGACACCAGATTTGACGTTATTTTAGTTTCAATATCAAATTTTTTAATATCAAATTTTTTTTAACTTCAATATACATAAAACTAAATTGATATAAAAGATATATTCACATGATATTTCATACATAATTTTTTAACTAATATTAATTAATTTATTTAATATATAATTTTATTCTTAAATAATTACTCACATTATATTATAAAAATATTAAATACTTACATATATTTTTTTAATTTTTTATAAAATATTATTCTCATTATATTTTTACCTAATTTTTTAGTCACTTAATATTTTTAACTCATTTTTATCCAACTAATTATTTATTCACCTAATTTTTTATCCATATAATTTTTTCAACTAATTTTTCATCCAACTATTTTATTATCCAACCCATTATAAAATCGTATTCTCAAATAATTAGGCATAATATAAAAAAGAATTATTAATTTCTCACATAATTTTTTTAATTTATTATAAAATATTATTATCATTAATTTTTCAACTAATTTTATAGTCATTTAATATATTATTTATAATATATATTAAAAAATTAAAAATATATTAAAATATATTTAATATTATACTCATTTTAAAGATCTCAATAAAATATTTTTAATTGTATATATATTTTATAATAATTTAATTTTTATTTTTAATTATTAATTATGATAAATTATATAAATGGGATAAAAAGTGTAAAAATTAGAGTTGAAGTGTGGAGTTGAAAATTTGAAAACCAAAAAGTGAGTACGTGGTCCCAAATTCACAAATTTGGTGTTGCTACAGTATGACACCAAATTTGGTGTGATACTGTAGCAAATACACCAAATAGCTCCTTGAAATCGGCAACATTACACCACAAGTGTGACATTTGGAGTCAAAGTTGACAGCAAATTGGTGTTTTATTTGGTGTCACACTGCAGTAGGCCTAAGACTCTAGTAGGCTTGACCAACGACCCATACCTTTGATTACAATTTTTTTTTTTTTAACAAATTTTTTATGGAATCAACTATTAATTTGAACAAATTACGCTTCAATTATGCTGTTAACTATTTTGCTTGTTTAAAAAAGAAGTTAACTATCTTGCATAATTGTTATTTATTTTTCATTTCCATTATAGTTCATCCACCGCTTGTAAATAAAATTTGACTCAAAATACAACTTATTATGTGTAGAAGTTAAAAAATTATTTATTTTAATAATAATAAATAAAATAACAATAAATTTGATAAATAAAAAAATAGGTTAAGATTGGGTATACTCAGAAAAATATAATATAATAAAATCAAAATCAAAATAGGGTTTATTTACAAATTAAAAAATTTTAAAATTTTTAATGAGGTGTGATTATAAATAAAAAGGGTGTACATACAAGTTCCAAAGCGTGTCAATATGGCTATTCTAAGTAAAATACTATGCGGACCGACTCCCCATCTAAAACCATAAAATCCAACCTGCATAGTAAATTCTTTTTAGTCTTTCTTTCGTTAATACTTCTATATTTTAATTTAAAAGGATAAAAAAAAAGGAACAAAATACTACAACTAGTTCATTTCATTTGACAAGTCTATAGCGTAGTGGTTCATAAAATCATCTAATATCATATATTAAGTTATTTTTATTTATTTTTTAAAATAATCAAACAACTTAAAATTATCAAAAAATATTTGCTATTTTAAGTGCAATCGATTTGAGAAATCTATTATTTAATGGTTTCGTATTACAAACTTTTTTTTTTTTTTTTGAAAAAGGTTCTTGTTACAAATTTGTTGGAAACTGACAAATATTATCATGTTTCATTTGTTTCCACCAAATTCGAGAAATGTATTATTTAATTGTTTCTTTATATTTAGAATATTTAATGGTTTCACATTACAACATATACTCATTGAAATCTTTTGATTGACATTATCATCTTAATCATTGGCTTAGAAATGTATTATTTAATGGTTTCACATTCCAATTTGTCGGAAACTTTTGACTGATATTTCTCATCCGTCTTTTTCATTTGTTTCCACCACACTCAAGAAATGTATTATTTAATGGTTTCAAATATCACAACTTACAGCTTGTTGAAATTTTTTCATTGATGCCTCGCAATAAAAAATAAAAAAATCTTTTGATTTTTTTTTTTAAAAATTTTTGAAGAACCAAATTGTATTAAACAGAAAATGAAACACCACCAGAGGAGGGAATACAAGACCCATCCAAAGCAACTAACTTCAGCAGCCAAGGAGGGAAAGATTTTCTCCAGATAGTTGACCTATTAAAACCAAGAGCCCAATTGGCAAGGCTATGGGTAGCTTGATTGCACCCGTTAGGAACATGCGAGATGGAAGTGAATTGATGTTCAGACAAGATAGATTGAATATCATGCACCAGATTAGAAATATCAAGAAGGGTAGAACATGCCCCAGTGCAAAGGTTAACCACATGTAATGCATCCGTCTCTAAGCAAACGGGTAGAAGGTTATGTTGGATTGCCAGATGAAAGCCCTGAAGAACAGCAGAAGCTTCAGCTATATCTACTTCAGAAACATGGTGAATAGAAAGACCTGCTGCCAGGATGATATCCCCGAAATGATCCCTCACAATCACGCCCAAACCTGCTTTTCTTTTAGCCTTATTTACAACTGCATCACAATTGATTTTGAGCAAACCGAAGGGAAGGGGAAGCCAATAACCTTGAGAAGAAGAGTGATCAGGGACAGAGGGATGAACTTTAGCCTCTGCAGCTTCTTGCAGCAACTCAGCAGCCCTCACCCAATAATCAAAAAGTAAAAGAGATGAGTGACCATGGACAAGAGCATTTCGGATATACCATACAAACTAAGCAACCAAGATAAATTGAACAACCAAATTAACATCAACAACCGAGCACACATAGGCTACTCTATCAAAAAAATCCACAAACCTCAATTTACAAAATTCGGAGTCATGGCGCAAGGGAAAAGATCCCCAACATTTTATAGTCACTTTACAAGACCATAATGCATGATCAACCGATTCAAAAGCAGAACCACATAAAGGACATGAACTGTCAGCTGAAATCTTCCGCTTGAAAAGAAGGGTCTTAGTTGGAAGAATGCCTTTGAGAGCGCGCTAGTAGAAAATTCACACTTTTCCTGGTATAGGGAGCAACCACAACTTCTTCCATAAAAAGCAAGGGCCAGAAGAGGAACCATGAAATGAATAGCAACCTTATAAGCACTCTTTACAGAGAACCTACCAAAGCGACAAAATGCCATAAAATAGAATCCTGAAAGGGACGAGAGCTAAGAGGGATGCCAATCAAATCAGCTTCTTCAGGGAGGAAATAAGCCCTGACTTGATCTTCCACCCATTGTCCAGACTCAAAAATAAGAGAGGACACAGTAGTTCCAACCGGAAGAAGCTGAGGAGAGGAAACTTTAAACGTCGAAGGTGGAGGGATCCAATTCTCCTCGTAGATAGAAATATTACTACCATCCCCTACCTTCCATCTTAACCTACGTTTAAGAGCTTCGCAACCCTAAAGAATGTTTTTCCATACATAAGAGGAATTCCTACCAGCATTACAAGCTAGAAAGTGAGAATTAAGAAAGTATTTGGCTTTGAAAACTCTGGCAACAAGGGAGTTAGAGGAAGAGAGGATACGCCAACCTTGTTTGGCAAGCATAGCTTGATTGAAAACACAAAAGTCTTGAAACCCTAACCCTCCCTCTTCTTTCGGAGCACATAAACTCTTCCAACTTGCCCAATGAGCTTTTTTAAGAGAGTCAGAGCTTTTTTAAGAGAGCTTTTTTAACGGTTTCGCATGACAGAGCTGACCAGGGACAGTAGGAAACTTTTGACTGATATCTCATCAGTCCTTTTTCATTTGTTTCCACCAAATTCGAGAAATGAATTATTTAATAATTTTTATATAGCTTGTCTTTCGACTAATATTCTCATATGTCTTTTAGTTTTTTTGAAGTAAATATTCTCATCTGTCTTGATTTTCAATTGTTTGTACCAAATTCAAGAAATGTATTATTTAATGATTTTTATTGCAACTTGCTGAAAGCTTTTGATTGATATTATCATGTGTCTTAATTTTTTGACAACTCTGTCTTAATTTTAATTTGCCCATAAATGTATTATTTAATGGTTTTACATTACAATATTTTTTTTGACATTACTGACATATTAGAATTTGTTGGGATCATTTTCATAGGTTTCTATATTACTATTTGAATCTTGATATTTATTTTATACTCTATTTATTGGAAATCATCATTTGGAGGAATTTAAACTTAATTTATCTATACATAAATAGATTAAATGGTAATTATTCATAATTTTAGTATACCATACTCAAGTCCTACTTCTTTAGGGACGGACACGACTAAGTGGTTTTACTTTGACTGGACTTCGCCGTCTGTGTCTGCAAAAGATAAAAAACCTAATATGCAGAGTCCGAGTCGTTTTACATTACAACTTGTTCGAAACTGTTTTTTTTTTTTTTTTAATTTTTAAATATCTTGTTAGAAACTTATGACTGATATTCTCTTACCCCGAGTAAAACATATGCAATGTAAGTATAAAGTGCTTCAATAATTGCGAAAGGCAACAAATATATTAATTTCTAAATGTATTTAGCTTTCTATTGAGTTGGAGTGTTCCTATTTTTGTTCAAATTCTGAATTTCTGCGATTTCAAATATATATATATATATATTCTGAATCTCTGTTTTATCATTTTCTACTCTTTACTCTAATCATTTTTATTAATCAAACAATTGCTTAATTGAACAAATGTAATCTAAAAATAATTTTATTGTGTTGCGACGAGTAATATAAAACTAATGTGTTATGACCACTGTTTCAAAACTCATTATTTGCTAGTCGACCGGTGACCCAGGAAGTAACGAGTACTTATCGAGCACTTGAAAATTACTATTTAGGGGAAAAAATTATAATTTTTGAAATTTAAATATATAAATTAAAATTTCTTTAAAAGTTAGAGCCATGGCGAAATTTAAAGGTATAGGGCTACCATGTTTTGTTTCATATATGATGCCAAAATGGCACCGTTTTGGCAAAAAATTTTGAATAAAAAACAATGTCAGTTGAATTGGCTGAGTCAATTGAGTAGTCCTAAGTTAGGCCGAGTTGGCCCAAGTTGGGTCGAGTTGGACCCAAGTTGGGCCAAACTCGAGTTAAACCCCTCGATCTGAGGGTTCTTGGATCGACAATCAACCAAGCAGCGATTTGTCATCGAGAACTTGGCTAACTCGATCGAGTTTTTAACCATGACTATGACTTGACAATGATAAATAATATGAAACTAATTTAATTACAAACTAAAAAAGTCATACTATCCTGTTCATAAATCAAGCTTGACAAAATTAATCATGTCCATCCTTCTTCAATTTGAGAAAATAATTCCTCTTTGATGTCTTTTTAAAAGTGTTTGTAAGTTCATTTTTTTGAAGGGATAAATTTTTGGACTTTTATCTAATGACGATGTAACTGGATTTTAATTACTTTGTAAGTAAGACTCTTTAAAAAGTATCGCATGGATACATATTTTCTTTATAAACTAAGTTGATATTAGGGATTTTTATTTTTAATATCACTAAAAAATTGAATTTGGTTTTTTTTTTCAACATTCTTGCGAGCTATTATTAGTTCGCAAGCCTACACAAACTAATAATAGTTCATGAAAGTGTTAAAAATACTCAATTCAGTTTAATTTTGTTTTTTTACTAAAATTAATCCAAGGAACTATCAGGACCAAACTAGATGAGACACTGGTGGCACGGTCTGAAGAGCAACTCCCATACGAGAGGGATCGATCTATATAAAGGTAAGAGAATGACTCATATGAGGGTAGAGGGAGACTTACGAAAGATGGGAAAAGGTAGCCACATTAGTGGTTATACACTGCTGGGTGTCGAACCCAAGTTCAGACGACAAAACAGCTACTATACGAATAATAAAAAAAGTTTGTATGATACAAACAACATGAAGGAAGAGTTGGGGTCCATTAGATAAAAAAATTTGAGATCCAATGACTATAAAAAAAAAAAATTTAAAAAAAGTAGAAAAAATCATATTTTTTAATAAGACAAACAAGCAACCGGTTAAGGGCTAAAACAAGCTCTCTCTTTCATTTGACAACCACACATTGCACAAACCTAATCCTCTCTCCTCTTTCACTTAGAAATTCGCTTTTGAAGGTCTTGCAAATCACTTTTTCTCTTCTCATCTTCCATGATGATAAAGGTTCAACTGCTACCAAAATTGATTTGGTCGAATCTGTTTCATTCTCTTGATCTAAAGGATACGTTAATCAAAAAACAATTTCCAATAATATGTGGCAAATTATTGAAATGTTTGTATTTGATTGTTTATAATTTGAAGTAGTATTTTTTTAAGGCCTTATGATTTTGTTGTGTGATTTCTTATTTCCGCCACTTTCCCGAGAAAATTTTGCACTAGGGTTCTTTAAGTCGACCTAGCATAGAAGAAGAGAAACGGCTCATGGTCTCGCTGGTACCGGATTTAAATTCTGTGTTTTTTAAATTTTAACTTAAAGGTAATTTGGTAAACTTGAGTATAAAATAAAAATATTTTGTTTGAGGGGTTAAAAATAAATTTTCATAAAAAAGTGAGTAAAAACAAATTTTTTTGTTTTGTTTTTTTGATTTTGGATAAAAGTAAATTTAACCCTAAAAGTTGTTCTATGTTCGGTAAATTTTTATAAATTTTATATACCATACTAAATATGTCAAAATTGATTCAAGACAACTCATACAACTCGTAATATAAACTTTACCTAAATTAAATTATTTGTTAACGATAATTAATAAAATCACATGCAAAAGAAGATCATTAGCCCTATATCCGTTACAACATCATGTGTTTTGCAATAATCTAAAGAAAAGCTCAACACGTACAATTAGTGTTTACTGTTTCAAAACTAATTATTGGTTACTATGTTAACATTTCTTTTAGATAAAAGTAAATAAATAATAAGTGTCTTTTTTTTCCAAACAAAGTAAGTTCATCATCGTATAAACATACTCAGTTGTCATTTTCAGTGATAATAACCATAGATCATATTAGGTAAGTGTAGACAATAATATCCAATGACTATGACTTTTATGATTGATATCTCAGCTAGAGATTTTTTATAATCCAAATCATAAATGCACTAATTTTAATAGTCTACTAGCCAGTGATGGATCCAAAAGTTCATCTTAGAGGGGCACTTCAAATCATAATAACATTAACAAAAATTTATGCTAGATGAAGATAAGGTTATTTTGTTCATAAGTCTCTTACGCTTATATTAATTAATAAAATTGTATGTTCAAATTATAACCTACATTAATAAGATTATAAATTCATGTTAGGTCTTATATTTACCCAATCTCATATTGTCGTAGTATTTTTTTTTTTTGGAAAGAAAAAGAAAAACTAAAATTAGTAAATATGAATTTATTCTACTACCTTCAATAGCAAAGATAGTTAAAAACAAGGACAGTATCTAATCAATAGTACCTTTAACAATGTTAAGGTACAATTTTATTATTCAAAATAGAGTAAATTATAAAAGAAAAAAAGAAATAATTTTAATGTAACCAATTCAAATTGATTATGTTATGTTTTAGTAAATTGACTAACTTTTTATGCTAGAGTAAACCTATTAGAATTAAAACAGATTAAGAGCAATGATAATAACTCTTCAAATAAATGTAAATTTGTAATAGAGTTTCCTTTAATAAAAGCAAGCAAAAGAAAAATGCAAAAAAAAAAAAAAAAAAAAGATTTAAAAAGTAATGAAAACAAAAATAACAAATAGAAAATATCTTTTTAAATTTATGACAAACTGCAAGTTAAAAAAAAAAACAAAAAAACAAAAAAATTTGTTTAAGTGAATTCAAACATCTGTCATATTACTCACTTGTTAAACTCATACTAAATTTTAACTAAAGAAAACAATTCAATTCGATAGTTTGGATATTACTTTAGAAGTATAGCATTACTTAATAATGATAACCGACCCTTTAATATAAAAAGTAAATATGAAGGTAAATTAAAATAAATTAGCCCGACAATTGGTAAATGTAAAGATAATAATGAGCTTTCCTCAAAAGGCAGGAAAGGTTCCATTGACCATTGATCTTAATTCTGGGTATAATATTAGAGAGTACGAAGTTCATTTTGCGATGAAAAAAAAAGAACTAAAAAAAAAAAAAAAAACAAGTATAATTTATTATAAGTTGAAAAAAAAATAAAAACATATGGAAAAAAATGTATACAATGACAAGACTCATTAAACCGTACCTTGGAATTCAACAGCATCATGCATTGGTGTTAGTTTGACTTGCTGACCTTGTAATAACTTTGGAAAAAATATTCTTTCTAAGTGACTTCCCTAAAAATCCATGCATAAAAATTCATGGAGAAGAAACCTTCAAACCAAAAAGACCTACAAAGTTTCCCATGTTTTTCGATCTTATAAACTGTAGAATTTTCAATACAACACTTCAGTTTTTTATGAACACCTCAGCTTCACTAAGAGTGCCACAATGGTGGCAGCCACCCTTTCATTGCTTTAATAGCAAATACAAGGCTTAAATGCTCAAAAGCCACTTTAAAAAAGTGATAATTTTTTGGCGATAATTATGATAATAAATTTTCAGATTATGCGCTCAATAATTTTATTTATATATCTCAGTAGATATTTGACTTAATGTCCGAAAACATATTTAAAAAATAAAATAAATAAACAAAAACTCAACTTCACTTCTTGGTATCTTTTGTCCTTCACAAAAACACATACAATTTTATCTATATATCTCGATAGATATTTAACACATCAGAAAACATATTTAAAAAATAAAATAAATGAACAAAAACTCAACTTCACTACTTGGTATCTTTTGTCCCTCACGAAAACATATATTCCAGCTGAAAGAGAAAATTTGACTGGCAACAAATTCTCATAACAATTGCATAAATAAACTTTTTAATTAAAATTACTTCATTCTAAACACGGAACATGGAATGCCTCATACAAATATTCAAATTACACATCTTCAGGCCAACGGAGATGCCTACAAATTAATCAAGTTCCAAAGGTGCGAGTGTAATTGCCTCTACAAATTTATTTACTTAGTTTCACAATGCACCATAAACTTATTTTGAAATGTTAAAATTTCATCATCGAAAGCTTCTCGAAAATTAACTAAAAATCTCTTCTTTCAATTTATCATTAACCATTATAAGAAATTTATTAAAAATTGTTTAGATTATCTTGTCAAGATCAGGAAGGGCAGAAAAATTTACCCTAAGAAAATTCTCAAATTTAAAATTTGAACTAGTTTGGAAATTCTTGTAAATTGATTAAGATTTTCTTGAAAGGGAAAAGTTGAGAATACTAAGAAATTGCAATTAGTTTTATTCGTATTTACAGAACTTATAAGCTTTCATTGGTAAGGACAAGTTCGAATTTTGAAACTTGGTCACGATCGACCAATCAATGAACGTACAAGGACCTACCAATCTTGATTTATAGAATTTCATGGTACATATATTCTTTAGAATTTCACACTTCATTAATAGGATATTTTGTCCTCTTCAATGGGCTCTTGTTGGATTTTAAATTTACTGCAAATATTTCCTAAAAAATTGAAAACTAAAATAAATATTTCTACAAAATTATCAAAAGCCTCGTCCAATAAAATTTCTTGTGACAATTTTGTTTACTCTTCAAATTCATTATCCAACCTAAAAAGTTAGTCCCAAAAAAGAAAACAAACCAAATAATTTTATAAGTAATTCATCTTTATCATTTCATTTTACATATATATATATAATTTTAGTTGGCCAGGTGGCCTCTTTGACTGAGCAACGGGTAAGACTTTCCAAGAATTTCGGATGTCATGTTCATCACTCCAAAGTCATAATTTCAATTCAATTCAAGTTGAATTCATAATTTTAGTAGGCCGTTGAGTTGTCAATTTTATTAAGTTCAGATTGCCTTTTTGACTGAGCAACGCTTAAGACTTTTTAGGTCATGTTCATCACTGCAAACATGCCAAGTGGCTTCGGAAGTCAATTCAAGTTGAATTCATACTTTCAGTAGGCCGTTGAGTTGTCAATTTATTTATTAAGTTCAGGTTGCCATTTTGACTGGGCAACGAGTAAGACCAAGTAAGTTACTAGGAAATTTCCGATGAGTTCAACACTCCAACCATGCCAAGTGGCTTCCTGGGTCAATATTCAAATTGAATTTGTCCCATCACTTGAAATGTTGGTACCAAGTGGATATGTTTGACTGGACGAATCTGACAGCCCCAACAACCCCAGATTTACTCCTTATTAGGTGTCAACAATACCAAAAATAGGGACAGACGTTTTCGAATTCAGATTGGATTGGATTGAAAATCTCTCAATTCAATATGATTTGGATTAAAAATTTTTCAAGCCAATCCAACCCAATAATAATCGGATTGATTTATGTTAAGTTGATCGGATTGAATTTAATCCACTACGAAGACATAAAAAGTTTAGTTAATAACTCTTCTAGTCTTAGTAATTTGATTACAAATAAAATAGATACAAATAAATATTCAATGATTAAAAATAAAAGATTTAATGGATCACATAGACTATTCTTGATCTTTATTTCTAACAAATATACTTTTAGAAAAAAATGAAAAACTTGAATTTAGAATTACGAATGTGCATTCGTCGGGTTGGATTGGATTGGGTTCAAAATTTTTCAACCTAATCCAATCCAATTTAATTTTGAATCCAATCCAATCCAATTCAACCCATCTCAATTTTTTTAAAGATATAACCCAACCCAACTAGATAAAATATGATCGGGTTGAGTTGGATTAAAGATGTCCACCCCTAACCAAAACATTTCGAATTCCAACTTGTGATCCAACTGAATATGTGAAAGTATCATTTTAGCCCATACATGGCCCTATAGCGACAAGTTGAGGTTGATCTAAGTGGATACCATTTGCACGTAGTCTAAGAGTTCATGATTTTTAACCATTTTAACCTCCACAAATCCAGAGCTTATTATAATAACTCAGTACATATTCACTTATTTGACAGGTTAAGTACATTTGTATACCTGTCACACTTCCATTTTAAAGATTGTAAATTCAAACTATTTTTTCCTTCCCAAATTTTGAATTTAATATATATACATATATATATATATATATATATAAGCTTATGCTCGATCCAAACAAGGCCCAAGCCCAAGCCCGTGTGGGCAAGCCTGCTCCAAATGGAGCTCATGGGCAAAACAGGGTAGGACCTAGCTTTATAAAAGTATTTAAGGCCTGGCTTATAACCATCCCAAATTGAGACCTCTAAACTTAGAATACTTGTAAGTTACTTATGCCTCCTTCGAGAGTTGCTTATAAAGAAGGATTTCTTTATAATGCAAAACTTAACAATTAACAAATCAGAGGATAGACAAACCAAAACACTTAACAATTAACAGAACACAATTTCTCACAATCTCACACAACAGCAACCGTTTCCTTTTCCTATCACTGTCTCACGTTTTTGCTATTGGCAGCTTCTGATGGGCACAGTTACAGTTTCTGTTACAAACAGAAAATAAAACCAATTACGAACAGTGAAAAAAAACTAAACCAAGAGTCATTCAAAATGGTGCACAACGAATTAACACTATAAAGAAACTAAAACCAAACCGACAACAAGGCAGCCCACATGAAACTAAAACAAGAACAGCTACCAGCCGACAACACAACCAAAATAAAAACAAAAAAAACAAAAAAACAAAAACAGCAGAAGAAGACTAAGGATAGCTAAAACAAGAACATCTAACCAGCAGCGTGATGAGCAGCAGAAGAGAAACAAGAAGCCAGCTACAAGATGATAAAAAGGCAGCCCATATGAAACTACAAGTCCTAGGAATCTCGAACAGTTTGCAAGAGAGGAAAATACAAATCAAACTCTACTTTGATAGATAGAGTGAGCTGGCCGGTCTTAGTTAGTTTTGCAAAAATTTCAGATTTGAGTTATTTTCCAACTCCAGGATGCAGAAGCTTACTCTTCAATGAAAAAAAGAGTACATATATTCTAAATGAAGAAAACCAGTTATCTAACGCAACCCAAATATTAAAACAACAACAGCCCCACAAAGAACATCAACCCAGAACATTCCAAAACATCAAGCATGGGACTGTCCATCCGAATTCCTCCTAAATTTTCACCCCTAAATGATCACCAACAGCCAAAAAGCCAATCGACCGAGACATCCCTCAAAACAGACCAAACAAGCTAAAAATAAGAGCCACAATTCATCCAAAAACTGGACAATCAAATTCTCTCCATTTTATTCTATATATAACTCTCAAACTATAAATCGTTTTCTTTAGATCAATTTCATTTCCTTATACGTTGCAACCTAAACACAAACGAAAACTTCAATACATAGAATCCAACAAACAGAGATATGTTTATTTTAATAATTCTAGGTAAATACAAATGAGTTTAATTAAGAATCTTTTTAATTAGCTCTCATAATTAAGAACCTTTTTAATAAATGGAGATGGCGGGTTGATCTGAGATGGAGTCAGAACAAACCTTGGTGAGTTTACAGTACAATATTGTATATTAAGCAATTGTTTCCAAAACAAAATATAATTACCAGCTGCGTGCCACAGAAAAGGAAAACCATAGAAAATAGTATTTCGTAGTCTCAATATCACACGGATATCAAATTCCTAACAAACAGGTTATGTATCTTTTACAGTAAATTGTCCCATAGGCCTTAAATATCATATCATAAAATCAAACCTGAAGTTGCTGGTTGGCAACAAATATATGTGGGGTGATTAATATAAGTGAGGAGCACATAAGTTTTAAAACATAAAAACACTTTTGTTTGAAGGTAAGAGAGTTAAACTCTTGTCGTGATCACTAGTGAGTTCTTCTAAAAGCACTAATTCTGCACACTAAATACATCATTAGTACCCAAAGTATCTTAAAGACATTTTCCATCGTATTATTGCACACATAACAAATCATATATTAAATAGCAGCAATGAATTAAGATATTCAAAATTAAAAATATCTCATATTATCAAATGTGCACATATTTTCAACCAAATTATATTCAAACATTTCTTAGGTGTGTAAACAAACATTCTAGGTAAACAATTCAATATGCAAACGTCTAAGTGATCCAAAGCAACGCCAACTTTTTGTGAAGTTAACTATATTGATGTTTCACCTAAAATCACATAAATTTACAAATGTCATTTTTAAAACAATATTTTAGGTCCAAAAATAATGTTACCAACATATAAGTAAGCTGAAATAAAGGTTACCAATGTGTTTTGGAAATGAAACATTGTTCAGTTGTATTTTTTAATAATTTATGCACAAATTGTAAAATTATGAAAATTCACAGAATGAGTGTAAACAAATAAGGTTTATTGTATAAAAATCTACAATTTTTTTTTTTTTTTTAAAAAAAGCTTAAAATAAATTTTGTTTCAAACAATATGATCTGCCTAGAAATGGATAAACATCCAAACATACCATGACTTTTTAGTATTTTAATAATTTCTATGAAAATAGAAATGAGTTTAATTAACAATCTTTTTAAATAGCTCTCTTGAAAGGGCTGAGTATTGTTCCTGTAAATATTATAAGTTTTAATTACACATTATATAATTTATTCCTTTCACTAAATCATTACTTGGACCATTCTCATGTCTATGGGATTTCTACTACAAAAACAAAATCAAATGACCGTAAAGGTATGTTGAAATTTGACGAAATGTGAAATCCACCCAGCTTGCAAAACAATCACGTTAAAATTCTTGAATTCTATACAGTAACAAAAGAGAATTGCATTGATAAATGCACGCAGCAACAAAAATATGACCACAATCAAATCTAGAATGAGGGGTACTTTCAGCGTTGACGCAGAGCATTATCAAGCGGCAAGGAGGTGTATTCCTGTTTGTTTGGGGTAGGGAGTCATCTCAATCTTTCTGGAATTATCAACTGAATGTTTTTTGGGATCCCTAGACCTCTTAGCCTAGGCAAGGCTTCTTTTCCTACTTGCCACTCCTCTATTTCAAAATCATCCTCATCAAATAGTAGAATTTCAAGCAGAAGAAAACTATTGTCGCTGCACATTATTTTTGTTTCATTGTAAAATCATGCACCTAAATCAAGAATAGTGAGGTATGGTAACTTCTCTAACAGAGACATTGGGTCATCCTCAAGTTGTGATTCCCGTAACAAGAGAAGTTGGAGGTTTGATAGGAGTTTATGTATGTCTGTTTGGCAGTTTCTCTAACTTCTCCTGTAATCTCAACTCTATGAGATGCTTGCAGTGAAAGAGTGGTTGTAGTGATGCAAAAGATGCATCACCATTATACAATCGAACTGATAGTATTCGAAGACTTTTTAAATTGGACATAGAATCAAAAGAAAACGCACCACCACCATAGCCTTGAATCCACAACTCTCGAAGATTAACAAGTTTGCAGTTTTGATTTCTCTCCAGTCTAAGGGTTCTACATATCTGAGCGTTTGAAACTTTGTGAAGTTGTCTATTGTTCATCGAGTTCGATCCCAAACCATAAAATCCAGCCTGCATAGTAAACTTTTTAATCTTTTTCCATTAAGAATCTTAAATTTAAATTTGCAAGAAAGTAAAAATAATAAAACAAAATAATACAACCAGTTTATTTAGAGTGACGAGTATGCGGTGGATCATGAAATCGTCTAATATATGAAATATATAATAATATTGTACCTTATTATAAATCAAAAAAGTTAATGGGGCTTGGTGGTCCAGCATCTCTGAGAACTTCTCTTCCTAGCTGATGGGCAGAACTCTTTACCAAATCATTACTAAAAGTGTATTACAATTTAATTATCTAATTAAAAATTATGTTCGGACGGAACAAACTTTTTACTTTTATTATAAATAACTCACTCGCTATTAACCCATGATTATCAGAGTTAATAGTCAACATCATAATCGAGGGCAAAAGATTAAAATGTCATTGATTGACCTAGCTAATCGCTTTGACCAAATAAAAAATTAAAGAAAAAGACTATAATACTCTTGAATTAAAAAAAAATAGAATTAAAAAATTAATTTGAAAAAATATGATGGATAATAGGGATTAATTTGAAAGTAAAAATTAATATTTTATATATATTTTTTTATAAAACTAACTTTTAAAATTTTCTTAAAAATAAAAATAATGGATCTTTATTATTCATCTTTAGATTAAATGAATTAAAAAGTATATGAAAAAAGAATGAAATTTTTAAAATAATAATAATAATAATAATCAATTTGGTGGTGACCAAATCGTCAATCTAGTATTTACTAAATCGTGATAATCTGGTGATGAACTAGATCGCCACAATCTGGTTAAGGCCACCATAACCAAATTTGGGTTCAATTATCACAACCAAAACAATACAAAACACTCTTCATCACCACCAAATGAACTAGATGAAAACAAAACCAGATCCATCATTTTCACCATCACAACCAGATAAACTCATCATAACCAAAACCATCACTACCAAATGAACCTAGATCTATCATCTTTGTCATCTGGGTTCGACAAACACAATTCATATATCATAAACTTTGGTTTCAATCCATACCCCATTTGGGTTTGATGAACCTAGTTCATCTAGGTTTGACGTACCCAGTTCATCTGTCACGTGCTTCGATTCTAATCAATACAATCGAACCTAATTCATTTGACAACTTAGTTCTTTGTGAACCCAAATGAAAAGTTGTTCATTTGGGAACCCAGATGAACAACTCTTCGTCTAATTTTGAAAAACCTAAAGGCAAAATATGGGTTCGTTGAGAATGAATGAGAGAAAAGTTAAAGGGAGAGAGAGAGAACAACTCTTTATCTAGGTTCGACAAATCTAAATACAGATCTGGGTTTATCGAGAATGAAGGAGAGAAAAGTTAAAGGGAGAGAGAGAGAACAACTCTTCATCTAAGTTCGACAAACCTAAATGCAAATATGGGTTCGTCGAGAATGAAGGAGAGAAAAGTTAGAGAGAGAGAGAGAGAGAGAGAAGGAGAAGAATGAGAGACAAAGTCGTCGAGAGAGAGATAGAGGAGAAGAATGAGAGACAAAGTCGTAGAGAGAGATAGAGAGAGAAGAAAATTTTGTTTTTTGTTGTTGAAAAAGAGACAAAGGTGTCAAGAGAGAGATGGAGAAGAAGATTTTTGTTTGTCGTTAATGTTGATAATTTGGTATTTGTTGATAAAGAATGAAGAACAACACCGTTCCTCATTGTTGGTAACAGATCTCCAGGTATGATCTCCACATTCCATCAACTTTAATAGACAGTAGAGATTCAATATGGAGATTAGATCTTCATATATTTATTTATTTTCTTAATTATATTTATTTTTAATTTTTTTTCAATCTTGGTGGTTTTTCCTTTTCATTTAATTTTTTAATTTTTTTTTTCAAATTAATCTCTATAATTCATCTTAAGATAAACAGTATAGATATGATGAATTAAATTTTTTATTAAATTTTTTTATTTTTTTTTTGTTGGAAAACATTATAGACAAATCACACAATTATAGGAAGAGATATTTTAGGGATTCAATCTATAATTTAGTATTTCCATGTATAGAATTAGATTAGTTTGATTTATGTAATTGACAGATTACATTCCTAGAGTTTAGATGTTAGTTTTCTATTTAAGCCTACTTGTACAACCTAGAAAAGTAAGAAATACAAGAAAGAATTCTTTGTTTTGAGTGTTTTCATGGTATCAGAGCCAGGTTCTCAAATCTGAAACCTGAACTCTTCCTCCTTCTTATCCCATTATCATGACTACAACCCCAGAAAATTCTTCCTGTCAATTTGACCAGCATACTGTCCGAATCTCCACTATAAAACTTAATGGAGATAATTTCCATCATTGGTCCTTGTCTGTCCGCATGTACATTCATGGAAGGGGAAAGATAGGATACTTGACTGGCGATAAGAAGAAACCTGACAAGGAAGATGCTGAATATGAAACTTGGGAGGCAGAAAACTCAATGGTGATGGCATGGCTTACCAACTCTATGGAGGAAGATATGAGTTCAACTTATCTTGGCTACTCAACAGCCAAAGAAATGTGGGATGGTTTGAACGAGATGTACTCAGATCTGGGGAATCAATCTCAGATCTATGAGTTGCAGTTGAAACTGACAGAATTGAAACAGGGCAACGAAACTGTGACTAAATATTTTTCAGCACTGAAAAGACTGTGGCAAGAACTAGATCTGTTCAAGGATTATACTTGGAAGGATCCTACAGATGCTGCTCACTACCTGAAAGAAATTGATAACTCAAGGGTATATTCTTTCTTAGCAGGTCTGAATGTGGAGTTTGATGATGTTAGGGGTTGTATTATAGTTAGACATCCCTTGCCACCACTAAATGAAGTGTTTGCTGAAGTGCGAAGAGATGAGAGTAGACAAACTGTCATGCTAGGGAAAAAGGAATCAACACCAAGTTCTATGGGGACATCAGCCCTGATCTCACAGGAAAATATAGTTCTAAAGGCTACAGCTCGCAAATTTGAGGAAAGAAAAAAAGTCTGGTGTGACTACTACCATCACGCCATACCAGAGAGAATTGCTGGAAATTGAATGGCAAACCAGAGAACTGGAAGGCTAGGGAAAAGAGTACACCTTATGGAAGCTTAGCTGAACAGGTCACTCTTACCTAAGATCAGATAGATCAACTTCTTAAACTGGTGCAAAACTCATCAACTCCCAACTGTTCTCTTGTCCACATAGGTAACCTCTCTACAAGTTTTTTAAGTCAGTATCGTCATACACCCTGGATCATCGATTCGGGTGCAACAGACCACATGACTAGTATATCCTCCCGGGAATAAAAAAGTCAAATTAGCTGATGGAAGTTTCTCTCCTATTGCGGGTAAAGGAACTGTCCAAATATCAGACAATCTGATCCCAGAATCTGTCTTACATGTGCCTAATCTGTCTTGTAACCTATTATCTGTGAGTAAATTGTCAAAGGATTCTAACTATTTTGTCATTTTCACATCACAAAACTGTGTGTTTCAGGACAAGAAATTGGAGCAAGAGATTGGTAGTGCTAGAGAAGATAATGGGCTCTATTATTTTGAGGACAGTAAAAGGCAGGCAGTAAGGATGTCATGTGATGTGAAATCTCTCTGTTAAAGAACAAATTATGACTTGGCATAATAGGTTAGGTCATCCTAGTTTCCCTTATTTGAAGCATTTATTTCCTAGTTTGTTTCAGAAATTAAAAAACCAAAACTTGAAATCTGTTCATTCTCTAAGAGTACCAGACAAATGTACCCTTCAAAACCATATAGGGGTTCAAAACCTTTCTACCTAATCCATAGTGATGTTTGGGGGCATTGTAATATCAGTTCTCTATCTAATAAAAGATGGTTTGTGACTTTTATTGATGACCACACTAGACTTTGTTGGGTGTATTTGCTGAAACAAAAATCTGAGGTTCAGAATGTATTTGAAACATTTTATAACATGATTGAAACTCAATTTCAAACCAAAATCAGTATCCTACGGACTGATAATGGTAAAGAATTTTTCAATCAAAGTTTAGGACAATTTTTAAATAATAAGGGCATTCAACATTAGTTAACATGTAGTCATACACCCCAACAAAATGGGGTTGCTGAAAGAAAAAATCGTCACCTTCTTGAAGTTAGTAGAGCCCTAATGCTAGCTATGAATGTTCCAAATTATCTGTGGAGTGAAGCTGTTCTAACAGCTGCTTATTTAATCAATAGAGTGCCTTCTAGAGTCCTAAAATATAAAACACATTTAAACTGTTTGAGAGAAGTGTTTCCTGAAAATAGACTATATTCTGACCTACCCCTCAAAGTTTTTGGATGCACTGTTTTTCTACACATTTCAGATATAGGGAGATCCAAGCTTGCACCCATATCTGAAAAATGTATTTTCATTGGCTATGCTAGCAATCAAAAAGGATATAAGGTTTTTAATCCAAAAACAAGGAAAATACATGTGAGTATGGATGTTATATTTCATGAATAGCAACCGTTTTTTGAAGCTCAACTTCAGGGGGAGAGGTTAAGTGTAGGTAGAGAGAGTGCAGTTACTGGTGAAGGCATTCAGGGAAAAGAAACTAGTGTGAGTTTTCCAGCTCCTTATTTTCCAAATGAAACATTAGGACCTAAATCAATAGATCAGAGCATCAGACCGAGTCAAAGTGTGCCTAGTTCAGGGGGAGAGTCAGTGTTACAGGAACAACATATAATAATGGAAAATCAACCTACTACTGAGGTACGAGTTTACACGAGGAAAAGGTCTCAAAATAATAGAGATCATCAATCTACTCAAAGTCAAAGCCAATCTGTTGAACTTGTTGATCCTGTTCTGGAACAGCCTCTTCCAGGTAACCTTTCTATGACAAATGACTCTATTTTACCTTATCAAATTGAACTTCCTTTATCTGTGACTGAGCTAAACACTGAAAATAATATCAGAACCTTTGACACTGATATGGATATCCCAATTGCTATTAGGAAATGTGTTAGATCATGTACTAATCATCCTATAGCTAAATACCTGTCATATCATAGGTTGTCAAATAACCATAAAGCCTTCACTTCAAAAATATCTCATCTCTCCACCCCTAGGAATATACAAGAAGCTTTAGAGTGTCCTAGTTGGAAAAAGGCAGTTATGGAGGAGATGAATGCACTAGTGAAAAACAATATATGGTTGAGTGCTGAGTTACCGAGAGGAAAGAAGGTAGTAGGATGTAAGTGGATATTTACAATTAAGTGTAAAGCAGATGGATTTATAGAGAGGTATAAAGCTCGTTTGGTTGCTAAGGGGTTCACACAAACTCATAGCCTTGATTATCAAGAAACCTTTGCACCAGTTGCTAAGGTAAACTCCATTTGAATTCTATTGTCTATAGCTGCTAACCTTGGGTGGCACTTACATCAATTAGATGTAAAAAAATGCTTTCTTAAATGGCTATCTAGAGGAGGAAGTATTTATGGAGCCTCCACCCGGGTTTGAGAACCTTGTTGGTGAGGGAAATATGTGTAGATTAATCAAGGCTATATACGGATTAAAACAATCTCCTAGGGCTTGGTTTGAGAGATTTGAGGAAGTTATAAAAAAACTGGGATTTAAGCAAAGCCAAGAAGAGCATACCCTATTTGTAAAGCAGTCTAGTGAAGAAAAACGTGCTGTTTTAATCGTGTATGTGGATGATATCATCCTAACAGGGGATGATAACAGTGAAATTGACAAACTAAAGAGTTTATTAGCTCTTGAATTTGAAGTTAAATATTTAGAAAAGGCAAGGTATTTTCTAGTGATGGAAATTGCACGGTCAAAGCTAGGAATTTCAGTCTGTCAAAGAAAATATGTGCTGGATCTTCTAGGAGAAACAGGCATGCTTGGATGCAAACCTGCTGAAACCCCTATGGAACCTAACTTGAAATTGGAGGCAACTGAACCAGAATAGCAAGTTAATAGAGAGCAGTATCAAAAGCTAGTTGGGAAGCTAATCTATCTAACTCACACACGACCAGACATTACATTTGCAGTCGGTGTTGTGAGTCAGTTCATGCATTCACCTGGAAAGCAACACTATGAGGCAATTATGAGGATACTGAGGTACCTAAAGGGAACACCTAGTAATAGTTTATTTTTTTGCTAACAATGGCCACTTTTAGGTTGAGATATACACTGATGCAGACTGGGCAGGGGATACAACAGACCGAAGGTCAACATCTGGTTATTGTTCCTTTGTGTGTGGGAATCTTGTCACATGGCGAAACAAAAAGCAAAGTGTGATAGCAAGAAGCAGTGCTGAAGCAGAATACAGGGCAGTGGCACTAGGAATTTGTGAAGGACTATGGATTAAAAAAATCTTGGAAGATCTAAACATCAAGTCCAGCTCTCCAATTAAACTGTATTATGACAATAAATCTGCCATAGCTATTGCTCACAATCCAGTCCTACATGATAGGACCAAACATGTAGAGATCGATAAGCACTTCATCAAAGAGAAAATTGACAGTGGACAAATATGTATGCCCTATCTGCCCACTACAGAACAAATAGCTGATATTCTCACTAGAAGACAATTTGAAAAGCTGATATCCAAGCTGGAAATGAAAAATATCTTCAAACCAGCTTGAGGGGGAGTGTTGGAAAACATTGTAGACAAATCACACAATTATAGGAAGAGATATTTTAGAGATTCAATCTATAATTTAGTATTTCCATGTATAGAATTAGATTAGCTTGATTTATGTAATTGACAGATTACATTCCTAGAGTTTAGATGTTAGTTTTCTATTTAAGCCTACTTGTACAACCTAGAAAAGTAAGAAATACAAGAAAGAATTCTTTGTTTTGAGTGTTTTCATTTTTAAATTAATCTCCACCATCCATTTTAAGATAAACGGTAGAGATATAATGAATTTTATTGTTATTTTTATCTAATTTATTTTTCAAAAAAATAAAAATAATGTTAAAAGATAGTTTTACCCCATAGAGAATTAACTTTAATTTAATGGACATGGGCTAACGACATGTGGGTAATTTATAATAAAACTAAAAGTTTGTTCCGTTTGAGCGTTTTTCAAATTAGATGATCAAATTGTAATTTATTTCATTACTAATTGTGAGATATTATTTAAGGGCCCAATCTGATTTGGGCCCGTTTCAATCTGGTCCAAGCCTCAAACCTCTGGTCTAAAGGGCTGGGCTTGATAACAAAGACACAAACGTAGGTGCAGCCCGGCTTGGTGCACATAGTACTGACAGCAAGTCCAAATTTTAGTGGAAAGTGTAGTGGGCTCTTAATTTTCGGATTGGGCAGGCCCAACCTAAGCCCTTCCACATTTCTAATTTCAATAGTCATGCTGCAAGGCAAATGGAAACGGCTTCACATGCATGCAAGTTATTTTCTGTATTTATTTATTATTAATATTCAATAATAACATTAAACATTTCATCCTTTGTATTTTATTTAAACTTTAATCAATGATGGATCAATCACTAAATTAATATACTTTAATGATTATTTATTTCACTTACAAAATATATTAATCCACTAACATTAGATTTTGTTGGAGTTTGTTTTTAAGATAAATTTTGATGAATTCTATATATTCCATGAATTCCATCAGATTTTGTTAAAATTATATTTAAGAGTTAGTTGAACTATTTAATGGATTCTATCAAATTTTGTAAAAATTTTATTTAGAGTTTGTTGGATTTTTTACATTGATTTAAATGGAATTGTATATATTTAACTAAAATTGTTAATGATTTATTTTTATTTTTTTTTAAAAAATCATATAATGAGTAGTATCTTGTAAAACTTGACCCAACAACTTTTAATGATTTATCTTTAGAAATATCTCTCCATAAATCATGAAGATGACTTGTTGACACCGTTTTTTGGTCAACCCGATTCTGTAAGCCCAATACTTGCGAAACAACAAATAGTAAAGCAAAAATGACGATGACTAGGACCAAAATAAGTATAACACAATGATTTTTACGTGGTTTGACAAAGTAATGGTCTACGCCCACGACTGTCACCCTTATTCTTTCAGAGTAACAATATATATTTCTTAGTTGTCGTTTACAATGAATTTGATCCTCTATTTATTGAAGAGATGTTACAATTTAAATAGGTTTAAGTATATAGATAAAGCAAAATATAATATAAATTAATTAAGATAATATCTCCTAAGATTATCTCTATTGTATTTATATATTGTGTTGTGTATTACTTTGTCGCAGTTTCTTTTCGAGATTAAAGCTCTTTTTGTGCTCTTATTAGTGAAGTGTACTCTTTACTTCACAAAAAGAGTTTTTTTTTTTTTTTTGGTTGGGTATTTTATTATTGAGGTATAAGATAAACAGAAAACATTGTTCTACTACTATATTCAAGTGTGAAATCTGACAGAGAAGCTGGACATCATCGGATTATTCTTGTAAAGAATCGTTCTGTTTTTAAACAACAATTAAAAGAATTTGATTTTGTTTTCTTCTTTGGCTGCCATCAAATGAAACAACAATTTATTTGAGGAATGCAACAATTTATTGCAACTTGAATTTTAAACAACTAAGTTTGATAGAAGTACTCAATTCACCTTATTCAATATAGGAACATAATTTAACAGATTTGTGCTTTGAGTTTTCTCATATTAGTTGATGATAGCTCTTAAATCCAATTCCTATAGAATTATTGAATTTTTTAATATACCTACACTTATTTGGATTTCTTAAAAGTTTTAATTGAATACACCAAAATTTCATTAAAATCCTTACGAATTTGGATTAAATACACCAAGATTTTAATAGACTTCCAAAAAGCATAAATTGAGTATACTTAAATTTTGAAAATCTTTTAATTCTAATAAACTCCTAAAATGAATACAACCATTTATAAAAATGAACATTTCTAGGCACTGAAAAACCAAGTTGCCAAAAAATGAACAGTCATATTATGGTAGGATTGTGTTTGATATTATGGTCATCTTGCATTACTCCTCAGACTGTTGGAACATTATGGTAGGTACACTCAAAACTGATTCTGATAGTAATATTATGGTCATCTTGCATTCATTTTATATACAATATAAAATTAAGCAATCTAAAATGTACAACATTCAAATTCTGTTACTATTTCTAGTGATGGTAAAACTGTGTTACTCACTTTCTCTAGTTGATAGGTGGTGCTATCTCATAATGTTGGTTTTCTTTCTCAATTGCAAATATTGTGTCTTTTTGTGTTTCTCAATTGCTTTGTTTTTCAATTAACAGTAATAGATCAAAGATATATTATGCGTTTTTGGTATTGTGGTTGTGCTTGTTGCCCTTGTTTTTGATGTCTTCACTCTGACGACTTTGGTTTAGCGTTTCGAGTTGTTTTGTCCAATTGTTTGAATTACATGTGTTTTGAGTTGTTATTTTTAAAATCTTGATTGTTGCTTATCGTGTCATGATGATGCCTGTTTTTGGTTCAATTAATTTATCCTTGTACTTTTTGGCTTGTTTTCACTGAAATTTTTATTTTATGCTTTTCAATTACAGTGTGACAAAGTTTTGCTTGGCATTTTGATTTTGCTAGCCAATTACCAATATGGGGTGATATAGTCCCATCACTCTTGTGTGCATGATGCCCTTTGTTGGTATTTTGTAATGCATTATTCATTATCTTGCATTGTTCCTTGAAACTACATTTAGGTTTTACTTTGATTGTTTTCATGTTGGAATGAATTTGGTACTAATTGGATATTTCGATTGAAAAAAACTGTGGGATTTTTCTCTTTATGTTACGAAAATCCCCATTTTAATCAAAGGAGTGTTCAAGTTTACAGGTCACACTTTTGGGGTCTTAAATTTGAAACTTAACATGTAATGATTATATTCTTATAAATGTGTTGCTGATGCCATAGCAATAATTAAGAAAAGGAATGACCATGTTAGCAAGAGATAAGTTCTAGAAACCTCCGTGTGTCAGGAATTTCCAACAGGGTTAGGAATTCTTAACCTTTCTTAACCAAGTTAGGAGTTCCTAATAAGGTTAGGAATTCCTAACCCCGTTTGGAATTCCCAACAAGGCTAAACCTATTGAAAATTTTCAACCAAATTAGGAATTCCTAACCTTATTGAAAATTCCTAATGGACTTATAACACTCTTTATATATGATATCAGAGCTTATAAGTTCGTTGTTTTAATTGGATGGTATATAACCTGAAAATTAGTAACTTTGACTTGCAACAGTTGACAGTAGTTGAAACTTCTGGTCTTACCATGTATAGTATCTTAATGCAAAATATCTATGAATGTCCCACTTAAAACTCGGAAGTGAGGAAACAAATTTAGGAACTAAAAACCCAACAAAACAATTTTGAGAACGTTTTATTTTATTTTTCGAAAGAACTTTCAAAAATTGTAATGTGCTTTATTTTATTTTATAGAGTTGGTTGGGAATTCCCAACAGGCTTCGAAATTCCCAAATTGGCACGGAATTGTGGAATTGGAACCACTGTGCTTTATTTTATTATATACGTAATAGTAATGTATTTTTAATTGATTTATTTCAATATACAGCAAGCAATTATATCTTCAATGAAGTTTGTTTGGTTTTTGTTTTGATTGCAAATTGAATGATGATATGATTTGAATATGTGAAGCATATAACTGTTAGGCTGTGGACTTATTTATAGGGTTGAAGGAAGGGCAATTCAAGTGTGATTTTGTGAAGCAATGAGGTGTTAGGCTGTCGAGTTGTTGTTAGGGTCTTTTACTTTTGCTCCTGTTCTTGTATACTTCCAGTGTCTAGACATGAGATGATTGTCACATATCCCTTGTAATTAATCATTTGGTTTTGAGATGGTCGAGTTTTTGAAAATATTTGAAATTGGTTGAATTTAAATTTTCATTTGAAGTACTTAGATGTACATCAAACCATTTTTCAATGTCAATCATATATTATGGGTATATTCATACTGCTTTTGGTCATGGAATTATGTTTGACAATGTTATTAAATGGCAGGAAAGAAAACAGAATAGAACGATTACCAATGAAATTGTAGTTAGTTGCTAGACAACAATATAGGTGAAAAAAAAAATGAAAAAAAAAAAAAAGGTTAAAATGTCATTATAAACCAGGTCATCTAGTAATCAAGTTGACTAGAATTCTGCCCAACTATCGATGGAATTAGTGAAGGTCTCTTATAGCTGGTAGCTATGCAACATGAACTTACCGTAAGAGATCAATTAAAGCATTATAATACAACAATTCGGGTCTAGCATCAAATTAAAATATTGAAACCACTGAACATAATAAGTTGGGTCTCTGCAATAAGGGGTGACCAGGAATGGCTAATCACCACGCATGCATGACCATGATCCTAATGTCTCCAACTGCTCAAACAAATCAAAGAAAACAAATTAACATAACAGTATCATAGCAAGCTTAAAGCATAGAAACCTAAGCAAGTATATGGTCCTACAAAGTAATTGACACCCATTTGGGCATTATCTAAAAACAATTATGCATCAATCATCCATCAAGGACCATAAAAAATTAAGGGACAAGGGAAGAAAGATATAAGGAACAACATATTAAATAAATAAACAGTACATTACAAAATACTATTCCATTCAAATATCATTATGACATATTACACATTAAATCCCTCACACCAGAAAAGAGTTGCATGTTCAACCAATCATTGGTGGCAAAGCACACTCGACTGATACAAGAACTAATGGAATCTCCAATTAACAGAACAAATCTCTTACAATTAACAAATCAGTGGATAGACAAACGAAAACACTTCACAATTAACAGAACACAATCTCTCACAATCTCACACTACAGCAACCTGTTCTTTGTTGCTATTGGCAGCTTCTGATGGGCACAGTTGCTGTTCCTGTTACAGAAAATAAAACCAATTACAAACAGTAAAAAAAACTAAACTAATAGTCATTCAAAATGGTTCACTACGAATTAACACTAAAAAAACCTAAAACCAAACCGACAACAAGGCAGCCCACTTGAAACTAAAACAAGAACAGCTACCAGCTGACAACACAAACAAAATACAAAAAACTAAAACAGCAGAAGAAGATTAAGAATAGCTAAAACAAGAACATATAACCAGTAGCGTGATGAGCAGCAGAAGAAAAACAAGATGATAACAAGGCAGCCCATTTGAAACTACAAGTCCTAGCTATCTCGAACAGTTTGCAAGAGAGGAAAATACAAATCAAACTCTAATTTGATAGATAGAGTGAGCTGGCCGGTCTTAAATGAGTTAGTTTTGCAAAAATTTCAGATTTGAGTTATTTTTCAACTCAAGGATGCAGAAGTTTACACTTCAATGGAAGGGAAAAAAAAAAAAAAAATTCTAAATGAAGAAAACCAGCTCATTAACACAACCCAAATAAAAAAAATAAAAATATATATAAAAAAAAAAAAAAACCCCACAAAGAACATCAACCCAGAACATTCCAAAACATCAAGCATGGGACTGTCCATCAGACTTCCTCCTCAAGTTTCACCCCTAAATGATCAGCAACAACCGAAAAGCCAATCACCCAACTGAGACATCTCTCAAAACAGACCAAACAAGCTCAAAATAAGAGCCACAATTCATCCAAAAACTAGACAATCAAATTCTCTCCATTTTATTCTATATATAACTCTCAAACTATAAATCGTTTTCTTTAAATCAATTTCATTACCTTATACATTGCAACCTAAACACAAATGAAAACTTCAATACATAAATCCAACAAACGGAGATATGTTAATTTTAATAATTTCTATGTAAATACAAATGAGTTTAATTAAGAATCTTTTTTAATAGCTCTCTTAATTAAGAATCTTTTTAATAAACGGAGATGGAGGCTTGCTCCATCTTGATCTGAGATGCAGTCAGAACAAACCTTTGTGAGTTTACAATTCAATATTGTATATTAAGCAGTTGTTTCCGAAACAAAATATAATTACTAGCTACGTACAACAGAAAAGGAAAACCATAGAAAATAGTATTTCATAGTCTCAATATCATATGGATATTAAATTCCTAACAAACAGTTTATGTTTCTTTTACAGTACATTGTCCCATAGGACTTAAACATCATATCATAAAATCAAACCTAAAGTTGCTGGTTGGCAACAAATATATGTGGGGTGATTAATATAAGTGAGGATCACATCAGTTTTAAAACACAATAACCCTTTCGTTTGAAGGCAAGATTGTTAAACTCTTTGTCACAACCACTAGCAAGTTCTTCTAAAAAACACTAATTCTACACACTAATATACATTGGTACCCAAAGTGTCTTAGAGATATTTTCCATTATTATCACAGACATAACAAATCAAATATCAAATAGCAACAATGAATTAAGATATACAAAATTAAACATATCTCATATTATCAAATGTGCACATATTTTCACACAAATTATATTCTAACATTTCTAAAATGTGTAAACACATATGATTTCTAGGTAAACAATTCAATATGCAAACGTCTAAGTGATCCAAAGCAATGCAAACTTTTTGTGAAGTTAATTGTCTGATATTTCACCTAAAATCACATAAATTTACAAATGTCATTTTTTAAAACAATATTTTAGGTCCAAAAATAATGTTACCAACATATAAGTAAACTGAAATTTTAAACTAGAGGTTACCGGTGTGTTTTGGAAATAAAACATTATTCAGTTGCATTTTTTAATAATTTATGCATAAATTGTAAAATTATGAAAATTCATAGAAAGAGTGTAAACAAATAAGGTTTATTGTATAAAAATCTACGATTTTTTTTTTTTTTTTTTTTTTATAAAAAAATAGCTTAAAATAAATTTTGTTTCAGACAATATGGTCTGCCTAGAAATGGATAAACATCCAACCATACCATGACTTTTTAGTATTTTAATAATTTCTATGAAAACAGAAATGAGTTTAATTAAGAATCTTTTTAAATAGCGCTCTCTTAAAAGGGCTGATTATTGTTCCTGTAAATATTATAAGTTTAATTACACATTATATAATTTATTCCTTTCACTAAATCATTACTTGGATCATTCTCATGTCTGTGGGATTTCTACTACAAAAACAAAATCAAATGACCGTAAAGGTATGTTGAAATTTGACAAAATGTGAAATCCATCCACGTTACAAAAACATCACGTTAAAATTCTTGAATTCTACACAGTAACAAAAGAGAATAGCATTGATAAATGCACGCAGCAACAGAAATATGACCACAATCAAATCTAGAATGAGGAGTACCTTCAGCGAAAACACAGAGCAATATTCGGCGACATGTTGGAAACACAGAGCAGCATCCGGCGACATGTTGGTGTATTCATGTTTGTTTGGGGTAGGGAGTGATCTCAATCTTTCTGGAACTGTCAACTTGATGTTTTCTGGGATGCTCAGACCTCTTAGCCTAGGCAAGGCTTCTTTTCCTACTTGCCACTCCTCTATTTCAAAATCATCCACATCAAATAGTAGAATTTCAAGCAGAAAAAAACCATTGTCACTGCACATTATTTTTTTTCCATTGTAAAATCCTTTACCTAAATCAAGAATAGTGAGGTATGGTAACTTCTCTAATAAAGGCATTGGATCATCCTCGAGTTGTGATTCCCGTAATGAGAGAAGTTGGAGGTTTGGCAAAAGTTTATGTATGTCGGTTGGCAATTTCCCTAACTTCCCATATAATTTCAACTCTATGAGATGCTTGCAGTGAGAGAGTGATTGCAGTGATGCAAAAGATATATCACCATGAAACAGCTTAACTGAAAGTATTCGAAGGGCTTTTAAATTGGACATAGAATCAAAAGAAAACGCACCATCACCATCACCATCACCATCACCATCACCATCACCATGGTCCATAATCCACAACTCTCGAAGCTTAACCAAGTTTGCAGTTTTGATTTCTCTCCAGTGTAAGGGATTTACATATCTGAGAGTTTGAAGCTTTGTCAAGTTGTCTATCGGCAAAGATCCATAAAAAAAGTTTCCAATTAAATGTCTCAACTCCTGCAACTTACAAATTTCAGTCGGTAGTATGACATACAAACCCACTCCGTAAGCGTCCAAAGTTCGTAGTAGTCTCAACTTGGAAACGGGTGGTTCAAAAAAATCAAACTGAGAGTACGAGTGCGTTAACCCCAAGAACTTTAAATGGATAAATTTTTCTAGCTTTTCAAAGTCCCAACAATCGAAAGCATCGAGCACTCTTAGAGAATTGAATTGCTTTAATATAGATCCCGGCTGTTGTTGTTGGGCAAATAAGAAAAGAGATCGCAAGCGTGGATTACAATTTTTAAACCACAAACGATTTTCTACCTTAGAATAAATAGATTGTCGTCTGCATGATGATAAGGTTGGCAATATATCTGAATGCTTTGATTCATCATAAACATAAAGAAAGTTAAAACTTATTGCCTTTTCAATTGCAAGATCGCGCAATAAATCATGTACTCAACAAGTTGCAATTCTCCCCCAATATTTTCTCCCTACTTGAATCAAGCTTCTACTAATCAACTCATCTACATAAACTTTAGCCACTTCTTCCATAATATGATCTTCAACTTGTGGTATGAAGCCCTCTGCCACCAAAAGATGGACTAATTTCTCCACCCTTATTTCGAAGTCCTCTGGAAAAAGCCCTAGATAAAGAAAACATTGCTTTAATGGAAAAGGCAAGCAATCAAAGCTCAAAGTTAGTAAGAAATGAATTTCAACTGAGCCAACTTTTAAATGTTGCCAAAGATGATCCTGCACCACACACCATTCTTGTGGCTTTTTTCTAGACAAGAGCCCAGCTAGTACAATAATGGCAAGTGGTAAGCCGTCACACTTTTGTACCATTTCTCTACCTAAATTCTTCAATTGATCATTTACATTAAAATCTGGAATCAATACTTTCTCAGAAAACAGTTGCCAACTCTCATCTAACCTTAGTTTTCGAAGATTATGAGGATAAGTTCTTTCGTCTGAACATTCAGCAACTTCTTGATTGCGAGTTGTGATAATAACTCGACTTCCTTTCTTATTATCTGGAAAATATCCTTTCAAGCTCTTCCAAACTTCTTTATTCCATACATCATCCAACACCACCAAGTAAGAATGCCGTTGCAATAATTCATGAAGATGTCGGCCCAAATCTGCTTCATCCATCTTCTTTAGATCCTTCAATTCTTCGGCTGGCATCCCAAATGACATTAGAATTCTTACAATAAGATCTTGAGTTGTGTAATCCTGAGATACACAAACCCAAGCACAACGTTCGAATTTCATCTTGACTCTACTACAATGGTAAAGCTTTCTAGCAAGAGTGGTTTTGCCTAAACCACCCATTCCAAAGATGGAAATTACGAAACGCCGTGGTTCATAGTCAAGAAGTTTAGTCAACAATTGGTCAGCATCATCCTGAAAGCCAACAACATTCTCTTCAATTACAAAGGAGGTAGATTTTCTTAGTTCTTTCAATTTGAGAAGTTCGCTTCTTCTTCCTTCTCTGCTGCTACCAGAATCTTGAAATCCATACAGTTGACGTCTACGGGAGAGATCAATGAGTCTATTTTTGAACTCTTTAATCTCCCTGCCAATATGACATAGATGGACTAGTTCCTTGCCTTTATCAAATATACAAGAACACATGGAAGGAAAGCATCTTGACTTTGCTTCACTACGGAATTTGAGCTGCAATGTATCCAACAGATCTTCAATATCACGAGCAAGCTCTCTAATGTCTGATACCCAGCCGAATGTTGTAGCATCTTCGTACTGCTTTTCTTCTGCATCTTTTAAAAAACGCCGCATGACTTCCAGCTCATCTTTCAGCCACACCACTTCGTTTCTGACTCCTCGTAAGACGGTTGCTTCTTTGATGAGAAAGTCCCCAAGCCTTTCCACCACGAATGAGACTGCAGCATCAATCATGTTGCTCTCAATAACAAGGAGATCGATCAAGAGCAAGAGATGAATAAAGTTTTGAAGTGGTCTAATGATCAAATTGTTGGTTCGGTGAAAGATGATTTCACTTTGAAAAACAAAATATTGTTTGAGATGCTTTTCTTTTCCTTGTGATGTACACTCAGAACCTGCTTTTTGTTTTTCTTTGTCTGTTTTTCAATCAGTAAGGATAGGATCAGCTTTTTCAATAGGCTATGCAATTAGATCCACCAATTTCTTTTTATCTAACAAGACATAGAAATAGGAAGGGATTATTTCAAAAAAAAAAAAAAAAAGGAAAGATTATTAGGATGCACTGATATTTGATAATAATCTAGCTGAAAAAAAAAAAAAAAATCTCTGTACCTATTAACTACATATAAAAAATGGGAAGAGGAGGACGAATAGTAGAAATTTTCCACACCACAACATTTGTTTGAAAATAAAAATACTTTTTTATCCTCACATGCTGAGTTGTTTGTATTTGTTTAAAAAGGGTAAAGAAGTAATTAAATAGTCTTAATAATTTGTGAATGAGTCGTCGTCCACATTTCAACACTCATTTTCTCACTCTCTCTCCATTTGTTCCATCCTTTTCTCATTCATTACATTGCGCATACAGGTTGCAGGGGGCCCTGACTTGTCAAATAATCAAACACCAAAACCCAAAAACATTTCCTTTCTTTTTGTTTTTTGTTTTTTGTTTTGTTCGCTTACTTATTTTTTTTCTTTTCCTTATAGATTTTAATTTTTTTTGGTTCTCCAGTTTACACTAGTTTCTTTGATAAGACTCTTGCTGGCTTGACCGCCTTTGATTATAATATTTGTATTTTGTTTCTCTCTAAAATAGCTGTTACAATTTTTTTTTTTTAATAATTTTTTTACGGAATCAACTGTTAATTTGAACAAATTACGCTTCAATTATGCAGTTGAGTTAACTGTCTTGCTTGTTTCTAAAAAAAAGTTAACCATCTAGTTCCAAAAAAAAACAAAAATAAAGTTAACTATCTTGCATTATTGTTATTTTTTCTGATTTCCATTATCTTCCATCCATCACTTGTAAATAAAAATTTGACTCAAAACAAAACTCATTTCGTGTAGGAGTTAAAAAATTATTTATTTTAATAATAATAAATAAAATAATGATAAAATTGATAAATAAAAAAAATACGTTAAGATGGGGTATACTCACAAAAATATAAAATAACAAATTCAAAAGGAATGATATTTTTAACATTACGTAGGTTTTAGTTACAAACTAAAAAAATTTATTTTATTTTTTTGAAATGAAAAATTTTAAAATTTTTAATGGGGTGTGATAAATAAGGTGTGCATACAAGTTCTAAAGGGCGTCAATATGGCCATTCTGAGTAAAATACTTTGCGGACCGAGTCCCGATCTAAAATCATAAAATCCAGTCTGCATAGTAAGTTCTTTTCAATCCTTATTTTGTTAATAATTCTATATTTAAATTTAAAAGAACGAAAGATAAAAAGAAAACGAACAAAATGCTTCAACCTGCTCATTTCACTCGATAAGTCTGTAGTGGTTCGTAAAATCGTCTAATACTGCATATACGTATATATACATACACTTGCACACACATACACATATATGTACATATATATATGCACACATACATGTATATGTATATGAGCTCTAGTTTCCAAATTTATTTATTTATTTATTTTCTATTTGGTTCAAAAATTTATTTTTCATTTTTCTCTCCTTTTTTCTTTTCAAATCTGGAAGAGAAGAGGGATTTATTAGTACAAACAATTTTTTTTTTTAAAAAAAAATGTTTTTATTCAAAAACCATTGTAGAGATTAATCAAATTCAAATTATTAAAATCATGTTACTCTCATGAAACATAGGCGACAAAGTGCAATCGATTTATTCTAAAAAAAAAAAAAGAAGAAGGTGCAATCGACGTGAGAACTCTATTATTTAATGGTTTCATATATTACAAACTTTTTCCTTTTTTCGAAAAAGGTTTCGTATTACAAATTTGTTGGAAACTTTTGACAGATATTATCATGTGTCTTGATTTTCGTTTGTTACCACCAAATTCGAAAAATGTATTATTTAATTTTTTTTTTTTTTTAGAATATTTAATGGTTCCATATTACAACTTACATTGTTGAAATCTTTTTTTTTTTTTAGGATTTATTAGGATTTAAATTGATTAAGGGACTATCAAGATCAATCGAGATAGAAATATTAGTGGTACAGTTTGAGGTATTGTTTTTATATAAAAGAGATTCATCCATACGAAAATGAAAAAGAGATATATAAAAAGAGTGAGAAACAGGTATTACTTTTATATGAAAGAGATTCATCCAAATGAAAATGAGAAATATAAAGAGAGTGAGAAACAATTCACATATAATGACGGGAGTGCTATTATTTTTAACTATTCAAGTGAATGCCACCAAAGGCATGAGGGCGCCGACTGCCCTTGACGTCTTCATTTTCATTTGGCACTAGCAAATTCAAGAAATATATTATTTAATGGTTTCACATGACAGTTTGTTGGAAACTTTTGACAGATATTTCTCATTTGTCTTTTTCACTTGTTTCCACCCGGTGTTTAAAAACTCGACGGAATTCACCGTCTTCTCGCGGATCGGCACTTCGTTGATCCAAAAACCTCTAGATCGGAGGTCCTGCTCACCAAAGATGGATAATCAACCCAGCTCGATTCAACTCGGCCCAACTCGATTCAACTCAGCTCAACTAGATCTAACTTGACCGACTTGGCATGTTAAACCAACATAAAATCGGTTAGAAATCACCCCAAACACCACCAAAAAACCCATCAAACAATACTCCCAACAAGATAAACAATACAGCACGCACTAATCACATTTACAGTTCGTCGTCGACGACGAGTTAAAGAGAAAAGACAACGACGACAACTTGATTGAAGGCATTGACTACACGAGAAGAAAGAAAGAGGCTTGAACCGGCGAGGAAGGAGAACAGCTGGGTACACAAAAGAGGGAAAAAACTGACGAAGATGAAGAAGAGTGGTTTTGACGACGACAGCAATTCATGATCTCAAAACTACAACAACGACAACTTACTTAAATGGCAAAGGCGACGATGAGAGAGGTGAGACGGAGAAGAAGGATGAGAGAGGAGAAAGGTGAGAGAGAGAACAATAGGGTTTTGAGAGAGTGTTTGACCATAAGTTGAGTAGTAACTGGTGACTGGTGAGCTTTAAATAGAGTGAGGATAATTTGGTTATAGCCCCTGACGTTTAATAAAATATCATATTACGCTTTCAGATTTCAAAAATTATAATTTTCACTCTAAATAGTAATTTTCGAGTACTCGTCGAGTTACCGATTATGCGCTTCTCACTAGATCACCGATCAACTAGTAAGTAATAAGTTTTGGAATGTTGTTTCTACCATATTCAAGAAATGTTTTATTTAATGGTTTCCCATTAGACAAATTGCAACTTGTTGAAATCTTTTGACTAATGCCTTGAAAAAAAAAAATCTTTTGATTGACATTATCATGTGTCATCATTTTCATTTAGAAATGTATTATTTAATATTTTAATGGGTTACAGCTTGTTGAGAATTGTTGAACAATATTCTCATCCGTCTTTAGTTTTTTTAATGGCTGGAATGAATTAAAAGATCAATCGGGATTAAACGACATTTAACTCTGAAACATGAATCGAAGATCAGCTCTCATAGAAAGGAAACAATCCATATATAGATGAAATGAGGGCCACACAAGGAAAGGGAATCCATCCACTACTGGTACAGGAGGGCTTTCGTATTTTTATTTAAAGTACAGAAACTAAGACTGCGATTGATCGAGAAGACCATTGAAATCATCCAAAATAGGATATTGATGGCCCACTCAAAAAGATTGCTCTCAATTAGGAGAGATCAATCCACATACGAATGTAGGAAAAATCTACACAAAGATGGGAGGTCAATCCCCACATATAATGATAAAAAAAAAATTGTTATTATTATTATTATTATTATATATTTTTGGATTTGATGGGTGAGTGTCTAACCCATGCCACACACAATGGGAGACAAGAGGGTCAACCAAAGACGAGGGGGCTTTCATTTGTTTCCACCAAATTTAAAAATGTATTATTTAATGGTTTTTTTATTTTAACTTACAACTTGTTGGAAACTTTTGACTGATAATATCATGCGTCTTAATTTTCATTTGTCGATAAATGTATTATTTAGTGGTTTTACATTACAAAATACAAACATTACTGCTACATATTACAATTGACAGCGATAGACTCAAAAAATTTATTTAGAGAGATGCATGATCAAAATAATAAAAATATCGATATTTATATCAACTATATAATATTATTACGTAAAATAAAGTTCAATAATATAATACAGTTTATATAAAATAATATATATATATAATACTTAAGCAAAGTAAGTAGTCTTAGGTTTAAAATCCTGACGAAATCATTAAAATAAATAAAAAAAATATAAATTACGTAAATTTATTATTTACTCAAAAAATTATTAATTTAAATAAGACACAAATCATATATATTTATTATAAAACAATTTCACTCTAATTTTACAACCAAAAAAAAAAAAATTATTTATAATAAACAACAATAAAGTTATATAACAAATTATTAAATATGTTCTAAATTTTTTTGAATTTTGAATTTTTATTGATTATAAATAAAGTAAAATTAGAAAGTAAGAAAAAATATATAAAAATAAGTTAAATCATGACAATACATGGACAATGTTAAAGTAATAACTTAAAGTTGAAGAATTTAGAATTTATTGATGGATATATATATATATATATATATTAAGATTTTAAGAATTTTTCATATATTTTGTGATAGGATATAAAACTTTATGAAGTCAAAATATGTTGAGTTTGAATTTAGAATTTGCCCGGTTGGTAGTAAAATATGCTATATATATAAAGTAAATGTATAAAAGAGCGATTGAATAATAAATGTGTATAAAATGTAGGAAGGTAAGAATGCAAAATAGGGGTTGAACAGCAGATATGTTTCAAAATGTGCAAAGGAGAGATTGAAAGCAAATGAGTGAGCTGGTGGAAAAGTAGGCCACGCCTCCAACTATCAATGCCTTTCCCCAATTTGTGAGTGTGGGAACATCAAAAACTTTATAAAGCTTTATAAAATTTCAAGAGAGACATATGTCCCAGCCAGGCCTATATTAGGTCTGCCCTTGACAATTGGTGAAACCATATTGATGGGACTCTATATTTCCGTCTGGAATTTAATACTGATTTTATACTCTATTTTTTAGGAATTGAGAGAGAAAGATCCACTTTAAGGGGAAAAACTATCATCTCACTTATAAGGACTTAAGTATAATTTGTACATATATAAATGGGTTACATGATAATTATCCATAATTTTGGTGGCCCACGAATCCTACTTTTTTGATGACGGATAGAGTGGGTTTATCAGTCTATTGAGCCACTTCCAAGTGGTTTCACATTACAACTTGTTAGAAACCATTTTTTTTTTTTTTTCTGTTTTATTAAAATATCTTGTTAAATTAAAACATAACCAATGTAAGTATAAAGTGCTTCAATAATTGCGAAAGGCAACAAATATGTTAATTTCTAAAAGTATTTAGCTTTCTATTGAGTTGGGGTGTTCCTATTTTTGTTCAAATTCTGAATCTCTACGATTTCAAAAAAAAAAAAAAAAGATTCTGAATCTCTGTTTTAAAGTTAAGTCATTTTCTATTCTTTACTCTAATTGTTTTAATTAATCCAATCATTTTTTTTTTTTTTTTTGTGTTGCGACAAGTAATATGAAACTAATGTGTTGTGACTTGGCAATGATAAATAATATGAAACTAATTTAATTACAAAATAAAAAAGTCATACTATCGCGTTCATAAATCAAGCTTGACAAAATTAATCATGTCCATCCTTCTTTAATTTGAGAAAATAATTCCTCTTGAATGTCTTTCTAAAAGTGTTTGTATGTTCATTTTTGAAGGGATAAAGTTTTGGACTTTTATCTAATGATGATGTAATTTGATTTTAAATACTTTGTAGTTAAGACTCTTTAAAGAGTAACACATGGATACATATTTTCTTTATAAACTAATTTAATATTAGGGATTTTTATTTTTAATATCACTAAAAAATTGAATTTAGGTTTCTTTTTTTAACACTTTTGCGAACTATTATTAGTTCCCAAACCTACACGTACTAACAATAGTCCGTGAAAGTGTTAAAAACACTCAATTCAGTTTAAACTTTAGATTTTATACATTTATTAGTTGCTCTTACATAGATTGGTGTTGGATATTATTCATGCTAGCGTTGATGGGTTTTATTATTATTATTTATTTACTAGACTCATCCAAATAACTATCAGGACCAAACGAGATGGGATACTAGTGGTGCGATCCAGAAAACAGCTCTCATACGAGAGGGATCGACCTATACGAAGGTAAGAGAATAATCTACATTAGGGTAAGGGGCGATCCACAAGAGATATAACACCTTCCACCCGATTCCCATTAATATAGAAACCGAGTCAAAAGATGTTACCTGAATCGATTTATTCATTTATTAAAATTTGTTTAAAACGTTTATTCTTTTCATTAGATTTTCGTTATTAAGAATTTCGTTAAAACGTTCATTTTAATTTAATGAAAATCCGATAGAGTTTCGTTTGTTTTTCTAAAAACTCTAAATTTGTAAATCCTACTGGGAAAACAAATACACTTATAAAATTTCATACACTTTCTCAACTTCCATTTCAAACCTTTCGTCGGTCTCCACTTGCACTTCGCCACACGAACAATTATAAACATAATATTTAATAATCATCATATTAGTAAATTTATTTACAAAATTACTTTACACTACCAATATCTTTTACACTTTTTATATACATTATTATTTTACAAAATTTCATGCACATAAGGAACTACCCAAAATATAGAGAGATATGATTCGCAGGAGACACGACAACTGTTTTATCGTCTATCTGTATCTACATTGCCCAACCCTAAACCTGCGCACGAAAAATCTAACGCGCTATATATTTCTACTTAGTGGGTGTACACTTAGTTTTAAATTCATTATTTATTCAAAATATTATATTATAAAACAAAATGTCCAAAATCCTCAACTTTTGCTAAAATTCATATTTAATTCGATTTACTAATAAATGCACACACAAAACACATGCAGTTCATTATTAATCATATCAATTTGATTTGTAAAAATTTTATTACAAATTCCAATGAAAACATATTACTAATAATTACACATATCAAATATGTAATAATCATTTTTCATATATTTCTATTATTTTCTTAAACATAATAATTAAAAATTTATATCAAAATTCTTCAAATACTCAATTTACTACCAATTACATATACAAAATACTTAAAATCGTTTCTTTCCATTTATGACCACATGATTTTCATCACAATTTCACAATTTTCAAAATATCAATTGTGAATTAATATTTCGCAAATTTTTCAATAATTCAAATTACAATTTGATGCACACATAAAACACACCAGTTTTCATTTTCAACCGTATTAACACTGTTTTCATTTATATTTTTTAGTGTCTTTCGTAAACTCTGACATGATACCATGGATTGAAATTCGGGTCTCCTAGCATCAACCACTCGGTGACTACCTGCCAGAATCATCGGCGACCCCGACATCGATCACTCAGTGGCTACCCGCCGGGTCATATATCACAATCGGTTTCGACTTTAGGACCGGACACCCGACTCCTCTCATAATCCATCAATCGAAAACTGTGTATCGGTATCAGTGTAACGGCGTAGTACTGCTAATTCACCATATTGGCTAGTCAACTACTAGTCCCCACCTATCAATGTTCAGGTTTACTCGGACTCTTCTCAATTTTATTAATTAACAAATATTTCATATTTTTAAAAACTTTTATTTCTAAGTAAAAGTTTCCTTTGGAAAGTGAAAAACACTATTTCAATCACAATTCTTCCCACATATTCAAATTAACAATATAAACTTCACAAAACTCTATTTCACATTTAATTAACCCATAAGATCTTTTCAAAATATTTGTGTCATTCTTCCGATATGCATTTGGTCAAGGTATTATACTTATCCATTTCTTTTCGTCTATTTTTCTTTTCAATTTCTTTTCCATTTCCATTCGAAATTCCTTAAAATCATATTAAAATATCATTTATTACAATTTATCAGAATAATTTCACGTATTTTAAAATCAAAGAAAATTTTAAATTGCTTAAATATTTAATCACATATTTGTAACAATTTTTTAAAATCTTTCAAAAAGTCAGTCTTGGTCATTTCAAATTACCATTTTACCCTCATTTTTGGCATCAAAATTTAGCAAAATTCATTCTTTTCTTTTCATGCACCTATTTTAGTGAAATTCATTCTTTTCTTTTCATGCACCTATTTGGTCAAACACCCCTTTTTGTTTTTAAAACCTTGTTTTCAACTTAAATTCTATTCCAAAATTATTCAAAATATTTCTAATTTATATAAAAATCGATATTCAAACATAATTACTATATCAATTTAATTGGATTCCTATTATTTTAAAAAATCGTAAATATTAAACTTTACTAATAAAATTCGAGTTTTAAAGGAAGTGTACACTAACCTTTTTGGACAATAATTTCAGTTTCTCCACACCTTCAATTTGAGTTTCTAACTTCTCCTCACTCTTCTTTCGATCACCATGCTCCCAACTCATACCTAGGGTTTTCAAGAAAGCGTTTATCATTATCAAAATCAAATTCATCACTTTAAGATATTAAATCTTCAAATCAAACATAATCTAACACTTAGTATACCAATTAATCATTTAATTCCAATTTAATATATATATTGAAGGGACCCAACCCGGATTTAACCTCTTGAATCCGTGGGAAGCCCTCCCAGCACTCCAACGGACTTCGAAAACCTTTTCTTTAAACAATTAACATAGGAATCCGTGGAACAAACCCGATTAAACTATTTATTCTTTTCGTCAACTAATAAAAAATGTGGTGGGATTTTTTTTTTTTTCTATTAAAACCAATAAACCATTTATTCAATGAAAATTTTACAGAAAAACGGACAAAGTTTCCTCTGTTTTTTTCAGACATCCCAATTTTACAAAACCTGCAAATAAAATCATAAACACTTCAAAAATTCATTCAATTTTCTCTACTACCATTTTCAGGACCTCAGGTCCACCACAATTTAATCACAAGAACAATTAAAAACTTTCAGTAAAATCATTTTCGTCCATAAAACAAAACATATGCATTGTGTACAATTCAAAAATATTTTCTGAAATATTTTGGGCTTGAGTTTGGGCACTCCCAAACGCCTACGTACCTCAATTATCTACAGAGGATCAAAGCCCTCGTAGTTCAGAGTTTAATTATGCATATACGTATATACAATACAAAAGAATGATGCAAGTATCAAAACCATAATATCACGTATTTACAACCCAAAAATTATATACATATTTTCAAGTCGTCGTCGTCGTCTACAGTAGGCCACCTACGACTGCCCTAGAGGATGCTCCGACTGTTCCTTAGTCTCAGTTCTTGAAAATTTTATTAAAACATTTTGAAGAAGTGAGCTAAAAATAGCTCAGTGAGTGTGCAGTTTAATAACAAAATATCTTTCAGTAAATCATAACATTTACATAAATAATTAAAGCATTTCATTTCATTTATCAATTATAAAAATCATAAATATACATTTGAAACAATCTTTAACATTTCAATCACTACCAATAGAACCCAGGGAATAATTCACCAACCGACCTAAAAGCGACGGTGGCGGGACGATCCATTTCCAGTCATAAAATCACTACACTACGAATAAATCACGCCTTGCGCAGGGTAACAGTCATAAGAATACTTTATAATGTGTAAAGACAATCTTATAATTTTTATCCCTTTCCTTAGTTAGTAACCTATTTCTTTACCCATACTTTTACACATCTAAAGTATCTCGGCCGATTATCCAGTCATTTCAGTCATAATGGGTTTAGGGTAACCATCGGCTAACAATCCTTTTATAAACAACATTTCCTTTGAAAACTAAAACAATTTCTTTTATAATCCATAAACATTTGCCCGTCAAAATTTTCTTAAGTTCGAAACCTTAATTCTTGAGGTATCGAAATTTAAAATCATTTATATATTCCAACAATTGCATTCAATTCATGAACATATATAAAAAATATATATAATATATTTAAATAAACATATATATATACAATTATATATTTAAACGAAACATATATATATATAATTTTACACTCACAACTTATTCCCGTCCGTTAGCTTTCGATTCAAAGAACCTCCTTCACTTCCTACACGTCTCCGTTTCCGTTCGAAGAGTTTCCAATTCACCTAAAATTTAATCACCAAGTTATTTAAAATTCTCTTCAATCACAACTCTAATGACAATATAATTTTCCTTAACAATCTCTCCAACTAATCAAACTAATCAAGCAATATTCTTTCCGTTACATGCCCTTATCTTAATACCATTCATTTCCGTGATATTTTCATGTCCTAGTACATTTAAACACACACTTGGAACCACCAAATTGAAAGAAAATAAAAAGAGGACAGCTTGTACGCCATTTGTTCATACGACTACTTTTGAGCGTTACACGCATTCCATGCAATGTAATTTGTTATCTATGATTTAATCACACTCAATTACACATTCAAGTACATGCTTAAGACTTTAAAATCAACTTAAAATCACCCAAATTCAACTTATAACCAGCTGCCCTTCATCCTAGTCGCAAATCACAAAATAACACAACACGCGATTTTCTTTCGGTTTCAACGCGTAATCACATTCTATCATACATTTATACACTTAAAATCAATTAATCTCCATTTTATTTAAACAAAATACAGCCCATACACACACAATCACATTCAGCCGAACAGAACATAACACATACCCATATTTTTTCATCTCATTCACGGCACACATACAGCACAAAAACTCTACACCATCACCTATTCCATTTCAATTTTTCATGAGGCAAAATCAATAAAACCCAAGCTAACTTACTGGTGTTTAAGATCAGCAGCTATTCAGAGACTCATGGCAGTCCCAAATCCTTCCATTTTTCGAATCTAACTTGAGCTACAACAAAAAAACCAACAATAACACGAAATGGACAGCACAGCTCAAGAAAAACATCACACAAACTCAAGTTATTTCTCTTATCTACTGTTCTCATCTTCCTCACGCCTACCCCTGCATTTTTCCTCCATCTGCTGACTTCATCCAGCTCCTTTCAGCTCATCCATTGCTTGCTTCAGCTGACCCGAATCTGTCCTCCTTCACACGGCCTGCTGAGCTTGTCAACGCCCGCGCACGACTTCAACTTCTTCCCGTTTCTGGTCAGCTTCTTCACTTGTAGATCTGATTTTTCTGGGCTAAAATCAGATGCTGATCTTGCTTCTTCAAGCCTCCATCTGACCGTGAAGAAATCCCTTGGATGATTGGTCTTGATGCTGCACTTGGTGGCCGAGAGGGAGAGATCGCCGAGTGGGAGATGGTCTTCGGTTCTGCTGGGTTGTTTTCGGGCTGCTAGAGTCTCTGTTTTGTGTGTCTGATTTTGGCTTCCGATCTGTGCTGGAAGAACACATTTAAGTTGTTAACAGTTTGCCCAAAAGCCCCTCTATTATTCTCAATTATGCCAGCTTAACTTTCACTCCAAATTTGGCACTTACACCCCTCTTTTATTACTATTTTTATGTACTTTACTTATCTATTTTCAATCATACCCATACTCATTTTTAATCCATAATTAACACTTCCTATGACCTCTTTTAATCCTCATACACTTATATTTTCATAAAAAAATTATTCCATAAAAATAAATACGTTAAATCCATCAATTTCCATAACGATTTTAATATCGATAATATTAATTATTATTCCTCTCAATAATATTTCTAAAATATTCCACACTTATCAATTCATCAATTTAACCTCATAAACATTCAATTAAACTTATAATTGTTCACTTTCATCACATAAGAAAAATTTCTCACAACGGTAGAATATTTTAAAAATACATTGACATTTAACGTATTTATCGATATTTATATATATTCTTAAGCATGAAGGACTTGGTCTTAACATATATATACTCAAATATTTCACATCTTAATCATTTTTTCAACCAATAATCTTGCAATCATTTCTTTTATTTTCTTTTGCACCAAAACACTATAATAAATCTTAAACATCACTAAAACACCTCAAGAGGACAGGATACTCAGTTTACACCCATTCTTTCCATTTTAAATTTTCTTTCATTCTTTTGATTCCAACCACTCTAAATTCGTTCATAAATATCAAACAACTTGTTCGAACACTAAAAATTAATACAAATACAATGATAACTTAATTGATTCATATACTAATATAATTACTCATTTAATTATTCACTTATATTTTCAATCCGAAATCACTTCAAACTAATATTAAAATCCGAAATCACACATAAACTCCTCCAAACATTAAAATCCATCCAATTACTTCAATAATCATCAATTTCATCACCAAAACAATTTAAATCTTCGAAATTCAATTTAACACATAAAAATTTCTACACTAGCTAAATTCATCAAACATCAAAAACCACAAAATCACCACCATCAAAACCCCTTGGCCGAATACTAGAATATACACACCATCCATCATTTTTTATTTCCAACAACATTCATCATACTCAATTTGCTCCAAAATTCATTCAATACCCAAAAATCAACTCAAATAAATTTAATTCAAAAAATCACCAAAAACCCAAAATTTTTAACTTACCAAAACCCTTAAACAATATGTGACTCATGCCCCTTTGCCACTTCCAAGTTCATTTTGATGATGATTAACCTCTAATCAATCCATAAAATTCATCAAAAACTCATTTAGCTTAAAAATTCTAAAAATCCATAAAAATTATCATTAATTAACATCAAAACAACTCAAATTCCTTACCAAATCTTCTCCACTTTCTCTTGATTATTTGAGGATGAAAACTAGGGCAAGAGAGGATGAAAAACTCTTTGAATCCATACCTTTTTTTTTTTTTTCCTTTCTCTTCTTATTTCCCTCATTTTCTTTTTCTCTCGGTTTTTCACTCTATCTCATGGCTCTCCTCTCTTTTCTCTCTTTTTCTTTCGTATTTCGGTCTCCTTCTCTGTTGCCCGAATCACCACTCTTCTCTCATCTCATTTCACACTCAAATATATATATATATATATAAATCTCCAATTTACCATTTTGCCCTTAAAATTTATCAAAACTAAAAAATTGTCATCCATAGAATTGTAACATATGTCCTCATGCTTATCCACAACACCACGTGTCATTTATCCATTGGTTGCTTTTTTCATGTTATCTCTTCTTTTATCTTTTTGATTTTTAGCTTTTCTAGAATGTTCGGATTCGGTTTTTTCAGGACTTTTTTGAAATCCTTTCAAAATTTATCGGGGTTTATATTCGGACTACCTACATACTCCCGATAACTTCAATGACTCTTAAAAGTCATTTCGTGTCTCTTTTCGACTCTTTGCTTTTCACCAAATAGCCCTTAACGATTTTTGAATTGACTCTAATTCGATCCAAATCTCTTTCGGAAGTACCGTTTGAGTTTCTAAAATACTTTTTAGGCATTTTAATACTCATTTGGACATTTCTCTAAATTTTTGAATTTTTTGAAAATCCGTCAGAATTTCCAATCGGATCCAAAAATTACTCCGTTTTATCTCAAACTAACTTTTTTTTTTTTTATCTGATTTAGTTCTTGTCAATTCTAATATAATTTTTAGAACTTTTAATATAAAAAACCCATTTTTCGAAAGTTACTATTTATACGGACATTTTTTGTTCAAAAATACTATTCACCTGAAAATACTATTCATCAAAAATTTCATTTTCACTGATTTTCAGGATCTGTTTCTCAAAAATTATTATTCACTCATCTCTATTCATCCGACAATCACTATTCAGTCCGAAATACTATTCATTCAGATATATGATAAATTTGAGGCGTTACAAGAGATGGGAGAAGGCAGCCACATTAGTGGCTACACGTTGCTGGGTGTCGAACCTAAGTTCGGATTGGGAAACAACTACTATATGAACAACCAAAAATATTTGTATGATACAAACAACATGAAGGGAGAGTTTGGGTCCATTGGATAAGAAAATTTGAGATCCAATGGCTATTAAAAAAAAAATAGAACAAATTATATTTTTTAATAAGGTAAATAGGCAACCAGTTGAGAGCTGAAACAAACTCTCTCTTTCCTTTGACAACCGCACATTGCACAAACCTAAACCTCTCCTCTTTCACTTTTAAAGGTCTTACATATCACTCTTTCTCTTCTCATCTACTATGGCAATGGAAATCTATTTCATTCTCTTGATTTAAGGATACGTTAATCAAAGAACAATTTTAGTTTCCAATAGTATGTTGTAGATTATTGAAAAGTTTGTATTTGATAGTTTGTAATTTGAAGTTGTATTTTTTTTAGGGTTTTATGAGATTATTGTGTGATTTCTTATTTCTGCCACTTTCCTGAGAAAAGTCTCTCCTTTATTTTCCTGAGAAAATTCTACATTAGGGTTCTTTAAGTTGATTGAGCACTGAATAGGAGAAGCCGCTCATGGTTGCATCGGTGCCATGATTAAATTTCGTGTTTTTTAAATTTCAACTTAAGAATAGTTTGGTAAACTTAGGTATAGAATGAAAATAGTTTGTTAGGGGACTAAAGACAAGTTTTTCTTTTGTTTTCAAGTAAAAGTGAATTTGACACTAAAAGCTATTCTATGTTTGATAAATTCTTATAAATCTTATATACTATACTAAATATATCAAAATTGATTCAAGCAAACTCATACAACTCATAATATAAACTTTACCTAAATTAAATTATTTGTTAATGATAATTAATAAAATCACATACAAAAGAAGATCATTGGCCCTACATTGGTAATAACATCATGTGTTTTGGAATAATCTAAAGAGAAGTTCAATACAATTAGTGTTTACAGTTTCAAAAATAATTATTGGTTACTATGTTAACATTTCTTTTAGATAAAAGTAAATAAATAATAAGTGTTCTTTTTCCAAACAAAATAAGTTCGTCATCATATAAACATACTCAGCTGTCCTTTCTAGTGATAACAACCATAGTTGATCATATTAGATAAGTGTAGACAATGTATCATATCCAATGACTATGGCTTTTATGATTGATATCTCAGCTAGAGATTTTTTGTAATCCAAATCATAAATGCACTAATTTTAATAGTCTACTAGCCAGTGACGAACCCAAAAGTTCATGTTAGAGGGGGCACTTCAAATCATAATAACATTAACAAAAATTTATACTAGATGAAGATAAGGTCATTTTGTTGATAAGTCTTTTATGCTTATATTAACAAAATTGTATGTTCAAAATATAACCTCTACCAAACCCACATTAATAAGATTGTAAATTCATGTTAGGTCTCATATTTACCCAATCTCATATCGTAGTAGTATTTTTTGGAAAAAAAAGAAAAAAGAAAAACTAAAACTTAGTAAATGTGAATTTATTGTACAACCTTCAATAGCAAAGATAGTTAAAAATAAGGACAGTATCTAATAAATAATACATTTAACAATATCAAGGTACAATTTTATTATTCAAAATAGAGTGAATTATACAATAATAAAAAAAAATAATAATTTTAATGTAACCAATTCAAATTGATTATGTTATGGTTTAGTAAATTGATTAACTTTTTATGCTAGAGTAAACGTATTATAATTAAAACAGATTAATAGCAATGTTAATAACTCTTCAAAGAAATGTAAGTTTGTAGTAGAGTTTCCTTTAATAAAAGCAAGCAAAATAAAAAAGAAAAAAAAAGATTTAAAAAGTAATGAAAACAAAAATAACAAATAGAAAATATGTGAACTTATTGAAATAATTTAATATTTGAGGCGAGCATGTGCCCCTCCTAGATCAGTGTTGGGTCCGCCTGTGATACCAGTTTTTAATCTTTCTTTTTTCTTTTAAAATATGTGAAAGACTGTAAGTAAGAAACAAAAAAAGTTGTTTAGTGAATTCAAACATTTGTCATATTACTCACTTGTTACACACTATATTTCATAACTCATACTAAATTTTAACTAAAGAAAACAACTCAATTCGATAGTTGGGATATTGTTTTAGAAGTGTAGCATGACTTAGTAATGATAACCGACGCTTTAATATAAAATGTAAATATGAAGGCAAATTAAAATAAATTAGCTCGACAATTGGTAAATGTAGAGATAAAATGAGCTTTCCTCAAAAGGCAAGAAAGGTACCATTAACCATTGATTTTAATTCTGGGTTTAATATTTAGAAGAGCATGAAATTCTTTTCGTGATGAAAAAATAATAATAATAATAAAAAAAGCATGTATAATTTATTATAAGTTGAAAAAAAAAATTAAAAATATATGAAAAAAAAAATGTATACAATGAGAAGACTCATTAAACCGCACCTTGGATAAAAATTCATGGAGATGAAACCTTCAAACCAAAAAACCTACAAAGTTTCTCATGTTTTTCGAACTTATATACTGTAGAATTTTCATTACAACACTTCAATTTTTTATAAACACCTCAATTTCACCGAGCGTGCCACCCTTACATTACTCCAATAGCAAATGCAAGGTTCAAATACTCAAAAGGCACTTTAAAAAAGTGATAATTTTTTTTAATGATAATTTTGGGAATAAATTTTTGGGCTGCACACTCGGTAATTTTATTTATAGATATCGACAGATATCTGACTTAAGATCAGAAGCCGTGTTTAAAAGACAAAATAAATAAATAAAAACTCAACTTCACTATTTGGGATGTTTTATCCCTCACGAAAACACATAATCCATCCGAAAGAGACAATTTCACTAACAACAAATTCTCATAACAATTGCATAAATAAAATTTTTAATTAAAATTGCTTCATTCCAGACATGGAACATGGAATGTCTCATACAAATATTCATATTACACATCTTCAGCTCAATGGACATGCCAGCAAATTAATCCAGTTCGAAAGGTGTGAGTGTAATTTCCTCTACAAATTTGTCTAGTTGGTTTCAAAATGCACCGAAAACTTAATTTGAAATGTTAAAATTTCATCATTGAAAACTTCTCGAAAATTAACTTAAAATCTCTTTCTTTCAATTTATCATAAACCATTATAAGAAATTTATTAAAAATGTTTAGATTAAGAAATTTACCCTACGAAAATTCTCAAATTTGAAATTTAAGCTAGTTTGGAAATTCTAGTAAATTGATAAGGATTTTCTTGAAAGGGAAAAGTTGAGAATACCAGGAAATTGTAGTTAGTTTTATTCGTGTTTACGGAACTTAAAAGCTTTCATTGATAAGGACAACTTCGAACTTTGACCAATTGCCAAAATTTCTTGAAAATTGCAATGAACGTAGAAGGACCTACCAATCTTAATTTGTAGAATTTCGCGATACATAGATTCTTTAGAATTTCACACTTCATTAATAGGATATTTTGTCCTGTTCAATGGGTTCTTGTTGGATTTTAAATTTACTGCAAATATTTCCTAAAAACTTGAAAACTAAAATAAATATTTCTACAAAATTGTCAAAAACCTCTTCCAGTAAAGTTTCTAGTGAGAATTCTATTTACTTTTCAAATTCGTCATCCAACCTAAAAAATTAGTCCGAAAACAAAAAACAAACCAAATAATTTTATAAGTAATTCATCTTTACCATTTCTTTCACTACATATACATAATTTTAGTAGGCCATTGAGTTGTCAATTTATTTATTAAGTCCAGCTTGCGCCTTTTTGACTGGGCAACGCATAAGACCAAGTAAGTTACTAGGAAATTTCGAATGTCATGTTCAACACTCCAAACATGCCAAGTGGCTTCCTGGGTCAATTCAAAATGAATTCATCCTATCATGTGACAAACAGAAACAACATATACGTTTCAATTCAACGAAACATGCTTGAAAGACCAAAAATATATGCACATACCATATGTGTAAGCATTAAAGCGATACATACACCTAATAACAAAGATTTTTAAAGTTTTAATTAAAAATCGAGACAAAAGATTATATTGTTAACCTATTCTCCACATCCAAACCTCTTTAGATAAATCTGCACAACTTTCTCTTCATTGAAGTTTATTCCATACAACAAGTCACCTCTGCCATGACAGCAATTGATATGAGATGAAGACCATGCCAAACATAATCTTTCACATTTATTCTTCACATCCAGACCTCTCTAGATAAATCTACACAACTTTCTTTTCGTTGAAATCTATTCCATACAACAAGCCACCTCTACCATGACAACAACTAATGTGGGATCAAAACTATGTCAAATATAATCTTTCATCTTCATTCCTTTGGCAACTGCTCCTTTTTGTCGCCTTATATGACTACCTTAAAAGTAGTACCTGAGGAAAGTTCTAGATAGTTATGATGGAAAAGCAAATGAAAAGTTTGAAACTAAAAACACAATCAATTGATCTAAAACTACAATGCGATGACTATACCTTCAATTATCAACGATGACAATATCACAAAAGCTACAATCCAACCGTGTACAGGTACCTAATAAAAAACACATAAAATATATAAAACTTGATTGCATTCACCTTGGTAAACAGCTAAGTATCAAAAAAAAAAATTTGGGTAATATAATTTGGCTCCATTACCTCTGAATATCAGTAGTGTCGAATTCCATCATATAATGTACCAGCCCAACCAACAATAAAGATCTAGCTGGTAGATATCAAACAACAAACAAATAAGTCTTTCAAATGGCCATAATTGTACAACATGAGCAAAAATGATATTGGTGCAACGGTAAAACAAAATGAAAGTAATTGCATCTTCACTCTAAACCCTCTCTAGGTGCTTAAACATGCTTATATTTCAAACATATGAAGCATAAGTTATTGGCACTTGTGCACAAGAAATCTCGAGATTTTCCAAAAAAAAAAAATAATCATTATATGACAAGACAGACATGTGCATATTCAATGGGTTACTATTTCCTATAATTGCATCCACTTAGATATGACCACGGTTCGGTTCGAACCAAACTGGGCCAAATGAACCGGAACCAAAATATAAGATTCTAGTTCCGGTTAAGAACCGGATCGAAACCGCTACTGTAGCAGTTTCGGTTCCGATTCTTCTATTAATGGAATCGAAATCGTCGGTTCAAAGAACCGGTGGAACCGAAACAGCCTTGAACCAGCGGTTTCGATTCTAAAAAAAAAAAAAAAAAAAAAAAGAAGACTGCAAAACTTGACCGTTGGGGCCAACTTAATCCTTTGGCCCCAACGGTCAAAATTTTAAAAGTGACAAACGGTCATTTTTTTTTTTTTAACATTTCACCCCCTCCCCTTAATTTCTCTTTTAATCCCTCCCTTTTCTCTATCTATAAATACCCCTCTCATTCTTAATTTCTTCTCACACCTATTTTCCTTAATCTCAACTCTCTTTCTCTCCATTAATCTCAACTCTCTTTCAATTTCAACTCTTAGTTTCAATATTATCTTAATTTTTAATCTTAATTTCCTTTAATTTTTTTTATTTATATTTATAAATTATAATGTTCAATTTATTATTTGAAGTTTCAAATTCTTAATTTATTATTTTTAAATTTCAAAATCTTATTTATTATTTTTAAATTTCAAATTGTTAATTTATAATATTTATAAATTTCAAAATTTCAATTTATAATATTTTTTTACTTATAAATTTTGATTTCAATTTATTTTTTTAAATCTAAATTTTTAATTTATTAGTTATTACTTTTAAATATCAAAATTTCAATTTATTATTATTAAATGGGAAATTTATAGTTTTTATCCAAATACAAAGGAAATTTTTATTTTTACCCAGATATTTAATAAATTTTGTTTTTGACCTCTTAAATAAATTATTCTTATTGTATACCCAAAATTACGAAATTACCCTTAAGTTTATATTACCTAAATGCCTAATATTAAAATTACCAAACTAACATTCTTCTTCCTCCCAATACATCTATATTTTCTCCTCTCCCTTCTTTCCCATTAATGATTTCTGAGATTTGATTTTGATTGTCCATATTTTCTCTTCTTCTTCTTCGTCACAATATCCATTGAAGAATTTTTTTAACATTAGTTTCATCCATTGAAGGATTTGGTTGTTGAAGAATTTGGTTATCAAAGGTAATGTATGTGTTTTTTTTGTTAGTTTTTGGGTTATGTAGTTCATATTTACATGATACAAGATTGTAAGATTGTATTGGTTTTGATGGATTTGAAAATCTGCAAATGCGACGGAAACTGCAGAAGGTGCGACAAAATCGATTTTTCGTGACTGATAATCGGTTTTTTAGTCACTGAAAAATCGATTGACGATTCAGATCGATTTTTCAGTGACTGAAATACCGATCGGTTTTTCAGTGTGAAAAAACGGATGAAAAATCGATTTTTCAGTCACATATTTCGGCTTTGCAGTGACCCAAAAAATCGATTTCGGTTAAAAATCAATCATAGAAAAACTGATCAGGTTTTCACTAATCGGGTTTTCAGTGGCTAAAAACCGCTGAAAAAATGGAAAATCGAATCGTTTTTCAGTGTCACTGGAAAACCGAATCGATTTTTCAGTGACTGAATCGATTTTTCAGTCACTGAAAAATCGATTTCGGTTCGGTTTTCAGTGACTGAAAAACCAACGATTTTTCAACTAGTTTTTTAGACTGACTGAAAAACTGATTATTAGCAATTTTTTAAAAAACTACTATGATATATTTTGTGTTTGGAATACTGGAAATGAAATTTTAGTCTTATATGTTGTTAGATATGATTGTATTTTTATAACAGATTATATAGGAGTGGAGAGTATTAAGTGTGCACAATGAAAACACTTTAGTGGAGCAAAAACCTAGTTGAATGAATTATTAGCATAATTTTGATATAGTGTTTAATTTGATTATATAAGATTGTATTTTGTATTGTTGCCCGATTGAAATGAGATTAATTTATTATTTTATTTGAACGTTCCAGGAATGACTCAAGAGACAATTGTAATTAATTTTGACGGAGAGTGGAATTGATGTAATTACGTAGGAGGGGAGTCAATTATGTGTGAGGTTCATAGTAATAGTAGTTTTTCATCATTAGTGGATATTGTGTACAGAGAGGCTAGTATTGATAGAAGAATATGAGATATCCGTCTATATTATTTACTACAAAGTGCAACAAGTGATAAAGTTAAAAATATACGTATCATGTCCGATCTTGGTGTTGTTGGTTTGATGGCGATAAAAAATATTAATGTTAAAGAGATTTATGTGGATAAGATTGTGGAGCTGAGGTTAATAGGCGTATCGTTTTTTCGATTGACACCAACTCAATACCAAAAGAAGATATGACGAGGCAGATATGTCAAGACCTGTAAATCCTCATATGGTTGAAAGTCATTTTCATCGAACTTCAGGAATTGGGAGCAATAATCCGCTTGATGTTGCTGTCACCCAATTTACATCCACAAAAAGTCCAATTTGCGACGTTAACGATGATTATATGAATTATGGTACCGATGATGAAGATTAGGACATAAATAATAATAGTGGTGGGATAAGGGGTAGTGAGTCTGAGGAAACTGGAGATAGTGATAACGAGAGAACTCGATTTGATGATGTGTCTGAAGAAGAAGGGTTTCCAGAAATAAGATTTTCAGGTTTATAATTTCAGAACAATCCTTTACAACCATACTGGATTGTTCCTGGTGTTGAACAGGGTGACATTGAGCCTGCTTCAAGTGCTATGTCAACCGTCTACCAACTTGATTTACTGTACAAATGAGCGTTCTTTAATAGTAAAGAAGAAATGAGTATAGCTATTAGAGAATATGCTCTGAAAGCGAAATTTGAATATCTGGTTAGACGTTCAGATATGGAGCGATTTGAGGCCAGTTGCAAGGGTAAAACTTGTAGCTTTATAGTTCATGCCAAATGCAGGAAGGGTTGCTCGATGTGGTTTGTATTGAAGCATGAGGCGGAGCATACGTGTCGTCAGACAGCCATGGAATCACATATGAAGAGTGTGAAGGCCATTGTCATCGAAAAGTTGTATGCAGGAAAGGTAGGGAGAGATATGTATACACCTAATCACTTGGTTGGAGAAATGCTAAAGCAGTATGAAGTTTAGATCTTGTATAGCAAAGCTTGGAAGGCTTTACAGTATGCAAAGAAACTTGCATATGGACAAACAGATGAGTCATATCAACAGTTTTCGTCCTACTTTGAGATGTTAAAGGTAGAAAACCCCGGCACAATAACAGCAATTGAGATAGATGAAAACGACCGGTTCTTGTATTCCTTCGTTGCACTTGGAGCTTCCATTGAGGGTTTTCGATCTTATATGAGACCGGTTGTTGTTGTTGATGCAACTCATTTGAAAGGTGAATATAAATGGGTGATTTTTTTTGCTGCATGCAAAGATGGAGAGGAGATGATTTATCTCATCGCTTATGGATTTGCTGATGGAGAGTCAGACTGTTCGTGGACTTAGTTTTTAAGAAAATTACGATTGGTGATCGGCGTGTCAGACGATTTGCTTATTATATCCGATCGTCATAAAAGCATATAGAATGGGATGAAAGCAGCTTTTCTAAAAGTCCCACACGTGTTATACTTTTTTCACTTATGGCAAAACCTTAAGCAACATTGTAAAAAGCGATCGGATGTGGAAAATGCATTTTACAATGCAGCATACTGTTATGTGACTGAGGAATGCAACAAAATATTGGAAGAAATGCGAGCGTTACATCCAAGAACATATGGAACTTTGGTTAAAGCTGGGGTGAGCAAGTGGTCACGATTACATTGTCTAAAAATAAGATATGAAATGATGACCACCAACATTGCAGAGTCGCTCAACAAATGCATGATGCAAGCACGTCGTTTGCCAGTAATAACTGCACATGAATATATAAGAAATATGTTGCAGATATGGTTTAATAATAGACGTATTGCTGCTGAGAAGTTGACAATTTATGTTACCCCCGCTACGTACGATCGCATCATGTTGCCAAAAAATCTATCAACGGAAGGTAGTGTATATCCCATTACAGAACCGTTAACGTACAGTATCATGTATCCTAGTAAAGGAGATGCGGTGGTTAATATTCAAGAGCATACGTGTACATGTAAGCAGTGGAACCTAAATCAGTTCATGTGTTCATGCATGTGCTGTGGCCAGGTATGATATTTGTACATTGTTGCTTTGGGCTTTTCATGTTATGGCGAGACACTTAAATTTGGGTTTTCTTATAATTTGACAGGTTCAAGAGCGTCAGTTGTGATACCCTTTCCAATCAGTATTACAACACAGAATGGTTGAAAGCTGCATATGCAAGTCCGATCAATCCAGTCCCTAAATTAGCCAGCTGGAATGTTTATGCGGAAGTTAGAAGCATGATTATACTACCACCTATAGGAAAAAGACAACCAGGTAGGTCGAAAGAAGTTCGGATTCCTTCAGCCGGTGAAGATCGTCCCAAAAAAAAAATGTGGAAGATGTGGTGAGAGGGGGCACAACCGTCTTCGTTTCCCTAACCCCTCTATTTCTACCAGCGGTGGGATGAGCATAGGTTCAGTGGATGCGAAAGCTGGCACGAACACAACTGTTAATGACAATACCTCACCGTCTCGTATATGCCGTTTGTGTCATGAGACTGGACACAACCAACGTCGATGTTCCCTACGATTTCCTACTACAAATCAAGAAGTGGATAATGATGAAAACAATGAGTAGGAATTGAGTATGAACTCTTTTGTCGTGTATAAGTTAACTTATTTCGTTAAATTGATATATTATAAACGGAATGGTCTTTCATTTAGTTTTGATGAATCGATTAATAGTTTACTTGTTGAAATTGGTTGAATGTATCAAAACATATTCATCTGTTTTTCAGATAAATTGAAATCGATTTCTTGGATAAAGAAAAACCGAATCAATTTTTGGAAGTATCTGAAAACCGAATCGATTTTCGAGGGCATTTGAAAAATCGAATCGATTTTTGGAAGTATCTGAAAACCGATTCAGTTTTCCAGAGCATCTGAAAAATCGAATCGATTTTTGAGAGTATCTGAAATCCGACTCACAATTGATGAAATTTATTGACATAATTTAACTATAAAACTCTGTTTATTGACATAATTTAACAACTAATGATTTCTTGATTTCATGAATTAAATGTTTAAAACAAAATAATTGATTTCAATTGATAAAATATTTAGTGTGATTGATTCACAATCACTTATTTCTTGATTTCATGAATTAAATGTTTAAAACAAAATAATTGATTTCAATTGATGAAATATTTAGTGTGATTGATTCACAATCACTGATTTCTTGATTTCATAAATTAAATGTTTAAAACAAAATAATTGATTTCAATTGATGAAATATTTAGTGTGATTGATTCACAACCAATGATTTCTTGATTTCATTGATTGACATAAATAATTAAAGTCACAAAATTAATAAAATAAAGAATGAATTATTTATTGATTTTACTTATATACAACTTTCCCATCAAAATCAATCGTCCATTTTTCAAATTTATTTACTTTATACAAAGGACGCGAAAAGGAGTAAATATCTCTTGCAATCTCTGCCCTCAGTGCGACTGCGTCTAGAGCTGTATCATCTTTTCTTGATATCCATGTTCTGTCTGTGGACTACAAAAGGTCGCGTACATACATGACGACATATGCCCCACAACTCGTCCTGTTTCATAATAATAAATCAATTATGTAATAATAACTAAATAATAATTAACAAGTGATAAAAATTTATATATTTTGGTTTAAACTTACTCACCCATCGGGTTGCTGTGACACAACTGATCCATCAAGACGCTCAACCTCCCACTGCTCATCTACAGTTGACATATCTAATTGAGTCCTCTCATAAAACCCTATAAAGCGAAACATAATGGACATAAAATACACCGATGGCTCAAGTGCCTGAAGCCGTTCTTCCATGTCACCAGACGCTAGGGAATCATATACATATATTTTCTACTCTTTAAAGCACACCTGACAGAGGACCCAGTGTTGTTGTTTCAAACTACACGGTAATAGCACCTACAGTTTCGGTCAATGTAAGTGTTGTAGAACAAGTTCCAATGATCAAATAAAAAATATATATCTTCAAACAACACTTACATTATCAAAACACCACCAAAGGACCAATGCGTCTATCTTTCCACATCCGAATAGCAACCATTCTGAGGGTATAGTGACTGTAGCCGGATCAAATTTTTTTCCTTTGTTGACGTATTAGTTGTTATACTCCATTGTAATAATGCCCTGCAGGATAAAAATTAATAATGTTATTTGATTCCGATGATACATGACATGAAATTGTCAACCAATAACTTACAAATAAAAAATTGCCATGAAGGGTATATCTTCTATCCTCATCCTCATTCCACCACTTTTTTCGTATGCACATCAAATACGAATCAATGTGCTCACTAGTCAACCAACTATTTTCGTCCTCGAGGGTCACCAATATGGTCGGTATCACGCACCACCCGCAACGATCAACCGCACATCTAAAATAGTTGATTTAAACAAATTGTTAAAAGTTACGGAAACAACTACGATTGTAGGAAATTACTATTTTGTTTTTCATACCTAAGGTCCAAATATGGTGAAGCTTTATATTCATTATAGACGGCCTCTACGGGATCTACAGACTGTGCAACCTCTTTGACCTGCTGTTGGACAATTTTTTTTTCTTTTTCGTCGGTCCAGGATCTATGTATGACGTTCGTAGAGGTGCTGCTGGCTTGGTTTTTCGTTTGCCCCGTTCGTGGATGTCTTCTTCTAGTAACTGCACTCAAATTCAATCACACAAAAGAATATTTATAATTATATGTCAAGAACATTACCGTTCAGACATCTGAAAATGCCTTTAGTTCTAAAAATCGAAAATCTTCTTCATGATTTATGAAGTTAGGTTCTATGTTGATGTCCAAACAAACGAAAAAAAAGTCAAACTTCGTCTTCATCCTCCACCTCAGAAGTTGACATCTACTTAAAGACGCAGTTCGTGTTTATGGACGGTGATAACATTGAATTTAACATCCTAGAGTGGTAGAAGGAACATGAGAAATATTTTTCAATTTTATCTATAATAACCAAATAAATTCTTGGGATCACCGTCTCAACTGTGACAGTGGAACAATAATTTAGCTCTGACAGTAATATTCTAGACCTCAAACGGTCCTTAATGAGTCCAGAGTCTGCACAAGCTGAAGTTTGTATCAACGATTGGATGAAGGCACAACTAAAACAGCAAAAGACGGATGAAACGAAAGCTCAAGGTGAAATTTATGATTTTTTTAAAAACACTGATCAAACCACCACCGGAGGCACTAGAAACACAAGTGACGATTAGGTGAGTCACAAATTTTCATAAACTCCATATAATAAAAAGTAAGAGAACTACGTGAGCTTTGATTCCTCTAAAATTTGAGAGGATACATAGACAACTTAATTATGAAAATTAATTAAGTGCAAGCCCAATGATTTTATTTTATTTTTTTATTAAATCAAAGTTCAAATAATTAAATTTTCTATTTTTTTGTGTATAGATTTATTTTTTTAATATCAAAATATAGTTTAATATTAATTTTTAAATTTTATTTTTATTTAAAAAAAAGTTCCTAAACCAAAACCGAAACCGGAACCAAAACCAGAACCAGAACCATTACAGAACTGACGGTTCCATAACCAAACCGGAACCGTTTTATCTCGGTTAAGGTTACAGTTCTAGCTTTTTCAAAATCGAAACCGTCGATTAGAAACCGGAACCGGAACCGAATCGTGGTCATATCTACATCCACTCTTGTCATTAACACAACAAAAGTAAAAATTCCATATTCCAAATCAATTCAAGCAATGACTTCATCACAATGATTAATAAACAGATGACAAAAATAATTTTTCAAGAAAAGCATTCTATTTTATTTGAAACATTATTCTTTTTAAAACAAATAATACATATATCCATCTAAAAATTAGATATAATTAGATTAATAAGGCTGATAGAAAACAATAATGGAAACAACAAAACAATGAGTTGTGGAACTTACGGATGAATAGTATCTGGTGCACTCCTTGAGCTAATCAAACCATAAGCAAGAAAGAAAGTTTCAGTAAAAGCCAGCATATAAACATAAATTCTAAAATGCTCACATGTTCCACTTGCCACAATTCTACTTGCCCCGTTTGCTATTCACTAAAGACACTCGGCACAGGTACTGTACCAGCCCATGGAAAGGACCCTTTTTTCCAAATTAAAATTTAGAGCAAATACTAATAATGTGTCCAACAATCCGGTACTTGCCCCCGTTTGCTATTCACTAGAGACACTCGGCCCCTTTTTTCCAAATTAAAATTTAGCAAATACTAATAATGTGTCCAACAATCCGGCAAGGCCGCAAGGGCACATTACCTTTTTCTGTTACTTATCTAAAACAATAATTAACCAAGCACTCTTTCGTCAAAGACATTAGCTGCAAACTAGTAATAGATTGAAGAAACAAGAAAAACAACGACCTTCCAGCGTTAAGGATTTCTATTACCTTTTTTCTTTCCAAAACCTCCCATTCCGAACATGCGAAGTTCAGTTGTTGCATTTCCCACTGATTAAACACAAAATCTCGTGAGAAAGTAGTAAAAGAGAAATAAGATTCAAATAAAGCTTATAAAAACAAGGCAAAACCATCTCTTAATACTTTTTTTCTCTTCTTCTTTGTCGCCCTCTCCATATTTTTGAGAATAGAGGAAATATGGGAGTCCGAAAAGATGAAAACAAAGATGAAACAATGTTGGTGTGAACGGTGAGGATGAGCGGGTACAGTGAGAGGCGAGCTACGGCTGGTTGAGGGAGATGAGATCTGAGAGTGTCTGTGTGCCGCGGACGAGGAGAAGGTGGAGGATAGGGGGAAGAGAGAGGCTGTGGCGGCTAGGGTTGTGAAGGCAGTGTTTCAAAAATCGTCGGAAATCGGCGACTGTCCGGCGATAAAACGCTGACCGGCAGCCGATAAGGGTGAGATCGGCGACCAAATCTGACGGGCCGGTCAATCGGCCGAATCGGGCGACTAATCACTGATTGAAGTGATATCGGCAGCGGCAGATCTTCCACACGGAAAAAATGAGAAGAAGAGGGACGCACGGCGGCGGGAGAAATGAGAAGAAGAAGTCTGGCGGTTTTGAGAGAGAGAGAGAGGAGGGACAAAGAGGCTAGGGAGCGGCAGAAAGAGAACTGATAGGGTTTGTGTGGAGGAATGTATATATATATTAAGAAAAATTACACAAAGACCATGAGTTTGTTGAAATTATACTAATGTTTAAGTTTTGGCCCTTGATGTTAACAGAAATATCAATTTAGCTCTTAGATATTAAAAATTAATAAATTTTTCTCATATCTGAAACAGTACTTACTGAGTAATCGTTGATCACTCCCTGAGTAACTAATAAATCGCTAACCGTTATCTTACCGATCGATTAGTGAGATACGATTTTTTTAACCATGGTGAAGAGTAAGGGAAGAGTCAGTTTTATACTTGAGAAAATTATAGAAATAATATTTTCTTTTTTTTAATATTGGAGTTAAAAACTAAAAGATTGTTTATTTTTTTGTCTAAAGACTTGATAGTACTACTGAAGATTGAAAACTGAATAATGACTGAAACCTAAAATCTGAATAACATTTATTATTATTATTATTATTTCTTACCTCTAAATATATTATAAGTTTATTTGTTTTTCAAAATTAAAATTGTCTGAAAATTAGTAATTTAACATTTATGCCTTTTTAATTATTTATTATCATGTGAGTTTAATTAATTTAATATAAACATTTGAAAATAAATAATTTAATAAATTATAAAATATTTTTTATGTACATATTAATAATATTTTATTCATAATTGAAATATAATTAAAAAATATTATAATATTAAACATATTTATATATTTAAATACATTAATAAATTTATGAAAACAACTAAAAAATCGATGTTTAAATTGTAAATTAAAATATATTAGTTTAATTTTAAGACAATTTGAGATGAGGTGTATTTAGATTGTTCTTTTCAAATATGTTAACGTTCGGATATGGTCAACTGAGATTCTTGATGTCTAAAACTGCAGATAACACAAACAAAGAGAAAAATAGAAGAAGGTAGGGGGGAAGAATAAAGGATAAGAGATTTACGTGGTTCGGTCTTAAAAATTGTCTACGTCTATGGCGTCGTCTCCGATGAGGAAAGACGGTCATTCTTATTTATTTTCTGATTACAGCGAGAGAGAGAAGAGAGAGAGAAAGAGTCAACCTGAGAGACCCACCCCTTTTACAATGATTTTGCTTCTATTTATAGAGAGAGAGGTATTACAGTTGATACAATAAGAAAGCAATTAATTACATTTTTCCATACTGACATCCATTAAATGTTGGGTCAAATCTCGTGAAATCTAGGTCTTAATTTGGTAGTTGTGTATTCCTTAATTTGCATTGCTTCCATTATAAGAAAGGTTAAACGTGTACGCCAAGTAACGAACTGATTATGCTCCGGACGGGCTGAAGCTCGTCCAAAACGAGCTGTTGAGCTGATGGACGAGCTTATGTGATAAGCTGATGGATGAGCTCATGGCTAACCAGTTGGGTCTGTACTTGCTAGGCCGATCCATTGGGCCAATCTAATGGGCTTTGGTCAGCCCAAAAATACACACAACATAAGCCCCCCAACTCCTAGTACGTTTACGGACTAGGAACTTGTCTTTGCTGGTAAAAGCTGGTGTATGGAGCTCATTGGTAGGCATCATATTGCTTTTTCGAGTCTTGTTTCGTCTCTTTGGTCAATGTAGCCTCATGGTTAGTTTCCATGATCAGGCTTCCTTAGAAGAGGAGCTTGTTATGATATCTGTTCGGCATTTGCTTGCTACACTTCAATATTTGATGTGCTTTTGTCCCAAGTCCTTGAGTTTTCTGTGGACTGAAAAGTAAAGTATTTGCAATAATAATCCTCTCGAACTACGCTCAGAGAGTGTTGGAACCCAATGACATAGTGAGAGTTGAGGAGGTTGTGGGACCTTGACTATGCTCACAGGGTCGTAACCCGAGCATGTACAGCGAGCTGCGCTCAAAGGGTCATAACTTGAGCAAATACAGCGAGCTGCACTCAAAAGGTTAAAACCCGAGCATGTACAGTGCAATGTTTCTCTCGAGCTATCCTGGGGGTCGTCACCCGATAACAGCGATACTTTGGCGAACTATGTCTAGAGGGTCATCACTCGTTGACATAGCTTGAGCTTCTGTTGAGCTACACACTCTTTGACCAATAAGGCTTAGCAGTTAATAAAATAAAGTATATAAGCTCAACAATGCACTTCATTAATATTTAAAAATCATATTTAGTATTAAGAGATTTAGCTCAGAAAGCTACTGAACATAAAGATGTGCCCCTGTGTTGATGGTTATTGTATGGCATGTTTATGCTTGTTGTTCGGGAGCTCGCTGCTGAGCTGGTTGTTGAGTTTATTGAGGTTGGGAGCTCGCGAGTATCACAATGTAATCTTTCAAGTGACTTCGCTTTATAAGCTCTTCAATTGCATTCCTCAAGTCTTTGTAATCTGAGATGTCGTGCCCGACTTCATCGTGGTAAATGCAGAACTTATCTTTGTCTCTTCGGTGGATGGACGATCTCATGGGATTGGGATTCCCAAAGTCTTTCCTATCCTTCTCCGCTTCGTAGATTCTGTCTTGAGTATCTGACAAGGTGCTGTAGTTGTCATAACGATTTTTACGCCAAGGTCGCTCACACTTAGGCTCTTTCTTGGCCTTCTTAGTGACTTGACAGTTTTCGTCATTGCTTCTTCCTGAATGGTTGGAGCTACTCGCTTCATTTTCTTAGTTAGATTGCTTGGGATTGAAAGTTTCTTCCCATCTGATCTCTTTAGCAGCTCGCTCATAGAACTCTCATAAGTCTTTCACTAAGGACTTGTAAAGATTCTCATACAGTTTTCTATCGTTGCGAAGGTCAGCTGAGATCGCAATTAGGATGGTTTTATCTGAGGGGTCTTCTACCCTGTTGACCTCGTATCTAAATCTGGTTAGATAGTCTTTTAATGATTCATCTCATCGTTGGAAGACTGTAATAAGGTGGCAAGGCGGCGCAAGCTGCTTCTTCAGAGCCTTGTACTGGCTTGTGAACCTTCTTTGACATTCTTCCCAACTATCTATGCTACGAGCAGGGAGATTCTTGAACCAATTCCCCAGAATGTCTCCCAAGGTCACTGGGAAGACGCGGCACTTAACCTGTGGATCGATCATTTAAAGGTCCATTTAGACATTGAAAGAATCCAGGTGATCGTAAGGATCGTTGTCCCCGTTGTATGGAGGAATATTGGGGACCTTGAGCCTCATTGGCAGAGGTCGCATCTCAACTTCTCTGATGAGAGGGGTTTCTTTTATAGTACTGACCATCTTATTCTTGAGCTTTAGGTCTTGCTTCGAGCTGACGAACCCTTTGAAGGAGCTCTTTGACCCTTGGGTCTTGAGGACCGTGCCTTCTTCTGAGCTTGTGACTTAGAGGGTTGGGACCTGAGACATTTCCCTTATTTCACAAGCTGATTGTTCGATGTGGCTTTACCCATTGCTGATATTCTGTTTCTTTTTCTCGAGCTCGACGACCATCAGCTCTTGAATGAGAATTGGAGGGGCGAACAGATACTTGTTATCGTTGTTGTTGGGGAGCAATAGCTTCTGATATGGGCGCATTATGCGCCTGGGCTTGGGTTAACACCCTGATCGCATCTACAAGCTGATGCATTGAGTTTTCCAGCATCTTCTACCGCTAGTGCCATTTCTGGAGCCCCCCAGCCATATGAACCATTTGAAGAGGTTGGCGAGAGGCTAATGGAGGCATAACTATAGCAACACCGTCCATGGGGGGAGTCATCTGCCCTTTTGGTTGGTCAGTGACCACTATGTTTAAGCTTCTAATCTTTCTTCCTCTTGTCATGACTGCCTAAAAACTGAAAAGAGCTATAGTTTAGGTCTTCCTTCTAGAGTCAAAATGTTGACGTTCGAATCTGGTCAACCGAGATTCTTGATGCCCAGAACTGTAGATAACACAAACAAAGTGAAAAATAAAAGAAACAAGGCAGAGAGGAAGAATGAGGGACAAGAGATTTACGTGGTTCGATGTTAAGAATGGCCTACGTCCACAGTGCCGTCTCTAGTGAGGAGAGGCAGTCACTATTATTTATTTTCTGGCTACAACAAGAGAAAGAAGAGAGAGAGAGAGAGTCAACCTGAGAGACCCACTCCCTTTACAATGATTTTGCTTCTATTTATAGAGATAAAGGTGTTACAATTGATACAATAAGAAAACAATTAATTACAATTTTCCATACTGACACCCATTAAATACTAGGTTAAATCTCGTGAAATTTGGGTCTTGATTTGATAGTTGTGTGTTCTTTAATTTGCGTTGCTTCTATGCTGAGAAAGACTAAATGTGTACGCCAAGTAATGAACCGATTTTGCTCTGAATAGGCTGGAACTTGTCCAAAACGAGCTTAGGGCGAGTTGATGACCTGATGTGCCAGTGGACGAGCTCATGTGATGAGCTGATGGACAAGCTCATGTAAAGAACTAATGAGTTGGTGGAAGAGCTCACGGCTAACCAGTTAGGTCTCTGCTTGCTAGTCGGATTCATTGGGCTAATATAATGGGCTTTTGCTAGCCTAATTTGTGTAGCCCAAAAATACACATAATAAAATAAGTTTTTTGTAAGTATAAAAAAAAATAAAATTCAAGTAATATAAAATTAGGATAAATTTGAAGTGTGTTATTTTGGGGGAGAATAGATTTGGAATAAAAAATTTTAAATATTATTAAGAGATTTACAATTAAGTGAAAAGTTAAAAATTCTTATTTTAATTTTTTCAATTGTTTTTGGATAGTTTTAAGTGGTTTGAGCACTTAAAAAAATAAATAAATACAACTTAATATGTGCAATTCAGTACTGTTAAGTTTTAAGTGAAAAAAAATAAACGACCCTAAAGGGTTGTTCGTTTTTTGCATTTAACATTTAATGGTGCTGAATTAAGTCAATTAATAGATTTTTGTTTATTTTTTTAAGTGATTAAACCAGTTAAAACAATCCAAAAACCACTGAAAACAAAAAAAGTAACATTTTTATTTTTTTATTTTTCACTTAATACAAAATCACTTAATGATTTTATAAATATATTATTTCAAGTTTATCATTCCAAAAATAATATGTTTTCAAGTTTATTTTAATTTTATATTATACAAATTTCTTTTAATACTTCAACAAATAACATTGAAAAATAAAAATCTTAAATATCTCAACATCAAATTTTCTTATAGTTGGATTATTATATTTCTTCGATCAAATTTCGATAAAAATCTTTATTGATCAAGTGTTTGTGCAACAACTTAAAGACCAAATTGTAAATCAATTTGTTTAAGTATTTAATTATTTTTACTTAATTATAGTAGACAATAAATATTACTTTACAATTTCAACTTTTATTGTGATAGTAATTTAATTTAAAACCAATTTATTTATTTTTATTTGAATATATAAATTTAATTGACTATTATAATTAATCTTATTTTAATTATGAATAAAAATATTATATATATAAGTTACAATTTCAACTTTTGTTATAATAGTAATTCAATTTAAGACCATTTTATTTATTTTTATTTGAATATATAAACTTAATTGACTCTACTACGATAATTAATCTTATTTTAATTATGAATAAAAATATTATATATATAAGTGTTTTGATATTTGTTAAATAATTTATTGTAAATAAATTAAATAAACTTAGTGTTTTGATATTTGTAATTGTTTGTATTATATTAAATAAACTTAAACAATAACTAATAGTAAAATGATATAAATATCAAATTACTAGTAATCAGACAGTTTTAACTTAAAAAAACAAATAAGATTATTATACAGTCGAAGTTAAGAAAAGAAAAAACAAACATATCTATCAGATTTCAGATTTCAGTCACTATTCAGTTTTCAGTCTTCAGCAGCACTGTTCAGTCTTCAGACAAAAAAACAAACGACTCCTAACTCTTTATTCATATTCTATATTTTTACCAAATATATTTTTGTCCAAAAACAGTTATTCTTACAAGAATTTTTTTTTTTTTTTAAATGTTAGTGTTCAATTTGAAGCTAAAAAAGGTTATTTATGAAGAAAAAAGTTTCATATTTTCGGATTTACTAGTTGATTTTGGTTTTCGGGTCGATTTTTCCGATCCAAACCCAACTTGAGACTGAAATAGATGCTTCCATTCTCTAGATCATAGGCTAGGCCTTGGTATTTCGAGTTGTTTGTGTTGATGTTGGGAATTAACCGATCGAGATTCGTATTGGACCCAAGCTATAATTTTATGTTGTTCATTGTAAAATGATCGTTAACTGAAGCAATAAGTAGAGGAGAAGTGGTCAGAGAAGAAGAAGAGAACACCAGAAGATTTTTGAGTGGTTCAGCCCAAAAAGATGCCTACGTCCACTGTTCACTCTCTCACTATTTTGACAGAGTAAAGACACTTAGGATTCGGATTCCTTTATAAGGAAATTCTCTCCCCTATATATAGAGAATGAGAGGTGTTACAGTTGAGATTCTACAGTACAAAATTATAGTAAGTTGAGATTATAATGATGAGTTACATTTAATGCGCCGAGATTTCATTTAATACGGTCAAGATTACATTAAATGTGACTGAAACTGTCAGGTCTGAGTTATGCTAAAACGCGATTTCAGACAATTGACCAATATGGGTTATGTGAGATCACCGTAATCTTGACTGTAATTTTTGACAGAGATGGCGTGCATGACACGTTTGATTTTTGTTGACCCATGGTTTGGGAGATATGGCGGAGACAGAGTACTCAGCGAGCAGGGTACCCCATCGCGTTAGCGAGCAAAAAAAACTCTGGAGAATCGGACATCCTGAGGGTCGATGATATAGGTCACCACTGAATTCTCCCGCAATCGGATAGATTAATAAACGAACAGCCTCATGAATGAGTAGATATTTGAGCATGATTAGAAAATGTCGAGCAGATAAAACGAACAACTGACTAGATTACAGATGGGCTCGCTCACGAACTAGTAAGCGATCAGAAGAGAAAAACTGGATGCGATTACATCCACAATCAGAATAACGAATAGATTACAGAGCAGACTATCGAGCTTATCAACGAACAGATTGACGACCCGTGGGGAGGCCCCAAAATACGAACAAAATGGCGAACAGTAAAACGATCAGACATGCGATCAAAGGGATGGATATATTGCTGGCTTTTCTGGGCTTTCAGATCATTGAGCTCATACTGTAGATCATTCTCGGCCCAATTAGCCTGATCGTTAAATTACCTATAACATAAGCCCTCTAGTTCTTGGTGCATCTGGTGGACCAAGAGCTATGAGCTCGTACGCAAATTGATCAGGTGGGAACAGTTACACTATTTTTCAAATTCTGCTTAATCACCAGACCACGTGGCATCACCCCGGAGAGCAGTTATGGGTCATATCACTCGCCGTATACATTTAATGCACGTCTCTCAACTGACTGCTGCATGATGACAAAATGTCGAGAATCGTGCCATACCGTCAGATTCGGGGCAGTTACACAGCTATCTTGATCTAATGGCTGAGGTTTAGCTACTATTTAAGGATCAAGACATTTTAGTTTCTTCTTTCTTGCCATTTTCAAAAAACGAAAAATCCCTCGTCTACTAGTTTTCTTCCAAACTCTCCGTCGCTGTTCGTCGATTTTCAGCCAAGACCCTCAGTATTCGTTGCTTCCAAGGTGAGTTTTACTCTCACGATCTTTTCATTTTTCTTCTTGCACGCATGGTATTTCTACTTTAAAAGTCTGGGCTCAATTTTTCACTTCAATCTCCCCCCTGGTTGCGTTTTTTCTAAAGAGCTGGGCAAGTAATTTCGGTCTCACTGGTGGTGCATCTTCGTGACGCTTCTGGTTTGTTTGGACTTAAAACACCTGCACAACAACAATTTTCACATACACTCTTCTTTTCTTCTCCAATTTTTTTTTTTTTTTACACTGAACTTGGAGGGATTCGCTAAATAGGGACTCTTTTGTCCCTTACTGATTTCCCAGGCATACGACTTGACGGTTAGGGAAAATAGGTTTAGGTTCATCCTACTTCCCAGGATCGGTTAGCCATTAGCAACCTAATTAGTTGCTTCTTTTGTAGATATCATGTCGTGGACACCGATATCAATGAGTAATGTCTAGTGAAGAAGGCTCTGAAGGGGATTCTTCCCAACAAGTTAGGGATTCTCTAAGCGCAACTGTTCAGAGCGGCGGGAGCACACCAAGCTCCTCAAGGCGAGAGGAAACTTTTGCTCGTAAGTCTTTCTACCAGCATGACTCTTCCATCAATCGTGAGAAACTCGTAATAATTGCTAAGACATATGCTTTCCCGTCCGGATGTCGTATTATGGTGCAGGCTCATCGAGATCATACGGTGCACCCTCCTCAGGGGTTTATAGCGATCAGTCGCCAGCATGTAGAATTAGGGTTTAGGTTCCCAGTTCCCTCATATTTTATCGACCTCTTGAACGATTTGGAAATAGCTCATTTTCAACTCACACCAAATTCTTATGTTCAACTGACCACCTTAACCTACATCTTCCTCAAGAATGGGCTCCCCCCATTAGTCCTAAACATAATCCAAAGTCTTTTCTTTTTCAAATCTACCACCAGCCCTAAGGCCAAGAAACGAGATACATATATTACATGACCGTTCACAATTCGCCTTATAAGATAGTTCTGCCAAAAAAGGTTGGCAAGTCGAACGTGGGCAATTACAAGTCTCGTTGGTTTTATATGTCTTGTCTGTCCCTGTTGAAACTTGTTAACTTTACTTTCACCTTTAATCCTGGTGTGGTGAGCATATTTTCTACTTGCCACTTCTTCACGTATGCATGTGTCATTTCTTCTGTTCTTACTAATTTTTCTTCTTTCATATGCAGCAACAAAGGCTCAATTGACCTTTCGGGCGAGGAGTTAGAAGCGCTCCAGAAATTTTCTAAGGTCAAGGATCCTTCAAACGATTACTTTCCAGCGGACTACTTCTTGAGGGACTACGGGCTTACACCTGGGGCTAAAACCAAACTCATAAATTTTTTAACCGACATTGGAGTGCGAAAAAAGATCAGAAGTCCCCTCCGTTTTCGTAGGATCCGACGAAGGTACATCTACTACGATTGCAAAAAGGCCCAAACGATGGTGCATTTACAGATGGACTCACCCCTGCCTCCATCGGTAGCTGAAACGGAAGAGCCCGAAGTACAAATAACAGGCATTATGGAACCTCCGTCTCAGACAACAAAGTCATCGCACACAAGGGCTACGATGCCTACTAAAAAGCAGGAGATAAAATATAAGATTGTGGGGAAGAAACCTGCAAGGCACATGGCCCTACTGAGGGATTCCATTGACCAGGAAACTCTAGTTCCTGGAGATAAGCCATCAGGGCCCTTATAGGCCAAAGATAAAGAGAAGGGAGTTATGGAGCCTTCTACAAAACGTTAAAAATCTAAGGGCAAGGCGCCCATCACAGAGGAGGCTGACGAGGAGCTGGCCCAAGAGGCTGATGTTGGGGTATACTTTAGTGACCTCTTGTACCAACTGCCAGAGCTGTTGGGACCTGATAAACCAGAATTTTATCAGGAACATGTTCGCGGTGACCAGCTGATCCAATATGCCACGCGCTACAACGTGCTGGTAAACTTCAATTTCAACTCTGTAACTCATATTATTTTCATACCCACCACTGACACATTTGTATTTCAGACTTCATTGGCACTGATGAAGATGTGTAGAGATTTCCTCGACCTAGCGAGAGAAAAGGCTTCACTCGAAGGGGCGAACAAGAAGCTTGAAGCTGAAAATAAGAAGATTAGGGAGGAGTTCTAAAAGGCTAAGAAAGTCGCTCGCGAACTCGAACAAAAACTCAAAGATGCTGAGGAGTCATTGGCTCGTGAGGTAAAGCTTCGGGACATCACCGCCTCCTCGCTTAAACAGGCCATCGAGAACGTAGATAGGATAACATAGGAGGCCATTTTGCAGAAGAGACGGGTTGTAGATGTCAAGAAGAGGGCCGATATGGTGACGTAGGACTTGAACACGGCGAGGGGTAGTCTTGCCCTCACTCGAGAATTGCTCAGTCAGGCGGAGGCCCACGTTGTGTAGGCTCGGAATGAAGCGATCGAGAAGACGAGCAACAAGTTTCTGTTTACATTGTGAAAGAACCAGCCCAAGCTGGACGTCTCCTTTTTCGGGGAAGAGGTAGTGAAGGAGGTGAAGAGGTACGCGGTTCTTGCTACCAAAGAAGCCCAGGGGAAGATCGCGAAACCTGTCCAGAAGGGGATTATTCCTCCAACCCCTAAAAAGAGTTCTGCACCTCCGACTGCTCAAACTGGCACTCCTCAGGCCCAAGGCGGTCCTTCTTCAAGTTCTCAGGAGTTGGTGCCAGGTGGAGGACAATGATCATCTTACAAGAAGCCCCTGGTGAACAAGATCCGAAGAATACTCTTACCGGTTCTTCCAAAGCCCCTTAGAGTAGTTATATATAATATTTGTCCTCCTTCCGATAGGGCTTATCTTTGAACATCGATGCTGTTGATACTATTATCATTTAATTTTATGATATCCTTCTTCCATTTTCAATGGCGTGGGGTTCCTGCCGATTTGCTTTATTATTTCTTGAGTCTCATATGCATCATCAAAATAAATTGCGAGCAAACACACACAATAGAATAGTCAATAGATTGAATAAACAATAAGTCTGATCGCTCGTATAAATGCCTCTCAGGCAATGTTGAAAATATCGATATCGACGGAAATATCAGTACTACAATTGGGTGAAAATATCGACTGAAATATCGATATCGACGAAAATTTACATAAAATTTACGGAAAGTACGAAAATTTAGTTAAAAACATAATATTTTTTAATGAAACTTTTGGTAATATTAAAATAATTATTTATCAACCAAAAATCATATTATATTAAAAAAAAAACCATATTCTATCTAAAAAATAACAACTAAAAGGTATAAATATGAATATAATATATAGAGGGGATATATGAACATATAAAAAGTTTCCATTAAAACTTTTCAATTAATTTGCATCACATAAATCATGCAAATTTTAATACCAAAATGAAGTCCTAGGTGGTTCATAGATGGTATAGCTAGCATTTAGATTTATACAATACTGATATTATGACATATAATTTGAATGGTTTTGAATATAATCACGAACATGCCATGAACAAGTTTCTTGATTTCTTTCCATCATCTGTCCATAAATAGGAAATTATGTGTAAGGATCATTTCTATGGTCATCATCACTAGATCTTAAACTCAAAGATTTAAAAGTAGTTGAAATATTATCTTCATTGGATGATGACATCCCTAACTGCATTTGATGGATTCTCTTTGTATAATCCTTACCAATAGCCCCTATGCCTGGACCCACAGATCTACATCTATGGTCTTCATCTTGTGTGCAATTAGTGTATTGTTTTTCACAAGTAAATGGGCTTAATGACAACCTGTATCAGTATCATTTCTTTGAGTAAAAACATAATTATTTCCTCCATTGTCATCATCATCGTCATCATTGTCGTCGTCATCATTGTCATCATCATCATCATCATCATCATCATCATCACTATTATCACCATCATCAACACCATTGTCTTCATTATGAATTCCATCAAGAGCAATGGCTTAGGAGTTTTTGTTTTTAAAATAGAATAGTAATTATGAGATGTTTGAGCTTGACTACAAAATGAAATATAATAATAAGATTCTTGATGAAAATGAGATTATTCACGTGGGTTGAAAACTTATTTTATTTAGGGTTTTGTTGAAAACTAACTTATTTTTTATAACCTATTTAAAAAATAACCTTAATTGTTTAAATCTTTGCATAAACTAATTTTTTTGGACGAAAATGCCATTGACCCATCATTTTTTGTTGATCACTCTTTCTACCAAACGATCTGATTTAGAATCTCAACCTCAAGGTTGGGTTCCAACTCAACCTCGAGGTTGTGTCCCAACCTCTCCCAACCTCGAGGTTGGTTGGGACGAGGTTGGGACCCAACCTCGAGGTTGAGATCTCAACCTACATCCCAACTTCGAAGTTGGAAATCTCAACCTCGAGGTAGATAATCTCAATCTTAATAAAACATCCAAGTTCATATTCTCAACCTTCAGGTTGAGAATCCCAACTTCTAGGTTGGGAGTGCGACGATGACATATTTGCATCTTGCTCGTCCCATTAGAAGGGGTCCGATCAAGTCCATGCCCTAAATGCCGAAGGGCCATCGGCTGATCATTTGCCGAAGGTAGGCTGGTGGAGCTCGAGGGACTTTGGAGAACCTCTGGCATTTATCACATCTCTTCACCATTTTGACAGCATTCTGCTTCATGGTCGGCTAGTAGAACCCTTGTCTGAGAGCCTTTTGGGCTAGGGATAGTCCCTCAGCATGATTACCACAATTCCTTTCGTGTATATCCTTCAGGAGTGCGGTGCAATTTGGTTCATCTACATACCGAAGTAACAGAGCTGAGAGGCCCTTCTTGTAAAGTACATCACTATATATGCAGTACATTGCCGCTCTTACTCGCAGACGGCGTACTTCTAGCTTGTCTTCTGACAGTCTTCCTCCCTGCAAATAATCGACTAGAGGGTTCATCCATGATTCATATGCTACCACAAGAGTCATCACTTCATCGCCGGGCTCGGTGCTTGGCTTAGGCAGGAATTCCACCGGTATGTTTCCAGCCAGATTCGTATCCTGAGCTGTAGCTAAGCGAGCCAATGCGTCCGCATGGGAATTCTGGGCTCGTGGGATTTGATTCAGCTCGTACTTCTCAAATGTCCCTAACAGCTTGTGGACCTTCTGCAAGTAAGCTGTCATTTTTAACCCTTTGGCTTGATAATCTCCTCTTATTTGACAAACCACCAGTTAGGAGTCGCTGAATATTCTTAGCCGCTCCACATGCATCTTGTTCGCAATTCTGAGCCTAGCCAGTAATGCTTCATACTCCGCTTCATTGTTTGTGGCTTTAAATTAGAATTTAAGTGCATAAAGGAACCTGTTCTCGTCCGGGCTAATTAGTAAGACTCCAGCTCTGCACTCCGTTCGCATAAGGATCCATCAACAAATAACTCCTAGAATGGACCTTCAGAAGGTTCGGCTTCCTCATCCATAAGCCCGATAAATTCAATAATGAAGTCTGCTAGTACCTACCCCTTGATCGCTGACGTTGGCTTGTACTCTATGTCAAACTGGGCGAGTTCGATTGCCCATTTAAGGAGCCGACCTGAGGTATCTGGCTTCTACAAAATCTGTCGGAGATGGTACTTGGTCAGTACCTCGATCTTATACGCCTGGAAATAAGGACGCAGTTTTCTGGACACCATTACCAGACTGGAAGCGAGTTTCTCCATGGGGGTATACCTTGCTTCTATCTCGACTAACTTCTTGCTAACATAGTATACAGGGAACTGAGTCACATCTTCTTCTTGTCTTACTAGGGTTACGCTCAGGTCGTACTGAGATACGCTAAGATAGACTGTCAAGACCTCCCTTTCGCTTGACTTGGACAGCAGCGGGGCTTGCCCCATATACTCTTTTAGCTGCTGGAATGCTGCCTCACATTCCTCCGTCCATTCAAAGCTCTTCGCCCTCTTCAACACTTTAAAGAACGGCATGCATCTATCTAAGGCTTTCGAGGTAAATCTATTCAGAGCAGCGACTTGCCCATTCAAACTCTATACGTCCTCACTTTGGTAGGTGACCTCATATCCAGTAAGGCCTGTATCTTTTCTGGGTTGGCTTCGATTCCCCTGTTATTTATCATGAAGCCCAGAAATTTACCTGAAGCCACCTCGAATGCGCATTTGAGAGGGTTGAGCTTCATCTGATATCTCTTCAAGATTTGGAACATTTCTTCAAGGTCTCGGACATGGTTGATGGCTTGCCTAGATTTACGAGCATATCATCCACATATACCTCAATGGACTTCCCAATTAAATCTTCGAACATCTTGTTCACTAGCCTCTGATAAATTGCTCCCACGTTCTTCAGGCCGAAGGGTATAACCTTGTTTCACCCCCATGGGCAGAGATTTGATCATGACCCCGACCAGCTTGCACCGACTGATGTTCATTGCGAGCTCGTTGGAACCGAGCGCTGTACTGATCACTGGAAGAATAAACTGACCCATATTGCATTGACCCCCTGACATTTCTTCCATTCACATTAGGGTCTTCAGCGTACCGTCCTCGAGGAACATCCCTCATTTGAATGGCTTGAAGGGGTCCCTGAGCGGCTTGGACTTGAGTCCGAATTAGCGTCATAACTTCGTTAGCCAGCTGTGCCATTGTAGCTTTCAACATCTCCTGTCGCTGCTGCAACACCTATATAACATCTCCTCCTACAGCATTAGGCACAGATTGACGAGTAGGAATGGGAGGTATACCTTGAGCATCCTCTGTCACGGGCACGTTGGACGTCTCTACACCAACATCGGGCGATCCTCCAGTAGATACAGTATTCTGTCTTAAGTCCGAGGTCTCTGGGCGGTCATTCGTAGCGTTAAAATTTTTGAGAATCCTTCTTCTGACCATGACGACTGATAAATGAGCTCTATAAGCTAAGAAGAAAGGTAATGAGACTGTAGATGGACCCTCCTTCTAGTACCAAAAATGTCGACTTTGGGAATTAGCCTACCGAGATTTGTCTTGGACCTAAGCTACAGTTTCATGTTATTCATTGTAAAATGATCGTTAAGTGAAGCAATAAGTAGAGGAGAAGAAGAGAACACTAAAAGATTTTTGAATGGTTCGACCCAAAAAATGCTTACGTCCACTGTTCACTCTCTCACTATTTTGGTAGAGTAACGGCATTCAGGATTCGGATTCCTTTACAAGGAAATTCCCTCCCCCATTTATGGAGAAGAGAAGGTGCTACAATTGAGATTCTACAGTACAAAGTTACAGTAAGTTGAGATTATAATAATGAGTTACATTTAATGCGCCGAGATTTCATTTAATGTGGCTGATAATGCATTTAATGCGTTCGAGATTACATTAAATGCGGCTGAAACTGTCAGGTCTGAGCTCTGCCAAAACGCGATTTTAGGCGGCTGACCCATGTGAGTTATGTGAGATCACCATAATCCTGACTGTAATTTTTGATAGAGATGGTGTGCATGACACGTTTGACTTCTGTTGACCCACGATTTAGAAGATATGACGGAGACAATGTACTCAGCGAGTAGAGTACCCCATCGCGCTAGCTAGCAAATAAAGCTTTGGAGAATCGGACATCCCGAGGGTCGATGACGTTAGTCACCACTGAATTCTCCCACAATCGGATAGATTAATAAACGAACAGCCTCATGAACGAGCAGATATATGAGCATGATTAGAAACTGTCGAGCAATTAAGTGAGCAGATAGAACGAACAACCAACTAGATTACAGATGGGCCCACTCACGAACTAATAAGCAATCAGAAGAGAAAAACTAGATGCGATTACATCCACGATCAGAATAACGAATAGATTACCGAGCAGACTATCGAGCTTATCAATGAACAGATTGACGACCCGCTGGAAGGCCCCGAAATACGAACAAAATGGCGAACAGTAAAGTGATCAAAATAGCGATAAGAGGGATTGATATATTGCTGGGTTTTCTAGGCTTTCAGATCATTGGGCACATATTGTAGATCCTTCTCGGCCCAATTGGTCTGATCGTTAAATTACCTATAACAGTTTGCTTTTCATTCTAACATATATCTCATTTATTTTTATCATAATTACCTCAATTTTTATGAGGTTATTTCTAACTATGTTTTGAGTGAAAATTAATAGTTACCTCTTGATGTGTTTAAAAATCACGTAGATATATTTGTAGGTTAACAAATATAACTCTTGCTATTTAAAAAGATAAATAAATAAATATAGCGCTTGCCAATTATGGATAGCTCTACGTGTGTATGTTTTTGGATTGATTATTTAAGAAATGTTTTAACTCAGTTATAAGAATTAAGATGAACATCTAACCATAATTATCTCAAATAACACAAGAGGTAATCTCAATAGGTAAATAATAACTCGAAACCATCGAACTAGCATTTAAAATTATGTGTTTAAGATTATATAATCCTACCTAGCAAGATAATTACTCACCAAAGATGTCAATAAATCAAATGGATATAAGGATTTGTATCCTCATGCCCTAACCATTCATCATCCATTTGCCTGTACCCACCCAAATCTCTAGGGATATTTGGGGATGACTCCCCCATACCAATACATGTTACCCATCTCACTAGTTTGACCCAATTTGACCAAATTCAACAGAAAAATTCAGAGAATATCATAAAATCAAATACATGTTCTTAAATTAGAATGACAACAAGCCTCAATAACTTGTGCTTTTAACAGTGACAAATCAAAAGAGCAATAAAAACATTTAGGAATCACAAATATTCTTCAACAAAAAACACAAATTGTTATCCTTCTCACTGTCGTTTGAACAGGTTGGGATTTGAGACAAAACCCACATTCCTGTGAATAATAACTGTTGGCAATAATAACCTATATTCTATGTTACATGTCCATTCCTAAAAAAGGCTATACTCATTATTATTATTATTATTATTATTTATCATAGGATACAATAACATCTACGGAGTAAAATGGAGAAAAATATATCGTTAGTATTACTGTTGTTCGCCATGGAGGGAATAGCATGATCCATCAGGCTTTCCATCCAATTTTGTAACTATAAAATTTAGACCCCTCAACTCCTCATCTATTGGAAGACTGGAATAGTAAAATGAGCTCATACAAAAACGATTGATGGTGAACGAATCCTAATCACCACCACCTCCTAGTCGACCTGCCTTCCTACCATGTATCCTGATATTTGATTTAGGTTCCTCATTCAATTTGTCAAAATTCAGACTATCATTCCTGCTCACAATTTTTAATGGGTGGGCTTCTATGTTAAAAACCCACTCATCTAAGGAGATCACCAAGGAAGGCGAAAAATGCAGATACGGATATTTTAGTGTTTCTGCAAGAAAGAAGCTTTGCATAATGTTGTCTTTGACACCAGTATTGACCTGTACAAATGACGATCAACGATAAATAAAATAGCCATTGTTGGCTGTAAAAGCACAATCAACTCACAAGCTCTGTTTCTAAAAGCAAAATGGACAGTGATAATAACTTAAGATTGCATGTGGTGAGAATGATAACTCTACTAATGACTACATGATAGCATCCAGCATTAATTGATGATTGGCAAATGATCACTCATGGAACTAGCCAATCATGAAAGCTGCCGGTCGGATGTAAACTCCTCGTTAACAAAGAATTAGATCAAAAGATTGAATGTACTGTAGTTTAAAGGTGATTTAGCTGATCATGAAAGGAGTGAGAGGCCACAATTCCTAACATACATCACTAACTTATACAGGGGTTGGCTATGGTCGTTGATTTGATTCAGATTCATACTCAATAACAAAGCAAGCTTCAGATTCAGACTCAATAACAAAGCAAGCTTCAGATTCAGACTCAATAACAAAGCAAGCTATTTTTAGCAGAGCTCTATTTTCATTTCGGTTCCAAGGATTAAAAAACAAGAAATCTCATGATTTTCAAATGATTAACGCATCACAACCCAAAAATGTCTATCGATATCCTTTTCCATTTGTCATACCTACAATCTCAATTACTTCCAATTATCACGCAACCAATTCACAGATTGCCTTCGAGATGGATCAATCCATGAACAGAAAAAGCAATCAAATATCCAAATCAAATCAAACATTTTAAATTTTAAAAACTAATCTAACTTCACTGCACAAAATATATGAAACGTGATATATGACCAAGATATTAAATGAAAATTTAGGAAAAAGAAAAGAAAAAGAAAGGCCATGTGGGGAGGGGAGGGGGCGGCGGGGTGGGCTTGGGGTGTGTTGTGTAGGCCTCGTAAAACTGCAATGGCAAAAAGTTATGGAACAGGTTTGTATTCCAGCCCCACTCTTTGTAGGTCTGGTTGCCAGTTAAACGCCACAGGTAAAAAAGTGATACAACTGTCTCCAGTCAAAATATGTTCCACGATGTACCCACACTCATGTCCTGAAGACAAAAGTCATGAAACATGTCAAAACTGTCAGACTAGTGGAGTTTAACTCAATGCACGAAATGAGAATAAGGATGACCAACCAACCCTCCCCAGAATGAAAGAAATAACTCTCTCCAGCCAATTTTGTTGGTGTGGACTGGTAAAAGTTATAACATGTCCAAGCAAGCTGCAAAACAAAGCGGAAAAGCGAATCAAGTCTAAAGCACTGTCTTTGTTCAGGTAATAAAAAGACAATAGCACACATACATATACACAATTTAAGAAATTGAATCATTCAAAAACGGAACAACCTAAATTAAAATTAGTTTTTAACTCCAGATTTTGGGCTTCTGCTTTTCATTTTTCATAAATAACTAGATACAAAATAACAGAGCAAGTGAAACGAAGCGCTTTTAAAATGAACTCTTGAAACACTTTTAAAATTGAAATCAAATATGAGATTCACACAAAAATGCCTACTAAGCAATACATAATTACATATATTCATACACTTGAACAGATTTAAATTTAGTCCGTACTAAAATGTTTTTAATATGAGATTTGCTGAAAATCATGTCAGTACATAAACAGATTCCAGGTATACAGAATAATACAGAGACACACATATAGACATGCATGTGTATGTTTGAACTAACCTACAAACTTATCATTGCACCAACTTTGCTAGCCTCAGATGATTCTATATATAAAATAAGATTCAGCCAATATGAGATCTAAACTTCACCCAAATTTCAAGAAACCATGTCAAAACGGACCTGCGGTGAAGATAGTTTTTTATTGTCAATCAAATATAATGAGTTTATAAAAATTTTTGCTCCTCCTTCATCTTTCACAGAGATATTTAAAGTTTTTCATCCTAAGTTCTGGTTGATCCTCTTTTGTACTTATACTACCTATTTACAGATGTTACGCTGGTCTTATATTTATGTTATAAGTAGTATTTACTCTGAAGTTAAAATTAGAATTTAAGTTCTATGAGCCATTATGAATACCTCTTCTGCCAGTGAGAGAAATTTCTCAGAAGCACCGGGCCCATAACCAAATGATCCTAAAGCCAGCATTCCTGGAGCAAAGCATGCTAATTCGTCCATCTGCATACACATGGAGGGTTAAAAAAAGCAATCAACTTCTACTAGTTAGTATTAATGAAGCCATACTGAGGAGGTAAACAGGAAATAATGTGTCCAACAATCCACATTACATGTCAACATCGTTTCCCAAAAACTATAGGGTTCGGCAAGGGCCCCAGTATTGAATTCGGGTTCCTTAAGTGAGTTTGGGGGATTTCTTGGTTATCTAAAGAATATATATATATATACATATATATATATATATATTAATATATATATGTTACTTATGCATATCAAATGTATTCTCAACCTTTGAAATAACATGATGCAAGTGGTCTAAAATAAGAGGTGCCATTAACCATGCCCCTATATTCACTTCAACTATGTTTGTTTGCCAACCAATCTTATCCTAAGGCCACACCACATGGTTTGCTTGTTTTCCCATTACACACAACTTCACACTCTAATACAAACACAAAAAAGAACCAAAATTTGCAACCCCATTACAACAAACAAAAAAACACCAACATTAGAATAAAAACAAAATACCTGCGTTCATCGCTAATTTGAATCGTCTCGGCTTGCTTTTTGGACCTGGACCAGAAATCTGAAACAACAAAACCAGCACCAATCAATCGTTTCGCATACACGTTTTTTATACAAGTTCAAGAACAAAAAGGAACTTCCTGCGATGACAAGAGTAGTGACAATGGGCATCATTATTCTCTAAAGCGAAACGTTTTGGGAAATGATGGGCATCGTTATTCAATTCCCGAAACGTTTGGCTTATCATTATTCTCCAAGCGAAACATTTTGGGGAAATGAACAGAGGAAAAGCATCTACAAAGTTGAGAATTTTCTTCTGATCAGTGTCAGTAGTGGTAGTGGTGGTGACGTGTAACAAGCGAGACGCAGCAACAGCAACACCATGATCACTCTCCCTAGTGACACTTCAGAACCACCACCACCATGATCACTGTAGAGAGGATTGCAAAGCAGAGATGGATTTGAAACGGCGTTGCGTTTGGTAGGGAAGAGGAGGCGAGAGAGGAGACGGTGACGGAGGCGGCGACAATGGATGGAGGGGAGAGAGAGAGGAGGAAAGGCTGTCGGCAACAGTTTGAGGGTAGAGAGTGAAGTCTGTCCGACTAGGATAATAAGAGTGAAGAGTAAGGGATGTGAGTGTGCTTCGGGGTTTTTTAAGCTTTTATACTTCTTATCCGTTGAGGGTTGAGACCGAAAATAGCCATTTCATTAATTCAAAACTGACCCGAGGTGAAGTCAAATTAAAAACAAACAAATATTTTCGGATTGATTGGAGATGGATCGGGTTAGTCCGAGCTAGGTCAGTCCCGATTTTTTAACCCATTCCTTGCTATACATACTGAATTATAAGCTCACAAAGATTATTTTTTGCATTTTATTTTTTAGTCTAATCTGAATTAAGAGAGGCAATGTTCTTGGATCATATTAATAGAAAATAACATGAAGTTCATGCCACAACTTTAATTTAAGTAGGGATATTATGAACCAATCCTTAAAAAATAAACTAATAGCAATTGGCACCTGATTTTTTAAATATTAAATAAAACCCTTACCATAAGATTTTCATCCAAAAAGTTGACATATTTGTTCCACAATCAAGAAATGACCAAAATACCCTTATTAAGACGATATGAAGTTCCTATCATACTCTTAAACTTGGGTAATGATTGAGATATCCTTATATATATAAAACATAATACAAAAAATTTAAAAATAAAGTGAAAAGACCAAATGAAATGTCCACTGCCCATCACAATGATGGATAGTGGACATTCCATTCCAATAATTGGAAACCATAAAATTGGTCATTTTAATGACTTGAAAACCTAATTTATGGGTTTTACCTAGATTTTTTGGTTTCCAACAATTAAAAAGCTAAAAATCTAGATTTTTAGTCGTTAAAACCCAAAAATTTAGGTTTTCAGTTTTAAAAACTCAAAAATTTTGATTTCCAAACCCAGATTTTCTTTAAAAAAATAAAAGGTTTATTTGAAAAGTAACCATCTTGGGATCAGGGTAGAAAAATAGCTCAAATCTAAAATTTTGGCACTAACCAACCAACTAGAAGAGGTAAGAGGGCAATAATGCCCTTCTTACATGAACAAATTACAAAACTAACATATCAATTTCACTTTCATTTACCCATTGTAAAGTCACTTTCACTCTCACATTCTCAAGATTCCTTAAGGCCATGTTTGTTTGCTAGGATAGGTTTGGGTTTGGACAAATTTTTTATCCAAACCCATTTTTGGTGCCATCAAATGATATTCACTAAGTTATCCCACCACCCATTTTATCCTACTAGTGTGGGTTAATTGAAACCCGTTGAAATAGTGGGTTAATTTTATCCCACATCTGCTCTCTCTCCGACTCCTTCTGCTCCAGTTCCGTTGTCATCGCCGTTGCCCTCATATTCATGTCGATTCGAACTAGTACCAATCGTCCTTCTCTTTCTCTTTTTCGGTCTTCTCTATCTTCTCCGACAGTACCGATCTGCATCATCCCTGCCAATACCGATCTTCTCTGTCTTCGTCGATTCGCGCCAGTATCGATCAGCGCCATCTCCACCATTGTTTCGCATCGTCTTAGCCATTGTTTCAGGGCCTCCATCGTTTCCACTGTCTATCCTGTCGCTGGAAATAGCGTGGTCTTGGATGGGTTTGGGGGGTGATGAAAGAGGGACGACGGTTGTGGGAGAGAAGCTGAACGTGGTTTTAGATGGGTTTGGAGGGTGATGAGAGGACGACGGTGGTGGGAGAGGAGCTGGAAACTGTGGAGGTGGATGAAATGGAAATATATATGAATATTTTCATTTAAGTCCCTAAAAAATTTTATTTAAATCCTATCATATCCTAATATCATCAAACATAAGATAACAATTAAAGTAATCCAATCTAATCTCATCCAATCCAATTCAATCCAATCAAATCTCATATAAATAGTCCAATCCTATCTCGCGTAACAAACGAGGCCTAACATTTTCACAGTCCAACAATGACTTGAAGGAAGGAGATGATGGCAACGGCTTGAAGGAAGGAACGAAGCGACAACACAGAGGGCTGAACGGTCAACGATGATGACGTGGAGGAATTGAACCGCTGGTATATTATCTACTACTCTCTCTCTCTCTCTCTCTCTCTCTCTCTCTCATCTCACCTCAACCATCCATTCATGCCTTGATCTCTTGCTTCTGTTCAAGTTCATGTTACCTGTGAACATGTTTTGATTAACAAATTAAACTTAAACTCACTGCCAATTATTGAATGCGAAGAAGAATCATGTCCTGCAAAAAATATGACTGTAATATTATAAAAATGAACATTTCTAGGCACTGAAAAACTAAGTTGCAAAAAAATGAATAGTTATATTATGGTAGGATTGTGTTTGATATTATGGTCATCTTGCATTACTCCTCAGACTATTGGAACGTCACTAAGAAAGCAATAGGCGTCTGACCTTGTCTTCGTTAGTCCTTTCACGGTCTCGATCTCGTTAAGTACTGGAGCGATCTCGCGAGCTGATGAATAGTATTTCGTACCCGATCTTGGTAACTTGGGCCACTATCTTGATGGGCCTTTGCCAGCCCATTTGAGGAATCCGAAAATACCCATAACAATGTCTATGACTATATTTTGTAATGCATTATTCGTTATCTTGCATTGTTCCTTGAAACATCATTTATGTTTTAATTTGATTGTTTTCATAGTGGAATGAATTTGGTACTAATTGGATATTTTGATTGAAAAAAAACTATGGGATTTTTCTTCTATATGTGTTAGCAAAATCCCTACTTTAATCAATGGAGTGTTCAAATGCAAGTTCACAGCTCACACTTTTGGGTCTAAAATTTAAAACTTTGCATGTAATGATTAAATTCTTGTAGATATTTTGTTGATATCATAACAATAATTTGGAAATGGAAAGACCATGTTAGCAAGAGATAAGTTTTAGAAACCTACATGTTAGGAATTCTCAACTGCACTAGGAATTCTAACCTTTCCCCACCAAGCTAGGAGTTCCTAACAGGGTTGGGAATTCCTAACCCTATTGGAATTCCCAATAGGTTTAGGAGTTTCCCACCATGTTAGGAATTCTCAACCTTTCTAACCTTGTTTAGATCTCTGAACAAACTTATAGCACTCTTATATATGGTATCAAAGCCTGTAAGTTTGTTGTTTTAGTTGGATGGTATATGAGCTGGAAACCAGTAACTTCGACTTATTTGCAATTGTTGGGCAATAGTTGAAACTTCTAGTCTAACAACGCATAGTACTTTCAACAATGTAAAGTATTTTTGAATGTCCCATTTAAAACCTCGGAAGTGAAGAAACTAATTTAGGAACTAAAAACCTGACAAAACAATTTTGAGAATGTTTTATTTTATTTCTCAAAAGAACTTTCGGAAAAGCACTATTGGTGGTTTAGTGTTGGTTGGGAATTCCCAATAGGGTTAGGAATTCCTAACTTGGTGTGGAATTGGGACCTATGTGCTTTATTTTATTATATATGTAATTATAGTGTATTTTTTATTGATTTATTTCAGTATACATTAAGTAGTTATATCTCCAATAAAGATTATTTGGTTTTTGTTTTGATTGTGGATTGAATGATGATATGCATTTGAATATGTGAAGCAATGAGCTATTAGGTTGTGGACTTGTTTCTAGGGTGGTGTTGAAGGAGAGGGAATTCAAGTGTGAATATGTGAAGCAATGAGGTGCTAGGCTGTCTAGTTGCTGTTAGGGTCTTTTACTTTTGCTCCTGGTCTTGTATCCTTCTAGTGCCTGGACATGAGATGATTGTCAAATATCCCTTGTAATTTATCATTTGGTTTTGAAATGGTTGAGTGTTTGAAAATATGTGAAATTGGTTGAATATAAATTTTCATTTGAAGCACTGAGATGTACATCAGACCATTTTTGAATGTCAATAAGATATTATGTGTAAATTCATGCTTCTTTTGGTCATGGAATAATGTTTGACAATGTTATTAAATGGCAAGAAAGAAAATAGAACAGATCGATTACCAATAAAATTGTAATTAGTTGCTAGATAATAATAGACGTGAGGAAAAAAAGAAAGAAAGTGGTTAAAATGCCATTATAAACCATGTCGTTTAGTGATCAAATTGAATAGAATTATGTCCAAATATTAGTGGAATTAGTGACATGGTTTTAAAAGATGAGGCGAGGCAGCGCATTGCCGCCTTGAGGTCATCAGCGCCTCAAGGAGGTTGCCAAAGGTGGAGAGAATGAAAAAACCTGCCTTGGGAGCATGAGGCAGTTGCCTCAGGACCACCTTAAAGCAAGGCGCCCAAAGGCAGTTCAGAGGCGGTCAAAGGTATTATGGGAGTACAATCTAATAACATGTCAAAGCTTTCAAACCAATCACAATCCACAAAGTCAAAACCTCTCTCTATGTCTTTTTAATGATGCAAATTTGTGAAGAAAGATAAATAAGAGTGGTAGAAGAAGAGAAAAGGAAAGAAGGTGGTGTTTTCATGGTAAATGTTAGGACCAAGTCCTTCATGCTTAAGACTATATATAAATATCGATAAAATACGTTAAATGTGATGGTATTTTTAAAATATTCCACCATTGTGAGAAATAACTTAACTTTGTGTGATGTTTTCTTGAGCTGTGCTGTCCATTTCGTGTGATTGTTGGGTTTTGTTGTGGTAGCTCAAGTTAGATTCGAAAATGGAAGAATTTGGACTGCCATGAAGCCTCTGATTTGCTACTCATTCCTTTATCTCCAAGAATTTTGCTATAAATATAAATGTAAAATCTCAGCCCTTAGGTTGTAGTATGACAGTATCTTTTCCTACAGGGGATTCAGTGATTATAGATAGAGTTTATCTGGGTAGTACAGTTATTATTGAGGGTAGAGAGTTCTTGGCAGATTTGATTGTATTGGACATCCAGGACTTCGATGTGATATTGGGGATGGACTGGTTGTCGAGACATCATGCAACTGTAGACTGCTTTCGAAAAGAAGTCAGTTTTGGTAAAGTAGGGGAGTCAGATGTGATCTTTCGTGGGGTACGGAAAATACTTCCCACCAGTATGATGTCAGTTATTACAGCTAGAAAAATGCTTCGAAAGTTATGCCAGAGATATCTCGTTTATGCAATAGAGGTGAGGGGCTCTGAAATGAGATTGGAAGATATTCCGGTGGTTCAAGAATTTCCAGATGTGTTTCCAGAAGATCTTCCGGGATTACCTCCAGACAAAGAAATTGACTTTCGAATAGAGTTAGCCCCAGGGACTGAACCAATTTCTAAAGCACCTTATCGAATGGCTCCTTCAGAGTTGAAAGAGTTAAAAGCACAAATGGAAGAGTTAGTAAATAAGGACTTTGTCAGGTCGAGTACTTCCCCATGGGGAGCACCAGTTTTGTTTGTGAAAAAGAAAGATGGAAGCATGCGGTTATGTATTGATTACAGAGAATTGAACAAGGTAACGATACGTAATCAATATCCACTTCCGAGGATTGATGATCTCTTTGACCAGCTGCAAGGAGCTAAGGTATTCTCTAAGATCGATCTGAGGTCAGGTTATCATCAGTTGAAAATTCATGCAGAGGATGTTCCGAAGACTGCCTTTAGGACACGGTATGGACATTATGAGTTCTTAGTCATGCCATTTGGACTCACTAATGCCCCAACCGCTTTCATGGATCTTATGAATAGGGTTTTCAGACCTTATTTAGATCAGTTTGTAATTGTGTTCATCGATGATATACTGATCTATTCTGGCAGTAAGGAAGATCATGCAGGACATTTGAGAATAGTTTTACAGACATTAAGAGAACATCAGTTGTACGCCAAACTCAATAAATGTCAGTTTTGGCTGGACAGTGTCGCTTTTCTGGGACATGTGGTTTCTGCAGAAGGGGTCTCCGTGGATCCACAGAAAGTAGAGGCTATAGTGAATTAGAGACCGCCTACTAATGTGACTGAAATAAGGAGTTTTCTGGGTTTGGCAGGGTACTATCGGAAATTTGTTGAGGGGTTTTCAAAAATAGCCGCTCCATTAACTAAGTTGACACGGAAAGAGGAAAAGTTTGTATGGTCAGACGCGTGCCAGCAGAGTTTCGATGAATTGAAAAGGAGATTGACTTCAGCTCCTGTGCTTACACTTCCATCAGGAAAGGACGGATTCTCAGTATATTGTGATGCTTCTAGGCAGGGTTTAGGTTGTGTCTTGATGCAAGATGAAAAGGTGATAGCATATGCTTCCAGACAATTGAAAAAGCATGAACAGAACTATCCTACACATGACCTAGAATTGGCAGCTGTAGTTTTTGCTTTACGGATATGGAGACATTATTTGTATGGGGTGCCTTGCAGAATTTTCACGGATCATAAGAGACTACAGTACCTGTTTACACAGAAGGAATTGAATATGAGACAGCGAAGATGGATTGAGCTCATTAAGGATTATGAGTGTACCATTGAGTACCATCCAGGGAAAGCTAATGTAGTAGCAGATGCTCTCAGTCGGAAGCCTACAGGTTCAGTAGCTCATCTTAAGACCACGTATCTTCCACTTCTAGTAGAATTAAGGTCTTTAGGTGTGAAACTAGAGCCGACAGAAACAGGAGCATTGCTAGCTGCATTTCATGTTCGTCCCATTTTGATAGACCGAATCAGAGAGTTACAGACTCAGGATCCATGGTTAGTAAAACTGAAAGGAGAAGTGGAGTCTGGAAAGAGAACAGATTATTCAGTTAAGGATGATGGTACAGTGGTATTGGGACAGAGATTGTGTGTACCGAATGTTACTGAATTGAAAAGAGAAATTATGGAAGAGGCTCATTCTTCTGCTTATGCAATGCATCCGGGTAGCACTAAAATGTATCGTACCCTGAAAGAACATTATTGGTGGAAGGGTATGAAGAAAGAAATAGCAGATTTTGTTTCCAAATGCCTTACATGTCAGCAAGTAAAGATTGAACACCAGAAGCCTGCAGGACTTTTGCAACCTCTTTCGGTACCTGAATGAAAATGGGAGAGGATTACGATGGATTTTGTGGTAGGACTTCCGCGTAGCCAGAGTGGCCATGACGCGATATGGGTGATTGTTGATAGACTGACGAAATCAGCCCATTTCTTACCCATCAAGAATACATATTCTATGGATAAGTTGGCTCAGGTATATGTGAATGAGATTATACGGCTTCATGGTACGCCGGTGTCAATTGTGTCAGACAGGGATCCAAGGTTTACTTCTCGATTTTGGCCCAGCTTACAACGAGCTCTAGGCACCAGGTTGAATTTTAGTACAGCTTTTCATCCGCAAACAGATGGACAATCTGAGCGGACTATTCATACGCTAGAGGACATGCTTAGAGCCTGTGTTATGGATTTTAAAGGTAGTTGGGATACGCATCTACCTTTAGTGGAGTTCGCATACAATAATAGCTATCAGTCTAGCATTGGAATGGCTCCATATGAGGCTTTGTACGGACGAAAATGTAGAACTCCAATTTGTTGGAATGAGGTAGGCGAGAGAAAATTGATTGGTCCAGAGATTGTCCAGCTTACATCAGAAAAAGTTAAAGTTATTAGAGATAGACTGAAGATAGCAAATGACAGACAGAAAAGTTATGCGGACAATCGAAGGAGGGACTTAGAGTTTCAAGTTGGAGACAAAGTATTCTTGAGGATAACACCCTGGAAGGGGGTGTTGAGGTTTGGAAAAAGAGGAAAACTGAGTCCTAGATACATTGGACCCTATGAAATTATAGAAAGAATTGGAGAAGTGGCATACAGATTGAAGCTACCTGCGGAATTGGCCAGGATTCACGATGTTTTTCACGTGTCTATGCTTCGTAAATACATTCCAGATTCTTCGCATATTATAACGGATCAACCGATAGTGAATGAAAAGCATAAATGTTTTAATTGGTACACATCTTGCTTCCCATTTGACTATATGGCCTTGGTCATGGGTTCGAGGGGTGTGGGAGGCGTATGAAATCCTTAAAGGCTAAGGGACAGTACCTGGACCGAAGGATGGGTGAGCCCATGCACCCAGGAAGGTCCCGGCCCAACATGGGGAGAGGATGGGTCGTTATATAAAAAGGCACATTTTTATTGTGGGGTCCGGGATTTGCCTATACTGGGGTCCCCTCGGGCTGGCCCAGGTTTGCCCCGCGAGCCCACTCACTAGGTACTGTCCCTGGGCACGGGATTTCTTTCGCCTCCCCCAGCTGCCACTCGAACCTCTGCCCCTCAAGGATAAGAGTGTTTAAATTGCAAGCTGGGTACCAATTGAGCTAAATATTTTGTTTTATGGATGAAAATGATTTTACTGAAAGTTTTTAAATATTCTTGTGATTAAATTGTGATGGACTTAAGGTCCTGAAAATGGTAGTGGAGAAAATGAATAAATTTTTGAAGTGTTTATGATTTTATTTACAGGTTTTGTAAAATTGGGATGTTCGAAAAACAGATGAAACTCTGTCCGTTTTTCTGTAAATTTTTCATCGAATAAATGGTTTATTGGTTTTAATAGAAAAAAAAAAAAAAATTTCCCACCACATTTTCTGTTAGTTAATGAAATGAATAAATGTTTTAAATGGGTTCACTCCACGGATTCCTAAGTTAATTGTTTAAAGAAAAGGTTTTCGAAGTCCGTTGGAGTGCCGGGAGGGCTTCCCACGGATTCAAGAGGTTAAATCCGGGTTGGGTCCCTTCAGTAAAGACAGGTGCACAAAAGCAGAGAATGCGGAAGAAGAAGCTAGAAGATGAAAAGCTAGGCTTGATTTGTTAAAAGCGAGTTTATCTAACTTTTAATTGAGTTGTTGTCATTTCTCAAAAAATATGATAATAATGTGCCGTCACCAACTCCTTTTCTCTCTGGTCTCTATTGAGTATTGACCCCACATTTCAAAAAAAAAAATAAAATAAAAATTCTAATTCTAACCAAATTTTTTTGACTACATATCTTACAATAATATCTGCTATTAAATCCAATGATTTAGTATAAAAACATATTTTAATATAACACTATTTTTAATTTAAAATCACTGTGAGATGAGATTTCATAAACAAATTAAATTTTTAATCCCATCCCCACCAAAAAAAATAAAAATATATAATTTTTAATTTTATTAATATTTATTAAATATTATATTATCCCTTTTACTATAACCTTTTATATAATTACACTATTTAATTGTTTTAAAAATTTTTGTTATGTTTACCTAACTTGGGATTTTGTATGTTTAGGTATTATTATTATATTTATTCTCTTTTATTTGATATTTATGTTTAATATTGATTTTCATTATCTTTTTTTAAGATTATTGATGATTTTGTAAGTTAGCTTTTTTTTTTTTTTTAATTTTATATATATATAAATTTTTTTTCATTTAGAATTGACGCGATTGCCTCGATCGTCTCAAGGTGACCGCCTCGCCTTACCGAGACTTCATCGCTTCGCCTCGTCTTTTGCTTTTTAAAACATTGATTAGTGAAGGTCTCATATAGCTAATAAGTATGCAACATGAACTTACTGTGATAGATCAATTAGAGCATTATAATATAACAATTTGGGTCTAGCATCCTATAAAATATTGAAACCACTAAACATAATATAACAATATACATTATTTACACGTTACCATAGATGACCTACGACGACATAGACCTGAGCATATTTTCTTTTGAATATTTCTATGGACAAAATTTCTTATAGTGGAAGCCGTCTGCATGATCATGTGGTGTGTTAGGACAAACCTTATATCTACTTTACTTTAATGCAAAGTATGCTATTTGGTAGAATTTTGAATTATCTGTCCCTCTTTCTTGATTTAATTTGATTATATTCAATTGCCACAAACAAGTTTTGTGCATCCTTCGTGTATGGGTGATTTTCTTGAAGAATTAACGAAGTTAACCTACTTAAACATAAATTTAAATCATGTGTAGAAGAATTATCATCACTTAAATATATTTTAATGTAAATATATTATAGAGTTTTTGAGATATAACAGTGTTTCCTCATGAATGGGAAACTTCTCTCTTTTATTTTTACTTTTAATTATTTTTCTAATCAAAGAAATATTTGGAAGTGTTTATAAACTGTACACCTACCAAAAGTGTTTATTAAACAAAAGTGCTTTTGCATGAAGTCCAAAAAAGCATTAAGAACTTTTTCACACCACATATTTAATTATAATTAATTAAAACCATCACTAGACAGGAAACTAACCCATCAAAAGATAATGATTGCATGACTAATTAATGCAAGTAGATTCTAAACATACAAACCTTTCAATTTGAGCTCCCACTTTCTACACAGCACTCTAACTTCTGAGTTAAAAAATTAAATTAATAAATAAAACAAATGAACCACCATTCTACCTCCTAGACCCGATTATAAAGGAGAACTACATTTTAATTTTTTTGGGTTAATTTTGGTGATTAGAATCACATGCTTGTAAATTAGAACACTTTATTAACGTATTAATTAATTTTTAAATATGAAAATATTCAAATAAGAAACTAATAATATTCAATTATAGTCTTCTTGACTTCTTTTGAGATAGGAAATCTTACAATAAATAAATTTTTAATTATTTCAAAAATATTTATTAAAAACCTTTGAAATATGTTCTTGAACTTCGTATATGCTTTCATGCATACAAAATTGTGATAGGAAAGGAGTTCTAACACATAATGCAATGCATAAGGCATAAATAAATAGCTCTTTTTTTAAAAAAAAAAAGAAAAAAAGAAAAGGATAAAAATTGCTAGCTTATAATGATGATGATAATGACTAGTTTTAAAATTTAAAAAAGAAAAACAATTTTGAAATAAATAATTAATTATCACTGTATTGGATGAAATTTGCACATAGAAATATCAAGCCCAATATGCCAATCAAGACCCAATTTAATAAGCTTGGTGTTGACAAGCCCATTATCATGAATTGGATCAGTCACTTGCTGTTATTCAACTCGATCCATGAAGCCCATCGAGCAGAGGAAAGGATTTAACTTCCATGCACCGCGTTTGAGAGGGAAAAAGGGGAAATGTCATGCGAGAGTTTGATCATTTCCACAGAATACGCCCGTTCGTCAAGTGGTGAATGGCGACGTGCAGACTTGGAGAAGAAGATAAGAGTTTATAAATAGGACTACATTCCTTTGGGAAGGACCCAACTAGAGAGAATCAGACCGAAACTCTGCAGAAATTTCACCAGAACCTTAGCATACTCGTTTGGACAGACACAATCCAAGGTTCTTTTGCCAGTTGTTCGTGCTTTAAGGAGATCCAATCACTGGATTGGAAACTGTAACCTTACCCATTGCAGTTTGGCGCCCACAGTGGGGCACTAGCAGCTTGTGTTAAGGAAATCTAATCACTAGATTGGAAACTGTAACCTTGCCCATTACAATCACTTTTTCTCTTTGACTCTTCTCCAACAATGCATGGAAGAATAACTCTTTTGATTATGATTATGATTTTTATTTTATGAAAAAATGAATATATCATCCATTTAAGCACAAGCTTCACGAACTGTTATCAATGTGGATTTGAAAAAAAAAAAAAAACCTAAGGTGGGAAAAGCATTATATTATTGGAAAGTGAAAACTGTTTTTGTGGGTGCAGGATAGCTACTGTGACCTTAGCGAGAGAGAGACGTGGCTGGTGACCCACCATGGCTTTAACTTTAGCTAGTCAACTTAGGCTAAGTGAGAGACTCAAAAATTTATATTAGGAAGCATTTTATAACAAAATAAAATAAAATAAAAATTTAATATACAAACAATTATAGTTCATATAAGTTTTTTTATTTGTTAATTTATTTTGTGTAACATAGTTTATGTAAAACAAAAATAATTTAACCAAAACCTATTAAGATTAAATAATAATATATTTTTTACTCTCTCAACACTACAAGAAAAAATACTTTTTAAAATCTTTTAAAAACCCATTCACGACATTTATGAAAATGTCCGGACAATGAATGCAGTAAAAGATTGATATTTATTAATGCATTCAATTAAATATAGTAAAAAATCATACTTACGAGAGTTAAAAAGTACCGTTGAAAATATTTTGTAAATTATGAATGTAATTATATCAAATTATGAATATGATTTTTACAAATAAATAAATAAATTATGAATGTTTTATAAGCCTTCTATTGGGATTGGAATTACACCAAATTATGAATGTGATTTTTACAAATAACATTAAGAATTGTACAAATTGCATCTGCTGTGACGGTACATGTTCATGGCTCTTGATGAATACACCTCTGTCTCACCCGTCTGCAGCTCCCTGTCTACTGCCTCATTTTCCCGCATTCGTATAATTGCAAATGGTCAAATATTTACCAATAACTTGATGGAGCAACATTGGAAAACAATCACACACTGCAAAGTAATCATATATTACTCTAGCTGAAAGTTCAGGGCCCTATGATGCCCCCTATGATTGACAAGGGTGAAATGATTTCATGGAAACATAGTCTTAACAACCCCTCGAAAAATATATATGAATCGTACCTCTGAACCTTTCGATCTCGCTTCAGCAAAATAACGCTCAAATGCACCTTCTCCACGAAGAATTTTCCCTCCACGTCCTAGGGCACGTACTTACCCCATTGACTCCTCATCTACCACAGCGACATCTACTTTATCTTTTCCTGCCGTAACATCTGGAATCTGAAACATAGAAGCAATAAATATGACTCAATCAACTTAACCTAGAATCTGAAACATAGAAGCAATAAATATACTCAATCAACTTAACTTTTCATATAACACTACCACTTACCAAGAAGTAGAAGCTTCAGGCCAGTGACAGATCCAAAAATCTATGTGAGGAGGACACTTTTATATTATAATTATAATATTAAGAAACTAAATTATATGAAATTTTCTTTGTAATGTTTCCTTCCATTACTAGAAAGATGTTGTATAAAATAAAAGTAATTAAAATACATAACCAGTAGGGAATATATATTTTTACCACTTACAAGATTGTAAATGAAATTTCTTAAAATAACATTCTTAATACAAATATAAAAGCAAAAACATATCAATTGTGAGTTGATTGTGCATTAGCTTCATTTTTCTTAGAGAAAAAAAGTTTAAATTTCATATTATTAAAAAAATAAATAAATAAAAACTTAATTCAAAGATATGTCTCCTTTATAATGGGAGTTGCTATTCAGATTGTAAATAAATGTAAACAATCAAATGACATATATCTATTATTAAAGTTACTAATCAAACTATATTTGTAGTCTTTTATTTAATAAATATATGTGATTTGTAACAAAGTAAAGTAAAATAAAAATAAAAGATAAAAAAAAATTATAATTCATGTGAGTTTTTTTATTTATGAATTTTATTATATAAAATAGTTTATGTAAAAGAAAAATAATTCACACCAATAATAGGAAGTAAACCAAGACCTATAAAGATTAAACAATATTATATGTTTTATTTTCTAATTCATGTAAACATAATATAGTATGCGATAAGAAAAAATAATTTGAAATGAGTATAATAATTTGTGAAGCTAAAATATTTTAAATTTGAAGCTCAATTTTAATAATGGGAAAAAAAAAACATGTTTTGATCAAGAAACAAATTGAAACGTAATGGGAAAAAATTGAGAAAAAGTAACATATTTTGATAGAAAAAATGATTGAACCATGGTGGATAGAAGGAAAAAAAAAACAAGTTCCATGCCATAAAAATAAAAAATAAAAAAACATTTATGAGAGAAAGTAACAATAATGAGTGAATAGAAAAAAAAAAAAAAAAACATTTATGAGAAAAAGGGAATCAAACTAGTGATCACTTTAAAAAGGTAGACTCCCTTAAGACCTCGCTTTGTTTGTGTATCTATTTGACATTTTATTTATATAATATATTAAATGACTACAAAAAGGAGAAAAACGAAAAAACATTTTGTTTGTGCACGGGATCAAAATGTGGTGGCAACGAGAAAGAGAAGGCCTTAACCATCAACACTATTCTATGCTTGTGCAATATTGTGACATTTTATTTATATATTGAAATATCTAATGACTAATATAGTAAATTTAATTAATTTTTAAAAAATTTCAGAGGGGGCACGTGTCCAACCCACCCTCCCCCCCTCCCCCTGGCCCAACAATGGATTCGCTCCTCTTCACGCAGTCACATTTCATTCAAAAGAAAGCATGCATTATAGGGTCCTCACCTCATAACATAGCTTTAATTAAAATGCTTTCTAGTAAGGCTCTCAAACACCCGACACTTGTTTTCGGTCATTGTTTACCCAGCGCATTTTTTATTCAGTAAGGACCTATTGAATGAAGGCAAATAAATTAATAAATTTTATAGATACTCTGCTCATAAAATATGAAAGGGAATACCATTCAGACTTTATAATATTTAGAATATTAGTTCCAAGTGTGGGCTACTCAATTCCAAGTTAACCTAAACATAGAAGTTCAATAAAGTCCATTTACCTTGTTTTTCAATGCTTTATCAACTTCTTCAATTAATATGGGTAATATACTTGTATGAAAGTCGATAGCAACTTTAGGTAGATTTTGCTATCTACCTTGAAGCCACATTGTCCTTTTGCAAATTTGGGATTTGAAAAAAGGGGTAGGATATGAAACCATGACCTTATGACATAGATGTGCAATGACATACCACTTAATCATTCTTATTGTGTCTAATTCTATAAAATGTACTAATACCAATATAATATTATATATCATTGAAAATATTACTATGTAATAATGTGTGTAATGTTTAGACATACTTGGGCTTAAGGATTAGGCCTGCCCAAGGCCTATTATGTATAAATTTTAGAGCAGTCTGGGCACAACCAAGTTATCATAAATTTTAAATAAAAAAAAAAAGTTAAATACACAATACCTCTATGAGGTTTAATCAAATATAGGCACATTAATAGTTTTTTTTTTTTTTTTTAACATGATACCCCCAATTAACAGTGGGCATTGGTTGCTGTTAGGAGCAGGACGGGTAAAACGATAACTTATATTGGGCAATCTGACATGTCCAGTCACATTAAATGCGAGGTTGATATTTTGAATTTTTTAAGGAAAAAAAAAACTAAAAAAGAGTTGAAGAGATGTGCAAAGCTTCTAGGCTGTCTGCCACGTCTCATTTTCTCTCTCTCTCACTCTCTTTTTTTCTGCAAGCCTAACATATCATTCTCTCTTTATTTTTCTCTACTTTTTGTGTTTTTTGCATCAAACAAAGCAAGTAAAGAGAGTAACTCAATTGTAACTCATTTTTTTGTCTGATAAACTTCATGTAACTCATAAATTTGTTTATTTTGTAGATCGTTTTGTATAGGCTCTGGGTAAGTGGTGGTTGAAGCGGTACTCCATCATGGCTAGAAGGTAAAACAAAATTATTTTGATAATGTTGTATAGTTTTGTGCTTGTATGAATGAAGTGTTTGTTGTGCAACTAATGTTATTTTTATGAATTTGTTGTCAATTAGGTTCTACCCATGACATGCATGTCATTTGTTTAGTGTGATGTGTGATGTTTGTGTGATTTTGGCACCAGACAGAAAGGTTAGAGTTTTTTTTTGGGTATACTGTGTGTGTGATGTTTTGATTGTTGTTTAATTTTGTTGTTTTTAAAAATTTGTTCTTGATTTTTTTTTTCAAAAAATAATTCGTTCTTTTTTTATTTTGTTGTTTGATTTGGTCATTTAAGGGTAAAAAAGAATCTGATCATCATATTTGTATGGTGTTCTTAATGTTTGAGTGTATCTATTGAAGCTTCATGTTGGTTGATAGTGTTTTTATTTTATTTTATTTTATTTTTAAAAATATGTTCTTTATATTTGTACAAGTTTCTTGATGTTTAGGTTAATTTGTTGAAGTTTCATGCTGGTTCATGGTATATATGTTGAAGCTTGATGCTGGTTTATAGTGTTAAAAGTTTGAAATGTATATATTGATTACTATTATTGTTTATATGTTGATTATTGTTACTATCATGATATTTATATGCTATTGTTTTTATTACTGTTATTGTATGAAAGATAAATTGTTAACTGTTTTGCATGTTCATCTGATGACTATTTGTAGAGTTTGCATGATTGTGTGAGTTACATCACTATTTGCATGTGTTGAAATGACCAAAATGCCCTTAGCTTTGCATCATTGTATTGTCGTTCACTGTTGATTACTCTTATATGATCAAAATGTCCTATGTGTTGTGTTGTAATGTTATTATATTATTGTTATCTGGTTGTTATAGGGATTTCAAATTTTATGTTTCTACCACTTTCCTAGGTAAATGTTTTGACATAGGGTTGAGTTTTGAGGATTACATGAATTTAAAATGTTTATGGGATAGTGTTATGTTTACAATGTTAGGTGTTGATTTAATGTTAGGAGAGAAGTTTTACTAGGAAGTGGTTCTTCTTTGGTGTAATGGGGTAAGGAAATTAAAAATGAGAGTGAGTTAATGAATGTTATTACTGAGTTTAAGTCAAAGGGAATCAACAAGCTCTATTCTAATGTTGATTATCTTCTATTACAAACCATAAAACCTGATCCACCACACAAGTACAACCTAAATCCACCTAACCCAATAATAACAAAAAGACTCAATCCAACATTACCAACCTAGCCTAATCGAAGTACACCAACTAGGCCAACCTAACATTACCAACTAGGCCCAACTAAAGTACACCAAACAAGCCCAACCTAACATCACCAAATAGCTAACCCAACCCAACTCCACCAAACAACCAACCTAACTGAAATACACCAAACAAGCAATATGTCATTCCAACTAAAAAATAACATATTTTGATTTCTAATTCAGAATCTATTCCATTTGACAATGACAATTGTTATAGTTGGAATAAGCACTTCAGGGTGGACTATATTGATTCTAATAGTAGGGAGAATAATAGCAAGATCAAGTTGGCTAATGATCCAGAATAACCTAAAAGTGATCATGTTAGGGTTGGTGAAAGTGACACATATTAGCTATCTGATGTGGATGAAGATAGGGTTAGTAAAGTTTCATTCCATTATAGTAGTACTGATGAGGAGGCAGCTTATAGATCAACCAATGGGGTAGCATTATTTGTAAGAGCAAATGGGAAAATTAGGCTACAGAAGGGTAAATTGTTCATCAATTTTTAGACACTTTAGAAAGGTGATAGTGAATTATGCTATCTAAGAGGGTTTTAGGTTGAATAGAATTAAAAATGAGAGGAAGCTCATTCTATGTTGTTGTAAAGCATAAGGTTGCCCTTAGAAAGTGCATGGGTCTCCAACATTAGATAGAATCACTTGTTGAGTTAAGACCTTTAATGATGTCTACAACTATCTATCTCTTAGTAAGAACAATCAACTGACAAGTAATTGGATTGAAAAAACCTTTGAGAAGTTTATCAAGGAAAACCCATCCATTAATGTTAAAGTATTAGGGCAGATGGTGCTTAGATAGTATAGGGTACATGTTCCAGAGGACACCCTTACATGGCAAGAAATTTTACCTTGAATATTGGGAATGAGGATCACAAGTTTAGTTACAAAAAAAAAAAAAAATGCATAAATATGGGTATTTACTTAGGGAGAGAAACCCTAGAATTGCTGCTTATGTCAGTGCCCTTAAGTTAGACCCCAATCCAAATGTCCTAGCACATTTTTAAAATTTTTTTTCCTCCGTCATTTCAATGTCTAAAATGGGGTTTATAAAAGGTTACAGACCCTTCATAGGCTTGGATGGATGCCACTTGAAAGGTCCTTATGGAGGGGTTTTGTTGTGTATAGTGATTATAGATGCAAACTGTGGTGTGTATCCTCTAGTAATGAGGGTGTGTGAGCTAGAAAACACAGAGACTCGGTGTTGGTTCATTAAGTTGTTATATGATCACATTGGTCAATATGACAATCAAAAGGTTTGTTTCATGTCTGATTGACAAAAAGGGATTGAGATAACATTAAGTGAGTGTTGGCCAAACAATGGAAACAGGTTCTGTGCAAGACATATCATGTAGAACATGTTGACCAAATTTAAGATTAACTACCTTAATAACCTGTTTTGGTCTGCTGCTAGGAGTTCTAATGTCATTGATTTCATTGAAGCAATGACTAAAATCAATGAATTGTCCTTTGTTGCATGTAAGTATCTTATAAACATACCTTTATACTTGTTAAGCATCCATGCTTTTGATCGTGACACCAAAACTGACCATATAACCAACAATATTATGGAGTGTTTCAATGCTTGGTTCAATGAGCCTAGGGATTGCCTTTACTGTCCATGTTGGAAGTTATTAGAAAAAAGTGCATGATTCGCATTCAAAAGCGTTATAAGAGAGCACTCACTTGGAAGTCTACTGTACCTCCAAAAGTTCATAAACTATGTTGAAAACATCAAACTCAAGCTAAACACCTAGATCCTTTGAGGTGTGAGGAATGGAAGTTTATGGCGATGGATGATAGAAGGCAATTTTTTAAGCATTTAGATAAGAAACTGTGTGAATGTAGTTTGTGGGCAGTTATAGTGCTCCTTACAAACATGCCATGACATGTATTACCAAACTTAAACTTAATGTTGCCCAGTATGTTGATGAGTCCTTGAAAAAGGCAAACATACTTCAAGACCTATTCCTATATCCTCCATGTCATTCCAGATGAGACATTATGGCCAATGGTTAAAGGTATAACACTACTACCACCCATGAAGGTTAACAGGAAAGGAAGGCCCAAAAAACATAGAAAACGAGGAACTATTGAGCCATCACGGGTGCAACGATCAATAGGGGTTAGGTGTGTTGTGTGTTAAAAGGTTAGCCATAACCAAAGGACATGCAAATAAAAGGGTGCTGCAACTGCAAAAGAAATAAATAAATAAATAGATAATAAATAAATAAAAATAAAATAAAGCATACTCAGGTGCAACCTTCACTATGTATAAAGCTTATGTCAATTCATTTTTTCTTAAACATATTCATTTACATTGTTTGTTAAAGAGGCTGAAACTTTATCTATTATTACTTTTAGACTTGTTGCACCTTCTACTTCTAAACCTACTACTACAAAAAGAAAGCATAATCAGATACAAACTTCACTACTGTTATTGGAACTTCTTATAACTAATTCATTTTTTTTTTTTAATAAGTATAATCAAGGACATTTTTTTTTTTTTAATAACTTATCATTTTCATTGTCTTTAAAACAAGCTAGAACTTTTGCTGCTGCACCCATTACTTATGGACCTTTAACAAGCATAATGACTCGACCAACAATAGGACAAAATTAGGTATAAACTTAATTGCCTTAAAGCAATTCATTTTTTTATGAAAACCATTATTATCTTTTGGACCTTATACAATTAATTTGCTTTATCATTATAAACATCAACTTCATGTACACCTTCAACTACAAGAATGGCTTGCTTTAGAACAACTTTTCAAGTACAATCTTGAGTTTTTAAATTTTACTCCATGTTTACTTCAAAAAAAAAAAAAAAATCCATGTCATTCCATTATTAACTTAGTTTCTAATTCTTTTTCATTGTTGTCATAGGGAGCATCACAACCCACTTCATCTGTAACACCAGCATCACAACAACAACCCATAAGGGTAAGTGTTTTGTATATAGACTGTTGGACTATTGTGTGTTGATGTAAGGTTCTAAGTTGTGTTGTTAATAATGTGCTGTAATTAATGTCATATTTTTTGTGCATAAATCACTGTTATGTTATGAACTAATGTTATCAACCAATGTCAATGCTATTTATGATGGATTTCAATTTCATTATATCACTACAAGCATACTTTCCTATTTTGCTACACTAACCTTGACCAATGACTACAAGCATAGTTACAAAAGTAAAAATAAGATTAATGATATTGATGATCTTGTAGGTGTTTAATTGTACTTCTAATTTCTTTACCTTTTTTTCAATATCATTAGTGGACCATTGTAACTGTTCTTCAAACGAAGTATAATCATTTCTGGCTTTGACATTCTACATCTCATTTACTGATTCATTCACTTGAAATTCCTCATCATCGGGTGACCAAAACGAGAAGTAGTTACATTTCCAATTTTCACAGTTGAAGTGTAACTTGTTTGGATTTTTTTGCGATTCCAAAATTTTTACCATCGCTTTCCTTCCACATAAGCATATTCTATTCTTGAATTTGATTTTACTTCCATTCACCCTTCTGCTACTACCACATGAAGCTTCCATGATTTTAACAAAAAAAAAAATTCTGAAATTGATGTATGAAACAACAAAAAATGAAGCAATGTTACGAACTAAATGATATTGAAAGGGAACAAAAAATTACCAAAATTACCAATGTTATGAACTAAATGATGGTTGAAAGGGAACGAAAAATTACCAAGCAAATGGACTAACGAACAAAAAAAAAAAAAATGGAGAAATGAAAGAGGCAAAAGAAAAAAAAAAATGGAGAAATGGAGCTGTTGCCTTCCTTACGCATGAGCTCCCTTTTATCAGCTAACAAAATCTAGCTGTTGGCGTTCCAATAACTTGATTCCACGGTTAATTTTTTTTTTTTTTAATCACAGTAATTAATTAAATGTATAAGGGTAAAATTGTTATAATATTTTCACTAACCCTCTTAGCACCTGCTCAAAAAGTAGTGGCTGAACCTAATCATTACATATTTTTATAATTTTTTTGTCCTCTTTCATGGGCAAATTTGTCTAACCAGCTCACACTTATAAAGCTAAATGTATTTTAATCATTGAACAGCAAAAACAGTCAACCCTGACATTTAATAGTTGTTGACTATTAACTGCACGGTATGATGTTATAAAAATCTAATTGTTTATGCGCTTGTATTTGATTAAACCTCAAAAGAGTATTGTGTATTTAACTCATAAAATAAAACAAAAATAGAGAGCACGAAAGTGAACCAGAGGACTATGAAGTACAGCAAATTGACTTGATTTTTGATGTTATAAGAGATTGTTTGGCCACACATGAAATGTTTAATTTTGGTAAATCTTAATATATCCATGACTATCGATATCATAATTGAATTTTTTTTTTGAAAAAAAAAAAGGACAAGAAAAGGATAATTAAAAGATATAATATGCTTACACATTATCTCGCATAGGTAGTTATGTCCTGAATCATAAATAATATTTGATTTTGGTAGGTCTTGATTAACCACACCACCTTTAAGTATAGATGGTTGAGTCCTAAACTATAAATAATATTTGATCTTTGTAGATTTTGATTGACTTATGATCCGTTTAGTGTTAACTTACACACACATAAATAATATTTGATTTTGATAGGTCTTGGTTGACCACACCACCTTTAAGCATAGATGGTTGAGTCATAAACTATAAATAATATTTGATCTTGGTAGATCTTGGTTGACTTATAATCTGTTCAGTGTTAACTTACACACACACATATATATATATAAAATTAGACTTACTTAGCTATAGAGGCCAATTTTTTTAAAAAACAAACGAAAAGAAAAGGATAATTAAAAAATATAATCTGCTTACACATCATCTCTTAGCATATGTAGTTGTGTCATGAACCGTAAATAATCTTTGATTTTGATAGGTCATGTTTGACCACACCGCCTCTAAGTATAAATGGTTGAGTCATAAACTGTAAATAATATTTTATCTTGGTAGATCTTAGTTAACCTATGATCCGTTCAGTGTTAACTTAGCTATATAGACCAAGTTAAACTTTTTAAAGTATAAAGTAAAAAAAGTAATATAGGATGCTTATACTTTACCTTAATATTAAGTTATGCTTGCCACTTAATAGCAACTTTATTTTGTATATATGAATTTAGTGTAGGTTGTGAAATTGGCATCAAATTATGAAAATAATTTTTCTTGCACTATCCTATGTTCAGTTTTTATATGCACAAACTTTTATTTTTTTCACACTAATTTATCATTTGTTTGCGAACTATACAGCACTAAATCATTTTTATAATTCATGTACAGTTCAAAATCCACGCCCGCCTATATACAGATGCCCACAAAAAAGGCTTAATAATTGTTGCCAATAATTAATGTTTTGACCCACAATTGAACCAAAAGCTGCCACTCTTAATAATTGTTGCAATAATTAATGTTTTGACCCGCAATTGAATTAATAGCCGACCCTTTTAATAATTGTTGTCAATAATTAAAGTCATGACCCGCAATTGAATTAAAAGCTGCCCCTCTTCGACTGACAAAGAAATTCTCCATCTTTCCCTTTTTATATTAATTTACTGAAATCTTACAACATTTGTTATATTGAAATCTAACACCATTTATACTTAGAACAAAAACGGAGCATTTACTATGTTTCTATATATTGCTATATTGTTATATATTTTAAGTTGTCAATAGTAAGTAGCAACGCATACTTGCACACAGCAGTGAAGTTGGATTAGCACCAGTGCAAAACACTCTCTGGATTCATTTTCAATCATGCTATGGTTACTAATTTGTATTTGAGTTGTATGGTAAACAAAAAAAAAACAATATATAGAAATGCATAACCCATCTAGATGGAAGTAATTGACGACTTTTGCCCCCTTCATTAAGAATGAAAAATGAAGTTTCTATGTTAGGTGCCAAAAACTTATTAATCTAATGCTAGAGATACAAAAAGCAGGGTAGTAATGTCATTTCCTATCAATTTCTCTATGTCTTTCTGAAATTTAAAAATTTTGTTTTTATTGACATATGAAAGTAAGAAATCAATTTAAACAAGTTTATATTTTTCTATATAATTTAAAGTGCAAGACAGTGAGATTTATCAAGAACTCAAGAGAGAGCAAAGAGAAATAGAGACTCCATGGAGTTGAAGGAAGTGCTTTGCATGAGCAAAGGAGAAGGTAAATGCTGCTTCTTATAGACCAATGGACTCTTAGATAATTAAATAAAAATACAAGAACAAGGATAGTTCTGATTGGAAAAATTAAACACCCAAAGCAGGTTTTAGATTTAGATTGAGAGATTGTTTTGATCTTTATAAGTGCTCTTTTGGTGTTATATTTGTGACAATTTTTCAATTATAATTGTATAGGACTAGATTGATTTTTGGACATAGAAATAAATTAATTCAAATTGTTTGAGATAATTAAATTCATTTATGATGTATGTATGTTGATTATATGAATTTTTGATATTCTAAAATCTATATTTGTGTTTAACATTAGTTATAAAAATGATTTTTTTTTTTTTTTAAAAAGTTATTTGTATAGCAATAAAATATTTTTGCAGTGGTTTTCAAATTATTTATTTCTAAAATTTATATTATCATTTGATTTAAAAAGAAAACCTATGACTTAAGTGTAACTCACAAATTTTACATAAATTTATATATTGAATTCAAGACCTATCATTTCTTAAAATTGATTGACAATTATTAAATATTTTACCGTGTGTTTTGAAAATATACCCTTTAGATAAGATTGACTCATCATCTATAATTATTGTTCTAATATTGGTCCATCTGAATTTTTATGCTCACATATTTTGTTATCTGATCGTGTCAGATGAGTAATTGTAATATTCTATAATTTTAACTGTGTCACATGAATAATTGTGACATTTTGATGTTCTAACTGCATTATAAGAGTATTTGCAACACTTTGTTATTCTGGCTACATCACATGGATAATTGTGACACTACATTAAAGTTAACTTTTTATTTATGTTATGTGAATATATGTTTTAATAAGATATTCTATTCTGTTTATTGTTTTATCCTACATGGTTACTTTTGCAAATATGAAAATTGATTATATTTTCGATTTTGATTATTGGTTTTGAAATATGTTTATATGTATTAAAGTTTTATATTTGACTTATAAAGATAATTATGATGACGCTAATATAAACATGAATTTACTTACCGAGTTAATAACTCACCCCTCATGTCCATCATTTTGTAGAGTAGAAATGAATTATGAACGTTAAGATTTAGAGTTTGGAGTTCACTCAAACGTGAAGCTTTGATGATTATTAATACAATTCATTGTATTTAGTTTTGATTTTTTTAAGGATTAGAAATTTAGCAATGACATATCTTGTTTCAATAATTAATTTTTAGGATTTTTTTTTTTTTGGAGATTATGGTTAGATGCTTTTGTTGATTACTTTTAAATTTTGAAATTAAATTTCTATGGAGAGTTTGTTTTTTTTTTTTAGATTTAGACTGTAACATTCTATTTCCTTATTATTGGATTTGGGGTACTACAAAAAGTGTCTTAAATCTCTTGACTTGCTATCCATAAATACCTCCTGCTAAGTGATATTCAATATCCAAGCAAATCCAACTTTAAAAGCTTATTAATACAAAGCAGTAAAGCACAGCCAAAAGCTCATAGCAACCAAACGGTAGAGTACTTGTCTTTGTTGAGATAGGCATGTTATCAATTTTGTTTATGTTATATATGATACTTACTCTCTTTTTCTTTTCTTTGCTGATCCAAGGAGAAGCTGCTTCCTGTCCCATAGCATAAAACCCTCAACATTAGCATTGTTATTTGCCAAAATGTTAGCACCCTATTTCCTTCTTGAAAAGTACTGAGCAATGGAAAAATTCATGCGAGAAATCAAATTTTAACAAATCAACCATATATTCCTAAGCTGCAAAGGAGGGACAAAGCCAGAGTTGGAAAAACACCTGTAGCCATTGAGCCCATTTCCAACAAGTTATCTCAGCAGTAAAAATATTAATTTTATTATATATCATAAATTAAATGAATAATACAGATATACAGAACTTTTGAAGATTACATAGGGCCTGATTCTAAGAGTAGAGATCCTCTCCTAAACTTATTTTTTCCCTTGATTTTTTTTTTAAGAGAAATAAGGATTTAAGTGATGCATGAGAGAGAAAAAATGTAATAATTTTGATCCTTCATTATTGTTTATATTGATGTGTTATAAGCTTATAAAAAGTTTTGGACAAAAATTATTAGAAAATTAAAGAAATAACAATAAAAAAATAAAAAATAAAAACAGAAAGAGAGGGAACACCATCAAACAATAAAGTCAAAAGCATTTAACAATTAAAGTTGAGTGTAGTTCAACTCCATGATATCTATAATCTAGTTCATATTATATATATGTATATATATTTATAAATATATATATATATATATATATAAAGCTCTATAGTAGAGGCCCATGAAATACGCTGAGTTCAGTACAATATACAGGATCGGTTAAATATTTTCTTTCTGATGAGTCCCTCTTTTTCGAATCTTGGACTTAATAAAAAAGCAAATGTTGAAGTAGTTGTACAATAACGGGCGAGCAGAGCTTTGGAGGATAGGTAGTCAACAATTCCACAAAAATGTCTGTTCAAACAAGCCGACATAATAGTATTTGAAAGATCTGGGGTTGCGTTGCCAACCACTATGGCAACCCAAGATCTAAGGTTGTGGCTATGTTTGGTTAGCTGTAATAGTGATATAAATTGTGCTGACAGATAATGAGTTTCAGAGCACTGTGGAGGGATTAAAAGAAGAAAAAGCAACATAGGTGGAGCCATATAAGCTTTACCTATATCATATAACATAAACTGTCAATGGTGCACTTTCAAAGATTACATATATAGGCCCATATATATTTTTTTGACATATTGCAAGTACATTTATCACTACCAGACTCTTTTATTTAGGATACAAAGACACAACCCAGAATTAAAGCTCCCAGAAGCAGAAGAAATAACCTACACAAAGTGGAAAAATCACCCACGAATGGGCAAATTGCAGTACGAACCTAGACTTAAGACCTAAGAGGAGCAACAATAAGGGGATGGGTGCCATTGCACTGCACCGCCATCTACACATAAGCCCATATTCTAATCCATGAGCAGATAATTTCATGTGTAATTGATTTTGATATGTGATGTACACTTAGATGAAAATCAAGAAAGCAATAAAGCACAATCGATTGTAGCTTGGGCAGTGCCTCGGTGGTAAAGGTACCCTTACTCGCGTACCTTTGGCAAGTTACAGGTTCTATACTCGCTCCCCTATTAAAAAACTATGGGCTTCCCTCCCACCTTATGTGTAGGCTGTTTTCTTGTAAAATTGAAGGTTTGATTGAAGTGTGAACAAGGAAGCAGAGTTAGGTTTGAGCTTTGCTTCAATGGTGGAAGCTATCAAGCTATAGATTGAGAGAAAAATCAAGAAGAAATGCTGAAAACTTTTTTCTCATTGGATGATTCACATGCAGAGGATACATTTATATACTTGCTACGAGATTAAATCTTAGCCTTACAAGTATAACTGAAATGATCTTAGCTTTAGATTAATAACTAACTGGTGCAGCGGAAGATAGTTTTGAATATCGAAATGATAAACTATAAAGAAATGACAAATTAAAACATAAATTTTATTATCACTTAAGAAAATAATCAATAACATACTAAACTCAAACAAACCAAATTCTTTTATAATGATTCTAGTTAAACTACTAGAATTAAGAATCTTAATTGACTCTTAATTTCCTAATTTGAAACTAATTGAAACTAGAAAACTTAACCTTAAGGAAATTTAAATGCTATTCCTATAAGATCCTTATTTCCTAATTTTGTCTTACATCAAATCCCCTCCTCTTGAAAAAACTCACCCTCGAGTTTTGATTAAGTCATGCTGTAACTTCTAACAAATAACTGCTTCCTCTTCATCTCCTACGAATACTCAACCCCTTCGTAAAAGTCATCCTCTCCCACAAAGTAGCCCATTGTTTTCTCTTCTTTAGCAAAATTAACAATCCTTCGATTAGGACAGTTATTTGAAAGATGTCCATATTGGTTACGCCTAAAGCAGTTGCCCAGATTAGGTCGTGCGTAAGGGTTAGGATTACTTTAATGTTGTTGTTGATTTGGTATTATTGCTCAATAAGGAACAACGCTTGAACTTCATCCTTGTTCTGGTATCTGAGGCATAGGAGTGAGTTTAGAGTTGTCTTCACTATTATCAATCATCATGGACTCTTTTGGAGTGGCTGAAGTATCTGGAACGTATGTTTAAAAATTACTCGGACTCTTGTTGCTAACTGGCCGGTTTAATTGAACTTCAACTTTCAAGGCCAAATTGACTGCATCACTTAATGTCCAGATGTTGTAAAGAGCCAACTTAACCTGAATATCCAATCTCAAGCCTCTGATATATCTAGCAACTAGCTGATCCATAGTTTCCATCAGATTACACCTAGCACTTAACCGATAGAACTCTTCAGTATATTCTGTAGCCTTGTAATTCAATTGTCAATAATTTTGAAACTGTTGATATAAGAATTACTTGTAGTTAGGAGGAAGAAATCATTGTTTAAGCAAACGCTTCATTTCGCCATGTTCGGACTCGCTGTTTTCCTTCTCTTTGACGATTGAATTGCAACTGTTCCCACCAAGTTGCAGCTCCTCCTTTCAATTTATACGCCATTTTCTTAACTTGTCACTCTTTTCGGATCTCTGAATAATAAAAAATTTGTTCAATGCTATACACCCAATCAAGGAAGTCCTCAATGTGTAATCGACCATCGAAAAGGGGTAAGTTTATCTTCATCTTGTAATCGTACCGATCTTGGCAACATTGAGCTTTCCTAAAAGCATTGTGATCAATCTTGAAAGCATTGTTAGCTATATTGGCATTATCGTCTTTACCTAAAGAATCATTAAAGCCTTCAACAGGTGCAAACTACCTCTACCACTACTGTAGTCAACTTGTCGACTTTCTCCACCATCATATCGCTTGAATAACTTCCTCGATTACCCCTTTAATATACACAAATCGGGTCGGATTGGTGTGATTGAGGTCGGGTCATGGCTACCAGGTCACGAAATCTATCCAACTAGCTTCTGTCGTCGCTGATTTGACCTATGCCTCCACTAATCTGGGGTTGCCAACCATTGTCGTTCTTATTCCAACCCTTTTCGTCTCCAATCTGGGTAGGGTTATGTCTATATGGGGTTCTAGGGTTGCAAAACGAGTCGTGAAGTTATGAGTTTCTAGGGTTTTGAAGCAGGTTGCATAGGTTCCATGGATTTCGAGACTAATTGACCGAATCTCGAGGCTTGGGCAGTGAATCAGACCAGTACATGGGATTGGAGAGGTCATCGGACCTATGTACGGGTCGGGAAGGATTGGTCACGACTCAAGTTGGAAAATGGGGTTGCATAGGTTGGTTGCTCAGATCCGGGTCGCATGTAGGTTTTTTGCTTAGATCCTAGTAGCGCAAGTCATGGCCGTCTAGATTTCGGCCTCCCTATTGCCTGCTGTCATCTCCAACATCCTCACCAGTAGTCACTATTAGGTCACTTGGCAAGTCAAGTTGACGCTCGTCGACAACTCGTGTAACTTCAAGTGTCAACCTAGGAAGGGCCTGCTGAAGACTTCGAAGCATTTCATCCATCCCATCTAATCGTTGCTCAACTCTATTAAGACACTCCTTGATTATTGCAAACTATCGTTCATTGTCAGGGGTTCGTTATACATTTGAACCAATTTTAGCCATTAGCCGAGGGCAAACCATGATCTAATACCAATTTTTGGTGTAGCGGAAGATAGTTTTGGATAAATTATAGAGAAACGGTAAATTAAAACATAAACTTTACTATCACTCAAGAAAATAATCAATAACATTCTAAACTCAAATAAATCAAATCATTTTTTAATGATTTTAATCCTAAAACTACTAGAATTGGAAATCCTAATTGACTCTTAATTTTCTAATTTGAAACTAATTGAAACTAGAAAACTTAATCTTAAAGAAATTTAAATTCTATTTCTATAAGAATTCCTAATCTTGTGCTACATCACTAACTCTCAACTAATCTTGATCACCAGCACATGTTTGCTTGGCACGTCAACTCTGTGCAAGCATTCTACAAGCTTTAGGTTATCAAGCTTTATGTCAAGTTCTTCAGGAGGGCCACTCTTCTTTTGGTTCTAAGCTTGAGTAAGTAAGCCAAGCTGGTAATTGGTTTAAGCTGCTGATGTTGTTGAGTTGAACTAAGGCTACACATATTGGAAGAAGCTGAAGTTGGAGCTTGAGTCTGAGCTATCCTTACATTTCCTACCTATATGTCAGTTGATCCCTCTTAATATGGGAGCTACACCTTGAGTTGCGTTATCAATGTTCCGTCTCACTTGGTTCCGGCTATCCCCTAAGCTCGTACCAGTACCAACAAAAATAAAAATAAAAATAAAAATAAAGCACAATCGATTTAATAATGAAGTGATCATGACATATCAGAATCCCTTTTCCTTTAAATCTTCCACCACGTTTTTCTCGTATTAAAAGGCACTCTTGATGAGTGGCATTGACTTACTATCTATAAATACCTCCTGCTAAGTAATTTTAAATATCCCAGCAATCAAACTTCCAAAGCTTATTCATACAAAGTCAAAAACTCTTAGGAAGCAGATGGTAAATAGGCACTTATCTTTGTTTTGATAGGTGTGTTATCAATTTTGTTTATGTTATGTATGATATTTACTCTTTTTTTGTTTTTTTTTTCTTTGCTGCAGGGAAGTGCTAGCAACCAGGATCAATCTTCACTTAAGATTGGACCATGGGGTGGTAACGGGGGATCTGAATGGAACTATACTGCAACAAGTGGAATTGTAGAGATAGTAATCAATCATGGAGATGTGGTTGATTCTCTCATGTTCAAAGGTGTTGATGAAACTAACAGTGGTGCGTATTCACAAAAATTTGGTGGTAAAGGCGGAGATCCCACAAAGGTAATTATTTATTTAATTATCATATATATATATATATAGACTTTAATTATTTTTATTTTAATTAATTTATATTGGTTTTCAATTTTTTCATAAATTAAAATTTTGTGTAGATTCCAATTGGGTGGCCTCAAGAATATTTAAAATCAATAAGTGGAACATATAGAATGTTCGGTGACCATGTAGTTATTTCATCTCTAAACTTCTACACAAATCGAACTAAACATGGACCTTATGGTCGTACAATTGGCACTCCTTTTGAGATTCCACTTGAAGACCAAGTTATTGTTGGATTTTTCGGAAGAGCTGGTTTATGCATTGATGCAATAGGGGTCTATCAAAAAGTTTCCTCAAAGCCAATTGTAACCATCCAGGTGAAGTTATTATTATTATTTGTTTTTGCAATACCAGGTGAAGTCATTATTATAGTTTTGCTAATGCAATTAAATCAATAACATACTTGGCTAACTTTATATATATATTTTTGAAAGTTGCCTGCATTTGAGAACGATTCAAATCTAAAATATCATCGAATTGAATGACCCTTCTTTACCCAAACCATGTTGAACATTCATACCTATTGATTAATTAGTACACATAATTCTTATAAACACTTTCTTCATGAATATAGCCCAACGTGGGAATTACAATGTGCATGGACCTTCCACGAGAAGTAGGGCCTTGGGGAGGAAACAAAGGTAAAGCATGGGATGATGGCCTTTTCGGTGGTATCGATCAAATTGATGTGCATGTTGGAAATGGTGTTGTTCATGCAATACAGTGTCGATATCGTACCAAAGATGGCAAGTCAGTCATGTCTAACAAGCAAGGTGGAGGAGAGGCAACTACTATATCAAGAGTAAGAGATGAAATTCTATTGCCCTCTCATTAGGTTATGCATAGCTAATGCATATATGTCATTAAAATGTTGCCTTAATGTTCTAATTAATACATATTATTTCAATACGAAGACAAATAATATCTTAAAACAGACAATTATATTTACAAAAGGGATAAAAAAACTATAAAAATTCTCACACGCTAATGTTTATATTAATATGAATATTAAATACTTCGATTTTAGATGTCATCCACGGTATATCAACATTTGTTTTACTTTCTTAAAGATTTTGTGTACTTGATAATTCACTAGACGGTAAATTAGATTTGAGTTACTCACTGTGTATCTAACAATGGAGTTGTAAAAATAGATGGATCTCTTATTGACATAGTTATGTATATATGTAAGTGTTAATTATTTGGGTTTTCAACCATTACAGATTAAGTTGGAGAACACCTCAAGTGAGTATTTAGTTGGTATCATGGGGTATTACGGGCACATTGATGGAAATTGTTGCATGGAGGTGGTGCGCTCTATTTCATTTTACACAAACAAAGGAAAATATGGACCATTTGGAACTGAAATCGGAACATTCTTTAGCTCTCCTGTGTCTAATGCAAAGGTGGTTGGGTTTCATGGAAGAAGAAGCGATTATTTGGACGCAATAGGTGTTCATGTGGAATATCCCTGAACATCAAACCATATATATATATAGGTCACGGCAAGTAAATGCCATTCTAATGGCCTAAAATAAATAAAACTTGCCTTGATCGTGTTGTTATGTTTGTGTGTGTGTGTGGTGATAATATGTCATGTATTTGGCTGAAATAAACAACAAAGCTTGTCGTGATGCTTTTGTGATGTTGTTCTATAATTTGGTTATGTATCGAGTGTCTGGGGAAATAAATGGAAAGTTAGCTTCTTATTATCGTCCATGTGTATAATTTGTTGATATGAATAATGTTGTTTTTATGTTTTATGGCTGGGCTCATCAACAACAATCGACCCCATAAGAAGGTTCAAAATAGGCAAAAATAAAACCCCACTATAAGAACTTAAAGGCCTACCTTTCATCTCCTATAAATAGCGCATTACCTGATCTTCTGATGCAAACTGCTTTTGGTTTAGACTTTAAGTGGCCATATTTTCACCCCTCAAAAATTATTTGTACACCCATTTTGCCATAAAAAATTTAAAATTTTTCTAGTTTGTTTTTAAACTCCACTTAATACCAAGAACACCCTTTTTTCCTAATTTTATTATATTATATTTTTTTAAGTATACCTCATTTATACTTATTTTATTATTGATTTAATTTTACAATATCAATATTGTCTCTCTCCCTTCTTCATTTTTCTTGTCATCACCACCCTCAAAGATGTCATTTTTCTTTGCTTGTGTCCTCAAACACATGCTAAGGAAAAGTCATTACCAAGCAACAAAAATTTGACCTCAAAAGGCCAATATCATATACTTAATTTGCATAAGTTGTGCTTCCGCTATCTTGATTTTAGAGAGTTCACTTGAACAGCCGGGCTTTATAGGCAAAAGCATCAAAATAGGAAAAATTTAATAAAAACCCTAAACAAGCAATACCCTAATTAGTTCAAATATAACAATAACCTAACTAGCCCTAACATTCAAATAAGAAGAAAACCACCCGTCAGATGAAATTGGCGTGCACAACAATCATAATACAAAATAAAGTGATGGCAATGAAGAGATAGATGTACTCCAAAGCAGCTCGAACTCTGGGTGCCGACATCTGAGAGAACCTCTTTTGAACGCGTATAAATATCTGATCCAGATCCATTTGATTCTCTTCGAATTTTGAACCTTTTTTTTTTTCCCTTTAATTAGTTCAATCACAATTTTTTAGGATATTGTGATTGAATAAGCAAAGAAAAATGCCATCTTGGAAGGTGATGATGACAAGGAAGAAGAAGGGAGAGAAACAATATTGATATTGTAAAATTAAATCAATAATAAAATAAGTATAAATGGGATGCACTCATAAAAAAAATAGTATAATAAAATAAGAGAAAAGTCTAAATAACCGCCCTGAAATAAAAAATATCGTCAACTACCCTAACTTTTAGAAATGTTAGCCAAAATTTTTGTGGTTTTGTGACAAAAACACTAAAAGACCAAAATATCATTGTTGGATTGTTTAGGGAGATATGGAAAATGTATGCTAGTTTTAAAATGATGTGAAAGGACAAATACGTCCTTCTGTAGCCTTTAAAAAACAAAAAGCTTTCATTCAATTAGTGATTTGCCCTGCAATATATAGATTTGTCCCTTGCAAATTAAAATTAAGTAATTGATTAAATTTTAATTAAATTAATTAATTAATAATAATTAAATATAATTAAAAAACGAATGGGATCTTCACGGTCCATCTTAATTTGAAAAAATGAAAAAAAATAAATAAAAAATTTCCATAAGAGATAAATTTGAAAAAAGTCAAAAAATTAAATAAAATAAGTTTCCATCGTATCTCATCAATTCATCTTAAAATGGATGGTAAAAATTAATTTGAAAAAAGTTAAAAATTAATACAGTAAAATCTTTGGTTTGCATATTCACCCAAAATCATCATCCAAAATCAAAATTAAAAAAAAATTTAATAAAAAAAATCGACAAATTAAAAATAATAAAAAATTAGGTTTGTTTGAAGGGGAACCTAGGATGAATAATACTAGCCACTCTCTATCACTAGCATCACCATTCATCACACACCTATTCATTATGACCATTCATCGAACTTTCTACATCAACCAAAACCCAATGAAACCAACTAAAACCCAAAATCTTCTTCTTGAGCTTGTTACCCAAACTATCATCTCCCCCACCCCCCCCCAAAAAAAAAAAAAGAAAGAAAAGAAAAAGATATCTAATTACACTAAAAAAAGAAACATGTTGAGATAATAAGGTTCAGACATATGCCCTTCACATATCAGAAGACATGAACATTAGCATTTAGATTTTGATGGTAAAAAGACCTACTCACAATTGCACAAGGATTTCAATAGTAAGTTGATCAATCTATTTCCTCACACACCTAATCTTCCTCTTCTCCATCTGAAAACCAAACTCAATTCTACCAGCAACAAGCTCATTAACCACTCCATCCAAATCACTCTCACCTTCGCCAAATCGACCGAAAACATCCTCCCCTCATTCTCACCACCACCATCACCACTCTTCCATCTCTTGGGCACCAAATCCTTCTCTATCAACTCCCCATTCTCCAACCCAAACCACGGCTCTCACAAATTTGTAAGTTGCCCCAACTGTAAGGTCCAAATCCAAATGGACCCGGAAGATTAATTGAGATCCAAATTTTAAGTGGACCGAAATTAATTTAAATGAGTCCAAGTGAAAAAAAAAAAAAAAAAAAAAAACTTTATGGGCTGACCAACCAAGCCCAATTTAAGTGGGCTTTGATTAGGTAAACAACAACAAGATTATTGAGAGAGGTCTGACGGTCAAAAATAGAATCAAAGCATTATATTCATATAAATCAAGAGCAGATTAAAAAAGCAAAGTCAACATAAACAGGGAAAACATTTTGGTGGCGGTGTAAGGATAAGAGTAGTGGTTTTTTTTTTTTTTTTTTGTAATTTTTTAATTTTTTTCCCTTTAAATGAGACAAGTGTCTCATGCTTAGTGAAGCAAGCTAATTGAGACATAAATCAAAGAGATGTGACACAGTTGTGATGGTTTATGTATATATTTGATTTCAAGCAATTAGCAAACCATTCACATAGAACCGAAGTCAAACAACAACAAGCAAGAAGAAAAAGTGAAAAAGAAAAAAGAAATATTTGTGATTGATTTTTGGGCTTATTTTTAGTTTCTAATTTAGTTTTTTGATTTGATTTTTATAAGTTCTAAATAGGATCTTGCGTTGAGTTTAGGTGGGAAAGAATCCAAGGATAACACATGTGCTATTAGTTCAAAATAAAGCTTGAAACTTACTTTGTGAGTGGATTGTTTTATTTAAATTGAATTAATTATTTATAGTTATCTATATTTCAAATTTTATTATTTATGAATTATTAGATATGAATTATTTATTAGTTAATTAATTTCCTGAATTGTTTATTTTAATTTAATTGATTTATTTTAAATTATTTGAATTTGAACTTTTATTTATTTATCAGAAGGAAATGATTGAATTAGTCCATTGATTTTATTGATTATGAATTATGATTTGAATATGGAGTATTTATTTATATGATAAGAAAAGGATTTATTGAGAATTATATTTATATTCAAAATAGAATTATACAAATATATATATATATATATATATATAAATCATTTGAGTTACGAAATGAATGAAATGAGATTTTTAGAACACCTGTTTGTATCCTAATGGGCCCCGTTCCTATATCTCTATTTCCGTATGATCGACAACCTGTTGGCAACCCCACAGTAGCCTTATAGAGGATATCTAATCCCCTGAAAAGTTTCTGTGAAGTTAAGCCGTTTTTCTTTACTATAAATCTTTACGAAATTCTGTTTTTGAATAGAAACAAGTGGAATTTTTTTTTTATACAATTATAAAATATATTTATTAAAAATTTAGACAGCATAACGTCTGTTTTCTCAATTATGTCACCCTGTACAAATGATAAAATATTTCTCCACTGCTGGGCTTCAGACCATTCTTATTTCGAAATCACAAACAACCCCAAACATGTATTCAAATTCAAAGGTAATTTAAAAATCAATTATATGTCATGCATATATACACTTTTATACATATTCCAAAACATATACAAATGAATATATATACTTTACAATCATTCAATTCTTTTAAAATATGTATAATGTTTATACAAGACAAACAACACGCACGACTTGGCCTCTCTACTCCTGTATCGAAGTCCCTGCTATGGATGAATTGGTCCCTGTACTTGTCCATGGAGAGGTTTAATCGGTTTATCCCCACTCTTGGGCCTCGGCCTCGACCCTCATGGATCTAGATGCAACCGCCTTGGCTACCCTCTCTCTTGAGCCTTTCTTGGGCCTCAGCCCTCAAGGATTCGGGTAGCAGGTATTGCTCCCTCGATCTATCTGTAACTTTATCATGTCTGAAATACCTATAAGGAGTACTATAGGTTTATAAAACATTTTTATTTCAATTGTTTTACAAATATCATATTTTATATTTCTTTAAAACTTTAATAATTCATTCAGGATGTTTAAATAACTTTACTTACTTTAAAATCAATTTGAAACATTTCAATACATAATTTTAAACATAAAGGATGAAATCAAAATGGATAGAAGTACAATTATTTTAAAACATTTTGAAAGGGACACTAACCTATTTCTTTAACTCACCTTACTATAGCGTGCAATTTAAACTTTCCTTCATTTCCCCGTCACCTACATATTTTCGCATTGTATATTTAGGTAACTTCACAATTAAGTTCATTCATTTACAACATTTCTATAAAACATCAAACTTTTTTAGTTATTGAAAATTTAGCTGCAATATGACCATTTAGCACTTTAATGACTTTCCTTTTAATTTCAAGTTAATTCTATTATCCATATAATTCATGAAATCATCAAAATCATCTATAAACAATTTTCCATCACAACAAATGCACTAAAATCGAAACATGGCAACTTGTATGTCAAAACTTCCACTTCTCATTTTGTCACCAATTTCAACACTTTAACACATATAAAACATTACTATTGAAACTAAATTTTCTCATCTAGACATTAAACAAATCCTTGGAACCATTTTAACCCTCTTTGGCCCTAATTCATTCCACTTTCCACACCATTAATTCAAACCAATTTTTCTCATTATAATCTCATTCAAATTCATATATTATGATGTATCATCAAGGCAAATTCACCAAAACATCATATTTGCATCCTAATGCTAGTTTGGCCATGAATTTTACGTTTATTATCCAATCAATTTCTTTCAATTTCCAGACAAATTCATCACTAGAACAACCCATAAATCATGCCAAAACAACCAAAACAATCGTCCATTACATTAATCTTTCTTTGATCGAATGCATAACATACTAATTCACCATGCTTTTAATTTTTATTTCAACATTTTAACTTGATATCCTAGCTCCTTTCCATGCATAAATATCATTGAAACAAATCAAACATAACTTGAATCGTGCATTTCCTACGTTAGCCGTGCACCATACTCAATAAACCTCAAGACTTCTTCAAGTTTATCACTTGAAATTCAATAAAAAACACACCAATAACCATGACAACAGTTCATCAACACAAACCACACCAATCACACTTAAAATCACAAGATTAACTTAGTTAGTTTGCTTACCAAAGCTGCTTAGGATCACTTGCTTACTTTTTCACAAGATTGAAGCTTCAAAACTTTAAATCCTTACACAAAAATTCTATTAATAACACATGCAATATGTTGACAGCTTTGGAATCAATTTTTCACACGATAACATCATGGAAACTCACTCTTTTTCACTTGGAAATGACTTACCTTTGTTGGAATTTTCTTTTAGACTTGTTTACAACCTTTTGAGGGCTTAAAATCCACTAAAAAATGGTTTAAAAACCCTCTAGAATAGCTGCTATCTTGGGTTTCTTTTGCTTGGCCGAATCTCCCCCGCAGTTTGTCTTTTCTGCTTTTTGTTTCTTCCGACAGTTTCTTCTTGCTTTTTCTAGTGTTTTCTTCACTTTATATAGCTATCAACCTCTTTATTATTTGCCCCTCAACTTTGTCATTTAATTACAATCTATGCCATTTACTTTAACTGTCCATTTTGCCCTCATTTTTCCTACTCTTTATGCATTCAAACTTTTTCAATTCTAATGTGCCATTTCATAACCTTCAGTTAATTCATTTAATCATGTCCATTCATGGAAATTCCTTTATCACTTATTGCATCACAAACTTTAATAATTTATCACCTCTTTTTTTGGATTCAAATTTATTTCTGATCCATTCGGACATTCCTTTAGAATTCGATTATATATTCAAAAAATTTGGCAATTTTATTCTTCCATCAATGAGGGCATTCTAGTGCAATATATTTATAGTACATATACATCTCATTTACAATACCGAATTCGAAAAGAGTTATCACATACCTTCCCTTCTAACGGTTATGAAGCAACATGTGTGTAAATCCTAGAAAGTCGTCCAACATGTATATGATAGATATATAAAAGTTATTGAGCCGTCTAGCACGTGTATGATAAATATTATTTCTCACTCCGCGTGTGCATTGAGAATCTCCACCACGTATGACAGATTTTCTTAGGTACTAGATTGGTGGAGATTGAGTTTTTATTAGTAAATAGAAATGATCCTCACAAATATTTATAGTTTATCGTGATACAAGATGTGATTTCAATATTATTTTTAGATACGATTGAATATGAATCATTGAGATTTTATTTTTATTATCAATTTTATGTTATGTTAATTATTATTGAAAATAAATTATTTATTTAGTTTTCAAAAGTTATATCCACTCATTGGGTGTTAGCGCTCATCCTTTTATATATTTTTAAAATCATTCTTCATATAACCGTTGGGTCTCAAAGGAAATCTCTAGACAAGAAGAGGTAGGCCACTCGATCATATGATGCCAAAAAATGATATTTTTATATTATATATATTTTGTATGTTATGTGGCATCTAGATTTATGTGTATATACTTATCTCTTTAATGTTATAAAATATTTGATTACTCGTCAGTTGTGCTTATGTTTTGATTTCCAAGTTTGCAAAATAATATCAACATACTTTATAGTTATGTTTTCATATGAAAACAAGTTTGTTTTATATGTTTTACATGACATTGCTTATATTTGAAAAATAATTTGGGAGAAGAACTAGAGGTCCTAGGCAATTGAGATTTAAAATATTTTAGAAGCGTTTATTTCATGTATTACAGGATGAAATTATTGTATAAATAACAGTTATATTGCTGAAATTTTTATTAAACCATCTTATGTATTGCTAGATGTTCAAATGATTTTCTATTATAAATTGGGCAAATTGCACAAATCTCCCCTAGGTTTGATGAAATTACACAAAAATGATGATATTTGGGTAATCTATACTGACCTCCCCTAAGGTTTTGAAAACTCAACACAAACCTCCTCTACTGTTAGTCAACCATTAGTCAATCTCCATAAAGTCAAAATTATCAAGGGTAAAATGGTCAATACATACCTTATAGATATTTTAATTTAACATATATTAATTTAATTAATAAATAAACAAAAAATTAAAAAATATATTTTTAATCAATAAAATAATAATGTAATATACAAAAAATTAAATATATATTTAATTAATAAAATAATAATATAATATTTAAACCTATAAAAAAATAATAATCTTCATATTTTACCTCTCCATCATCATCTTCCTCTTCTCCATTTCATCATTTTTATCACTCATCTCTAATTTTCATCAAAATCATCATCTCCATCATTTTCATCAAGCATCATCATCAAACCAAATATCATTCAAATAAAAAAAAAAAAAAAACTTAAAGTTCATGAAATTAAAAAAATAAAAAATAAAAATTTCACCCTATAGAGACCAAATTTGGTCTCTATTCACTAGAGACTAGATCTGGTCTCCGACGAGGGAGACCTGAAGACCATTGGTCCCTATGTATGTCTCCAATGATGAAGCCATCTCCATCGCTGGAGACTTCTAGCAATGGCTCCATCGTCGGAGGTCTCTAGCGATGGCTCTATCACCAGAGGTCTTTAACAATGGAGACGATCTCCATCGTTAGAGACCTTTTGGTCTCCATGGGAGACCATATCCCATGGAACTTGTTTTTTTTCATATATATTTTTAATTATTTAATTAAATTAAAAATATAAATTTTAAATTTATAACAATTAAAAAGTTTGACTTTAAATTTGACTTTAGAGATATTTTAGTCTTTTTATATATTTGACAGTTGATCGTGTGAATTTAATCGTGATTGACTAATAGTAGAAGAGGTTTGTGCTGAGTTTTTGAGACCTCAGGGGAGGTCAGTAAGCGTTATCCAAACACTATCATTTTTGTGCAATTTCGCTAAATTTTAGGGGAGGTTTGTGCAATTTGACCTTAGAAATTTTAAAATCATATACAGCTTTCCAGTATATCACAGAGTCTTCTCGGATTCTAGATAAGAATCTAGAAGGGTCCTATCAATATAGTATTAGAGCATTTGGTTTATGATTTTATACTATTACATAGTGGCTTGCATCTAGTTTCATGCATTGATCACTAATCATATTTCATAACAATATCAAGCATTAAGTTGGTTGCCAATGTAAGTAGAGACCAGTGACAAACCTGGATGAAAATATGGCACTTGGATGAAAATATAGCACCTGAACTAGGTAATGAGTCGGTGAATAAGATAGAGGTAGAGTCCCATTCTAACCTCCCCTATACCTCAACCTCAAGTGCCAAAACCTAGGGATAACCTATGGATAGAATAGCTCAACTTCTAACCATTATAGCCCAGTAACCGCGTGCCTTAGAAAACACTGTAGAGCAGGCACTAGCATTAGAGTTACAACTTTTGATGGTTCTAGTGATCTTGATTATGCCATATCATGGTAGAATAATCTGGAGTGTGTGTTTGGGGTTATGGGATGCTCAAATGAATAGAAACTTGCTTTCACCACATTTTTATTGAAAGATAGAGCTTATGACTAGTAGGAGTCCGTTCGAGGGCAGAACACTGGGGTGATATCCTATGATGAGTTCAAAAGGCAGTTCAACACTTATTATTATCCTAGATTCTATCAAAATATAAAGATAAATGAATTTTTTAAGCTAGTGCAGGGTCCCTTATCAGTTGCAGCTTATGAGTAGAAATTTAGAGAACTTTCCACGGTTGCTCCGTTTGTAGTAGAGAACGAAGAAAATAAGTACAGAAAGTTTGAAAAGGGCCTTCGACATGAAATCAACATCTTTGTCTATTCTGTTAAACATACCGATAATAGGAAATTGGTGGAGCTTGCATTGGTAGTAAAGAAAATCATTGAAGAAGGCCGTAAATTTGAACAATAAAGATAGAAATGCGACAGTCAGATTTGGCTAATGGAAGGCTTTGGTAACAAGGTACCCAAGACAGGTAGTAGCTATACCAAACAGACTAGTAGCTGTCGATAGAGTTATATGGTGAGTTGTAGTTAAGGTTCCATAAAACCACCAACATATCAATAGGGTACTAGTATAAGCATGGTAAACAGTCTTAATGTCAAAAATGTGATATGCATCATGATGGGGAATGCCATTAGGGTATATCAAGTTGTTACCATTATGGATAGGTTAGGCATTTTAGAAGAAATTGTTCTCAATTAGTCATGAGGTTATTGTGGAGCAGAGATTGGGTCTCGGATGCAAAAGTGGCAATAAGTAATTTCCTTAAGAGATGATAGCATATTATATACCAAATGTCAAGGAGTTAAAAGGGAAATTTTGGAAGAAGCCAATTCTGTAGCTTACGTAATGCATCTAGGAGGCATTACACTATATTGTACGTTGAAAGAATATTATTGGTGGCAAAGTATTAAAAAGGAGATAACATAGTTTGTCTCTAAATGTTTGATTTGTCAACAAGTCAAAGCCGAGCATTAGAGGCCCATAAGACTTTCTCAACCACTTCCTATTCTTTAATGGAAATGGGAACATGTCACCATGGATTTTGTGATAGGACTTTTTCGTTGCCAGAGTGGTCATGATAGTATATGGTTGATTGTGGATCGGTTTACAAAATGTACACATTTTCCACATATCCACAATACTTATCTTTTGAATAACTTGGCTAAGATTTATGTAGATGAGATAGTTTTCTTCATGGGGCATCGATATCTATTATTTTAGATGGAGATCCTTGATTTATATATAGATTTTGTCCTTGTTTGTAAGAAGCTTTAGGTAAAAGATTACATTTCAGTACTAAATTTCATCCACAGACCGATGGTTAATTAGAATGCACTATTTAGATATTAAAGGATATGCTTAGGGCCTATGTAATAGAGTTCAAGGGAAGCTGGAAAACTCACCTACTATTAATTGAATTTACCCATAATAATAGTTATCAGGCCAACATTGAAATGGTACCGTATGAAGCTCTTTATGGGAGAAAATGTAAAACATTGATAAGTTGGGATGAGATGTATAAAAAGAAATTGTTGGGTCCAAAGATTGTACAATTCACCACTGAAAAGATGAAATCCATTATAGATAGATTGAAGATGGGCTCCAACAAACAAAAGAGTTAAGTAGAAAAGCATAAAAGAGAACTTGAGTTTGAAGTTGGTGACTAGGTGTTCCTACGAATTTCACCACGAAAAGGGGTACTTTGGTTTGAAAAACGTGAAAAATTGAGTCCGTGATATATCAGCCCATATGATATTAATATTGGTAAAGTGGAGACAGTGGCGTATTGTTTAGCTTACCTCCAGAACTTTTCAGGATTCATGATATATTTCATGTTTCTATGCTTCGTAAGTACATACATGTTCCTTCACATGTTTTAGTCGAGCTACCTATGGAGTTAAAGGAAAACTTAACATATAAGAAAGAATCGATTCAGATTTTAGATAGAAGAGAACAAATATTACGTATGAAAGTTATTTCTTTAGTGTAGGTTTTATGGAAGAATCATACTATGGAGGAGGCAATTTGGGAACATGAGGATTAAATACAAATTCAGTATCCTAAGTTATTTCAAATAGGTATGTAAATTCCAAAGATAAAATTTTATAAGGGGGGATGAATTGTAAGATTCAAATCCAAATGGACCAAAAAAATTAATTAAGGTCCACATTTTAAGTGGATTGAAATTAATTTAAATGGTCCAAATGAAAAAAAAAAAAAAAAACTTTATGGGCCGACTAAGTAAGAACAATTTAAATGGGTTTTGATTAGGTAAATAACAACGAGAGTATTAAGAGAGGTTAGATGGTCAAAAGTAGAATCAAAGCAATATGTTCATATAAATTAAGAGCAGATTAGAAAAGCAAAGTCAACATAAACAGGGAAAACATTTTCGTGGCCGTGTAAGAAGGAAAGCAATGGCTTTTTTTATTAACTTAAATGCGACAAGTGTCTCATGCTTAGTGAAGCAAGCCAATCGAGACATAAATCAAAGTGATGTAAGGCACCTGTGATGGTAAATAAAAAAATAAAAATAAAAAATTGGTTTTGATTAAGTAAACAACAATGAGGTTATTGAGAGAGGTTAGATGGTCAAAAGTAGAATCAAAGCAATATGTTCATATAAATCAAGAGCATATTAAAAAAACAAAGTCAACATAAACAAGGAAAACATTTTCATGGCCGAGTAAGAGGGAGAGTGGTGGCTTTTTTTTATTAACTTAAATGAGACAAGTGTCTCATGCTTAGTGAAGCAAGCCAATTGAGACATAAATCAAAGAGATGTGAGGCATTTGTGATGGTTTATATATATATATATATATATGTATAAATATATATGTATATATATAATGTTTTTAAAATCAAGACGTCCTAATTTTAAAAAGTAAAGACCAATCAATCAAATTCATCAATTGCATTCTTTTTCTTATTTAATTTAATGGAATAGGTGAATCTAATTGGTTGGTCCTTACCTTTTAAAGTTAAAACGTCCTGATTATAAAAGCTCTCTCTCTCTCTCTCTCTCTCTCTCTCTCTCTCTCTCTCTCTCTCTCTCTCTCTCTCTCTCTCTCTCTCTCTCTCTCTCTCTCTCTCTCTCTCTATATATATATATATATAATGCTTTTAAAATCAAGATATTCTAACTTTAAAAGTAAAGACTAATCAATCAAATTCACTTATTACATTCGTCCTCCTAAAACAAATTCTCTCTCCTATTTAATTCAAATAGAACGAGTAAATTTAATTAGTTAGTCCTTAGTTTTTAAAGTTAAGACGTCCTAATTATAAAAGCTATTTGATTTCAAGTAATTAGCAAACCATTCACACATAATTGAAGTCGAACAGCAACAAGCAAGAAGCAAATGCAAAAGAAATAAGAAATATTTGGGATTGATTTTTGGGTTTATTTGGTATGTAATTATTTTCAATTTCCAATTCGGTTTTCTTATTTGATTTTTATAAGTTCCAAATAGAATCTTGTGTTGATTTTAGGTGGGAAAAAGTCCAAGGATAAACATGGGTGCTATTGGTTCGAAACAAAGCTTGAAACTTAATTTGTAAATAGATTGTTTTATTTAAATTGAATTAATTGTTTATAGTTATCTATATTTCAGATTTTGTTATTTATGGATCATTAGAAATGAATTATTTATTAATTAATTAATTTCTTGGATTGTTTATTTTAATTAAATTGATTTGTTTTAAATTATTTGAATTTCGACTTTTATTTATTTAATTGTTATCGAAAGGAAATGATTTAATTAGTCCATTGATTTTATTAATTATGAATTATGAATTACGATTTGATTATAGAGTATTTATTTATATAATGAGAAAAAGATTTATTAAGAATTATAGTTATATTTGAAATAGAATTACACAATAATACAAATTTATATATAAAAATTATTTGAGCTACGAAACAAATAAAATGAGAATTTTAGAACACTTGGACTGTATCTTCCTCTCTAACGATTAGCAGGCAACATATGTATAAGTCCTAGGAAGTCGCCTAATATGTGTATGATGAATGTCTAAGAGTCATTGAGTCATTCAGTACGTGTATAACAGAAATTATTCCTTACTCTACATGTGTGTTGAATATCTCCACCACGTATGACAGATTTCTCTGGGTACTAGATTAGTGTAGATTGAGTTTTTATTAGAAGAAATGATCCATACGGATATTTATAGTTCATCATGATATGAGATGTGATTTCAGTATTATTTTCATATACGATTGAATATGGATCATTGAGATTTTATTTTTATTATTAGTTTTATGTTATATTAATTATTATTGAAAAGAAATGATTTATTTAGTTTTCAAAAGTTATATTCACTTATTAAGGGTTAGCGTTTACTCTTTTATATTGTTTTAAAACCATTTTTCAGGTAACCATTAGGTCTCAACAAAATTTGCAGATAAAAAGAGATGGACCACTTGATCACATGACGTCAAGAAATGATATTTTGATATTGTATATATATTTTGTATATTATGTGGCATTAGGCTTATGTGCGTACACTTATCATTTCAATGTTATAAAATATTTGATTACTTGTCAATTTTGGCTATGTTTTGATTTTCAAGTTTGAAAATGATATCAACATACTTTATAGTTATGTTTTCATATGAAAGGAAGTTTGTTTTATATATTTTACATGCTATTACTTATATTTGAAATATGATTTGGGAGAGGAACCGAGGGTTCTAAATAATTGAGGTTTGAAATATTATAGAATTGTTTATTTCATTTATTACAAAGTGGAATTATTGTATAAATAGTAGTTATATTGCCGAAATTTTTATTAAATTACCGTATGTATTGCCAGATTTTCAAATGATTTTTTATCAAAAATTTTAGAATCGTATACAGTTTTCCAGTACATTACAGGGTCTTTTCAGATTCAAGATAGGAATCTAGAATGGTCCTGTCACCAATATTCTACCCTAGCGCATGATAAAGAACACCATCATCGTCACCATTAAGAATACTGAGAGCAGTAGCAGACCTGTATCTTCCCCTCCCTTGGCCGTCGATCTCTCATTCTTTACCAAGAACAAGTAGGAGTGAGGATGGAGGGTTGACATGAAGTGAAGAGGTTGATCTTACTGGCGATAATGCCATAACATCTATAAGGAGAGTGGCGGTAGGGTTGAGGGAGTGGAGGTTGTGAGAGATTGACATGGTGTGAGAGATTGTGAGGGTTTTTTCATTTTTTTTCCCTCTTTTAATTTTATTAATTTATTTAGTAATTTTATTTTATTTATTAATTTAAAATATTAATAATTTGAATCCAACTATCTCCAAATAAAGTTATCCAACACATTGACGTTTTTATCCTTACACCCTAACGGATCTGTCAACTTATAGACGGAAATCACCAGTCCACTAACGGTTGATTTTTTTTCTTTTCTTTTTATTGCTAGTATTTTCAAAATCAAGGACAGTTTGACATTATTTTTAAATTTAGGATAAAATAATAATAACCAATAAAATAAAGAAAAAAAATGTTATTCTTGTATTAAGTGGAGTTTAAAAATAAACTAGAAAAATTTTAAATATTTTTATGGCAAAAGGGGTGTACAAACGATTTTGGAGGGGTGTAAATATCGCCATTCGTAGACTTTGATTGCTCTTGGAAGCCGAAGGTGCTAAATGCGCCATGTGCCGGAGCTGCACCAAGATTTAAGGCTCGGCCTGTATCAGGTGATCATGTCTTTCTTGGGCCTCAAACTTTAATGCATGGTCCAGTCCGCCCATTTGACACCTCGAATTGTTCAGACATTTTATGTATTGACTTCGATGGTCAACAGACTTAGCGGACTTCATTGAATCTACCTCTTATTTTTGTTCAAGTTATCTGGTTTGGAAATTTATGCTGAAGTCATTGTTTATAAAAGTTTAAATCTTTATAATGAATTGTTTAAATGGAAGAAAAAATTAAGTTTCAAAAGTATGGAGATTTAATATATTTAACTAAAGTCGAAGGATTCGATTAACGAGATTGACTAATTATTTTATTTGTTTGTTTTTAGCTTTCAACCTTTTTTTTTTTTGCTTAATATTAGTTTATATAAGTTAAATTCATGAAAATAGTAGAGACATATACCATCTATCGACTCATTTGATAGGAAACCTTTTGCTTTCAAAAATCCATAAATTCATTGATTAAGTAATGTGGTTGGTGGGGTTGTAACTTGGTAAGTTAGTGTTATTATTTGTTCTTAAAAATATGATTCCTAGTTAGATTTATATAACCTGATGAGTACATTTAATCCATATAATTAGTTTTTAATAATAGTACAATTTAAAATAAAAGAATTTTAATCATTTATATTTAATAATATTAATATAAGTCACAAAACCTTTTAAATTTCAGTAAAACTTTAAATAAAATAAGCTAAGTATCTTCAAATGTCTCTTATATTTGTGTGCCAATGGAAATTGCAGATGAAAAATTAAGATCGATGGTCCATATGGATCACCAGCACAAGATTATAAAGCTTACGATGTGGTGTCACTAATGAGGCTAGGAATTGGAGCCATCTCATCTTTAGCATTGTCAAGGACATCATCAATAACATACAAAGACAAGAAGACAACTTAGAATCAGCCCTAAGAAATGGCAACCACAAAACAAAGAAAGTTTATTTCTACTGGGTTACAAACAAACAAAGCTCTTTTAATTGTTTCAAAGAGATAATGAACGAAGTGGCTAAAGTGGATAAAATGGGTGTGATAGAACTCCATAATTACTGCTCTAGTGTTTTTGAAGAAGGAGATGCTAGGTCAGCCTTGATTTCTGTGCTCAGTCTCTACACCATGCAACGATGGGTGTGGATGTGGCGTCCGAGACCAGAGTCAAATCCCATTTCGGTAAACCAAACTGGCACCAAGTTTCCAAGAACATTGCTAGCCACCACCGAACTTCTATAATCGATCAGTTGTTTTTTTGTTTTCTTCAAGGCATTTTTGAAAAAAATCTGAAAAACCTCCTAAAATGAAAAATAATATCACGAAACTCTATTTTTTAATATAAAAAAGGGATGAATTTTATATTAATTTCATTTTAAAAGGATATCATAATATTTCTTATCTGAAACATATGTTTCTATTTTGATTTTATACATATATTAATACTAATTTGTTTTATATACAGTGAAAGTCTATGCTTTAATTTGTCATCAAATATGCTTTTCAAAGTTAATTTCAAAATCACTTTTAATCAAATACAAATTATTCTTTGGTCATCAAATGAGAAGAAATCAAGTGTGTGATGCAGGAGTTTTTTTACTGTGGGAATCCTCGATCAATGAAAGAGTTAAGGCAACCTTGGAGTCCTCTGACAAGACCACCAGCAGTATCTTTGAATTTCATAAAGAAAACTTTCAAGCAAGAAGAATACAATGAGGAAGGTGAGAAAATGCAATCCGGGAAAAAGTCTCTGCTTAGATATATTATAGCATACATTGATTGGTCAACATATATCCTTTTAAATAAACAGAGTGATATGTATCCCTATAATGTTTTAGACGAATGGTAAGTATTTTGTATCCATATATATCTGAAGTCAAAATTTGTTAGGTTGTTCATCGTGTCAAAATTCTACGAATTAGTAATTGATTATATATTGGTTTGTCAATGGTCAACTACTTTTCTTGATTGTGTTTATTTTATGCCTGTTTAAGAAATATTAATGAGTTATTTTTAATCTCACAATCAATCTTTTGTAATAGTTTCTTATATAATTAAGTTCTCATAGATTTAAACTTATAAATTGATTTGTTTTTGCTTGCTTTTGCTTTTCATGAGCTGTTTTAGAAAAGTAACGGATGCTGCAAATGAAATCCAAAAGCAGGTTGCAAAACGCAGAGCATGTCGAATTGACTTCCAAATGTCCCGGGGCTTCAGGTATTTTTATTTTTAATTTGAATTTCTACCTTCACGATCTTCCTTTAAATTCTTCTAATAAAAGCAAACAAATCACTACATTCAACATAGAATACCAAATTTTCTCCTTTGATTTAATTAATAACATAGCTTAATAAACTAATAACTAATACAAGATGCCTGGCCTCAATATATTTTTTTTTTGGTACGAGCTACATCGATTTATTTAATTTAGTCAATGATCTCTGCTATTCTAATTGTTCTAATAACTCCATTAGATCAATGTGTAATCTCCTGAACAACTAACGTTGATTTAAGTTCAATTCCATTAGATCTACAAACCCATAAAAAAAAATTTTCAGTCTATAAGGTCTACAATCTAGGTTATATTATATATTCGCGATTCCATAGTAGGGACAATCCACTTGATTATGGGGGTTTACCATAAAGTCTTATATATGCTATATGGATTAGAGTTAGGGGTGGCAATATGGGTTACGACACGACGGGTCGACACGAATTCGTAAAAAATAAATGGGTATGGGTTGGAGTTAAACGAATTCGTGTCGAATTCGTGTCAACCCATCTAACCCGTTTATTAAACGAATCGAATCGGGTTGGGTTAAACGAATTCGTGTCAACCCGTCTAACACGATTAAATTGGGGTCAAATTATAATTTTATATATTAGAAGGGTTATAATGTAATTAAACATTTATATATATACATACTTTAACAAATCCCTAACCTATTTCCTAAAGCCATTTCCAGCTTTACCTTCTGCAGCCGCGCCTAAGTGCTCCATTTCCAGATTTTACCTTCTGCAGCCGCGCCTCAAGTGCTCCATTTCCAGATTTTACCTTCTGCAGCCGCGCCTCAAGTGCTCAAGCTCAACAGCTCAACTGCTCAAGTGTTACACGACCGCCGTTCGCCACTCAAGTGCTCGACCGCCGTCCGCCACTCAACCGCTTTCCTCCTTCTTTAGAACGACGATGCGATGGTGCCAACATTGACGACGGCCTGACGACATGAAGAATAGACGACACGAAGACGCGACGACAGCGGCGACACCAACATCTACGATGACCCGACACCACGGCAGCACCGACATCTTGACCAGCTTGAGGTAGCCGTCCAACTCATCATCCGACCCGACACCAACATCTGCGACAAGCAACAACCCCCTGTTGGTAGCCGGCCGGTCATCAGCTTCAGCCTTCAGGTTCCTCTCTTAGTCTCTTTCATTTTTATTTTATTTTTTGTGTATTTTGTATTTGTATTCTAGACTATTGCTTGTGATTTGTGAATGATGTTTGGCTTGTGAATGAAGTTTAGCTTGAAGATGTTTAGTGGTCTGTCATCTTTTGTTTGTGATTCTGTGAATGAAGTTTGGCTTGAATAATTGAAAAGTGGTCTGTCATCTTTTACTTGTGATTTTGTGAATGACCAGCTTCGGTACACTGTTTTCTGATTTGTTTACTGGGTTGTTTTAGTTTTTTGATCTGCTCAATGGGGTTATTATGGTTTTTTGAGAGTTGTTAGTTTTGACTATAACTGTATAATTTATTAGAGTTTTGAGTTTCTTGATTTGGTTTACTTGTTCTTTGAGATTTTTTGAGGTTGATTTGGATTGGATGTGGATGAGGCATATGAGTATAAAGAGAAGATTTTTAGTGAATTGGATGGGCTTTTTGTGGTTTTCTTTTTCGTGAAATTTTTATTCTTGAAGCTTAATTTGAACTCGGTACGATCATGGAGAGTATTATAGCTGAAAATGGTTTGTTGGAGAGAGAAAATGTGTTGTTTTTTGATTTTTGGATATTGAATTGTTTGGTTTTGAGAGTTTGAAGCCTTGTTTGAATTGCAGATGAGAAGCAATGGTCGATAAATTTCGATGGTTTACACACTTTGAGTGTCGTTTGTATGTCTTGTAAAAAGAAAGAAAAAAAAATCTTCATGATGTCTAGTAGGCCTCTAGTGTTGCATGGAGATACAAGATTAAGTAGAGTGTTTTGGTGTGTGATCTGAATTCCAGGTTTAATGGAATACAGTTCTGAACTGATTGTGAAAACTGTGTCACAATAGGTGACCAAAGCCTTTGCATTTGTTGTTCTATATAGTTAATTAGACAGATATATTACTGATGATATATTACTTTGAAGATGTAATTTCTGTGGGAGTGCTTAGATGTCCCGGCTATATTGTGACAAACCATGAGGAATTTGCACTCGAGACTGGATAATTGGTAGAGGTAACACACTAATTTTGTGATAGTGATTTCTTATAATTATCTATCATTATTTTTCAGTTACTTTCGTCATTAATTATTGCAGAGAGGGAGATTGTTTCGTTAAAAGACGTCACTGAAGATATATTGAATTTAAGTATTAATGAAGCTCCCCCTAATGCAAGTGCTCTTAATGAATCAGTAGAAGGTTCAACACCAAATTCTTTCACTTAGTGGTAAATTTTTTTAATTATATTTCGTCATTAATTTTAAAATTGTGAATGTAGATATCTAATTTTGTGTTTTTGTGTTTTTTGTGTAGCTTGAAGGTCCCTTTGGAGTTTGGAATCAATGGGGATATAATTTTTAAGTGACAAAAATTTGATGTTGGAGAATGATAATATTATGTCATTTTAATTTATATGGATTTGTATTGACTTTGATTTTGTTGTGATTTTGTGATTAAAATCTATGTGGATGATATGGTGTAGTTCACTGAATGTGTAGGTTTTATGTGTTGAATTAAGTGTTTTAAAAATTTGATTGTGAATTATTTGTTATATTTGTGTTTGTATTAAAATTGATTTTGTTGTGATTTTTAAATATAGATGATGTGAAATTTTATATAGTTGATTTAATGTGTAGGTTTTTATGTGTTAAATTAGGTGTTAAATGTTTGATTGTAAATTATTTGTTATATTTGTGTTTAAATTGAGATTGAGTTTGATTTTATTGTGGTTTTTAAATGTAGATGATATGAAATTCTATAGTTGATTTATTGTTTAGGTTTTATGGTTAATTGTTGAAATATTATTTATTATATTTTAATTAAACGAATTAAACGAATTAAACGGGTTAAACGAGTTAAACGGGTTGAACGAGTTAAACGGGTTAAACGAGTTAAACGAATTAAACGGTTTAAATGATTAAACGGGTTAAACGAATTCGTGTCGTGTCCGTCGTGTATAAACGAATTCGTGTCGAATCCAAAAATGTCAACCCGTTTCTTAAACGAATTCGTGTCGAATTGAACGAATTCATAAACGAATCGAATCGAATCCGACTCAACCCGACACGCCAACCCTTTTTGCCACCCCTTTTAGAGTATGAGCCTCTATAGTCTTGAAAAGTTTTCTGCCTTACGTTACATCATCCATTTAATTAATATAACATGATCTAACTAATCACCTCATCAAAGCATACAATACATTACATTATATATATATATATATATATCTATAGAGAGAGACAGAGAGAGATGTACGTATTTTATTAAAAAAAAAAGAACTCAAGGATTTATATATTTAATTTGTCATTTAATTCTTCTTTAAGATGTAACATTTTGTCTGTAGTCATAAATTTCAATCGTTGAACCTTCTCTTTTATTGTTTTTGCAGTATTATTCCTATCAATATGTGCATCCTTTGAGTAAATAAAATTTTACTCATGCCTTCTTATCTATTTAGGTATGCACTCGTTCTAGTCGCTTCATTCAATGTATGTGATCTAATTTCAAGGGTCATACCGCTCATAGAATGCTTGAAGCTTGAATCAAGAAAGGGGTCTCATGATCACAGTTCTTTCTCGTTTTCTGCTCATTCCTGCATTCTACTTCACAGCAAAATATGGTGATCAAGGGTGGATGCTCATGCTCACTTCTTTCTTGGGCTTGAAAAACGGTTATCTCACTGTATGTATTATGACAGTGGCACCCAAAGGATACAAGGTTAGTTGGCACCACAAACATATATATATATATATATACACTTGAGGATTATTGTAAATCCAAACCAAAATTTTCCATCAAGTCCTACTAAAGATGTAATTGGATTTCTTGCTTTTGTAGGGACCTGAACAAAATGCCTTGGGCAATGTTCTTGTCTTAAGTCTACTATGTGGTTTATTTGCTGGGGTTGCTCTTGACTGGCTGTGGCTCATTGGTAAAAAAGGTGCATTTTAGTGAGGCAAATCTATGTTAATGTTTCTGATAAAAATAAATAAATAAATAGTTGGAACAAGTCAGGTTGCAGAGCTGGAAATTGAAGTGTTGGATTAGACACAATTAGATGTTAAATAGTACTTCATACTCAAATCATGTAGAATTCAGAAGGGATTAAGCTTCCTTTAATGAAGTAAAAAAGCAACCCTATTTGCCAATCTCCATGTGGTATGTGAATATTTATGCAATTCTCCAAGGTCAAAAAGATTTTTACAAAGACATTTTTCAACTACTTAGATTTTAAATCACTTTTTGGGAAAAAAAATTATAAACAAAAAGCTAAAGCAGAGATTTATAGTCTAATTGAGGTAAATTACAAAGATATTCTTCAAGCTTTACACACCACTCATTCAATTGTTAGAACAACTTTTTGCCAGAAAGTCCGTTCCATGTCGCTGTAAATGCCTACTTGCTGTTTCTTTATGGGCAGAGTTATCTTCCTTGAATAATGCTTTCACTTTATTGCTATGATAAATTTATTATAACATAATTTTTTTCAAACTATTATGTGAGAATATAATTTGGTCTTACAATGCCTCTGGACTATAAATGAGCCAAATAAAAAATGTTTATGACAAAATAACATTTTGAGTTAAATCATATGAATAATTGCACAATTTTCAATTTATACACCGAGTTTGATATCATAGATTGTCAAAAATAGAAAATTTCTAATGCCTTCTTATCTTTTAAGTATGTACATGTTCTTATCGCGTCCTATAAAGTGTGGGATCTGATATCAGGATACAATCCCCTTGTGTACGGTTTGAAGTTGGAATAAAGAATTGGCTTTTGATCAAAGGTGGTGCACACTTCCTTCTCAGGCTTCACAAGTGGTCGTCCTACTGTGTGTTTTTATAGTAGCACCAAAAGAATGCAAGGTTTGGTAGTTTGGGGAGCGTTTATTAATTAGAAATCATTAAAAAATAAAGAGACCTTAATTTACATTTAACATATCTAACTTTTACATAATTAAATTACAGATATCTCACGCAAAATCAGAAATCAAATTGCATTTCCAAATTCCTTTAGATTTTTATTCGCTATTGATAAATGTGTTATAGAATGCTTTATTTTTATGAAAAAACTCAAAATGTTCCACTATTTGGTATGAGTGTAAATCAAATTCAAAATTGCTATAACATATGAGCTAAGATACACCGTAAATAATGTGGCACACCATTATTCCTATTAAAAAAACATACCATCAATACTATGGCATGCCATATGATACGGTATTAAAAAAATGCACCGTAAATAATATGGCACACTTTATATAAGCTAAGAAACACCATAAATAATATGGCACACCATATGATTATTCCTATTAAAAAAATGAGTAATGTTGTACTATCAAAAAATTTGTCCAAATGACATGTTAAACTTTTATGTAATTATCATATCACCGCATCATTAATATGTCATCCCAAAATTAATGTGGTAGTTACAAATTAACTTGACACATAATTTGGATAAAATTTTTAGAAAATATAGCATTATTTTAAAAAAAATACAGGTGTTGTTTATATTTAGTTGCGTAATGATGAGGTAAATATCCATTACCCTTACAACAGTTGAAATATATACCTACTGTATTTTGTTCTTTTGGGTTTGCATGCACATGAGCAAAATTCAAAATTCCTTGGAAAATATCTTATGTCTATTGATTGGCTTATTTGTTGAGTAGCTGGACTTTGTAAAATTCTGTCATTGCCATGCTTGATGAACTGTGCAATAATGCATATCTATGTACATGCCTTATTTGTTGGGTTGCTGAACTGTGCAATAATGCATATATTTATATATATATATGGCATATTTGTCGGGTTGCGCAAATATACATGTTAGGCAAATGAGCTCTATAAAGAAAGGAAAGCAAAATAAAATCCGAGCTACAGTGAGTGAGTTATTCTGATGCTAATATATGGCTGGCTGTTGCTCATCAGCTAAAAACAATGACAGATCCAAAAATTTATATGAAGAGGGGCACTTTTATATGATAATTATAACATAAAAAAAACTAAGTTATATGAAATATTCTTTATAATATTTCTTTTGATGACTAGAATGATGTTAAATGAAATAAAAATAACAAAAATACATAACCAGTACGAGATATATAATTTTATCCCTTAGAAGATTATAAACAAAATTTATTAAAATAACATTCTTAATACAAATATAAAATCAAAAACATATCGATTGTGAGTTGATAATTTATGAAGTTAAAATGTTTCAAATTCAAAGATCAGTTTCTAGTATTGGAAAAAAATAAATAAAAAATAATAATAAAAAACATGTTTTGATAGGGGAACAAATTGAACTGTAACAGGAAAAACAAAATTGAGGAAAAATAATATGTTTTGATAGGGAAATTGATTGAACAATGATGGATTTAAGAAAGAAAAACAAGATCTACACTATAAAAGAAAAAAAAAATTATGAGGCAAAGCAACATTTATGAGTGAATAAAAAACAAAAACATTTAAAAAAAAAACAATGTTTGTGAGTGAATAAAATTAAAAATATATATGAGGCAAAGAGGAGTTGAACCATGGTTGCATCTGGGAAGGAAAGTAACCACAACTAGCAAAACCTTTCAAGTCTTGTGATTTTGTTTGACATTCTATTTATATAATATATGTTAAATTACTAAGAAAAAAGATAAAATGCAAAATATCTTTGATAGGGACAGAGATCGAACGCTAATGGCAAGTGCAGCGAAAGGCAAACAGCAACCATCAAAGCCATTGTGCGTCGGTGAGGCAATATTACATTGTATTTATATATTTAAATATAGTAAACTTAATTAATTTTCAAAAAATTCAGGGGGACCACGTGTCCCCCCTGGCCCAACAATGGATCCGCCCCTGACTAAAAAGATGCTTTTCAGTGAGCAATTATATATTGTTCCTCATAAAAAGATTGGTTCAAGTCATTACCTTTGAACAAAGATGGAAACTATAGTGGTGGTTAACTCTTAAATGGTATTTTAGAGAGTCTATAAGAGATCTGTACATATAGATAAATTTTAGATTAGTGTGTTGAGTTAAAAAACTGACTCACACTTTCATATCATTTCCTTGTGTAATATATATTCGTTATATATGTGTTGATCAGCTTTATCTACAATACATCTGAAATTCAAAAACAAAACAACAAACATAACAATGGATAGAGTAATACCACTCTGACTAAGCACGTGATAAACTTTTGTCTTCACTCAACTTCTCATTAATCTTATCAGCACCCCGTAAACATAGGGGTGATGATACCACTCCAAGTTTGGATTTCAGATAATCGAATCGAGAAAAAGTTAATGCCTTTGTCAGACAATCAGCAATCTGATCATAGGAAGGGATATAGCAAACTTCTAGAGCATGTCGAAAGACCATGTCTCTAATAAAATGAACATCCACTTCAATGTGTTCCGTTCGAGCATGAAACATTGGATTAATGGCAAGTGCTCTAGCATTCATGTTGTCACACCAAGCTATAGAAGTACCAATTTAAGGCAGTTTGATTTCAGTTAAGAGTGACTTGAACAAAGCAATTTCTGCAGTTAAATTTGCTAATGCACGATGCTCTGATTTAGTACTTGACCAAGCCACCACATGTTGTTTCTTTGAGGACCATGAAACTAGATTATCACCTAAAAAAAATACAATAACCAGCCATTGACCTTCGATCTATTGGATCACAAGTCCTATCTGCAACACAGAATCCAGTCAAACTAAGTCTTGCACTTGGTGCGAAGCGAAGACCTTGATTGATAGATCCCTTGAGATATCTTAACACTCTTTTAACATTCTATCAGTGAGATAAGGTAGGTGATTGTAGAGATTGACTAAGTTTGTTAACAACAAAAGCAATCTCTGGCCTTGTGAAAGTTAAATATTGGAGAGCTCCTACAGCACTTCTATAAATTGTTGGATTAGTAAAAAATTCCCCTCTTGAGACAAATTGACTAGTAGTAGTAGGGGTGGTACAAGGCTTCAAATTTTCAAGACCAAAGCATTGCAAAAATTCACAAATGTACTTAGATTGAGTTAAGTACATACCTGTGTCATCACGATAAACTTCCACACCAAGAAAATAATTTAACTCACTAAGGTCTTTTAAAGCAAATACCGAATTAAGTTGCTTCATAAGTCTGGATATGACCAAGTTGTTGTTGTCTGTGATCAGAATATCATCGACATAAACAAGCAGTAGAATAAATGTAATACCTTGCCTGAGAAAAAAACAAAGTGGTGTCCAAAACGGCACTAGAAAAACCCCAATCTATTAAACTTTGATGAAGCCGATCAAACTAAGCACAAGGTACTTGCTTTAAATCATACAAGGCTTTGTTCAATTTGTAAACATATGTAGGACGACTAGGATCCATATACCCCTCAAGCTATACCATATACATATCTTCATTTAATATGTCATTCACAAAAGCACTATTAATATCAACATGTTTGATTGACCAGTGAAAATGAACAGCCAAAGCCAAAATGATGCGAGTTGTAGAAGCTTTAACAACCGGACTGAAAGTCTCCTTATAGTCAATGTCAAGTTCCTATTGAAATCCTTTTGCAACTAACCGAGCTTTATGTTGAGCTACAGAACCATCTGGATTTAATTTAAGTTTAAAAACCCATTTATTTCCCATTGTATTAATAGTGGCAGATGAGGTACAAGGGTCCATGTTTGATTCCGTTGAAGAGCTTGAAATTCAGAATCAATGGCCTTTTTCCACTCAGGAACCAGTAATGCAGCACCAACAGTGGTTGGTTCAATAAGATAAGGAGGAACAGACAAATCAAAGCTACTAGCAACTGCTGAAAAAGTTTTGGGTTTAAAGATACTTGTTTTAACTTTGGTGATCGTAGGGTGAGTAGGAACATGGGAAACCTTTATCATGGAAGATTGTGTAGAGGTTGAAGGTGTAGGTTCAACAATTGGTTCCTAGGAGTTTGATTGTGTAGGTTCAACCGACTTGGAAGAAGATTAGGTGGACAATTTAATTATGCGAGGTGGTGTGAAATCACCTGAACAAGAAAAAAGTTGTGTAGACTGATCATATGAGCTGAAAGGACTGATAGCATTGGAAGTGGACTGTGTGAGTTGAGGAGACTGGTCATGTAACACCCCTTACCTCGAATTTCCATCGGATCGAGAACCGAGGCGAAGAGCGTTATAGTTCTGAACTAAACTTTATTTATTCATTTATTTCAAAAACATACTTAGTAGAAAATAGGATCACCACTAAAAGTTTTATTTTAAAATTCTTATGATATTAAAAAACTTTAATATCAATTTATATTATTATTTTAGAAAATCCGGCAAAGTTCCCCTTGTTTTTCCAATAAACCCAAATTTAAAAACCTGTAAAGAAAATAATAACACTTCTATAAAATTTATTTCTTAACTCTAATTCGGACCTCCTGTCCGATTCTAAACCACTTCAACACACAACATAATAATCATAATATTTCTTTAAAAATTCATTTCACAACAAAACACATTACACAAAATATTTACCAAATAATAAGTATATATTATAAACATTATAATTTACAGAACATAATACAAGATAAAATTTATAACATTCCTATGATGGTACCCATGCATATATACATATTTAATACAAAATGTTTGATACTAAAAAATGACCTCGGATGCGACTTGAAAGCTATCTGCAATGGCTTCGTCTTTGTCTCGATGACAAATCTAACCTAACTACCTGCGCATGGTAAAACCAACGCGCTAAATAATTTTACTTAGCGAGTGTACACATAATATAATAACACAAATCTCATCATCTTTTTTTATACAATAATAAAATCCAATAGTATGTACGATACTCAATTATTTGAAAACGCTTACATTAAATATGAAACAAGTACTTGACTTTAACGTTTTACAAAAATCAACTAAATTTCATAATTTCAATAATAAATTTCAAACCGTATTCACAGACGATCCATTTTTTTTTTTTTTTAAACGCATATACCAACATTACTCAAAAACATACTTCAATCATCTAACATTCTAAAAATCCTTTTGTTAAACACATTTACTAGTTTATCCTTTCAAAATTTCATTAGCCCATATAAATTGCAAAAATAAACTATTGAAGTTAAAATCAATTTTGATATTACAATAAGGAAATCGAATAGTAAGTATATACCATAAAATTTTCTGAATTGCACATATATCAACATTATTCACAATGAATTTCCAATCACATCACTTTTCAGAACAATCCTTCCTTTAAGCCATTTTACATTTATACCCTTTTCATAATCAATTTATCAAACATAATTACATATTTGCCCTTTTTACAAACTTTAGATCCTTTTCTAAATTCTATCACGATACCATGGATCGATAACAAGTTTCCCCGGCATCGGACACACGGTGCCTCCCCGTTAGAGCATTTTTCACAAATATTTAAATATTCTGGACCGGACACTCGATGCCTCTTAGGGTCCGTTATTCAGTATCAGTTTCAGTCGTAACGACACAGTATTGCTAATATATACCCTATTGGCTAGTCAACTATCAAGCCTCACTACCTACCAATGAATAGATTTACGCAATCTCTTTAACTTTTAAAAATTACAAAATATACAAATTTTTAACAAAACTTTAATCGCGTAAACTTTTTAATACATATTTAAAACTATTGCTCGAATTTCTTCGGAGCACTATCCATGACCATGTCAAATGACCATTTTGCTCTTAGTTTCAATATCACATCATAACAGAACCTTTTTCACTTTTATTTAGTTTAAAAATCAACCCCGAAAGAGAGATTTCTCAAGTTTTACAATTCGGTTTTCAAATCCATCACACGTACTATCAAAACAAAACAACACCCAACGAACGCAAAAATGGAGGCAAAAAGATGAAAATACCCTTGGTTTGACCTATGAACAATATTCAACCATATGGGGTAATTTTTTTAAATTTTCGTTTCAAAAATTATTTGATCACAAAAACCATTCCAACATCATTAGAATAACATATAATTGAGCTTGAAATGACCAAAATACCCTAGATTACCCTAGAGATCAAGTTCAGCCATAAAAGGGTAAAATTTTTATAATCATTTTTCCTTAAATAAAACCATCCAATGGCAAACAATTGACCCACAATTAACATCAATACTCATTTATCACTTCAACAGAACAAAATCATCAAGTTTCGAAAAGAAAATCACTTTTTAAACAAACTAATAAAAGTAAAGTTTCAAGATATGTGTATACCAACTTTAGGGACTTATTCTATAGCTTTTCACACCTCTAAGGGGGAGCTTGTCACGCCTTCTTAGCCTTCCCAAAGGCCTGATGCACCAAACCCTCACCTAGGGTTTCAAAAATAGACAAAAATCAATATAAAAATTAAAACAAAAAAATCAAATACTAAAATAACTTCAAAATCATGATCAATGATGCATTAGAATATCCCTAACTAAAACCCAACACAAAATAACCAAATTAAACCAACTTACCTCTTTAAACCCCCTTTTTACCCAAAAATCAACTTGACAAATGGATGAGTTTTGATGATTTTTAGACTAGGGATGGGTAAAGGGTTGACAAAGCAAGAAAAATTAATGATTTACTAAACAAAAAGAATAAGAAAAGCAAGAGCAAGGAAAGGAGAAAAGGGTCGGCAAAAGAGGAAGAAGACACGGTTGAAGCTTAGAAAGAAAATGAAAAAAAAAAAAAAAAAATCAAAACAAAACCCCTTTTATAGTCACCAACTTCTTAAAAATTACACAATTGCCTCAAACTTTTTTTATTTATATTTTGACCCCAAATGACACTTGTCATCATGTCATTGGACCTTATTGCTAGCACATCATTCCACTACCTCATTTAATCTTATCTAAAAACTTATCTTTATAAAAAATAATTAAATTAAAATAATTTCCATAAAAACTTTTGAAAATTCCTTATTTGTCCAAAAATTATCTCGTGCGATACGATCCAATCATACTCACTTATCTTCCAATCCCAACCTTCCATCCTTCAACTTACTTCACTTAAATTCAATACTACTTCATTTCATGGAAAAATACCTTCGAAAATTTGAAATTCCGCCCATTAACAATCGAAATATAAAATTTCGAACGAATTCGCTCGATTTCCAAATTAATCCCGTTAATCAATTTCAAAAAATTTGATTAATGGAAACAAATCACACGGACATAAATTTCAGGGTGTTACAGGTCAAATGAAATGGGTAAAGTAATTGGTGACAATATTGGTGAGGAACAATCGGTGGATTAGGAGTGTAAAAAGTTTTGGGATGTTTGAGGAGTAAAAGTGTTGTATAGGAGTTGAAGTAATTTGGGTTGGTGGCAGACAAGAAAAAGTTGTGGTGTGGTTATGTTGGTCATGTGAGTGATTGACATGAGTTGGTGAATATTGTTGAGTTCCAATGTGGTCCATGTGGCGTGAGTTACAACTGGATCCTCTAGGAAGTCCTTCATCAAATTAAAACTTTTGATTAATTGTGATCAATTGAACCACTTGAACTTAATCCTGTAGAAAAATAAAAATGAGGAGACATCCAAGACATAACCAAATTTGGGGAAATATGAGTAAGACTCTGACAGTCAAAATTCCCTTAAAGGAAGGGAAAATCAAATTTATTAAAAAGCACGTGTCTTAACACATAAACTCGACTAGAAGAACTTAGACACTTATACCCCTTATAAACATCACTATATCTAATGAATACGCACGTATATGTGTGAAATTAAAACTTATTTTTATTATAAGGTCATAAATATGGATAACATGCACTCCCAAAAACACATAAAAAATTATATTGTGGTGGAGAATTATATAGTTTTTGCCATGGTGACAAACCATGAAGAATTGGAGTGGGTAAAAGATTTATTAGATAAACTGTAATTTGGAAAGCATCCCACCAAAATTTCAAAGGACAAGAAGCTTGAGCAAGCAGGGTGAGACCAAGTTCGACAATATGCCAATGTTTATGCTTAGCCTTTCCATTTTGGTCATGAGTATATGGGCATGAATGTCAAAAAGGAATTCCACTTTGAGGTAAAAAATTTTCAAAAGATTTATACTCACCACCCAAATCACTTGAACCATTTTTATTTTTTTATCAAAACGATTTTCAACGAGATTTTTAAACTGAATAAAAAATTTTAGAACCTTGGATTTATTTTTAAGTGGATAGATCCACGTAAACCTGATAAAATCATCTACAAAGTGAATATAATATCTATAACTAGTAATAGAAAAAACTAGAGCCAGACCCCAAAGGTTTGTATGAATTAATTCTAAAAGTGAGTATGTTTTTGTGACAGATAATGGAAATGGTAAGGCATGATGTTTTTCGAGTTGACAAGCATGACAAAAATCTATAAATTTATTCGAATCAAATTTTTTATTACAGATTTTCAAAATTGAACTCAAAACATTTCTAGATGGGTGACCTAAACATTGGTGCCACAACTTATTCTTATTAAAAGAAGACATTGACTTATTTCTATTTTCTGCCTGAAAACAGAACATCCTAGTATTTGACTTAAAACAAGCAGATTGTTTTGGTGACAGGTTCAACTGATACAATACATCTTTAAGTTTCCCTTGAAAAAGAACCGCCTAAGTTTCCTTGTCCTTCACAATACATAAATCATAATAAAAATCAACAATGATGTTATTATCAAAGGTTAATTTCGAAATACTCAATAAATTTTTCGTAATTGAAGGAACATGTAAAATCTTAGAAAGTTTGATAGTGGCATTAGGTGTGTGAATTGTTGAGTGACCAACATGACTAATATGAAGTTTACTACCATCACCAATGACAAGTTTGTCCTTCCCATGATAATCAGACTTGATAATCAAATTTTTTAGGTCGCTAGTAATATGATTTATTGCTCCACTATCTGCATACCATAATCGATCTCCAACCACTTTAGGATTAGCAATGTAAGCACCAGCATTCTCCCCCTGATCGAAACCTTAATTGTTTGAAGCTGAATTGGTTTGATTATTATAATGTTGATCAAACTGGTAATAACATATAGCAGTAACATTGGCCAATTTTCTCGTAGACCTGACATGAAGGTCTACTGTTTTGATTGCAATCACCACCATCACGTCCTCCACGTGACCTTCCTCGGCCATGATTGTTGCTAGAGGAAGACATTCGACCTTTCCCCTGTATGGTTTGCTTTTTTGGTTTAGAGAATTTTGCTACTTTGTTGTTGGTAGCAAGATGAGCTTGGCTGATTGTGTTTTGAGCATTTAGTTGCTCAATACGACTTTCTTGAGTCATAAGTATGGCTTCAACTTCAGACCAGCTAATGGATGCCTTCTGATGAGTGATTAGTGACACCACATTAACATAGTCTCGATCAAGACCTACCAAAACATTTGTTATCAATTCAAAAGTCTATATTGGATAACCTGGAACTTCCATTTAGTCAGCAAGACTCTTCATTTTTTTTCAAGTATTCATCAATGGACATCGAACCCTTTACGGTTCGTTGCATTTGTTGTCGATAGTTGAAAGTGTTTGCCATGCTTTGGTTTGTAAACATGATTTCTAACTTGGACCATACTTCATTAGAAGTGGACAAGCCAACAACTTTGGCTAATATTGGCTCTGTCATGGAACCTAAGGGCTATCCCAACAGAAGCTGATTGTGTACGACCCATTGTTCAAAAACAGGATTGTGTTAAGGGGGAGTATCATTAGCTATAAAAATAAATTGAGGTGGATACGACTGAGTTCCTAACAAAAAGCTATCAAGCTTATAACCACAGATGACATGTAGCATAACAGATTTCTACAAAAGATAGTTGTGAAAGAATCTACTATTGAAAAAGTTGGTAACATGGGAATTGTAGGGATAGAAACAGAGGTTGAGTGAGTAGGAATGGAAACAGAGATTGAATTAGTGAAAGTGGAAATAAATGATGGAATTGAAGACTGAGTGCTTGACGTGTTAGGAGACTCACTAGACATGATAAAGGATCTAGACGTGTGTCTCTTGTTTCGGCTTTGATACCAAAATAAATTTTAGATCAGTGTGTTGAGTTTGAAAACTGACTCACACTTTCATATTATTCCCATGTATAATATATATTTGCAGTACATGTATCGATCAGCTTTATCTATAATACATTTGAAACAAAACAACAAATATAACAGTGGAAGGAGTAATACCACTTTGACAAATCACGGGATAAACTTTTGTAGAAAGGCATATAGCCAATAAGTAGAGTTATTGAAATCTAGAGCCCAGTTTGCAATACCATTCAAACAAGGTATTCTTTTCTTTTCAATCCATGTTTTCAAAAGTTTTTCTTCATCATTAATATCTTGGGATTCTTGAAATTATTTTACAGTGAGTTGCCATGTTTGTTGCAAATAAGATTCCATTAAGGCTTGAGGTTAGTACTCCACTTCATTTTTATTGGGTATATATATTATGGGCTATAGGTCGGGTCTACCCAAGATGACCTAAAGCCCAAGGCCCGTAGAATTGGATGAGACCAAATAACTGCTGGGCGGTTATTTGGTGGTTATCCAAATAACCACCCAGCGGTTACTTACAGTTATCCATATGGATAACTGTATGTTAGAATTTGAATTGGCAGTTAACTTTTAATATAATTGTCATGTGAATAAGTGTTTAACAAGAAGTTAAACTCCTCATCACACATTGAACTCAATTAGAACAACTATAGAAAAACATATGGTTTTCTTCCCTAAAAAACAAAACAATACCTACGCTTTGGTTTTTGGGAACTAGTTCTATTAGTGTTTCAGGAATTCTTATTCTTTTTCTGGTAATTAGCAGGAATAATGCATCGATGGTAAGGCACTTATGTTGTGATTTGAATCTCGAATTTCGTATAGGTAATTTGGGATCGACTTCCAGTTGAACAACCTAATTTAATGTTTCCGCATTGTTTTATTTGGATCGAATCCATCTTTCATTGGTATCAAAGCCTGGTTTATGGTTGTTTGCTGGTAGGATAGTGGTTCCAAAAATTTTATATGATTCGTTGATTGAAAACTTCAATTATGCTTGTTGAAAGCCTAAAGAATAGAACATGAACTTGAAACTTACTTATATCATAACTTTTTTTTCCAAAATTCGTTTTCTTTTTTTGTGATTCTAAAAGCATGTAAAAGTAGACTTCGAGACAAATCTATAGGCTTTTGAATCACTGTTTTTCGATTTGAAATGAAGAAGTTATGGGCATTTAAAGTTTCTATCGAAATTGCATTGTTTTTAGGTTGAAACTATTTAATTTTTGGGTTGAAAACGAATTACAGTCTTGGCTTTAGGTTTGTGCAATTCACCACCCACTAAAATTGGAAACTAAGGGTATAAATGGAAAGAGGATGAAATTTGAATTTTTCTAGTGGTGGTCCGGTGACTTTCGGGAATCGACAAGGCTACATGTGCATTACATGTGCTGGCTTGGCGCGTGAGGAAGGTTCTGCCAGCCATCCTCCACGTGGCGACACGTGTCAGCTGACGTGGAGACAGGTGGCAGTCTCGTCAGCTGATGCGTGGCGCACTGAGATGTCGCCACGTGTTCCTACTGGTTGGGGCTTTTGGCAGGCACGTCACCCATGCATTGGCATGTGGGCGACGCCACTAGCTCATGATCACCGTTACCGGTTCGTGGCTTGTACGCACCACCAGTAAGCGTTGCCGCTGGCGACTTTTCCAGTGAATTTTTTTTTTTTAATTTTAGAAAATAAAAAATATATATTTTGTTTAATTTTATTAATTTCATCCTATTAAATCATTTGCTCTAATAGGTGAGCTGAATTTGTTTAATTTATTTATATCGCTCTAGTAGGAGCCGATTTAAATTTTGTCTTAGTTTTATTATTATGAACCCAATATTAATTCACATGAATTTGTATATTTTTTGTATGTGTGTAGATGGATAACATTGATCCTACCCTTTATGATGACAATGATTATTACTTGGATAATTTACACCCTGATGTTATTAATCAACAAAATCATATCCAGCCGAAGGTTATTAATATTCCTTCGGACAATGAGGATGATGATGAAGTTGTGGAGGCCATCTACATTTCCTCTGACCATGAGGTTATCGATATCTCTTCAGACGAAGAGGTGAATCAGGAAGAGGTCCATATGGAAGACCCTAAGAAAGATTTCAAGGAGGAACTAATGGAAGAGGTTCCTCAGGGAGAGCCTATGGAGTAGGAACTTGTAGAGGTGCCTACTGAGGGCCCTAATCCTACTGAGAGTGCTAATCATATTGCAGAGGAGATACCTCAAGGGGAGCCTAATAGAGCTAATGAGAATGCCCCTATGTAAGATCCTGATGAAAATCATTAGGGAATTGGTGATTATGATGATTGGTTTTCTGAATTGAATTTAGGAGACCCAGCTAATGAGCCTATTCCCAAGGACCTTGAACCTTTTATAGATTGGTGTATAAGGTTTTACTTTATGCGTATCCTCCTAAGGATGTAATTATGTCATCAGAAATTTTAGAATTTGTTATGTTTTGTTTAAGATTATGGTAGAGATTCTTTGTTAAGATATCAGAACATTTATTTGATTTAACGATAATTTCTTTATTTTCGTTGAAATAGTTATTTATCATTGAATATTTATATGCATATGCAATTTTTTAGATGCTTAAGATTGGGATCGTTTTGCACAAAACATTCATATATATGGCAACATAAATACTTGAAAATGAATGATGATGAGTGGCTTGACTATTTTTTTGATTTCTATTCAAGGATTCTCTTATTATATTTATAAGTGTACATTGCTGCAATATTCAGTGACATGATATTGATTGTTCTAATGTAAAGATAGAATGATATAGACCCTTAAGTCTCTAAAAGGAATGACTATCATTTCAGGAAATGGCATCAGCTTCAAAATCAATCATAGCTAAACTGAATAAGAGTGACAAACTGAACGGTGACAATTATGATATTTGACACCGAAAGATTCAGTATATCCTTAAAGGGCAAGAGGCTCTTGAGACCCTGTCAAACACCGCTTGAACCCCAACACGGTACTTCTGCTCAACATAAGAAAGATATGGAGGCATATCAGGCCTAGAGGAAGAAAAACAGCATTGCTCGTATAACAAGGCTATCAAGTATGGTTGACGACCTTATGTGTGCATATGAAGAATTCGATACAGCACAGGACATTTGGTTGGCCTTAAAGGACAAATATAGTAGTACTTTGACCACAAAACTGAGAAGGCTCACAATCAAGTTCTATACCTATCGGAAGTGCCAAGAGCATAACATGAGGCAACATCTGAGGGAGATGTCAAACATGATTTGTGAACTGAAGTCTACTGGCCATGTCCTGGCTGATGAGCAACAAGTGCAAGCCGTGATCCGATCCCTCCCGAATAGTTGGGAAAACATGAAAATCAACATGACTTATAATGACAGCATCAAAATGTTTGATGATATTGCTCGTCATGTTGAACTTGAAAATGAGCACTTAGAGGCAGCTAAAACTTCATGTCAACTTTATATGGTTAAGTCCAATGTGCGCAAGAGTCCAGGCTTTAAGCACAAGAAGGGAGGAAAGAACAAGAACTCTCAGAAAGGGAAAGGAAAAGGGAAAGGAAATCTCAATCCCAAGAAGAATGAGTCCGAAAAGAGCAAAAGAGGTAAGCACGATGAGGCTAAAAATGATAAGAGCAAGATGAAGTGTTTCAATTGTAGCAAGATAGGTCATTTCGCTCGTGATTGCACTGAGCCGAAGAAAGAGGTACCATCTTATTCTCATCCACTAACTTATGTTCACGTTTCTAGCTCTATATTTCTCTCTGAATCTCATCTCGTTTGGATTGTAGACTCAAGAGCTACAAACCATATAACTAGAGACAGAGGAGCATTTGTCGAGTACCGTCAGATCAGCTAAGGAACAAGGTGGATATACGTAAGAAACAACTCCAAGGTCAAAGTTAGAGGCATTGGCATCTGCAAAGTGATTCTGCACGGTGGCCAAATGTTGTATCTACATGACATCTTATATGCTCTAGAGATTCAACGGAATCTCATCTCTGTAATAGTCCTTTTAAGCTTACGATATAATTTGACTTTTCATGGTGACTGCTTGACAATTTCTTTGAATTCAATGTGTTTAGGAACTGGTTATGTAAGTGATATATTTATTGTATTGGACACCGAATATGTCGGTGGTACTATTAATGATAATAGTTATTTTTCATTAATATCTTCCACTGATATTGTAAATATTGATGTTATTATTTGGCATGCTAGACTATGCCATATAAGGTAAGATTGTATGAACAGATTGGCAAAAGAGGGACTTTTAGGGTCTCTCAATAAGATAGAATTGCCTATGTGTGAAAGTTGTTTAACAGGAAAAACAACTAGAAAACTATTTGGAAAAGGAATTAGGGCTGAGAATTCATTAGATCTAATTTATTCTGATATTTATGGCCCAATTAATGTAAGAGCAAGAAATGGTGCATCGTATTTTATTACATTTATAGATAATTTGACTCGCTTTGGTTATGTCTATTTGATCTCCCATAAATCTGAGGCATTGGATTGCTTTAGATTATACTTGAATTTGCTAGAGAATCAATTAGATAAAATTGCTAAGGTTTTACAAACTGACCGAGAGCGAAAATATCTTTCTGAACAATTTAAGACATTGTATTATGAGAAATGTATTGATAGACAATTAACCATTCCTAAGACTCCGCAACAGAATGGTGTAACATAAAGAAGGAATGGAACTTTATTAGAAATGGTAAGATCTATGATAGCACAAGTGAATCTTCTAGTATCTTAATGGGGGGGACACGCTATTAACTACTGCTTATATCTTGAATAGGGTACCTTCTAAGTCAGTAGCTACTACACCCGATGAATTATGAACAAGTAGAAAACCTTATCTAACTTACATGCGACCCTGGGGGTGCGTAGGATATGTACATGATCTTTCAAGTAAATTTGGAAACTTAGGTGCTAGAGGAAAAAAGTATACCTTTATTAGATACTCTGAACACTCAACTGGATATGTACTCATGGGCAAAAGTTCAGATGGTAGCATAATTGAATTAGAATCACGAGATGTTAACTTAATAGAGAATAAATTTTCTAGCAAAGGTGAAGTTGAAAAAGGCTTTCAATTTTATAAGTTGAATGACTCGGATGATATTTCAAATCCGAATACGCAATCTTAGGTAGATAAAGAGTTACGATAACACTTCATCCCTAGTGAGAGTATGAAAGTTGATGATATAGCTTTTTCATCTGCTCCCAGTGTGAGTACAAGGAATGATGAATTAACTCTCTTAGATTTGTCAACACGTAAAAGCAATCGTAAAGCGATTCCCCATCATCGATTTGAGATTGATGAGGAAGCTTTTATGCTTGCATCATGTAACAGTGATGAGCCAAGAAATGTTGATGAAGCTCTCAATTCATCCACTAAAGATTTTTAGATTAAAGCCATGCAAGAGAAATGGAGTCTATGAAAAATAATCATGTCTAGGACTTGGTTGATTTACTGCCTGATAGGAAAGCCATTGGAAACAAGTAGGTTCTCCGTGTCAAACGAAAGGTAGATGGCTCAATAGCAAGATATAAGGCGAGGTTAGTTGCAAAAGGTTATACCTAACAAGAGGGTATAGACTATAAAGAAACTTTCTCTCCTATGGTAAGGTTTGCTTCTATTCGCCTCATATTAGTTATTGTCACATATATGGACTTAGAACTATATCAGATGGATGTAAAGACAACATTTCTTAATGGAGAACTGGAGGAAGAAATTTATATGGAACAGCCTGAGAATTTTGTTTCGAAAGGTCAAGAAAAGAAAGTTTACAAGTTTAAGAGATCCATCTATGGCTTGAAACAATCCTCCAAACAATGGTACCTCCGTTTCCAGGAAGTGATCATATCTTATGGATTTTATATGACCGAGGAGGACCATTATGTGTATGTCAAGTGAGAAAAAGATAAGTTCATAATATTGTCATTATACGTGGATGATATTCTGTTAGCCGAAAATAACAAGGAGTTTATGATAACTATCAAAGAATGATTATCTTCAACTTTTAAGATGAAAGATATGGGAGAAGCAACTTATAACTTAAGAGTTAAGATTGTAAGAAATCGTTCAAAAAGAATTCTCACTCTATCACAAGAGCCTTATATTAAGAAGATTCTTGAACGATTCCATATGGCTAATTGTAAACCAATGGACATTCTCATCTCAAAAGGTCAAACTCTAAGTCTAGAAATATGTCCTAAGACTCCACAAGAGCGTGAGAAAATGCAAAGAGTTTCTTACTCAAATGCTATTGGAAGTCTCATGTACACGATGATATGTACGAGACCTAATATTTGCTATGCAGTTGGATTGGTAAGTAGATATTAATCAAATCCTAGATAGAAACATTGGATTGTCGTGAAAAAAATATTGGCTTATTTTAAGGGGACCACAGATTACTCCTTATGCTACCAAGGTGGCAATATATGTCTGACTGAGTACACGGATGCTGATTGGAGAGGTGATTTGGGTGTGTGAAAATCTACGTCAGGTTATACATTTTTGCTCAACCAATGAGCTATCTCTTGGAGTAGCAAAAAGCAATATTGTATTGCGCTATCCACCATGGAAGTGGAGTTTATTGCATGTTTAGCGACAGTGCAAGCAGCAATCTGGTTAAAAAGATTCTTGGAGGATTTGAACCTACAAATGGATGCAAAGAAGCCAGTAACTATATACTGTAATAGTCAGGCAGTGATTGCCTATACTAAAGATATGAAGTATCACAGTAAATCGAAACATATAAAGACTAAATATCATTTTGTTAGAGTTATTGTAATGAAGGGTGTAATAATTAGGTATATATCTACGCATGAGATGATAGTGGATCCGCTTATAAAAGCTGTGATAAGAGATATTTTTATGTCACATGCTAGGTAGTCTTTAGGTTTGCGTAGACTATGATGAAGTAATTATTATATTTATCTATATCTGTTTTATGAATGATTATTTTTCATCATTTTGATATTAGCACATGTTCATTTTACGTATTCTGCTTATGAAAGTATATCATTAGGTATGAGACTGGTATTTTCACACATATCATCGCCTTAGTTGCTAGGATAGCAAGCCAAAATGCGACACATATATTTCAGAAGATAAACATGAGACTATCTTTTTATAGGGTTCAAATATATGAAATGTCGCCTTGAATACAGTCAAGATAAGGTTCTATCTAAATTAATTATTGAACTGTTCATAATGTTTCTCCTACCGTTGTAATACCTGAGTTAGCCAGATGTGATTTTTAATAGGCATTTGGGAAGTGAGCTTTTGGAAATCAGGTTAGACGCAAAGAATGTTATTGAACTAAGATCTGTACAGTGGATAACATATAATAATCAAAGACATACACATCCTTATTTAAGGATAAGATCTACTGTAACATGTTTTTCATGCCGCATGTGCTTGATTGTGACCGACATGAAAAATAAGTGAGTCCACCACAATTCCTCATTATGTAAATTCCATTTAAGTGTATTTCAAAAACTTCAAATTGTGTCTTTATTGCCTGTCTTCCTTATCTCAAAGTAGCAAAATGATATTTGTACCATTAGTGTGTCTTCTGTGGCTATGATAATATGGTTTATGGGACATGGCTATGATGTCAGTCATTTTTTATTGACCAAGAGATGAAAGAAGAGCAATAAGATTTGATGAATTTTATTTATTCGTATATTTACTATCGATAAATTATAATTATAAATATATGGAATGGAGATTGGATCATGCATATAATTATGGGGATTGTATATGCTTGAACAAATAAAATTCTATTGAATTTAGGATATATAATGAACAAATTCATTATCTCTTATAAATCAATATAATTGAGATTTGGAAATTGAGCCTTTATATATAATTCCGTTTTTTGTTCATAGGTCACACGGTGTAGTTATCCGTATGAGTGCCTTTATACCTTATTAAGGAGGACTTGATCGATATGTTTCCTGCAAAGTACTGTTTGGTTCATCTCGTGTAAGTGGGAGATGTTGGGTATATATATTATGAGTCATGGGTCGGGTCCACCCGAGATGACCTAAAGCCTAAGGCCTGTAGAATTGAATGAGACCAAATAACTTCAGGACGGTTATTTGGTGGTTATCCAAATAACCACTCAGCGGTTACTTACAGTTATCCATATGGATAACTGTATGTTAGAATTTAAATTAGCAGTTGTCTTTTAAGATAACTGCCATGCGAATAAGTGTTTAACAAAAAGTTAAACTCCTCATCACACATTGAAGTCAATTAGAACAATTACAGAAAAACATACGTTCTTCTTCCCTAAAAAACAGAACGGTATTTACGCTTTGTTTTTGGGAACGATTCTATTAGCGTTTCATGAATTCTTATTCTTTTTCTGGCAATTAGCAGGAATAATGCATCGAAACAGGACACTTACGCTGTGATTTGAATCTCGAATTTCATACAGGTAATTTGGGATTGACAATTGAACAATCTAATTTAATGTTTTTCGCATTGTTTTATTTGAATTGAATCCGTCTTTCAGTTTTATGTTTTGACATGAAAATATTCTAAGTTTTTTCGAGTACTTATTTCAAAACATGATATTCAAATAATTTGTGTGGAAAAACCAGGGCAAGTTTCAAGCCATGGCAGTTTGTTGGGTTCTTCGTCTGGGATCTCTTGTTGCATGGAATAGCATGCTGACAATAGGAGATTACTACTCTAATTTGTTCAAGGTAGGCACTTCATTTTGCATATATATAAAATTTTTGAAGCTTGGTTGGATTTGATATTATGCAAATATTTCAAGTAGAAAAAGGTGCAAAAATAGAAGTTCTTGACTGCTAGTTTGATGTTGTTTTCATTTGATGTGAAGAAATACCATCCTACAAGGGCACTTACCCTTGTTTATCAACCATTTGCGCTTACAACAATGGCAATACTTGCATACAACTAATCAAAGGTCAATACTAGAAAGAGGAACTTAATTGGTTACTTTCTTTTCTTTGCAAGTACTCTGGCGCTCCTGCTTGTAAGTAGTGATTGTGCAATTTGTATCTCATCATGTTTCATTTACCTTTCAATTTTATTCCAATATTTTGAATTTGGCTTTGCTATTGTCTTTGTAATATTTGGATTTAGGCACATCTGGTAGAGGAGGAATTGGACCTTTTCTGGGTATATGTGCTATTGTTGCTTGTTTTGGAGTAGCACATGCTCATGTTCAAGGTGGAGTAGTTGGTGACTTGTCCTTTATGTGCCCTGAATTCATCCTTGTCCTCTTCACTAAGTTTTTTTCAGTCTTTTTTGGTTATTTCTATCTAATCTACCTTTTGAAGACACTTGTTTTTTGTAAAGTACGAATTGGTTTTCTTCGGTGCAGTCCTTCCTAGCTGGTCTAGCTGCCGCGGGTGCTCTAACCTCTGTTTGAGGCTACTAACAAAAGCAGCCTTCGAAAAATCTCATAATGGTCTGCGCAAGGGAGTGAGTATGTCACTCTTCATGTCCTAGTAGATAAAGTTTTTGTTTATACTCATATATTTCAATTGTTGACCTTCTCGAGTATTGTTTTTGCAGTATTATTCCTAGCAATATGCACATTCTTTGAGTTCCTATGTGTTCTGCTCTATGCATATATCTTCCCTAAACTGCCAATTGTGAAATACTTTCGCTCAAAGGCTACCTCAGAAGGATCAAAAACTGTTTCAGCTGACCTTGCTGCTGCTGGAGTCCAATCAAAATCTCACCAAGTAGTATTACGAGCTTCTTCCTCTTACTTCCAGTCTTGCATTGTCAATAAGATGTGTGGAAATGCCAAGATGCTCATAGCTTTCAAACTTTTGCAGGTCGAAGAAGCTAAACAACCGGAAAGGTTGAGCACGAAGCAACTATTCTTCCAGAATATAGATTATACAGTTGACTTGTTTCTGATACATGCGCTAACACTGTCCATCTTTCCTGGATTCTTGTTTGAAGATACTGGAGGACACAAATTGGGTGCATGGTACGTGTTAGTCTGTGACAAAACAATATTTCAACTTGAATGTGTGGCTTTAAAATCTTTTAGTTCAACCATAGATCTTAATATCATATATTATCTAGTTAATTCATGCGAAATAGGTGGAGATTTGCTCATGCCTTCTGATCTACTTAGGTATGCACTTGTTCTGGTCGCATCATACAATGTGTGGGTTCTAATTTCGAGATACATACCCCTTATAGAATGTCTGAAGATGGGATCAAGAAAGGGTCTCATGATTGCAACTCTTTCTCGTTTTCTACTCATCCCTGCATTCTACTTCACTGCAAAATATGGCGATCAAGGGTGGATGATCATGCTCACTTCTTTCTTGGGCTTGACAAATGGTTATCTCACTGTATGTGTCCTTACAGTTGCACCCAAAGGGTACAAGGTTAGTTGGCACCAAACATCTAGGCTTGATAATATTATTCATTGAAGCCAAAATTTTCCATCAAATCCTACTAATAATGTAATTGGATTTCTTGGTTTTGTAGGGACCTGAGCAAAATGCCTTGGGCAATGTTCTTAAGTCTACTGGGCGGTTTGCTCTTGACTGGCTGTGGCTCATTGGTAAAAAAGGTGCCTTTCAGTGAGCCAAATATATATTGTTTCTGATTTAAATGGAAAAAAATTGTACTAAGTCAGGTTGCACAGCTGGAAAGTAAAGTTCTGGATGCCAAATAGCACGTAGTACGCGAATTATGTGAAACCAAGAAGGGATTTAGTCTTTTTAATGAAATCAAAATTAAGTTTGTAATTCTACTTTCCAATCTCCAGAGCAATTGTGGTATATGAATATTTAAGCAACTCTCCGAGGGGGAGTTTTTTTGAAGGATTTTTACACTGTCAATTTTTTTTTTCAAAAAACAATAATATAAAAATGCACAGGTAAAAAACATTTGATTGTGATGATACACTGGTTATTACCCATAACTCATTTTGTATAATACACCATTACAAAACAACATCATAGACTAGCTTAATTTGTATATTTACCGAAAAGAATTAAAAAATAACAAAAATAAATGGAAGTCGATGTATCATATATAAAATAAATACCATGAATTGCACATGCATACACTAATCTATTCAAAAGATTATAATAAAAAAATATAATTAATACATAAATTGAATAAATGATCAATTACTTTTCGTGTTTTTACCGTTGTACTTTTCTAGCATTAGTTTTTCTCCATACGTATTCCCAATAGCCCAACTCATTGACTTTGTCAGTTTCCCAAGATTGGACGCAATACTTTTGTGTGTATTGTCCAATTGATAATCAGCACTATCATTGAGAGTGACATCTCCACCAATCATTATACATTGTAAGATCATTAGAAAAAACTCTCTCTCCAAGCTTTACACGCCTCTCATTCAGTTGATAATCTCCAAAAGATTAGGTAAAGTCCATCTGGAGCTATAAGCTTTTATATTAACATCAGCTTTATCAGGAAAGTATTAGAACACCTTTCAGCCAGAAAATCTGGTCCATGTTGCTGCAAATGTCCAATTGCTGTTGCTTTATGGGCAGAGTTGTCTTCTTACAATAACAGCTTTGACATTTTTGCTATGATTTATTTTCATGCATATATATATATATATAATGAGTAAATTGCAATTTAGTTACCCAATTAATTCATTATTACAGATGGATCAACACTTTCAATTTTATTACAATTAACTGTTGGGTTGGGTTCCCTCATATGTAGAGGCCCAACAAGTCTCAATAGATTAAATTGAGCCCATTTGGAATTCCTAATGGATTTAGGAATCATAACCCTAGTTACATCTTATTTCATTGATCAATATAAATAAGAGAAGAGAGGGTTTGGTGGCTGGTGAGAGTTTAGGGTTTTTTGGTGGCAGAAAACAACACAAAATCAAGTGTGAAGAGAGAAAATCGTGTGGAAGAGAAGAGGAAAGAAAAGAGTGAATTTTCTGCACAGAAATTCACTCCGCGCAGTTTCGGAGTTGTTGCGATATCTTTTTCGTTAACCGTTGGATCGTGCTGAAATTTGGACAGCACATTCATCTCTTCTGGAGCTTGATTCTGAACGGTGAAGATCAGAAACGGAGTTGTCGTTTGTGAGATATACAGCCCGTAACAGAGCTATCACGTTTTGCGATCACTGTCAGCGCAGCAGTTTTGTAAGACCGATATCTCTTTCGTTCACCGTTGGATCGAGCTCAAATGTGGACAGTATACTCAGCACTTATGATTCTAAATTCTGGACGTTTGAGATCCCAGTAGAGAGCGACGCAGTCCAGATCGTTCTGCTGAGTTTGTGTTTTCTCTTCACTTGTTATTTAAACTTAAATTTGTGTTTTTAGGGAACCTAGATAATTGTTGCTCGATTTTGGTTCCTAGTTGATGTTAAAACAGTTTGTTACTCTCATCTTTGATTATTAGTGGAGATTTTTGGGTGGACTACGGTCCCGTGGTTTTTACTCCTCGCATTGGGGAGGTTTTCCACGTAAAAATTGGTTTGTGTTATTTGTGCATGTGGTGGCGATTTAATTGCTCATTATTTGATCGTTGGTGGTAATTATATTGTGGTGGATTTGTGCATTACTTAGTGGTTTTCCATAGGATTCATTCAGGGGGAGAAAAAGTTCCGCTGTGTAATTTGCTTGTAATTGGTTTTTCTCCCATCAAAGTGGTATTAAAGCCTAATTCCGAATTTTGTAATGATGAATATGGAGAACAATTTGAATCTAAGTAGAATGATTACTCTGAATGGTTCAAACTATCATATTTGGAAGGGAAAGATGGAGGATCTTTTATATGTGAAAGATTTTCACTTACCTGTTTTTGCTACAGAAAAGCCTAGTGATAAATCTGATGCAGAGTGGACTTTGCTTCATCGGCAAGTATGTGGTTTCATTAGGCAATGGGTGAGTGATAATGTTTTGAATCATATCAGTGGGGAAACACATGCACGGACTTTGTGGGTCAAGCTTGAGGAGTTGTATGCCAGAAAAACCGGGAATAATAAATTGTTTCTGATGAAGCAATTGATGTATTTGAGATATCATGACGGTGCTCCTCTGACAGATCATTTGAATACATATCAGGGGATTATAAATCAATTGGCTGGCATGGGTATCAAGTTTGATGATGAGGTACAAGCATTATGGTTGCTTGGTACATTACCGGACTCATGGGAGACTTTCAGATCTTCTTTGTCGAACTCTGCTCCGAATGGAACGATGACAATGGATTTGGTCAAGGGTAATATTCTGAATGAAGAGACGAGAAGAAAAGCACAAGGGTCTACTTCATCTTCAGAAGTCTTGGTTACTGAAAGCAGAGGGAGAAGTAAAAGTAGGGGTCCGAAGAATAGAAGTCAACACAGAAGTAAATCCAATAAGTTTGCAAATGTTGAGTGTTTCTACTGCCATAAAAAGGGACACATGAAGAAAAATTGCAAGCAATTGGAAAGGAAAAATAAAAATGACACAAGCAAAGAAAAGAAGAATGAAAATAATAGCAATGATGACAGAGTTGCTACCACTATTCAGGAAGACTTTCTTTTCATGCATGATGCTGATTCCATTAATTTTGCGTGTCATGAGACTAGCTGGGTGATTGACAGTGGTGCCTCTATTCATGCTACATCGCGGAAGGAGTTCTTTACATCTTACACACATGGTGATTTTGGGAGTGTAAAGATGGGGAATGATGGCACGGCAAAAGTTGTTGGCATTGGAGATGTGAACCTGGAAACAGATAACGGCTCCAGGTTAATTTTAAAAAATGTAAAACATATTCCTGACATTCGTGTGAATATTATTTCTACAGGTAAGCTTGATGATGAGGGATACTGCAACTTCTTTAGTAATGGCCAGTGGAAGCTCACCAGAGGTGCCATGGTTGTGGCCAGAGGTAAAAAGTGTTCTACCTTATATTTGTTGCAGGCAAAAATTTCAAAGTCCATCATCAATGCAGTTCAGGATGAAGACAAAGTAGAACTTTGGCACAAGAGGCTTGGACACATTAGCGAGAAAGGCTTGATTGTTTTAACCAAGAAAAAGCAGCTACCTGACATGAAAAATATACAGTTGAAGAGATGTTCTCATTGTTTAGCAGGGAAGCAGAACAGAGTCAGCTTTCACAGCTCTCCACCTACAAGGAAGTCAGGTATACTTGATCTAGTGCATTCAGATCTCTGCGGCCCTATGAAGACGAGATCACTCGGTGGAGCCCTATATTTTGTGACTTTCATAGATGATCACTCGAGAAAGACTTGGGTTTACACCTTGAAGACGAAAGATCAAGTATTAGATGTGTTCAAGAAATTTCAGGCACTGGTTGAGAGACAAACTGGGAAAAAGTTGAGGTGCATCAGAACTGATAACGGGGGAGAGTATACAGGTCCTTTTGATGAGTATTGCAGACAACAGGGCATTCGACATCAAAAGACACCTCCCAAGACTCCTCAGTTGAATGGTTTAGCTGAGAGAATGAACAGAACACTAGTAGAGAGAGTGAGATGTTTGCTTTCACAGGCACAGTTACCAGGATATTTCTGGGGTGAGGCTTTGAGTACTGTTGTACATGTTCTTAATCTCACACCGTGTGTTCCTTTACAGTTTGATGTACCAGACAGAGCTTGGAGTGGTAGAGATGTTTCCTATGATCACTTACGTGTTTTTGGGTGCAAGGCGTTTGTTCATATTCCCAAAGATGAGAGATCCAAGCTTGATATGAAAACTCGACAGTGCATCTTCATCGGTTATGGTCAGGATGAGTTCGGATATAGATTCTTTGATCCGGTTGAGAAGAAACTTGTGAGAAGTAGAGATGTAGTATTTGTGGAAAACCAGACTATACAGGATATTGAGAATGGGAATTCAGTGTCTAATGACAATAATGGTTTGGTCGATTTGAGTTCAGCTTCTTCAACAAGTTTGCCAACACAGGTTGATGATCAGCAGATTACAGTTGATACAGGTGATTCCTTACAGGCAGAGGAAGATATTGAAACTAATGAACAGGTGCAAATTCCTGATGCTCCATTAGATGTACCACTCAGGAAGTCTACTAGAGACCGACGTCCTTCAAATCGATATCCTACAAGTGAGTACATGTTATTAACTGACGGGGGAGAACCCGAGTGTTATACAGAGGCCTTGGAAGATGAGCACAAGAAGGAATGGCTTGAGGCTATGCAAGATGAAATGCAGTCACTTCATCAAAATCATACTTTTGAGTTAGTAAAGCTGCCTAAAGATAGAAGAGCTTTGAAGAACAGATGGGTTTACAGAATTAAGCATGATGAGCTTAGTACTCGACCTCGATACAAAGCCAGATTGGTTGTCAAAGGATTCAACCAGAGGAAAGGCGTTGATTTTGATGAAATTTTCTCTCCAGTTGTGAAGATGTCATCCATCCGTGTTGTGCTTGGTTTAGCAGCCAGTCTAGATTTAGAGATCGAGCAGATGGATGTAAAGACTGCATTCCTCCATGGTGATTTGGAGGAAGAGATTTACATGGAACAACCAGAAGGTTTCATTGTAAAAGGAAAAGAGAATTATGTGTGCAAGTTGAAGAAAAGTCTTTATGGTTTGAAACAGGCACCGAGACAATGGTATAAGAAGTTTGAGTCAGTTATGGAAGAGCAAGGCTACAAGAAAACAACTTCTGATCATTGTGTATTTGTTCAAAAATTCTCTGATGATGACTTCATTATTTTACTGCTTTATGTTGATGACATATTGATTGTTGGCAGGAATGTTTCAAGAATTGATAGGTTGAAGAAGAAATTGAGTCAGTCTTTTGCTATGAAGGACTTAGGGCCAGCGAAGAAAATTCTTGGCATACAAATTGATCGTGATAGAAAGTCCAAGAAGTTATATATGTCACAGGAGAAGTATGTTGAAAAAGTACTTCAGAGATTCAACATGGACAAAGCTAAAGCAGTTAGTACTCCACTTGGTGCACATTTCAAGTTGAGTACGAAGCAGTGTCCTCCTACAGATGCCCAAGAAAATGACATGGAAAAATTTCCATATGCTTCAGCAGTCGGGAGTTTGATGTATGCAATGGTATGTACTAGACCAGATATAGCTCATGCTGTTGGTGTTGTTAGCCGGTTCATGTCTAATCCTGGAAAAGAGCATTGGAATGCTGTCAAGTGGATCATGAGATATCTTCGAGGTACTTCCAGTTTGAGACTTGGTTTTGGTGGTGAGAAGCCACTGCTAGTTGGCTACACAGATGCAGATATGGCAGGAGATGTGGATTCTCGTAAGTCAACGTCTGGTTATTTGATTATCTTTGCAGGTGGTGCTGTAGCTTGGCAATCGAGATTGCAGAAATGTGTTGCACTTTCTACCACAGAAGCAGAATTCATTGCAGCAACTGAAGCTTGTAAAGAGTTGTTGTGGATGAAAAAGTTTGTAGTAGAGCTTGGCTTCAAGCAACAGAGATATGTGTTATTATGTGATAGTCAGAGTGCTATTCACCTTGGGAAGAATTCAACCTTTCATGCAAGATCGAAGCATATCGACGTGAGATACCATTGGATCAGAGATGTGTTGAATGACAAATTGCTGGAACTTGACAAAGTTCATACAGACGATAATGGATCCGATATGTTTACAAAGGTATTACCAAGGGAGAAGCTTGAGGCCTGTAGGATGATCGCCGGAATGGCGAACCCCTCTACATAATCGGGAAGGGGGAGATTTGTTGGGTTGGGTTCCCTCATATGTAGAGGCCCAACAAGTCTCAATAGATTAAATTGAGCCCATTTGGAATTCCTAATGGATTTAGGAATCATAACCCTAGTTACATCTTATTTCCTTGATCAATATAAATAAGAGAAGAGAGGGTTTGGTGGCTGGTGAGAGTTTAGGGTTTTTTGGTGGCAGAAAACAACACAAAAAAAATCAAGTGTGAAGAGAGAAAATCGTGTGGAAGAGAAGAGGAAAGAAAAGAGTGAATTTTCTGCACAGAAATTCACTCCGCGCAGTTTCGGAGTTGTTGCGATATCTTTTTCGTTAACCGTTGGATCGTGCTGAAATTTGGACAGCACATTCATCTCTTCTGGATCTTGATTCTGAACGGTGGAGATCAGAAACGGAGTTGTCGTTTGTGAGATATACAGCCCGTAACAGAGCTGTCACGTTTTGCGGTCACTGTCAGCGCAGCAGTTTTGTAAGACCGATATCTCTTTCGTTTACCGTTGGATCGAGCTCAAATTTGGACAGTATACTCAGCACTCGTGATTCTAAATTCTGGACGGTGGAGATCGGATTTTGAGATCCCAGTAGAGAGCGACGCAGTCCAGATCGTTCTGCTGAGTTTGTGTTTTCTCTTCACTTGTTATTTAAACTTAAATTTGTGTTTTTAGGGAACCTAGATAATTGTTGCTCGATTTTGGTTCCTAGTTGATGTTAAAACAGTTTGTTACTCTCATCTTTGATTATTAGTGGAGATTTTTGGGTGGACTACGGTCCCGTGGTTTTTACTCCTCGCATTGGGGAGGTTTTCCACGTAAAAATTGGTTTGTGTTATTTGTGCATGTGGTGGCGATTTAATTGCTCATTATTTGATCGTTGGTGGTAATTATATTGTGGTGGATTTGTGCATTACTTAGTGGTTTTCCATAGGATTCATTCAGGGGGAGAAAAAGTTCCGCTGTGTAATTTGCTTGTAATTGGTTTTTCTCCCATCATTAACACCCTTCTGTTAGGGAATCTCCGTTAAACTTAACACTTAACTGTTTAAATATTATTAAAAGACCAAAATACCCCCATAATGAAAAATAAAAATAAATAGAAAATTTATTTATAAAAATTTTCATCTGAATCAACTGCAAAATTTGACCCAAAAAAAAATTCATCTCCCTCTCTCTTCTTTTTCTTCCGCTTCTTCTCTTCTTTTTCTTCGTTTTCTCACCCCTCTCTCTCTCTTCTCCTTCTTCTCTTCGTCTTCTTCACCAGTCGATCTGGGTTTGGAAACCCAGATCGGCGTCTGGGTTTCCATCCCAGATCGACGTCTGGCAAAACCCAGACGTCTGGGTTTGGATGGAAACCCAGACGCCGGTCTAGGTTTCCAAACACAGACGCCGATCTGGGTTCCGAGATCGACGTCTGGGTACCCAGATCGACGTCTGGGTTTGGAAACCCAGACCAGCGTCTGGGTTATCATCCAAACCCAGACGTCGATCTGGGTCGTCTGGGTTTGGAAACCCAGACGTCGATCTGGGTTTTCAGACAAACCCGGACGTCGATCTGGGAAACCGTCTGGGTTTCCAGACAAACCCAAGACGTCTGGGTTTCTTAGACCGGCGTCTGGGTTTCCAGACAAACCCAGACGTCGATCTGGGAAACCATTTGGGTTTCCAAACAAACCCAGGACGTCTGGGTTTCCCAGATCGACGTCTAGGTTTCCATCCAAACCCAGACGTCGATCTGTTTTCCAGATGCCGATCTGGGACCATCATCTGTTTGTGTTATTTGTTTGCGTTGATGATTGATGATGTTGGACTCTATTTGTGTTATTTGTTTTGATGATTAATGATGATTGTTTGTGTTGATGGTTGATTTTGATGATTGATGACGATGGATAATTGTTGATGATTTTGATGTTTGGTTGGAACGAACCCAGATTCGAACCTAATGAATCTGGATTCGAAGGAGAAGAAAAGAAGAATAAGAGAAGAAGAAAATGAGAAGTGAAGAAAAAGAAGGAGAAGAAAGATGAAGAACAGGTGAGGGACGTTGACTGTGGTCGGTAGGGTAAGAAAAACAAAATAAAAAATAACGTAAATAATATTGAAAAGTCAATTTTACCCCTGAAGCTGTTAACTCTGATCAAAACGGACTAACGGCGGGTGGGTTTATTGTAATTAAAGTAGAAAGTTAGTTTTGTTAGTAATAATGTTTCATCTGGGTAGTGAAATAGTAATTTGCTCTATATATAATTATTATAAAAGGATATGATTTGAACTCATAATTTTATTGATAGAAGTGTAGGATACAAATTAGGCATATTGTACGTATTATTTCATGACAAAATAACTTTTCAACTAAAATCACATGAATAATTGCAAAATCTTTTAGTTCAAGAATTGAATTTGATGTCATAAATTGTCTGATTTGTCTAAGATAAAATTTTTTAAATACCTTCTTATCTTCTAGGTATCTATCTATTCTAATTGCATCTTATAATGTGAGAAATTTAATATCAAGATAAATTCAATCTTGCGGATTGCTTGAAGTTGGAGTCAAGGTAGTAACTTATTTATGATCAAGGGTGGACGATCATGCTCACTTCCTTCTTATAATAAATAGTTAATTTGCTCTGTGTGTTTTTTTACATTAGCATCAAAATAATACATGGTTAGTTTGCATCTTAAAATATTTTACATTCGTGCAAGGAAACCAAAATCTTCCACCACTCTAAAATATAATTGGTATTTTCCATTTTAAGTTTTTTAGGGGCCTGAGCAAAATGCTTTGGGAAATATCTCTGTGTAAGGGTTGCTCTTGACTGGCTGTGGCTCATTGGTCAAAAAGATTCCATTTAGTGAGCCAAATCTATGTTGTTCCTGTTAAAACGAAAAAAAAAAAAGGTTCAAGTCAGCTTAGAACAGAGCTGGAAATTATAGTGATGTTTAATCCTGAACGGGTATCTTTCTGACCACAGTGTGCAAAGCTTATTTTGATGTTATTGGGTAAAATAAAAGTCGAACTTTCTCACTTATATTTTATTTGTTAAAGATATTTATGGATGTTTAGATTTCAAATCATTTTTTCCAGAAACATAATGAAAAAAATACAAAGGCAAACTAAATATCATTTGATTGGGGATAAAACACGTCATTATGCTGCACGTATTGGTCTGCATTACTTTCTTTTTTTTTTTGCATTACTCCTATAATACATCACCAGCACAAAATAAAAATAACTTTGACTTACTTGCAATCGTTGGCGTTAGTTGAAACTTTTGGTCTAACACGTGCTGTGCCTTCAACAATGCAAAATATTTATGAATGTCCCACATAAAACCGGGGAAGTAGCGGTATTGTTTATTGACTGGTTTATTGATACGTTTAACTGACCTGTTTATTGACAGGTTTAATGACCCATTTTTGGTCCCATTTAACCATTTCTAACTTTGTGCATAACATCATTTTTGTGTAAACCTAATTCACCCACACATAACTAATAACCCAAGAGCAGGGTTCAAGCTCCACGATATTTTTCTCTGCAATAGAAGAAATTATCCTTCTCTAAAAGCCACAATGTTTTGAAAATTGTTCACTTTCTTGTTGCAAAACAATCAAATACAGTCATAAAAAAAACATTACTTGAGCACCAAAATCAATTGCCTTATAATCATTTAAAAAAAAAAAAAATTGTATAAACACAAATCTTGAATCTCAACTTAACGCCATAGGGTGTTAAACCCTTGTGTATAACAAAGAAAGCCTACTTCCAGATTAATGACTACTTGGAGAAAACAATACCAAAACATTCATCTTAGAGTTCAATGCCCAAGGTATTAGATAAATATATATCGACGACAATACAAACAACATAGAGAAATAAAAATCAAGCCTTTTCAGTTCAGGTCTCCAAACGATTTTTATCACACAATCCTCTTGGACGAACGAGATGAGGAAGAGGAGACGTCGAAAAGGATGAAGGGACAAATTAAAACGAACAACGACATACCAAAAGCAAAACAGATTCGACAAAGAGGATGAAGAGAGGGAGATCAAAAACTTGCTGAACGGGTTAAGAGTGGGTGTGACCGCTGCAAGTTGAAAAATGAAATAGGGTTCCAGTTTTCACTATACATATACTCAAAATTACGTAAATACCTCTTTATTGTAAAATTGCTTTTTTAACCCTATTAAACAGGTCAATTTATGACACGATTAAGGAAACCCGAACACAACATGATTGTTAAATGGATTAGACGAGTTGACCTCGTTTATGCTAAACTCTAACCCATAATATTTGTGTTAGATTCATGTCGATTCGTCATGTCATGATCCAAATTACCACCTCTACTTTGAAGTGATGAAACAAATTTGGGAACTAAAAACCCAACAAAACAGTTTTGAGAATGTTTTATTTTATTTCTCAAAAGAACTTTTAGAAGAGCACTATTGGTGGTATAGAGTTGGTTGTAAATTGTTTTAAAATGTGAGGAAAGGCAGCGCCACATAGCGTCACGGCTTGAGGAGCCTCGAGGCGACCTCCTCGGACGATGGATTTGCATAACATCTCTCTAGAGAATGAGGCGAATGCCACAGGACAACCTCGAAGTGAGGCGTCCAGAGGCGAAAGTGAGGCGTCAGAAACAAAATATATCCTCTAAAGAGAAAAGAGAGAGAGTATTAATCAAATCTCAAAAAGCACAAGATAGCTAGGTCAAGACCAAAAAAGCACTGTAAAAACAAGAGAAGCATTGTGTAAATTGTGTTGCAATGAATCAATTATTAGTAGAGAAAAAAAGGAAGATGAGCTTAAAAAATTCTATCCTAGAATACATGTCAATTAGTGCATCCATGTCGGTTGTCGTGAGCGAGAGAGAGAGACAGAGAGGGGTTAGATGTGTCTATAGTTTTAGTTTTTGACTTTGATTTTAAACGATATAGAAGGATAGATGGAGAGGGGTTAGACCAGATATGGCTATATTTGGGAGGTAAGGATTGTTGTTATCAATCCGATTAATAGATTTGGTCTTTGACTTAGATTTTAAACGGTAAAGAAAGATGTAGAATCCTCTATAGTTTGCCTACTGTTGGATCACATATGGGCTCACTGTTGGATTACATATGGGCCGCAAGTCAGGCGTCACTTGACCCACCTAAGGACATTGTTTAGCTCCACCAAACCCCACCTTAAGTTTAATCAATAATTAAAATTTAAATATGATTTATAGAACTGTGTGAGCTAATATCCAAGTTAATTAATATCCAAAATTTCTAGAATGCCCATATTATCAAACTAATAAGTAATAAGTAGATGATATATGATTTAATCAATAATTAATAAGTAAACAATATATGATTTATCAAAGTAAATAAATATCCAAAAATTCTAAAATGCTCATATTATCACCTATAAATATGATTTACCTATCCATTTATAAGTAAATTAATATCCAAAATTTAAAAATTAGATCATTACTAAATTAATTTTTTGATATTTATGTCTCTAATATTAGTTTTCACTATCTTTTCTAATGTATATTATGGATGATTTTATAAGTTAAGCTTTTTTTTTTTTTTAATATAAAATTTTAATTTTTTCATCATTAAGAGTTGAATCAGTCTTGCCTCGTTTTTTGCCTTTTAAAATATTATTCCCAACATGGTTAGAAATCCCTAACTTGGTGTGGAATTGGGGCAATGTTTTGTTTGATTTTTGTTTTGATTGCTGATTGATACGTGAAACAATGAGCTGTTAGCTTGTGGACTTGTTTATGGGAATGGTGTCGAAGGAGGGGGAATCCAAGTGTGAATATGTGAAGCAATGAGGTGTTAGGCTGTCGAGTTGTTGTTAGGGATTTTGACTTTTGCTCTTGCTCTTGTATCTTTGCAGTGTCTGGACATGAGATGACTGTCATGACTGTCAAATGTCCCCGCAATTAATAATTTGGTTTTGAGATGGTCGAGTGCTTGAAGATATATGAAATTGGTTGAATGTAAATTTTCATGCTTAGATGTACATCAGACCATTTTTTAATGTCAATCAAATATTAGGAGTATGAAAGTTTTCCAATGTCTATCAAATATTAGGGGTAAATTCATACTGCTTTTGGTCATGGAATAATGTTTGACAATATTATTAAATAGCAAGAAAAAAAAATAGAACAGACCGATTAGTAATAAAATTGTAATCAGTTACCAGATAATAATAGAGATTTAAAAAAAATGAAAGAAAGAGGTTAAAATGTCATTATAAACCGTGTCATCTTGTGATCAAATTGAATAGAATTCTACCCAAATATTGGTGGAATTAGTGAAGATCTATGTAGCTGATAGCCATGCAACATGCACTTATCGACAGATAAATTAGAGTATTATAATATAATAATTTGGGTCTATCATCAAATAAAAATATTGAAACCACTAAACATAATAAATTGGATCTCTGCAATAAGGGGTGGGGAGGAATGGCTAATCACCACGCATGCATGACCATGATCCTAACGTCTCCAATTGCTCAAACAAATCAAAAAATAAATAAATAAATAAATATATGGTCCTACAAAGTAATTGACATCTATTGGGGTATTATCTAAAAACAATTATGCATCCATCATTGTATTAAGGATCATAAGAAAAGTAAGAGACAAGGGAAGCAAGATACAAATGTCATCATGGCATACAGATCAAATTGCAACTAGATAGAGAGTAGGCATATAACACATTAAATCCCTCACACCGGAAAAGAGTCGCAAGTTCAACTTATCATTGGTGGCAAATCACACTCAACTAATACACGAACTAATGGAATCTCCAATTAACAGAACACAATTAACAAAGACAATCCAAAAGGCCTAACAATTAACAGAACACAATCTCTCACAATCTCACGGATAAATCCAGTTCTCCACAACAGCAATCTGTTCCTTTTCCTATTACCGTCCCAGGTTGTTGCTGTTGGCAGCTTCAGATAAGCAACACTTGCTATTCCTGTTACAAACAGAATATAAAACCAATTACAAACAGTTAAAAAAACACTAAACTAACAGTCATTGAAAATGGTTCACTATAAATTAACACTAAAAAAAACTAAAACCAAACCAACAACGAGGCTGCCCATCTAAAACTAAAACAAGAACAGCTACGAGCTGACAACACAACCAAAATACAAAAAACAAAAAGAGCAGAAGAACAAGAACAGCCAAAACAAGAACATATAACCAGTAGCGTGATGAACAGCAGAAGAACAACAAGAAGACAGCTACAAGATGACATCAAGGCAGCCCATTTGAAACTACAAGTCCTAGGAAATTTCGAACAATTTGCAAGGGAGGAAAAATACAAGTCAAACCCTAATATGATAAAAAGAGAAGGGAAGAAAAAGAAGATGAAAAAAAATGATAAAAAGGAGCAATTTTTTATATTCAAGTCTCAAATAAAGTAATTTTATAGGGTCCAAAAGGGTTACTTTTAAAATAAAGAAAAAAAAAATTCCAAATGAAGAAAACCAACGCATCAACACAACCCAAAAAAAGAGAAAAAAACCCACAAAGAACGTTAACCCAGAACATCCCAAAACATCATCAAGCCTGGGACTGTCCATCAAAATTCCTCCTAAATTTACGCCCCACAAAGAACCGTAAACCAATTAAAAAACGCAAGCCCGCATTTTCACCCCTAAATGATCACCAACAACCAAAAAGGCAATCAACCAACTGAGACATCTCTCAAAACAGACCAAACAACCTAAAAATAAGAGCCTCAATTCATCCAAAAACTAGAGAATCTAATTCTCTCCATTTTATTCCATATATAACTCTCAAACTACAAATCTTTTGCTTCAAATCAATTTCTTTACCGTAAACACTGCAACCCAAACACAAACGAAAACTTCAATACATACAAATGGAGATGGAGAGTTGCTCCATCTTGATATCAGATGGAGTCGAACGAACCTTTGTGAGTTTAACAATTCAATATGTATATTAAGCAATTTTTTTCCAAAACAAAATATAATTACTAGCTACGTACCACAGAAAAGGAAAACCACAGAAAATAGTATTTCGTAGCCTCAATATCACAAGGACATCAAATTCCTAACAAACAGGTTATGTTTCCTTTAGAGTACATTGTCCCATAGGACTTGTTGATGGTCAGAACCAATCAACACTCGAAACGATTTGTGTAGGGTCGGCCCGGAGATCGTTGAACCCCCTTTGGCTTCACAGGCTGGCAGGGCCCCAAGTTGACAGGCACGTCGGTCTTCCACAGCTCACATTGAACCTTTAACCCAACGGAGTCGCGTCCGGAGTCGAACCCCTAACCTTATAGGTATTCCCAGGGAAAGACTCCTACCCACCAGGCCAATTGGCGCGGTGGATAAGAGTCTTTTCCTAAGAATACCTATAAAGTTAGAAGTTCGACTCCGAACGTGACTCCGTCGGATTAGGGGTTCAACCTAAGTTATGGAAGGCCGACGTGCCTATCAATTTGGGGCCCCGCCAGCCCGCGAAGCCAAAGGGGGTTCAACGGTCTCCAGGCTGGCCCTACACAAATCGTTTTAGGTGTTGATCAGTTCCGACCATCAACATTAAAATGCACGTTGTAGGTTTATAGGCCATAGAAAGACCACTCTCCGTAACAATTTGTGTGAGCCCCGAGCTGGCACACGTCGACCTTTCATAGCTCAGGTTGAACCCTTTTGGCTCACTGCTGGCGAGGCCCTGAGCTAACAGGCACGTCGGCCTTCCACAGCTCAGGTTGAACCCCTAACCCGACGGAGTCGCGTCCGTAGTTAAACCTTTAACCTTATAGGTATTCCTGGGGAAAGACTCTTACCCACCAGGCCAACAACCTGAGCTGTGAAAGGCCGATGTGCCTGTCAGCTCGAGGCCTCGCCAGCCGCCGAGCCAAAAGGGGTTCAACGGTCTCTGGGCCGACCTCACATAAATCGTACGGAGAGTGGCCCTCCCATGGCCCACAAACCTATAACTCGCATTTTAATGTTGATGGTTGGAACCGATCAACACCCGAAACGATTTGTGTAGGGCCTGCCCGGAGACCATTGAATCCTTTTTGGGTCGTGGGCTGGCGGGGCCTCGACCTGACAGGCACGTCAGCCTTCCACAGATCAAGTTGAACCCCTAATTTGACGAAATCGCGTCCTGAGTCAAACCCCTAACCTTATAGGCATTCTTGGAGCCAAACTCCTATTGACCTGGTGGGTAGGAGTTTAGCCCTAGAAATACCTATAAGGTTAGGGGTTTGACTCCGAACGCGACTCCGGACGGTTAAGAGTTCAACCTGAGCTGTGGAAGGTCAACATGCCTGTCAGCTCTGGGCCCCGCAAGCCCACGAGCCAAAAGGGGTTCAACGGTCTCCGGACCGGCCCTACACAAATCGTTTCGGGTGTTGATCGGTTCCGACCATCAACAACAACAATATATATTAAGAAACTTTCTAGAATTATAATAAAGCCCACTCAAACATGAAATTATAAAATAACCTCAAACAACTACACACATAAAGTTACATTTGAGACATACATCAACAGTGAGCTCTTCTAAAAGCACTAATTCTACACACTAATATACATCATTAATACCTAAAGTATTTTAGCGACATTTCCCATTATATTATCATACACATAACAAATCTTATATCAAATAGCATCAATGAATTAAGATATGCAAAATTAAACATATCTCATATTATCAAATGTGCACATATTTTCACATAAATTATATTCAAACATCTCTAAAGCGTGTATTTACACATATTCTAGGTATACAATTCCATATGCAACCTTTAAGTGATCTAAAGCAAAGCAAAACAAACCTTCTATGAAGTTAACTATCTAATGTTTCACTTAAAATCACATAAATTTACAAATGTCATTCTTAAAACAATATTTTAGGTCCAAAAATAATGTCATCAACACATAAGTAAGCTAAAATTTTAAACTAGAGGTTACCAGTATGTTATGGAAGCTAAACATTGTTCAGTTGCATTTTTTAATAATTTATACAAATTGTAAAATTATAAAAATTCACAGAAAAGTGTAAACAAAGGCTTATTGTATAAAAATGAACAATTTTTATTTGCTAGAAAATAGCTTAAAATAAATTTTGTTTCAAACAATATGATCGGCCTAGAAATTGACAAATATCCAAACATACCATGACGTTTTAGTATTTTAATAATTTCTGTGAAAATACAAATTAGTTTAATTAAGAATCTTTTTAAATAGCTCTCTTACAAGGATGAATATTGTTCCAGTAAACATTACTCTAAGATTTACTAGCATATATATAATTTATTTCTTTCACTAAATCGGTACTTGGACCATTCTCATGTCTCTGGAATTTCTACTACAGATACAAGATGAAATGAGCATGAGAGTATGTTGAAAATTGACAAATTGTTAGTTCATCCACTTTGCAAAAACATTACGTTAAAATTCTCAAATTCTACACAGTAACAAAAGAGAATTGCATTGACAGATGCACACAGCAACAGAAATATGACCACAATGAAATCTGGAATGAGGAGTACCTTCAAAACCGATACAGAACTTGATCAAGCAACTTGTCGGTGTATTCAAGTGGGTCTGGGGTAGGGAGTGATCTCAATCTTTCTGGAATTGTCAACTTGATGTTTTCTGGGACCCTCAAACCTCTAAGCCTCGGCAAAGCTTCTTTTCCTACTTGCCACTCCTCTATTCCAAAATTATCCTCATCATCAAATAGTAGAATTTCAAGCAGAAGAAAACCATTGTCGCTGCACATTATTTTTTTGCCATTGTAAAATCCTTTACTTAAATTCAGAATAGTGAGGTATGGTAACTTCTCTAACAGAGGCATTGGGTCATCCTTGAGCTGTGATTGCCTCAACGAGAGAAGTTGGAGATTTGGCAAGAGTTCATGTACGTCTGTTGGCAGTTTCTCTAACTTCCCATATAATCTCAATTCTATAAGATGCTGACAGTGAGAGAGTGGTCTCCACAACTTGGAAACTGATGATGGAGAAAGATCTAAAGAAGAGTTCCTTATCCCCAAGTACTTTAGATGGATAAAGTTTCCTATGTCATCATGGCCAAAGTAATTTAAAACATCGAACACTCTTAGAGACCTGAATTTCTTGAATTTACGTTTTGACCAGTGGTTATGGTCGAATAAGAAAAGTGATCGCAAGCGTTGATTACAATTTTCAAACCACAAAGGATTTTCTATCCCAGAATAAACAGCTTGTCGCATGCATGATGATAAGGTTGGCAATATATTTGAATGTTTATCTTCATCATAAATATAAAAAAAGTTAAAACTTTTTGCCTTTTCAATTGCAAGATCCCGTAAAAGATCATGAACTCGACAGGTTGCAATTCTTCCCCAATATCTTTTCTCTACTTGAATCAAGCTTCTACTAATCAACTCATCCACGTAAGCTTTAGCCACTTCTTCCATGATCTGATCTTCAACTTGTGGTATGAAGCCCTCTGCCACCAAAAGATGGATTAATTTCTCCAAATTTATTTCAAAGTCCTCTGGAAAAAGCCCTAAATAAAGAAAGCATTGCTTCAACCGATAAGGCAAGCAATCAAAACTCAAAGTTAGTAAGTAATCAATTTCAATTGAGTTAGCTTTTAAATGTTGCCAAAGGTGATCGCGCACTACACACCATTCTTGCGGCTTCTTTCTAGACAAGAGCCCAGCCAGTACAATAATGGCAAGTGGTAAGCCATCACACTTTTGTATCATTTCTCTACCCAAGTTCTTCAATTGATCATTTGCATTGAAATCTGGAATAAGTACTTTCTCACAAAACAATTGCCAACTCTCATCTGGCATTAGTTTTTGAAGACTATGAGGATGAGTTCTCTCGTCTGAACATTTGGCAACTTCTTGATTGCGAGTTGTGATAATAACTCGACTTCCATTCTTATTGTCTGGAAAATAACCTTTTAAGCTCTTCCAAGCTTCTTTCTTCCATACATCATCCATCACCACCAAGTAAGAATCCTCTCGCAATGATTCATGAAGACATCGGCCCAAATCTGCTTCATCCATCTTCTCTTGATCTTTCAAGACTGTGATCCCAAATGACTTCATAATTCTTACAAGAAGATCTCGAGTTGTGTAATCTTGAGATACAGAAACCCAAGCACAACGATTGAATTTCATCTTGACTTCACTACAGTGGTAAAGTTTTCTAGCAAGAGTGGTTTTGCCTAAACCACCCATTCCAAAGATGGAAATCACGAAACGTCGTGGTTCATCCTCAAGAAGTTTAGTCAACAATTGGTCAGCATCATCCTTAAAGCCAACAACATTCTCTTCAATTGCAAAGGAGGTGGTTTTTCTTAGTTCTTTTTTGAGAAGAGCGCTGCTCCCTCCTTCTCTGCTGCTACCAGAATCTTGAAGTCCATACAGTTGACGTCTACGGGAGAGATCAATGAGTCTTTCTTTGAACTCTTCAATCTCCTTGCCTATATGATATAGATTGGCTTGTTCCTTGCCTTTATCAAATATGCAAGAAAACATGGGAGGAAAGCATCTTGGCTTACGCTTTTCTTCCGTAGTTTCTTCATCATCTTCAGCTTCACTATGGACTTTGAGCTGGAATGTATCTAACATATCTTCAATATCATAAGCAAGATCTCTAATGTCATATACCCAACCGAATGTTGTAGGATCTTCATATTGTTTTTCTTCTGCATCTTTTAAGAAACGTTGCATGGCTGTCAGTTCATCTTTCAGCTTCGTCAGTTCGTCTTTGACTCCGCGTAAGAAGGCTACTTCTTTGATGAGGAAGTCCCCAAGCCGTTCCACCACGAATGAAACTATTGCATCAACCATGTTGCTCTCAATAACATCGATCAAGAGCAAGAGATGAACAACTCAAGTTTTAAGGGGGTAATGATCTAATTGTTGTTTCAGTGAAAGATGATTTCACTTTGAAAAACAAAATATTTTTCGAGACGCTTTTCTTTTCTTCGTGGCGTACAGGTAGGACCTGCTTTTTTTTTTTTTTCTGTTTTTTAATCATTAAAGATAATTAAAGGGTTCGGTATTACGTCTCAGTTGAGTTCGAACCTATGCAATTTGTTTTCGTATAGGACGGCATTTGGTTCGAATCTAATTTTCGAAAGAGCGTTTGTGGATTGGACGGCATATGTGCCCCTTAAAAACCGCATGTTCACCCCAAATAAATATATTGTTCAAAAATCTAATATTATTTTTAAGTAAAATTTACTAAAAGATAAAATAGTTTGTATACACCCCAAATAAATATATTTTTCAAAATCTAATATTATTCCTAAGTAAAATTTTTTCAAGGGAGATAAATTGATCATGAAATAAAAAGAATGAATCAATATCCTTGGGTGTAGTCATTAGTGGTTTGGTTATAAATGTAGTTATTGAAATCAATTCAATGATTCCAATTGAGGGTTAAAATTAGTAGTTGAGTAAGATAATTCAACTTTTATATTTTGAGTTTGATTTTGTAAATGTGATTATTGAAATCAACTAAGGATTCAGATCGAGTAATAAAATCAATAGTTGGATAAAGTAATTAAACTCTTATATTTTCAATATTTTTATTAGAATAATAAATACATCATCTACATTGTCCGGAAATAGGCTATGCAATTAGCTCCACCAATTTCTTTTTATCTGACAAGACATAGAAATAGGAAGGGATGGTTATTTCGATACACTGATATTTGATAATAATCTAGCTTTTATATATTTATATATTCCTTTGATAAGACTCTTGTTGGCTTGACCAACGAGCTATGCCTTTGATTATAATATTTGTATTTTGTTTCTCTCTAAAAAAGGCATTAAAATGTTTTCTTTATAATTTTATTTTTTTATGAAATCAACTGTTAATTTGAATAAATTAGGATTCAATTAGGCTGTTAACTATCTTGCTTTATTGTTATTTGTGTGAATTCTAAAAAATCTCTGAACTTTTACATTAAAAAAAAAAAAAACACCTGATCTTTTGAAAATACAAGTTTTGCATCCTATCGTTAGAATTTCTGTGAATTTTCGTTTGAAAATAAAAGCCTTTAGAAGAATGATGGATGGTGATGTAAACAAAAGGTGTGGAACTTTTATTTTGGAAAGGTTGAGGTGTTTCTTTTTATTAAAAAAATTTTCAAGCAAAAGTTTGGGGATTTTTTTAGAATTCACCCTTCTTGTTTTTTTGATTTCCATTATCTTTCATCCACCACTTGTAAATAAAAATTTGACTCAAAACACAACTCATTCAATACAAGAGTTAACAAAATATTTGTTTTAATAAAATTGATAAATAAAAAAAAAAAAGGTTAAGATGGGGTATACCTACAAAAATATAATACAACAAAATCAAAAGGAATGATATTTTTAACGTTAAATGAGGTTTATTTACAAACTGAAAAATTTTAAATTTTTAATGGGGTGTGATTATAAATAAAAAGGGTGTACATAGAAGTTTTAAGGCCTCGATTGATGTATGTGATAGGATTGGATCATTTATATAATATTGGATTAGATTAGATTAGATTATATGTTATTCTATGTTTGATGAAATACAGGATAAGATTAAAAATAATAGGTAAAAACTTTGATTTTAAAGTAAATTTTTTGAGGTTTTTAGAAATTTTGCATATTAACTAGTCAAACTTAGCTCCACAATCGCCATTGTCGCTTACCTCCTCTATTGCCACCTTCCTTCATTAGCGATCTACAACATCAAAGAAGATTGACGATCGATAGTGGTGCAAATATCGCTTGGAGATGAAGACAAAAATGGGCAAGCATATAAACCACGACGAAGAGGAAGACGGAGACAAAGAAGAACAGCAAGAGCAGAAACCGCTAATGAAGACTAAGGCGAAGAAGAAGATCGATGAGCGTAGAACCGCGATAGAGACGAAATTGAAGAAAAGAGGGTAAGCGAGAAAGACCAATACGACATGTGGAGGGAGAGGGAGAGGGAGAGAGAGGCAAGGGAGGAGAGAAATTGAGCGAAGACGATGACGACGAAGGCGAATGCTAGGCGTAGAAGAAGGAGCAGACGATGTGATTATTTTAATCAATATAATTGAATGAGTTAGATTTATCTCAAACTAATGAGATAAATTAATGAAAGGTGAATGGAAGCATAAAACATAGGTTTTGATCAAAAAGTTATTTAATTTCAATCCTAACTCGCGTAACAAACACAGCCTAAAGGGTGTCAATATGGCCATTCAAAGTAAAATACTATACGGACCGAGTCCTAGTCTAAAACCATAAAATCCGGCCTACATAGTAAATTCCTTTTATTTTTTCTCTTGTTAATAATCTTATATTTAAATATAAAAGAACAAAAAAGAAAAACCCACAAAAAAAAATGTTACAGCCAGTTGATTTAACGTCATAAGTCTATACTGGTTCATAAAATTATCTAATACTACATATATATATACATATATACACACACTCACACACACATACATACATATATATATATATGAGTTATGGTTTCCATATTTATTCTTCTTTTTTTTTTTCCATTTGATTCTCAAATTTATTTTTCTCTCAATTTTTTTTTTTCAAATCTTGAAGAAGAGAGGGATTTAACAATTTTTTTAAATGTTTTTATTCAAAAACCATTGTAGAGACTAATCAAATTCAAATTATTAAAATTATGTTGGTCTCGTGAAACAAAGGTGACAAAGTGCAATCGATTTATTCTCAAAAAGAAAAAAAAAAAAAATAGGGCAATCGGTTTGAGAAATCTATTGTTTGTATTACAAATTTGTTGGAAACGTTTTACAGATATTATCACGTGTCTTGATTTTCATGGGTTTCCACTTTCCACCAAATTGGAGTAACGTATGATTTAATTGTTTCTTTTTTTTCTTTTTTTTTGGGGGAATATTTAATGGTTTCATGTAACACAACTTGCAACTCGGTGAAATCTTTTGACTGATGCCTCGCAAAAAAACAAATCGTTCGACTGACATTATCATAATATAATGTGTCTTCGTTTTCATTTGTCATCGGCAAATTCGAGAAATATATTATTTAATATTTTAATGGTTTACAGCTTGTTGGAAACTGTTGACTTGATTTTATTTTGTTTCCACCAAATTGAAGAAGTGCAGTATTTAATGGTTTCATATTATTTAATTCATGAAGTGTCTTGATTTTTATCTGTCTTGATTGTCTAGAATTATTTTTATCAAATATTTTATTTTTAAATAATATTAATTTTTTATTATTATTTTCAATTTAAGATAATAATAATATTGAGTTTTTACATTAAAATAATTATCTTTTCCATCAAATAATTATTGAAATAATAAATTTTTAAATAATTGAAAATTTTAATTAAATTAATTTATATTCTAACATTTGGTGTTGGTGAACGTGTCCTCGTCATCATCGTCATCAACGCCAAAGCATGGTCTTGGATAATAGAAATGGTTCATTCATTGGAGCCCATCCAAAATGGTGCTCCATTGGAAATCTTTTCACTGAGACATTATCATGTATCTTCATTTTCATTTGTCACCAGCAAAATTCGAGGAGTGTATTGTTTAATGGTTTCGCATTATAACTTGTTAGAATCTTTTGACTGATATTCTAATTTGTATTTTTTTTTTTTTTAATACATAAATTATAATTGGAACAGGTCTAGAAGATGATCGAGACCAATTGAGATAGGATACTAGGGTACAGTTCGGATGACGACTCCCAATTGAAAAGAATCTACACATCCAAAGACGGATGGAGAGAAACCCACACGAAGTTGGGAGATCAACCCATACAAATGATGAGAGATCAAAGAGTTTAGTATATTAGTATTAGTATAAGATATATTATATTATATATATGTAGAGATATTATATATTGTTTTTGGATGTTAGGGAAGGTGTCGAACCCATGCCTCTTGCAAAGGGAGACATGGGGGTTGCTGGCACCAATCAACGGTGCCAGCAACCAAGTGACCATATGCCTTTTTTTAGTTGTTTTCATCAAATTCAAGAAATGTATTATTTAAATAAAAACTTCATTTAAACTTATGAAATTTTAAAAATTATTGAAATTTTAAAATTTTTTTAAAAATAATTTTTTTTATTCCTAATTTTTTTAAAAAATTTAAACCATTGATCAATCGATAGTCAACACTAACATAATATATATAAGAAAATCCTTGATGATTGTTGATGACATGTAAATCACTTAATCATTTTTATAAAGTAATGAATTTATAAATTAAATTATCTAAAAATTTTTGAATTTACATTGTTAAATTATAATTTAAATTATCTAAAATTATTGTTGATAGTTAATTGTTTAATGATTTAAATTTTTTTAAAGAATTTTAAAAAAAATTAATGATGAAAAAAATTATTTTTAAAAAAATATTAAAAATTGATCATTTTTAAAATTTTAAAGATTAAAATAAAGATTTTTCATTATTTAATGGTTTCATATTGTAACTCACAACTTGTTGAATCTTTTGATTGACATCATCACGCGTCTTCTTTTTCATTTGCTTCTAGCAAATTCGAGAAATGTATTATTTAATGGTTTGTTGAAAACTTTTTTATTTTTTTTGGGGACCAGCCCAGGCTGTAATGGAAACTTTTGACGGACATTCTCATCTGTCTTTTTTCTTTTTTATTTTTTTGGAGAAAATCTGTCTTTTTTCATTTGTTTCCACCAAATTCGAGAAATGCATTATTTAATGGTTTCATATTAAACAACTCACAACTTGTTGAAACCTTTTGTCTGACATTATCATGTGTCTTCATTTTCATTTGTCACCAGCAAATTCGAAAAATATATTATTTAATATTTTAATGTTTACAACTTGTTGAAAATTGTTGACCGATTGGCTTGTTTTACAAATGAGCGCCCCAACCATTATATTATTTAATAGTTTTTTTTTGGGAAAGTTAATGGCTTCTTATTTTAACTTACAACTTGTTTCGAAACGTTTGACTATCATGCGCCTTAATTTTCATTTGTCGATAAATGTATTATTTAATGGTTTTACGTCACAAACATTACTGGGATACAATACAATCAACAATGACGGCTCCAACAAATTTATTCAAGCAGATAGATATATGAATAAAATAATAAAAATATCGACATTCATAATAGATATATAATGTTGTTATCTAAAATAAAGTTTGATAATATAATATATATAATCCTTAAACAAAGTAAATACTGTTAGGTTTAAAAATTATAACGAAATTATTAAAATAAAAAATATATATAAACTATATAAATTTATTATTTAGTAAAAAAATATTAATTTAAATAAAACACAAATCATATTTATTTATTAGAAAACAATTTTAGTTTAATTTTACAACAACAAAAATAATGTATTTATAATGAACAACAATAAATTTATGCAATGAATTATAAAATATGTTCTAAATTTTTTTGAATTTTGAATTTTTATTGATTCTAAATAAAATTAAATTAAAAAATAAGAAAAAATATATATAAAAAAAATGAATAATGACAATACATGAACAATTTTAAAGCAATAACTTAAAATTTAAGATTTTAAAATTTATTGATGAATAAAGATATATATTAAGATTTTAGGAATTTTTTAATAGTTTGCGATACGATATAAAAGTTTATGAAATCAAAACATGTTAAGTTTGAAGCTTTGCCCAACTAGTAAGTAAACTATGTTAAAAAAAAAAATGAAATAAATAAATAAATAAAATATGTAAAAGAGAGGTTCAACAACAAATATGTATAAGATATAAAAAAGTAGCCCTGAAGCGGGGGGAAAAGTAGGTCATGCCTCTAACCATCAATGCATTAGCACATTTTGTGAAAATACTAACATAAAAAACTTAATAAAGTTTTATGAAATTTCAAAAGAAACACGTGCCCCGACTGACCCTATACTAGACTCGTCTCTGACAACTGGCGGAACTATATTGATAGGACTCTATATTACTGTTCAGAACTCAATAATTATTTTATACTTTACTCACCCTAAGGCAAACAGGTAACTGGTTGAGGGCTGAAACAACCTCTCTCTTTCCTCCAACAACCACATATTGCACAAACCTAATCCTTTCCATTTTCACTTAAAAATTCGCTTTTAAAAGTCTTACAAATCACTCTTTCTCTTCTCATCTATCATGGCGATGGAGGTTTAACTGCTATCAAAACATTTGGTCGAATCTATTTCATTCTCTTGATCTAAGGATGCATTAATCAAAGAACAATTTTAAAGATAGTTTGGTAAACTTGATTATAGAATGAAAATAATTTATTTGAGGGATTAAAAAAAAAATTCATAAAATAGTGGGCAAAAACAAAATTTTCTTTTATTTTTGGATAAAAATGAATTTGACCGTAAAAACTATTGTATGTTCAATAAATTCTTATAAATCTTATATACTATACTAAATATATCAAAATTGATTCAAGACAATTCATACAACTTGTAATATAAACTTGACCTAAATTAAATTATTTGTTAATGATAATCAATAAAATCACATACAAAAGCCTACATCGATAATAACATCATGTGTTTTGGAATAATCTAAAGAAAAGCTCAACACAATTAGTGTTTACTGTTTCAAAAATAATTATTGGTTACTATGTTAACATTTCTTTTAGATAATAGTAAATAAATAATAAGTGTTCTTTTTCCAAACCAAATAAGTTCATCATATAACAACCATAGTTGATCATATTAGATAAGTGTAGACAATGTATCATATCCAATGACTATGGCTTTTATGATTGACATCTCAACTAGAGATTTTTTGTGATCCAAATCATAAATGCACTAAATTTAATAGTCTACTAGCCAGTGACTGACCAAAAAGTTCATGTTAGAGGAAACACTTCAAATCATACTAACATATTAAAAAAAAATTATACTAGACAAAGATAGGTTATTTTGTTGATAAGACACTTACATTTATATTAATGAAATTGTATGTTTAAATTATGACTTATACCAAACTCACATTAATAATATTATAAATTCATGTTAGATCTCATATTTATCTAATTTCAGATTTTAGTAGTATTTTTTCGAAAGAAAATGAAAAACTAAAAGTTTAGTAAATATGAATTTATATTACAACCTTCAATAGCAAAGATAGTTAAAAACAATGACGGTATCTAATCAATAATACATTTAACAATATCAAGGTACTATTTTACCAATCAAAATAGGGTGAATTAAACAAAATAAAGAAAAAATTTTAATGTAACCAATTCAAATTGATTATGTTATGGTTTAGTAAATTGATTAACTTTTTATGCTAAACTAAACATATAAGAATTAAAACAGATTAAGAGAAATGACAATAACACTTCAAAGAAATGTAAATTTATAGTAGAGTTTCCTTTAATAAAAGCAAGCAAAAGAAAAAAGAAAAAAAATAAGTCGTAGGTAGAAAGTAATGAAAACAAATATAACAAATAAAAAATATGTGAACTTATTGAAATAATTTCATATTTGAGGTGGGGCATGTGCCCCTCCTAGACCAATGTTGGGTCTGACAGTGCTACTAGCTTATAACCTTTCTTTTTTCTTTCTAAATTTGTTAAAAACTGTAAGTAAGAGGAAAAAAAAAAAAAGTTGTTAAGTGAATTCAAGCATTTGTCATATTACTCACTTGTTGCACACAATATTTCATAACTCATACTAAATTTTAACTAAAGAAAACAACTCAATTCGGTAGTTGGGATATTGTTTTAGAAGTGTAGCATTAATTAGTAATGATAACCGACCCTTTAATATAAAAAGTAAATATGATGGCAAATTAAAATAAATAAGTCCAACAATTGGTGAATGTAAAGATAAAATGAGCTTTCCTCCAAAGGCAAGAAAGGTACCATTGACCATTGACACTTGCAGAGATTGTAAATTGGAACTATTTTTCCCTTCCCAAATCCTGAATTTATAATATACATACATACATACATACATACATACATATATATATAAGCTCAAGCTCAATCCAAACTAGGCCCAAGCCCAAGCCCGTGTGGCCAAGCCTGCTCCAAATAGAGCTCATGGGCAAAACAGGGTAGGACCTAGCTTTATAAAAATATTTAAGGTCTGGCTTATAACCGGCCCAATTCAGACCACTAAAATTAGGATAGGAGTAATGTTACTCAGACCTCCTCTGAGAGTTGCTTATAAAGAGGGAATTCTTGTTAATGCATAACTTGTTGTACTTCTAACAGAAATCTCAAGGCTTTTAATTTGAATGCATAGTAAATTCAGCTGCCAAATGCAAAAAGCCATCACACAACCACCAACAGAAATTATTGAAAATAATTAAACTAATTTGATTGCAAGAACTTCACCTTTAAAATCAAAACCTTCTCAAAACCATAGTTCTCAAAATGCAAACCATATCTATGAATATTATTTTTAGATGAACAAAAAAAAGGGCATAGAATATAGTGTTCAAATATAGTGTTAAATCACAATAATAGGTTCGTTGGGTTGTAGACTTCGATATCTACATGTCGAATATCCGGATTAATCTCTTAAATTTTCCTCTCTAGTCTATCAAATTCACTTCCTAAAATTGTAACCAGTTCCTCACCTGCATTGAGAACTTTTAATATTTTTCACGCCATAAAATTCAAGTCATAAATCACCAATGCAATTCAATGAGTGATTTATAACTTGAACTTTATGGTATGATAAATACTAAGAGTTCTCAATACAAGTGAGGAAATGATTCTAGCAGTAGGAATTGAAGTTGACAGGTTAGAGAGAGATTCAAGAAATTAATTTGGGATAAGTATGCAATGCTTACCATAGTCAGTCATGGTTTTTAGCAAAGCGAAATCATCTTCCTATCTTGCAGCTTCATGGAACTGTACATCACCGGTTGCAATCAATAAGTGAAAAAACAAAACAACATATACATTCAAATTCAACAAAACATGCTTGAAAGACAAATCTATGCACATACCATATACATAAGCATTAAAGCGATACATATACCTAATAACAAAGTTTTAATTAAAAATCGAGACAAAATATTAGATTATTAACCTATCTGGCCCATTCTCGGATTCTCCACGACCAGACCTCTTTAGATAAATCTACACAACTCTCTCCATTGAAATCTATTCCATACAGTAAGCCAACTCTGCCACGACAGCAACTGATGTGAGATCATGACTATGCCAAATATAATCTTTCATTTTCATTCCTTGGGTAGCTGCTCATTTCTTGACGCTTGTATAACAACCTTAAGAGTAGCACCTGTGGAATGTCGTAGGTAGTTATAGATGTAAATGCAAATGAAAAGTTAGAAACTAAAAACACAATCAATTGATCTAAAACTATAATGTGATAATTATATCTTCAACTATAAATGACTACACAATCGCTAAAACTGCAACCTCAATGTTTACATGTACTTGATGAAAACCGCATAAAATATATAAAATTTGGTTTCATTCACCATGGTAAATAGCTAAGTATCAGAAAAAGAATTTTGGATAACATAATTTGATTCCATTACCTCTGGAGACTGGAAGTGTCGAATTCCCTCTACTATTATACCACCCTAGCCAAAAATAAAGATCCCGCTAGCAGTTAACAAAGACCAAACAAATGCGTCTTTGGAATAGTCATAACTGTAGAACATGAGCAAAAATGATATCAATGCAATAGTAAAACAAAGAGAATGTCATTGCAACTTCACTCTAAACATTAGCCTGACCCTCTCTAGGTGCTTAAACGTGCTTATATTTCAAACATAGGAAGCACAAGTTATCAGCACTTGTGCACAAATTTTACCCAAAGAAAAAAAAAACAATCATTATGTAGCAAGACAGATATGTGCATATTCGATAGGTCACTATTTCCTACAACTGCATCCACTTTTGACATTAAAACAATAAAGTAAAAATTTCATATTCCAAATCAATTCAAGTAACGACTTCATCACAATGATGAGCAAACAGATGACAAAAATAAATTTTTCAAGAAAGGCATTCTGTTTTATCTGAAACATTATCCTTTTTAAAACAAATAATGCATATATCCATCTAAAAATTACATACAATTAAATTAATAAGGCTGATAGATAACAATAATGTGAACACCAACAAAACAATGAGTTGTGGTGGTGTATGATATGGAGAACTGACAAAAAATATATAGCATCTGGTGGACGCCTTGAGCTCCTCAAACCATAAGCTAGAGCAAGCTACAATTTCAATACGAATTACATATTAAGCAAGGAATCGAGTGAACTACTTCAGATTGAGTTACATTTTAAGCAAGAAAGAAAGTACATCCTTACCAGCCTAGCAATTAACATTCATAGACAAAAATACCTGGTTTAAAATATCTGTAGCTGAGTGCACTGCCTCAACCAGCATAACCTGACTAGAGGTTATCATATAGGCTCCCAGCTTTAGAGAAAAACCTGATATGTCGCCCAACAACGCGAACAAAACCACTCTTTGCCTAGATCTGGGATTTGAGGGCGAAAACCCATGGATAAAAACAGATCAGATGACATATATATGTGTGTGTGAATGTAGTGGCCAAGAATTTAGTATCTAGGGTGTGTATGCATTACTTATGCATATCAAATGTATTCTCAACCTTTGAAATAACATGATGCAACTAGTCTAAATAAGAGGTGTGTTGGGGTACTTTGCAACCCCATTACAACGAACTAACTTAAAAAACCTAACATTAGGAAAAAAGCATGATACCTGTGCTCATCACTAATTAGATATTTCTTTGCTTCGTTGGAGGACCTGGACCAGCAATCACAAACAACAAAACTAGCACAAATCAATAATTTTACACACATTTTTATACAAAATTCAAGAACATAAGGTACTGCAATGACAACAGTAGTGATGATGGGCACCATTGTTCCCCAAAGCAAAACATTTCAGGAAATGAAGAGAGGAAAAGCATTGAAATCGAGCTACAAAGTTGAGATTTTTCTTCTGATCAGTGTCAGTAGTAGTGGTAGTGGTGAAGTGTAACAAGGGAGACACAACAACAATGACACCATGATGGATTGCGAAGCAGAGATGGGTGTCGTTTGGTGGGGCAGAGGAGGCGAGAAAGGAGACATTGAGAATATTGCACCAAAACGGAGTTTGTGCATCTGACAAAATGAATTCAGGTGACAAAGACATTGTCGTTGTTGTCATCACAGTACCAAAATTATAATCACGGACTATTAAAGCCACAACAAAAACAAATAAACAGTGACAAAGCTTTGGCTTACCAGGCACCGAGTTTTTGGACAGAGAAATCACGATCAGTCCGGCGAGCCGAGAACCCGATTTGGGGCTCTGGGCGGCCCATCTCGCTAGTCCGGTTGGCAACAGAGCAGCTAACGGAATCGGCAGCTTTGAGAGTTTTGACAGTTAGAGAGTGAAGACTGTGGCGGCTAGGGTTGTAAAGAGTAAGGGAAGAGTATGTGTTTAGGGTTTTTTATAGCCCTAAACACATTTTTATACTTTCAGATTTTTTTTTAATAAATGTCAGTTTAATAATCTAGAATTAATATGGGTTGTATGTATTGCTATTTTATGGACTTCATTTCTAGATTTAGGTTGGAGCAATTATCAACAGGGGTGAGATAGTAGACGTTCAACACAACCTGTGTTTTATAATCAAAATGCAAGTAATCAAAATCTTAGGTACATTAATAAATCAGCATAAAAAGATGCAACATAGATTACACAAAATACATATGGCTTTTATAATCAAACAAGAATGAATTGAGACAACCAAAAATCCAAACAACCAAAACTCTGAACTTTACCAAAAATAGCTTCATTACAAAATAAACATACCCAAAACAAAACCCGTCCAACTGATCATAAAAAACCACCAAATGCAGCCGATTATTAGAAACCGTCAAAAGCAGTGATAAAAAAACATACCCATCAATAACACAAAAATAACTCAGATAACATATCATAGAAGACGCGAAAGACACACAACCCAGATGCGAAACAACAAGCTATGATGGACTTGGGAGGCATAGATGAATCGAAGCAAAACCCAGATGCGAAAGACCCAGAAAACAGACCTCAAATTTTGTTGGTCGGCGATGGAGAGAGAGAGAGACGGAGCTGTTTTGGTGGTCGGCGATAACACGGCGGCGATGGAGAGAGAGAGGCGTAGCGAGTAGAGGAAAGGCGGCGATGGAGATTGGAGAGCGAGGGAGAGTTGAGAAGTTCGGGTTTTCTTTGAAAATGAAGCCGGTAGGGGTATATAAACAACGGGTATTTTACGGGTCTGATAATAACCGGCCAGTAGGCCAATATCCTACCCGCCATTTGTGATTCGGATTATGGTACGGATCGGGTCTGAAGACCCTGTCCATTTTGCCAAACTAACGTCAAGTAAAAGAATGTCTAATAAGATTGAAATAAGACGAAGTTAATTGGCAACTGTCCCAATGAATCAAAATCTAACTACTATTCATAATAATAATCATTAAGTTAAAGTATAATTAATTTTTTGGAGCATTTGACATTTCATGTTCATGCATGTATAAGCACTAGTTTGCTGAAATAATATTCTTCTCCATTTTTTTGGTAACTTCTTTGCAACCGATATAAATAATCAACCCTTACTATCAGTCAAATTTTGTTGTAGTCTTACTGAGTTTCGCATTAGGTATGGCATGTCCGTCCGAAACCATTCTGATTTGGGTATTTCAGGTTGTGTTGAACGTCTACGAGCTCACCCCTATCAACAATGTACCTAGGATTTTGATTACTTACA